>JARYHS010008075.1:60250885-60433268 GCA_031002005.1 Vandiemenella viatica | reverse complement strand
TTTTTTATTACCCCAGAAATCTACCCCAAGTAACTCATGGTCTTGATCTATGAATGCCAGTGAACTGTGGTAGTTTTTGTTAACTAGTATGAAAACTCCTCCATCAATTACTCCTCTATCTCTGCGGTACACTCTGTAACCATCAGGAAATACCTCACTGTCTAGTTCTTCTTCTTTTAACCAACTCTCTACCCCAATTATTACTTGTTGTTCGTGTATCTCTATTATGTTTGCAAATTCGATTACTTTGTTCATTATACTTCTACAGTTTACCATTAACACCCTTACTAGGCTTTACGTTTTTCAGAGTTTATCTCCTCTTTCCCACTTTTACCGCAGTCAGTTATTGTTTCAGCCACTTCATCTATTTCTTTAAACATCTGTTACTTTCCCCATCGTGAATCTGCAATTAGTATCACTTTGATAATCTATTTTTGTCCCTTCACCAGCAGCCCCTAACCTAAAAAAAAGGCACAGTCCTGACCCCATCATCACTGGAAATGGGGCTCCCTCACTGCTTTAGCTTACAACTCAGAAAGTACTCCCTTCCCCCTTCTATTTAGGTGTAGACCATGCCTAGTGAAACCCCACCTACCTATGGTGTTCACAGGCACAATCCCCAACACAGAACTAATGCCTTTCCCAAGTAGCACTTCCGTTTCCACATTAACCCGCCTCACAGCATAGTTCAATTGTGGCATTCTCATTACTTTGACTGTAACAACCAGGGGCGTAGCTACTATGGGCTAGGCGGTGAAGTGCACCGGGGCCCCTACACGCTCAGGGGGCCCCCAAGCGCAGTTCAGAGGCCCGCGAGCCTTCACGGCAAACTAGCGACCTTTTTTTTTTTTTGCTCTACAGTCGTCTAAGAGGGCCCCTGAGAGACACAGGAAACCCCTAAGAGCCCTCTCATTGCTCGGGGGCCCCCAACCACTGCTCAGGGAGCCCCTAAGCACAACTCAAGGGCCCCCATCCTCAGCTCAGTGGGCCCTTACCAGCAACACAAAGCAAAAAAAAGGTCGCTCATCTGGCCTGTGGGCCCAAAATAAATTTTTTGCACTGGGGCCCTTGTTGACCTAGCTACGCCACTGGTAACAACAGAAAAATTTCTCAAACGTTTTAAGAACCGTTGACAGTACAGTAATCTCTTAGCAACGTCCTGCTATTCTCGTTACTTTGGCGGTAACAATAGAAAAATGGTTGCATGTAATGGAATCTTTCATTTCAGTGTTCACCCACTTCCTGACCTCCGAATCGTTTGAAACTTTTGACTCTTACTAAGAACCGATAAATATTCAATAATTTCACTCTCACCACGTTGTCAGTAACAACTTAAAAGTGGTTGAATGTAATGGAAAATTTCAGTTCAATTTTCACACACTTCAGAAAGTCCGAATTGTCTGAAATTTTGTACACGTATTAAGAACCGACGACAATCAAATAATTTCATATCTATGTCTTTGTAATCTCATTACTTTGACAGTAAGAAAATTAAAGTGATTTAACCGTCAGATGTGGCTCATTGTCACCCACTTTCCGTATCAGTCTTGGTGGCAAAGTTGGTTAAGGTGCGGGACTGGCGAACAGACGTTCCCTGCTAGAATGCCGGTTTCGGTTGGAACTTTACGGATATTATAAGTGGCATAAGATTAGGAAAACCCACGGTTCGGATTTCAAGTTAAACTGCAGGTACCCTACCTAAGGTGATCATATTTTCAATCCACCAAATCGGGACACCCCCCCCCCCAAAAAAAAAAAACACAACAGTCCAGTAGAGCTAAAAAAAAAAAGAAGGTCGCCGGCAAATTTTTGGACCGAATTTTTCGAACTTTAGCATGAACAGCCCCCTTCGGTTACCAAATGGAGGGGTCGCCCAGGACCACTGCCGACTGGGGGGGGTGGGGGCACCACATGTGTAGCCTAGGGGCCCGTGAGCCCTAAATGCGGCCCTGTGCGGCACGGTAGAGTAAGTTGATACCAAGGTTACGTACGTCAACCTCGAACAGTGCAACCTGTGGAAGGTCAGGCGGTCATGGTTAGTACATTAGTATGCGTCACCGTTATAGCATATTAGCGTAATAAATAGATGTCATATTCTAAAACGTCTCTCTTTGCATGTGCACTGTTTTTATACATGGTTCGGATGTTTACTAAAGTGTATTCAGAGGATTTCAAACATATATCTTAGAAACAATAATAGCATTCTGATTGCGGAGCTACAGCGAAAGATAAATATTTATAAAATAAAATCACATTTTTAATAGAAACTACCGAACCTACATGGATTGCTACTGACTTACAGACTTATCTAGGCCTAAAACAGATAGATACAAAAGAACTTACCTTAAAAATTATTGAGGCCAACATCTCTTGACCATTGCTTTTATTGCTGATACTTTTGAGATGAATGAATCCTTTTCAGAAGGTCCTTCTTCTCACACAACATTTTATAAAAGTTGGTACAGGAGTAATTGAGTAATTTAGTGATGAGCGTCGCTTTCAAGGTATTTATGGATAGCTGAGTTTTGTCTCTTGTCCATAAGGCATTCATGTGGGAAAACACTCGTTCAGTAGGGGCATTAGTTCCAGGCAAACAGAAAAAAACTCCAATATTTTAAGCATGTTTAAATAAGGTACATTGTGAGAATTGAAGTGGGAGATAATTTGTAGCCAACATTAGTCAGCTGATGTTTTATTCAACCTCCACTCGGCTAGTAGTTCTGATGTCACATATTGTGTGACATATACGTATTCGTCGTACAAAGCAGTTTCATCAATTATAACAGATGGGTTTATTTTCTTAACGAAATCTACCGAGTTTTGTATCTCTTCACAGCTAGGTATCTCTTTCAGTGTTACCCACCCAAACTGTTTCAAATGCTCAAGGGACGCTGTCCATTGTTCTAAATACTGAACAGCAACTTGGTAGAAAGTATAAACATACTGTCAAATTTTGCCACTTCCGAAGTAAGGCCCTCTTTCTCCAAATTTGCAAGAATGGTCCTAACAAGTGATGTAAGAAAACAGTCGTTCCCCTTTGAAGCCAAGTAGGACTTTAAATTACAAAGTACATGAACTACTTCAAATACTGTCACTGTTTCACCTTCTATTTTTTGTGAATGAAAAGTTGAAGCCTGGTTGTGAATAAAATAGAGCCAAGCCTCCGACAAAGGGTTCTCAAAGAATGTTTTTATGATACGTGGACATTTATCTTGTGATTCAAAATAGGATTTTAAGGATGAAAACATACGGAGAAGACGTTCGACAGCAGGAAATAGGGCCAGCCACCTTGTTTTACTGTATCCTAATACCTGTCTGTATTCCTGTTCCACAAATTCGCAGAACTCTTTAAGACTTTCAACCCTAACTATGTACAAATAGAAATATGAATATGTTTTAGAGACAATTCCTTCTGTATCAATTGGGAGAATATCAGCAGCTGTCTGAATAGTATTGTGGATGATATGAGCATTACAACAAACTCCTACTAAATCGTGTCCTATGTTATCTTTTAATTTTGTGAAGACGTTGTTCGCACCCTTTCTCGCCACACCACCAAAACTACAATTTGTGTTATCAGCACACAGAGCAACTACTTTCTCCTTTATCTTAATATCATCCAAACAATCTATTAAAAACGTAGAGATAGTTTGTGCTGTTTCTCCAGGCAGTGAATTAAGTTCTAACAATTTAACACTAATACCCTCAGCAGGAAGAAAATACCTCACCAGTATAGGAAATATTTTAATATCCTTATGATTTGAGGCATCTGTCATTACTGAAACGAAATTAGCTTGTTGTAAGTCAGAGTGTAATTGAGAAATTGCAAATTGACTTAATACATTTAGTAAAATTGCCTCCGCTTTCGTACGACCGCATGAGAATTTAGGTTCAAAAACACACTGTACAAGTTTGGAAGTGCAATCTAATGACCTAAAAGACTGATTATGCCGCACTGTGTGATAAACAAAAGCTCCTTCAGTGGCCGCTAATCTAATTTCTTTTCCAACAAAAGATTCACTTTTAAAAATGAAGTAAGAGTGGACCTGGATGCACTCTCACGCACTGCATTTCTATGTTTTTCATTAGCTAAATGATGCGTAATATCAGACCGTCCCCCGTGACTTATGCTAAATGAAGAAGAACATGCATTGCATCGAATATCCGAATCAGCGATGGTTTTCTTAATAAATGGATATTCTTTCTCAAGTTTAGAATTAAATACACACTTTCGTTTCGGTGGTGACATTATTTTCTTCTCACGCTGTTATTAAATCAAACAAACTTAACACAGGCAAAAAATCTCACTGTTTACTTCACGTCTTACCATCACCAATAAAAAATGGTTCAACTAAGTGCTAATGTAACGTCTTCAACTTTAAAAGCACGAGCAACATAATATAACAAGTAACCGACAATAATTAAGAGGCGCGGCGGTAAATGTTAAAAGATACGCCAGCCGCAACAGTGGGTAGAAGTGGTTATATGAATCCATGCATTAGCAAAAGAACAGAAAATAAAGAAAAATATTTAAAAGGAAATTATACTTGTGACAGTTAGGAAAGATTTCCTGAGGATGCAGATAATAGTCAAGAATGTAAAACGAGGAAGGGGGGGGGGGGGGAAATGCCAAGCCTTGAAAATCGGGACATTTTGGGTCCCAATTTGGATTTTAAAAAAACCGGGACAAAAGCTGAAAAAAAAGGACTGTCCCGGCTAAATCGGGACGTCTGGTCACCTTAACCCTACCTGGTATTCTCATTGCTTTGACAGTAACAACTGAAGAATGGTTTTGTTGCGCAACCTTTTTCACATGCGCAATTGATGATACTTTGATACAAGCTGCTACGATAATGTCTGCAGTAGCTTAATATGATGTTAAATAGTGAGTTTTCGAAACATCGTTTTCAATTACTTCGTACTATTGTAGAAGAGTAGTCTTCCACATTTACCCAGCTATTGGACCTCTGGTGAGGAGGACCATTTAATTGTACGTTACTCGTGGGAATAATAATTAAAAATGAAACTACAACACAAAGAAAAGAAGATCGGCGAAGAAAAGCCAACAGTAAGAAACATATTTTGAAACAAACTGAACTAAAAAGTAAAAAAACAAAATTGTAGTTTAAAAACTAAAAACACGCTTTCGTAATAATGTGAATTAAAAGGTTAAAAATAATCTTTAATTATTAGGATTTTGTTTAACAGCGATAGGTCGTCCCAAAATTCAAGATAAATTAATTTTTTTAATAAGCTTAAAGAATAAGGTCACTGATTACAAAATTAAGTTTAATGTAAAAAAGCGTGGGTTCCTCCCTAGATAACTTTTGACAATGACTCTACGTTTACAAACAACCAGCGACAAAAAATATAAGACAACTGATATATCACCCCACGCTTTTTTACATTAAACTTAATTTTGTAATCAGTGACTTTATTCTTTAAGCTTAAGAAAAAAATTAACTTATCCTGAATTGTGAGACGTCTTATCGCTGTTAAACAAAATCCTTATATTTAAAGGTTATTTTTAAGCTTTTAGTTCACATTACTACGAATGCGTGTTTTTAGTTTTTAAACTACAATTTTATTCTTACAAACAATCCGGATATTGTAGTCACAGTTTATATAGAAGACGGTATAAGTGATCACAAGGCGGTTGATGTAACTTCAAAATCTAGGCTGAATTTTAAGCAGGATAAAGACAAACTCTTATATTGTTTCAATAAGGCAAACGATGTGTTTATGGTCGATCATTTGGCGAAAAATTTCGAAACCAAATACAAATGTTGAGGACCTTTGGTTTAATTTAAAAGAAATATTATGGACCGGCTTAAATCAATTTGTTCCCAATAAGTTTATTACGGTTAGTAAGAACTTCCCGTGGTTCAATAGCGAAGTGAAACGTTTACTCAGGAGGCAAAGGCGTTTACGTGCCACGGTAAAGAAATCGGGGTACTCGTCTAATCGTGCTAAATTAGTCCAGTTGCGAGCGGAAGTGCGTAAGGCAATGCGTGATGCGTTTAAAGAATTCCAAGTCAGAAATTTATCCGAAGATTACTAATCCAAAAAAGTTCTGGTCATAAGTCAAATTAATAAGAGGCTTTCGTAAGGTCATGCCATCGTTGATTATGGAGAACCTAGCGTAGAGAAAGCAGAAATTTTGAATAATGTATTTAAAAAGGCTTTCACGACAGAAAACTCGGAAGAGATTCCGATATTTAACAATCGTACCAACAAAATTATGAATGATCTCGTTCTCGATGTCGAGGAAATAACTAAACTGCTTATGAATGCAAATCCCAATAAGGCTCCTGGTCCAGACGGTATTCCTACAAGATTCTACTCTAGGTACGCAAAGGAAATTGCGCCGTATTTGATGAAATTGTATACCACCTCCTTGGATCAAGGAAAAATAGCAGCCGAATGGAAGACCGCTATCGTAAGTCCAGTATTTAAAAATGGGAATGTTAATGATCCTCAAAATTATAGGCCGATCTCGTTAACCTCAATATTTTGCAGGATTTTAGAACACATCATCTATTCAGATGTCATGCGGTTTTTGGATGAAGGTAAGTTTTTAAACCAAAATCAACATGGATTCATAAAACGCCGATGCTGCGAAACACAACTTGCCCTTTTAATTCACGACTTGAGCAGTATTATAGATGAGCAATCCCAGGTTGAGCCTTACAATAGGTTACTTAGAAAACTTCGCGGTTACGGCATATCTAGACAAATATGCGAATGGGTTGCATACTTTCTGCAGGGCAGAACACAGTGTGAGTTCCGGGGTTCCCCAGGGTCGCGTGATAGGGCCTCTGTTGTTTCTCATATACATTAATGATTTGTGCGACATAATAATTGGGATGAAAAGATTATTTGCCGATGATGCTATTATTTATCGTGAAATCACAACCCATCACTACTGCGCTTTGTTACAAGACGATATTAGGAAAATAATTGCGTGGTGTAAAGATTGGCAGTTGGAGTTAAACGCTAAAAAGTGCCAAGTCATGCGTGTAAGTAAATAGGTGACACCAGTTAGCTCTGAATATACAATTAATGGTACTGTCCTTAGAACGGTAGATTCCCTAAATATCTAGGGCTAACAATTCGTAATAATTTGTCGTGGTATGAGCATATCGAGATTGTAATTGGGAAAGCAAATCGTATGCTTCGATTTCTAGGTCTAAATTTAAAACAATGCACCCCGGAAGTTAATCGATTGCATACAAGTCACTAGTGCGGCCTCACTTAGAATGTTGTTGTTCTGTATGGGGTCCCCATCAAAAGGGATTAATGGAGGCATTAGAGATGGTCCAAAGAAGGGCCGCCCGATTCGTGACAGGTATATATAGTTGGAGGGAAAGCGTAAGTGCGATGTTGAAGGAGTTAGGTTGGGAAGACCTGGAGCACCGAAGGCGTTGCTCTCGACAGAAGCTAATTGAAAAATTCTCGACCGACGTATTTCGGAATGACAGTAAACAAATATTGCTACCAGCAACATTCATATCTCGGAATGACCGCGAAAATAAGATAAGAGAAATCAGGGCCAGAACCGATTCATTTCTGTACTCATTTTTCCCACGAGCGATTAGGAATGGAATAGGAAGGATTTACTGGGCGAGTAAATATAAAATCTGATAGGAGTAGCTTTCGATAAAGGTGAATGCTGCGATGGTTCCTCACAATAGCCCATGGACGCCTCCTACCATATCCCATACATCTCTTCCAAACAATTATCTTTCTGGATAGGTGCAATGCACCCTCGGCCACATACTATTAGTGAATCGCGGAGTAGTAGTAATAGTAATATATGTGAACAACATTAGTAATCTAAAGCATTTAGCATCGCAACTGACCTGTTACGATGTATGTAAATGCTGATTACGTTTGATTCACGTATTCCGTTTATTTTGAAGCACTGTGGTACAAAAAACTGAATAACAAAAGTAAAAAAATAAACCGGAATTCTAAGTTTTGTCAGATTTTTGCGAAAGGAATGAGCGTCTGAATGTGCATAATGATCTGTGGCTCACAATTTCCCATATAAAAAGGTTTTTAATTACTTGCTCCTTCCCATGGTACATATAAGTAATTAGCTGTTACCACAGATTTTGACTCGCACCATTGGTTCTAAAAATTTGAAACTCCGTCCAAATTGCTGTGATAGTTTTTGGCGGCTCCCGTTCAAATCAAGAGATTCACGCAGCTTGCTTACAGATTTATAATAGTATAGATGCTGTAGTGGTTCGAAGTATTCCATTGGGATGAACATATTAATTTATTTATCATTTCAGTTGTGAGAGGTACGCTGAATCGAGCTCTTCCTTGAAGTGGTGCTCGGGAAAAACTAATTGGGAACCACTGAAGATAATCATAATAATGAAGATAACGTTTTTTTGTTATTAGCTCAGAGGCTGAAGAATCGGTATTACACGAATAACGGACGCGTACTGTTCTCCTTTGTAGTTTAACGATATCATTTAACACCAGTCTTCTATTCAACTACCAGTTTCAATAATAATCAATGTATCGCTATTGGTTATCATGTTTCGGTCTACTGGGTGTTTTTACCATTTCTGTTGCACTCTACACTTACAGTAAGCCTACTTAATCTTTTCACCACATTTATCTTTACTTTTGTGCCGCGTTCTCCATTACGTAACGTTTAGTTTGGTTTCCAGTAATTGATCATCATTACGGATTTGATATGAATTAATGAATAGGTTTATTGAATCTGAATACACATGGAATCGCAGGTGAGGGTTTCTGTTTAAATGCAATGTTGAATTCGAAACTGCGAAG
This sequence comes from Vandiemenella viatica, assembly GCA_031002005.1. NCBI lineage: Eukaryota > Metazoa > Arthropoda > Insecta > Orthoptera > Morabidae > Vandiemenella > Vandiemenella viatica. The sequence continues at coordinate 60,424,460 of JARYHS010008075.1, read as the reverse complement.
GCTAAGAAAATCAGAGCGAAAATAAAGGTCGATTGACACTACAGATCAAGGTTCGGTCAGGTCAGTTCATTTCTTAACCCAGGATTTCGGTTGTAGCATTCACACTCGCTCTCAGATTCTTCTTTAAAAAACAATAGAGGAAAATAAATTGAATTCTCGATATTTAGACATGGATATTAAAAAAAAACTTTTCGCGATAATTCTAATTGTTGTGCAATATTTTACAATTTTATGATTCTAATTTGCTTAATTTGTAGGAGTTTTTATTGAAATTTCAGTCCATAGTGTAGCTTAGTTAGATGAATCGCAATATTTTTTATAAGTAAAGTCATACAATACACTGATCCCCGAACAAGTTATATGAGATGTTAGTCATCCATGTTAATTTGACCTGATCACCGAACGTTCATATTATCTCTCAAGGAAACAAAAGGAATTAAATGAAAGTAAGTTGAATATAAAATAGTCATTGGTGCATCTGTTTATATTGATCATCTATCTTGGTTTTTTTTTTTTTTTTTTTTTTTTTTTTTTTTTTTTTTTTTTGCCATATCTATTTTTTGGTTTGCAATTAGTGAATTTTTTTCCAAAATGTGCGAGGTCTTCTCAACGGTTCAGAGAAGGGTGACAGCTGAATTTTTCAATTCCTCCAAAGAATTAATGCAAGCATAGGCTCTCTGTACTATTATACACATCTTAAATCACTATGAAATTTTCGCTTCCTGGCCGCTTTTGCTGGATGTGTTGTTCAGTCTCGGCTTTTGGTTAGATAGTTAAAACGCAAGCAAGATTCTTGCATCGCATTGCTAGGAATTTTTGCAACGAAACCAAAGACGACAAATCAGAAAATGTTCAGTGTTTATTTTCTGCCATCTTCAGGTACAGCATATTTTGGTTTACTTTAGAAACGTTAATGATACACGCAGTTAGAAATAAAAATAATGATTTCTTTAAACAATTGTTTCTTTGAAGCGGTTAATGTCCTACTACCCCTCAAGACTGATAGCTAAAATCTCTTCTACTATAGCTGAATGGTTTAATTTGAATAACCTTATTTGATAATCTCTACACGGAACAGTTCACTGGAGAATCGTACAGCAACAACAACGTTTTTTAAGTTTTCATTTTTTCTCACCTGGTATGTTTCGTAACGAGTTTCAGAAGATTACCTGCTTCAGTTTAATGTAATACATTACGTATCTGGTAAGAAGGTCCGGTTCAGGATAGAAGGAAAATTCCTATTACGTAACAGTGCTCACCATCATTACGCCGTGATTCACGGCACTGTGTGCGGCATCTGCATTAAGATACGTTCCAATGTCTAACAGCACCAAGTAAGGTCCGCGTCTTACTTGCCCTATTTTCTCTGTCTTGTCCTTAGTATTCAGAAATACGACGGGGGATTACAAGAGGAGCTGATTTTGGAAGGTAGTGTTTGCTATGCTTAAGAAATGGCACCTATCGATGGGGTTATAGTTTTTGAAAACACTGAGAGTACAGAATGCATCTCTTGAAGACCTTCTTTAATCAGATGATTTCTGTTTTTTTTTTTTTTTTTATTTATTTATTTTTTTTTTTTTATTGCTCGACGACAGCGGAGGCGTGAAAGTATGGGGGAAAGGAACGGAAAGGAATTAGGCTATGGCCTTTTGAATAAACCATCCCTACATTTACCTGGAGTGATTTCGGGAAACAATGGAAAACAGAAACATGGTCAGGGATTCGCACCCGCGTCCTCCGTAAAGCGAGGCTACTGATTTCTGCAAAAATGCAAGAATCTTGCGGTTAGTTACAGTACGAACAGATTGTGAGATGGTTATTCTGCAAGATTGCATTCTTTTAAAAAACCTTTACCATTTTGTATAGCTTTGCTGAAGCCGACACAAATCTACATATTAACAATATACACTGACCATTTCTTCGAGTTTTTTCATGTGACCAAATTTTATATTGGATCTGGATCACACACCGCAACACAATACAAACTGTAGTCTAACACGCTGTGTTTTTAGAAGTTTCCACTAATTTTTTTCAATATTAGTCTAATGAAGTTCCTCTTCCCTTTTCCCGCTTCATTTGTAATATGTTGAAGCATTTAACATTGCTATGCTTGACTGTTCTGCATATTTCAATAAATTCAGAGACACAAGATAATCTAAGTAAATGTATTTTTGCTTCTTTGATGTTTTGAGCAGTATGCTGTAATAGTGTAACCGTATTGCTGATACTTTATAAAATCTTTATCGAGGCTTCGCTCGCTGAACACATCACTTACTCATTAACAAATGCTGTTGTGTACTCTGTATAGTACACGTGTTTTCGTTGACACAAGTTTACTGCGCTAATAGTTCCTGAAAATATGTGATCATTGCAGCAAAAACTGAGTTCAGATCTTAAACTTTTAAGGTGTTAAGACACAGAGAGTGCTGAATTTCAGATCACCTAATCTCCATCCCTCCATCCACGCCGGTTTTGAAAATTCGATTTGTTTCCATCCAAGAATTTTTGAATAGCTGAAATATAATTAAAATGGATAGTGTAATTAATTGCGATGAACATGTGGCTGAATCGCAGTTTTCCTACACCCTTCTAAATTTCCGAGGATTTTTCCTGTAAGTTCTTTCATTGTTGGAGATTACATCCCACGGCAATTTATTCTACTCGTTGATTCCGTTACCTACAAAAGAATTTTGTTTGAGAACTAAGCATGCACTGTATGTAGTTGTTTCGAAATACGTAAAAGTTAACCGTAGAAATGGACACGTTTCTAATGACGTATCAACACGATCGGTGCATTCCAGAGGAGTTTACACGTCAGCACCACAGCTTTAGTGATTGTTGCTACATTGTCGACCAACTGAGCAATGCATTATCTCTCTATCAGTGAGGATCAGTTCATTAAACATGCAACAATTAAACTTAAAACAAATTATATATATATATATATATATATATATGTGTGTGTGTGTGTTACTGAACCATCTAAACTGGGTTCTATTTAAGATCTATCCGTAGATAAAAGCTCCAGCGTTTGGTTTCTCGTGGTAAATGTATGAATCATACCTATGAATGTTTACGACTCCTGACGCTGGTTCAAACGATGGCATATATAACCTTCAGTGTATTAAGCTCCTACTAGCTACATTCCGCTTTGGTTCAGTGCTTTAACGCACCACTCCCGCGGATTTGTGCAGGATGCGAGCGACGCATGACATGATCGCGGCCTGGCACCTTGTTTGCACATTTTTGTTAAGCAGAATAAAGTGGCACCGCACAGTGTCGACACTTACACCCGCTAACCTAAGTACACATTTAACGAAATCTTATCTTATGTTTGACTTATAAATTGTATCAGTATTGCCCTTGGTATTATTCCTCCGATTTACGTGTTTAACAAGATTTTGTTATTTGGTTCCACACACCGATCGCTGGTCTCTGAACAAACACGTCGCACGTAACAATAAGCTTAAAAGCCCATTACACTCTGGTGTTGAGTTCACCAAGTGATAAGCTACGACGCTGACATAACTCGGCCACGTGTTTACACAGCTGGCTAACAGCTACAACAAAGCTTATGTCTGTCTATACTGCGAATCTCAAAATTCTGACGGAAAGGTCGAGAAACTCATTGACTAATTAATTCTTTCTCTAAAGATTCCTGTCCCAATTCATTATAAGTTTGTTGGGACATCGTTACATAGATGTAGATCCGGAAATCGTTGCCACCGAAACAGTAGATCATTGCAATTTGACCAGTGACTTGATCTTGACGTCGAGGTAACTTTAACATCTAATCTGTTTAGTATGCACCAGCGATGGTGCAGAACACTTCGATTAATTCATTCTGACATTGAACTAGTAACAACAGTACCACAGCAGGGAAGTAGTAGGACTAACGATGCAAAGTAGACTTGCGCATAATAGTTCGCGAAGAAGAGCGCTCACTTTAGTTCGCAGCTCCCTCGCGAACTAGTTCGCTCTTTTAGTTCGTTAGTTCGCGTCTCGAATTCAGAGAAACAGATCGTTCGCACGCCTTGCTACCGCTACTGCAAGCGCTATTTTGTTTGTTATGTCAGTTTTATTAGGACGTAATCATTTTTTGTCGTTTCTAAATGTAATTTAATATGACCTTCTTAACAAAAGTTATTGCTTAATAATAGCCCTTTCAAATGACATTGGCATGATCAGTTGCCGCCGATAAACCAAAGTGCTCATTGTCTTTTACACAAATGGGTAAACTGAATAACTGTGCTGTTTTTACTATTTACTTTACATACATTCGTAGAATATTAATTTTTTAAATGGATTTATTTATTAGTTCATGGTACAAACATTACTTATAAAAGGCGCTAATGACCCCGCCGTCGACGCGCCCTTAAACCCCAACAACAACACAACATTACTTATAAAATATTGTAAATGCGTTTATTTTGATGAATTGAAATACCCGTTTATAAGCAATCGGCTTTTTTTATTTAAATATAGTTTTGGAAATCATGAACAAAATATAATTCTACTATTGGCTACAAGTTAAGTACTATATGACAGAAACAATATTACCTATATTATTAAGAAAAGTAACAGTAATACTTCCAATGTGATACCTAACAATTAGACATATAAAAATGATAGTGACCCTTGAATGAGAAAGTGGTAACAATAACGAAAGTGCGTAAATTTCCAGTAAATTGGAAGTCATTGAGCTATTTTTTTTATTAGAGTAGGGGAGAATAATCCGAAACACATTCACAATATTTTGGCGACGAATGAAACTGATGAAGACACAAAACTTAAAATCTTTTTGAATTTCGCAAGTCATTTCTTTACATAACTTTCACAAATCTGTTAACCAACATACTGAGATAAGTATTATATTATGTCAGCTTTAAAATCAGCGCTAGAAAAATGTAAAAGATACTCTTTCTTTGGTTAAGAAAACAAGAAAAAGCCTTTAGATGCCAAAGTGATAATATTAAAAATAATGCTCTAGTATTCGTTAATAAAAGTCTGGAGTATCTTAGTAAATAGTTAGATTTTAATGAAAGCAATTGGCTATAGAAAATCCAAAAATTAAATTTAAAACACGAGGTTTCATTTGATGGCTGTGAGACAATATTAGAGGTTCTAAATTTATGATAAAAAATTAGTATCAAAGTGAACGAACTTTACTCTGAAATAACAATATTACACGAAATCTAGGCAAAAGTAAGAGCAGTATTTCATTAGTAAAAATGAGCTTTTGATCGACATTAATTTAACAGCTGAAAGCGATAAATCATATTACAGTTTTACTGTAGACAGAAAATTGTTAAAGATGCAAAAAGTGCAAAAAAATATAGCTTAAAAAATAAAATAGTAAAAAAACATATCCTTTGTCTTTTTCTACTCTTTCGTAAAATATTATATTTTTGAAGTGTACTATATTTTTATAGGTTATTCTAAAAAAACATTCTACCACTAAGCGAAAAAATTTTGCTAATCCTAGCGGCAAATGTTGATAGTTCGCGACCGGGAATGCTCAGTTTAGTACGCGAACGGTACCGTTCAGTTTAATTCGCGAACGGTACTGCTCAGTTTAGTTCGCGAGCGGTAGCGCTATGTTTAGTTCGCTCCTCTCTGAAATTCCAGACAGACAGCTCGTTCGCTCGCTTTGCTAGCGCTACTTCACGCGCATTCTTCTTTGTTATATTAGTTGTGGTTACTGATAGTTGTCTTTTAAGTGTTAATGGGATCAAAGTGTGTTTTGTTTTCACATTCCAAGTTAAATTTCCGTTTTTGACTTCTGCAATAATTATTAATGTTTAACAGTTACATTTTTTTATTTTATTTTTATATCTGTCTCTTCAGTGAAATGTGTCCACAACGAACTGTGTTACCTTTTAGATAATAAACTAAAACAAAAGTTGGTCTTCGCGAAAGGATCGAACGAACTAACGAACTAAGGAGCGAGAGATCTGGGAACTAGTTCGCGTAGTTTGCTCGTGGGAGCGCTCTTCCGAACTAGTTCGTTCGCGAACTACACAAGACTAATGCAAAGTACACGAGCAAAACTTCAGAGCCAGTCAACAGATCTGTGGTATCTTATATTCCACCGCATTGCCAAAATATCTACCGCATATAACGTAAGACTGTAGGCAGACAAACAAGATACAAACTATCGAATATTTAAAGCTTTGGTTTATGAATATTACAGCAGATAATGATAAAATCACCTATTTAAGTTAGATCCTGGCACTACTCCACGCTCCAGAAAATAATTAAGGTGCAGTTTAAATGCTACATTACACTAACGGAAACTTATAAAATGGAATAAAAACAATTGTAATGTAATTGTGAATTAATTTTTTACATATAAAAATACACGTGCATAGTTGAGCAGACTATGACCTCAGCTGGCAAATGAAAAGATTGCTACGTTAGAACCGTCTGTCCTAACGTTTATAAAGTGACATCGGGACACTCGGATCAAGCCATCGCCTCCTGCGTTGCAGAATGTGGAAAGGAACTGTATATTATCATCAAGTTCGGAATGAAATTACAATCCATTTTTTTATGGATTGATGGGACTGAAAATTATTATTCTGACGGGTTTAGAAAGTAACAAAATACCTCATTGGAATGACTTCAAAGCTTATAACTTTTATAGATTAGAGAATATAATCATACCGTATTTCTTCATCCTTCTTGGGAGAAGGTGGCCTGTTTTGATTCACCAAGTGATTTGTATGAATTTTTGTATATCACCTGTAGACTATGAAGGAAATCTGATTGCCAATAAAAGTAGCAGAGATTTGAAATCATTTAAAATGAGCAAAGCATAAGTGACATAAATTTAATTGCATGATATATAATAAATCCTAATGACAACTTTAGGAGAAATCAACTGACGATGATACTGAAGTGATTAAGAGTTAGTTTTGTGGTAGTAAGAGTATTCATTTAATCAGTAGCTAAGAAAAAGCGCGAATATAGGAATACTTGTAAGAAGGCGCGGGTTTCTGGATTGAAGAGATATTTTCAGGATAGTTTCAGAGCGCTGAACACAGTGGGGAGGAAAAGAAAACTGCTTAAAGGGATTGACAGAAAAGTGAAGAATTGTTTTCTTCATAAAAAACAAAACAAAATTCGTACAGAATCTACATACCCCAATCCGGAGCTTAAGATGCTGACTGAAGGGGCAGGTAAAGGGAGAGGTTAGTAAATCAAGGAAGTAGCAGAAAATTAGGAAACACATGAACCTACTAAAAAAGGAAGAGGTGTGTTCATGAAGAATATTATGACCATGAGTGAGAAATTTGTCAGGGCATGTTGGGAAAATTAGGGGGGGAGAGGACATTCAGAAAATTATGAATAAAGTTATAAAAGAAGATAACGAGGATATTACAAAGAGGAAGTATTAAGCAACTGCTTTGTCCCGAACAGAGCAGCAGCTTCACCTCGTTAGTAGGAACAGGCGGAGTGTGATGCTTCATGAAGAAGTGTTTTTCCCTGCTGTGTACATGCGTGCCACTTGCTTGTTTTTAGACTGCCTTTCTGTCTCTACTTGTGGGTGATTAGCTGACTGTGAGTTCTTCTCTGAACTAAATATTATTCTCCTGACTGACTCCCCACTTCTACCAATTTGATCTGCTGTACAGTGTTTTCATGTTAGTATTATCTAAACAACTATAGCAATGGGTAGACATAAAGTGGAGTTTTATGGAATAATAGAACAATAAGAGGTAAGCTTTCAACCATCTGCTCCAGTTGAAGTCGATATTAGTACCTTTTAGAGACTCAGTTTATAGCATTATCTCAGAGGAGACTGTTCAGAAGCATATTTCAGACATATCCACTTCGTATATATTTAGCTGCTAATAAGTGTAAAATACTTTAATATCTGGAGAAGAAACTTATTTAAGTCCATGACTTCCCTGCGTACATAGGTAAAATTTGCCACTTCCTTAGGTCAGAAATCAAATACTTGCCCCTCTCCTCTTAAGAATTCTACTTTCATTCTTCTCCAATGTATCTAGTATAAATACTTGCATTTCTCTTTATTTTCCCCCATCTACCAATAATTCCCAAAACGTCTCCCCTATTATAGCTGATACCGAGTGTGTTTTCTTCAGTACAATCCACAGAAAAGTGCAGCTATACTAATTCACACCTCCTTTCAGCTCCTGAATTTGTAACATAATGTAAGCTTCGTGCTATGCCACAATACGCAAGGGCATGTCTCTTGTTTCTTGAGCTAGTTCCCTTCCTTATGCATTCCACCTTTACCCTCCCCAAAAGATTCTCAACTTTTAAATTTTCTCTAATACCTAATGATCCACACCAAAGTGAGATTACTATCAAATAATATTTCTTCTTTCAACAATTCTTAAATTATCGTTTAGTCATCAACTTCCTATGTTTCCATATCTGCTTCTAAATGGTATTTGTCTTCGCTCCATGCTGATGTATTTAAGCAGATATCCAGCACAGATACCACTCTGAGTGCATTCCTTATATCATCTGTAATCGGCCACCCTTTGGCAGTAATTCAACAATAGAATTTACAGAACTCTGATTGAAACCAACACTGTCTACTGTGACTTTGATCAGCAATAAGTAACTGTAAATTACCCCGGAAATTATTCACAGTTTTTTTTAACTATACCAGTTGTCAGTCTGTCAATCTCAATGTTAAATTAGAGATATCAAATTTTAGTATGGACAAATATCAGGTATATCATGCTAGTTACAATGAGCGCTCACTTCATTACTGCCATTATAACCTTGCTCTGAAGAAGCCAGACACTTCAGTAATTATGGGGAAAAATAGGTTTGACCTATTGCTAGAGTCAGGAGGAGAAGAGCCTCATGTAGATGTAGGAGTAGGTGAGATGCAGCAGGCCTTTAGGAATAAGGGCGTGCAAGGCAAGAATAGGAACAAAAGCGTTCTGCTGCTAGGTAGTAGCCATGCGAGGGGTGTAGGCCCTCTTCTGCAGGATCAGTTAGGTACAGGTTACCAGGTCACAAGTTTTTTCAAACCTAGTTCAACATTAGGTCAGGTAATAGAGGATATAGGTTCACTTTGTAGGAGTTTCACTAAGGACGATACAGTAGTGATAGTGGGAAGGGCGGGGAATAGTATTGATAGAAACGTGAGTTATAGTATAGAGAGTGACCTGAGGAAGGTGGTGAAGGAGGCACAGCATACCAAGGTGGAGCTCATGCAGCTCCTAAGTCGCCATGACCGGCCACAATTGAACTATGCTGTGAGGCGGGTTAATGTGGAAACGGAAGTGCTACTTGGGAAAGGTATTAGTTCTGTGTTGGGGGTTGTGCCTGTAAACACCATAGCTAGTTGGGGTTTCACTAGGCATGGCCTACACCTAAATAGAAGGGGGAAGGGAGTACTTTCTGAGTAGTTAACTAAAGCAGTAAGGGAGCCCATTTCCAGTAATGATGGGTTAGGTTAGGGGCTGCTGGTGAAGGGACGGAAACAGATGATCAAAGTGATACTGACTCTAGATCCACGACGAGAATGATCATAGATGTTAAAGAAATAAATGAAGTTGCTGAAACAATAACTGGCTGGGGTAAATCTGGGACAGAGGAGATAAATGCTGAAAATATAAAGCTGGTAATAAGGGTGTTAATGGTAAACTGTAGAAGTATAATGAACAAAGTAATCGAATTTGCAAACTTAATAGAAATACACGAACCACAAGTAATAATTGGGGTAGAGAATTGGTTAAAAGAAGACGTACTAGACACTGAGGTTTTTCCTGATCGTTACAGAGTGTACCGCAGAGATAGAGGAGCAATTGGTGGAGGAGTCTTAATAGTAGTTAGCAAAAGCTATCACAGTTCACTGGCATTCATAGATAAAGTCCATGAGTTACTTGGGGTAGATTTCTGGGGTAATAAAAAAGAAAAAATCAGGGTGTTGGCTGCTTACCGCAGTGGAAGAATGAAAGATGAAGGTGAGGCTCTTGGGGAGAAATTAAATTCATACTCAGATTTCAGAGGTGAGAATAGAATGGTCATTATTAGGCGGGGATTTAAATTTACCAGGTGTTAACTGGGAAGGAAATAAGATCAATAACACCCAGGAACAAAGATTTGCAAATAACTTAATAAGGGAAGGAGGATTTATACAAGTGGTAGAGCAAAACACTAGGGGGCACAATATTTTGGATATATTCCGTAATAAAGCCCGATGATAACCTCGTGGGGTGTTATGTAATGGAAGGAATAAGTGATCATGACGCAGTTCTGATGGATATTAGAGGATTCAGTGAACCAGCAGCCAAAACTGAAGGGGGAAATAGGTACAATTATAAAAAGGCACAGATTTCAAATTTGAAGAGATATTTCATAGAACGTTTCAGGAAGGCACAAGTACAGTAGAGTCAAGGCGGGAAGAGTTCAAGGAGATAATAAGAAATGGGGAAGAAAAATTCATTCCAAAGCAGAAAATAAAGAGAAGTAGAGAACCTGTGTACTATAATAGGGAAGTGAGGAGGTTAAAGAGGTTGGTACGAAGAGAACATAACAGTGTTAAGAGACAGCAGGGTAGTAGGGAATATTTGAAACAACTAAACAAGGACTTAATAACAGCAAAGAAAGTGGCTAAAGATGGGTTTATGAAGAGTATTGTCAGTGCAGGAGGACCACTGACTGATGCATCTAGAAATTTCTATGGCTATATCACAAAACTGAGGGGAAGGGAGGGTGTAGAGATGCTCATAGACAAGGATGGAGAAGTAGTTACTGAGGATTTGAAAAAGGCAGAGATTTTAAGTAACTGGTTTAGTGAGAGCATTAGGGACAATGAATCAGAAACGGGAAGGTCTAATTCGGAGAACGAGCTTAACAATACGATTAGGAATGAAGATACTAAAAAATTTGAAATTCATCCTGAAGAAATCATGAAGGAAATAAGGAAGCTGAAAACACATAAGGGGGCTGGTGCAGATAATATTACTACAGATATCTTAAAGATAGCCGGGTGTGACATCGTACCTTATCTTGAAATATTATTTAAATTGAGTCTCGATACTTGATGCTTACCACAAGACAGGAAAAGTGCGATAGTAGTACCGGAACATAAATGAGGGGTGAGAAATATAGTCGAAAATTACCGGCCAATCAGTTTGACTTCAGTGGTAGGTAAATTAATGGAAAGATTGATATGCAACCACATCAGAAAAATATGTGAGGAACTTAAGTGGTTTTCAAGTAGGCAACATGAGTTCAGTCTAGGATATTCATGCGAATCTCAGTTGGTGGGATATATGCAAGATCTTTCAGATGAAATGGACACGGGAGGCCAAATTGATAGTGTAGCACTAGATCTTTCAAAGGCGTTTGACAGAGTAAGCCACAAAATGGTAGTAAATAAGGTAAAAACCATTGGAGTAAATGAGAAAGTGATTTGCTGGGTAGAAGAATTTTTAAAAGGTAGAAAACAGAAAGTTAGGGTAGGAAATGCGCTATCAAAGGAAGTGGAAGTAAAAATGGGAGTGCCGCAGGGTAGCGTATTGGGACCATTTCTATTCATTATTCTAATGAATATTTGTATTGATTGTTTACTATCTGAAATTAGATTGTTTAAGATGACATAATTCTGTATAAAAGGATCAAAACGATAGAGGACTGTAAACAGTTGCAGGGTGATCTGGACAGGATATCTAGTTGGGTTGGTTAACATGGGATGAAGATAAATGCCATGAAGAGTCAGCTTATTAGATACACAAATAAAAAGCAAAAGGTTAATTATTAATATAAGGTGGGGGAAGAATTGCTTGCTGAAGACTTGAAATGTAAATATCTTGGCATTACATTTGATAACAAGCTTAACTTGGCAGGACACATTGGACAGGTGGTACGAAAAGGTTACAAAATCTTGCACTTGTTGGAGAGAGTGATGAGGGGATGCACGAGAGAAGTAAAGGAATTGGGTTACAAAACTTTGGTGAGACCATTGCTCGAATATGGTAGTGTAGTATGGGACCCACATTTTGAGTATCAAATACAGGAGTTGGAGAATGTGCAAAGAAGGGCTGCTGGATTTGTTTCTGGGAATTATCGCAATATGCAATCAGTGACGTATATGATAAAGGAGCTGGAATGGGATACATTGCAAGACAGGAGGAGGATGAGGAGGGTCATGAGAGTGTACAGGGCGTATACTGGCGATTCGGCATGGAAAGATATTGCAGTAGGTATGAAAAGTGTTTCATAGAAGGGAAAAGATGACCATGACCACAAGCTGGCACTCGATTTCAACCACAGGGGTGTGGGAAGATTTTATTTTTGTAGGTAAGGGTGTCAGGGATTGGAATGAGTTACCAAGGGGAATGATGAATAACCTACCGAAAACGTTAAAAGAATTTAAAGTTAAAATTTGTAGAGGGCAAATGTAGGTGAGTGAAGGATAGCGGGAAGTTGGGTGTGTAGTTGTTCAGTCTGCCAGTAAAGGCCCCTGCCAGGCAGACCTCACACACAACGCGCCTGCACGCCGGGATACATATACGACTCCAAACAGGCGCAAAGGCATCAAAACAAACCAGGAAAACAAATAGAATCATCTAGAGGCTAAGTGGGACTATTTCTTACAGAGGTCGCCGTACTACCACACAACGGAATTCCTGCGCCAGGCCGCCTATATAAGCGTAGCCGGCCGCTCCACCGCCAGTTCCGGCCTGACCGCGGAACCAGCTTCAACTACAGAAGACCACCGGAAGTTCGCGAGAAGTAGAAGCCGTCTCTCTCTACCCCGGATCAGGACCAGGCTAAATTTCTCGACGGTCATCCGATAACTGTACCACATTTGTTATTGTTACCAGTTGTTCTGTGTACATAGAAATAAACCTCAAGGAACCATTAAGTGTAGTTCACTTCAGTAGTGAAATTACCACCGGAGCGTGTGCTCCATTGCAATTAAATTAAAATTAAATTAAATTAAGTTCCACCATTAGCAATGCCGGTGACTTCTATAGTCTTACCTAATCACCTGTTTTGGAAGCATCGTCATCTAGGCTTCAGATGAATATTTTGTCTTCTAAATGATTATTGCGTCATTCCGAAACATATTTTTCGAGATACACACGAAGATCTTTTCCGCTTAATTCTTTTATCGGTTACTAAGCCTCATTAATGCTTGCCTGTATCTCCGGCTACCCTTCTATTATCTCTTTTATGAGTCAACTAATTTTCACTGCTATCCATAAATTGAAGTACGGAACACAAAAGTTCCGATGCCACATAATCATTTTAAGTCATTCAGGCATTGATTTTCGTGTCAGTGCTAGTTGTGAGCTTTGATGTTTTTCGTTGTGGCTTCTGCCATTTGTCATGTTATTTCTTAATGTATGATGCGATATGCGATGGTTAGGTGAAATTCCATGTGATGGGGATTCTTCTGTCATAGATTCCATAACAAATCATACAGCTAAGTTTATTTTTAAGCTTATATCTTCTTGATTTAGTCAATTAGTGATTTGTAACAACAAGGTGCATCGTCCAGGCTGCGTCTATTCACCGAAAAATTTTGCAAGATTTTTTTCTAAGCATGCATCATACATTGTTTATTGTTAAACATGAAGTAATAGAACTGGGAGGAACAGAATCTGTCAGAAAAAATGATTCATTAATGGGATATAATCTCAATCTTACACTTCCAATGAAAAAAAGATTCATCAGAAAGCTGAATTGTGTTACCTTCATTTAAAATCACAAGAAAACAGAGAGAATATTGAGGCTGTTCCACCGGAAGGAAATGAATATTTCGTTCTTATTTTTCTCGTTAAGTGTGTATTTAAATCAGTGCGTTAAAAATTATGTTATTGAATCATTTAAAAACATTGTTTCCTTTACTGATTCTGATTTCACATAGCAAGAAATCTAGGCGAATCCCTGAGCTAAGCCAACGCTGTGAGGCATGCGTCATTCGGATCATGCCCGAGACGCATGCCTGGGAGTACCGGTAGCCGAAAACAAGGTCAGCAAAGCTGCTAAACAGCCTTGTCGAACGGCGGAATCCTTGCGCGGATGTTTGTGCTGATAAGCAAATCCTCAGCTTGATCTAATTTGTTGTTTAGTTTGTCACTTCACCCTCTCCGCAAAGCCAAAGAGAACAGCAGACTGTGTTAATCTGGAGCTCTGTCAAACAAAGTACTTCGCACTACATTCAGTTCCTTGACTGATGTCTGTTATCAGCAGACTGCGGAAAAAAGTTATGAGTTTCGGAGTGACTCCTGACTTCTCATATTTAAATCATTTAGACCTCTCATCACGTGAATTAATGAAGATATCAAAACTTTTATCTGCAAAACACTATTCTTTTATTCAGTCAATATATACAGAACCAACCAGAATAAGTTATGCTCATACATGAATGAATCACAAATAGCGAAAAAAAATCTTCGTTTCCATGGTCTTCCTCTTTTTTTTTTTAATGCAATGTGGGGATTAGCTATTTAACAAAACACAATTTTTATAAATAAATCAATGTAGATTTGATGTGAATGTTCTTTGGTATTTATTTGTACATAACTAGCAGGTCGCTCTCATGCTAGCAATGCAAGGCTGGTCTTTAGAAAGACAAAAATGGAGCATTAATCTTGACTCGAGTGCTTCCATGTCAGGTATCGAAACGGAGACCTCTCTTCTTCTCTAACGCCAGGGAATTTCCAGCACTTATGTCGTCTTGAGTGAATGTCAAATTATCTATAGGTCGGATTTATGTCAAGTGCAAGTTATAGGCTGATATTTATGCCCATTTCACTGTTTGGACCTCAGTGTTCTGCTAGCAGTGCGTTTATTAATTACTTTTTTAAAAGGGAAAAGCAGCAAGGTAGAGACTGTATCGTAAATTTTCTTGATCATAACAGCTCCAGAGACATGCTAGAGTCATTAACCAACGTATTCAGCTCAGGGCCGGCGTTAGGGGGGAGGGTGAGCGGGTCAAAAGTACCCGGGCCCGCCGGATGGGGGGCCCCAATCACCGGCTGCAGGGGCCCCCAGGCCTCGATGACAAGAATCCGCCCATTGTCACCTGGTTGGTTTGTAGAGCTAAAAAAAAGTCAATTTTACCCCGGCCCCGATATTCCTAGCACCGGCCCTGATTCCACTTAACTCCAACATTAGATTTCCTCGTTAAAACAGTAGGCGACAGTACACTTAAAGCTGTCTGAAAATTATGGCATATAACAAAACCTGTTATAGACGACATACTGGGCCATTGTGTTAAGCTGCTCAGTCTCAACATATAATTATTGTTTATGACTAGCACTACGTTTCTGGAAAGATCGCATACTTGCAAAGGCCTATAAGTTATATTGCAGAATCGATTCTGATTGTTTACCTTTTTAAGCTAATGATTTTGGCCGAAAGACAACGAACTGTAGTTTCCACATATCACCCGAAATTAAATCTTCGGTTAGAAATGATTTGTAAGTGATGTTCATCTACCAACTTCTCTCCTTTTTTTTATTCATTTGGATTGTTAGATTAGATGAAAAGAATGATTGCTTTTAAGATTAGTCTACCAGCGACTACTGTTTTTCACCTAGACTGGCTCGTCATCTAATTCAGTACCTCCATTAACCTCCGATATCTCCAAGGTTTTGTATTCCGATCCCAGTTCCCTCACATCCCTAGCACATACGCTCACACCCTCCCCCCTCCCTCCCGTACTATAAATCTTCCTATTACCACCTGCACTGTGTGTCCTGCCCAACCGAATTTATTACCAAACAATAAGCCAAGATATTAATACTTTCGGAGAAATAAAGAAAAGATGTATAAACATTAAAGCTGTTTACAATTCCGCATAGCTAGGCATACACACACACATTTGTGCGCCAGCAATTCCGTGGCGATCCAAAATGTGTGTGTTAATTGTCTAATGACGAGCCGCGTCACAAGCCAAAGAAAAATCGTTACGTATTTGAACGTGGCGAGCAAGCGCGACGGTAACCATACACACAGATATCTCACTTAACAATTTAGTCGCGGCACATAAGACGTGGTTAGTGTCTAACAAGTTAAGTAAGATGAGCAGAGAATTTGTAGCTCATTTAATTGTGACATATCAGGAACATACTCCATTGTGAAAGGTGAAACCAAAAGAGTGTGCGAACAGAAGTTTAAAAAAAATTAGGATATAGTGCATTGATAGAGGTTTGTGATAAATATAATATACAAGTTGATAGTGCATTAATAAAAAAAGAAAATCCACTCTTTGCGGGGTACTTTTCGCAAGAAATATATTTAAAAAAAATGAAAATTCAACAAGAAGTGGAATAGGCGAAGATAAAATCTACAAAACTAATTTACGATATTACTTCGACTTACTACTGTTTATGAGAAATCAACACGAACCATTGGACAGTATCAGCAATATAGGAAGCCCAAATTATGAAGGGGAAGATGTATCTGTGCATTTATGGAATACTGAAGAAATCGAAGAAAATGCTTTTCAAACAGTACAAGTAGCAATATATGATCGTGTTTATAATCTTCCTGCAACCACTTTTTTGTAATACTGTCCGTTTCTTTTTCTTTTTTACAGCTCTAATATAAGCTGCTGCACGAGTAAATATATTTTTTTTTGTGTAGAACTTAAAAACATGATTCATTTCAATATTATCACGTCACTTGTAACATAACCTCACTACACTTGGCTCGCGATGGTTTGGAATTTCCAGTGAACGCGAGCCAGGAAATCATGACGGATAAATCCGTAGACGACTACCATAAACACAACAATTTGAGCGCGGCGAGCCAGCTGAACGACAAATGTGTGGAACTGATGTTCCTGTGTATTGGCTCTGACAAGTATAGGCTCGTCGCGAGAATATCCGCGCGTAAATGTTTGGCGAGCTTAAGCCTCGTATCCACTTGAGCACACTCAGGCGAATGAGCCGCTCGTTCATTTGAGCGCGCTCGTTCGAGGAAATTTTGGTCGAACGAGCCTGGTTTCAGTGCTCAGAAAACGCTCGGCTATTGACGTGTCGTCACGAGTAGCTGCGGCCTTTATTATTATCCATACGATGTCAAAGCAGAGAAGAAAATTACCAAGTTGATGGATTAGAGAAAGTCAGCGAAGAAATTATCTTAATAATTTAATCCGCGAATTGACTTTATAAGAAGACAATTAGCTATTTCAAAACTTTACGAGATCGATTTCGAACATTTGTTATCATTAGTTGGACCTCATCTTAAAATTCACGATACGCCTATGCGTGAGGCGATCCCACCAGAAGATAAAATTTATAACTTTAAGATTCCTAACCTCAGGAAGTCCCTACACAAGCCTGCAGTATATGTTAAAAGTATATAAACAAAGCATCATCCGTTTAGTACCGTTAGTCTGTTATGGCACTATTGAGTCACTCCAAAATTATATGAAGGCTGGTACCTATTTTTAATTTGTGTTTACAAATATAGATTTTAAGGTAATTTTTATGTTTTTTTTTAAATTATGGCAGTGATTTCAAGTTTTTAATAAAAATTGGTAAAACAATTAGGGCCTATATTGCCTGGCACAAGATCAATATGATTTTAGTCACTTAGGACCTGAATTTCGTAACACCAAATTCAATCAAAATCCGTTCAGCTGTGAGAAATACTATTAAAAAAGACTTACCACTTCCCGTTATAGAAGTTATCTTCTGTTTTGATCGTTCTCGCCTGAATGACCCTAGCTGGCTTGATATTTTTTTCTTTACATCATAAATACTAAAGTTTAATATCTCGCTGATTTCACGCCATGCACCTTATTTTTTAGTTCGATTATAATACTGGAGCTATCCCATAACACTCTCTTTGATTCATACGCATCAATTAGAGCTAAGCAAGTTTCATTGTCCCACGTGCTCGCGCTCATTGTAGAAACCACCAAATACCGTCCACACTGAGCGCCGAACAAACACTGGCTCGCCTTTGAGCATTCCAAAATACCGACAACCAATCGGCTCGCCCCGAGCGCGCTCGCTGTCGTTCGTTGCGAGCGTGCTCAGGCGTCCACACTTGAGCCGCTCGCTTCACTGAGCGGCTCATTCGCCTGAGCGTGCTCAAGTGGATACGAGGCCTTACTCGCGCGCAAATGTGTGTCTGTATGGGCAGCTCATGGTCGTAATGACCTGGTGAAAGGGTTTCTATTGTTTGCGCATTCTGCCCTGTCGCAGCCGCCTTAGCCTAACCCGACAATCCTACAGCGTAAAGGGTACCTACAGTTTAACGTGAAATCCAAACCATGGAGGCGTTCTGGAGTACTTCACATTACATGGCAAGCTATGCGAGAGGTGAGGATCAGGTTAAGGGTCTGTGAAAGTCCCCATTGAAACGGGGATTCGAACCGGGGACTTATCGATGTCCAGACAGACGCCTTAATCACAAAGCCACCAAAAGGTGCTGAAGGAAAACCTCTTTAAACTTGGAAAACAGAGCTAACCGATGGAAGCAATACTTAGAGAAACTGCATGGTGGGGATGAATTAAACAGCTGTGTACTGGAAAAAGAAGGCGATGTCAACATTAATTACTTAGGAGATCCTGTTTGAAGAAGAGAATTCGACAGGGCTTTGAAAGCTCTGAAATCAAACGAAGAAGTTAGAATTGACGAGATTCCTGCAGAATTTCCAAAATCCCTAGTAGAAGAAGGAATCAAAAGATTATTCAAACTCATATCAAATAGTTACAAAACAGGAGAGATTCAAACTGATTTCAATAAAAGTATCATCTTCACTTTTCCAATGAAAGCACAAGCTGGCAAATGTGAGAGTTATCGCATCATAGGGCCAACATCACAGATTCAAAATTTCTGACCAGGATAATGTACAAAAGAATAGAAAGAATAGTAGAAGATAACTTTGGGTTTAGGAAAAACCGCGGTCCAAGAGAAGCAATTCTGTATTTAAGATTAATACTTGAAGGACGGATCAAGGAAAACAAAAATATCTTCATAGCATTTGTTGATTTATAAAAGCTTTTGGCAATGTTCAAAATTTTAAGAAAGTTGCTTGTAAAATATCGCGATTGAAAAATACTTTATAATCTATACATGGTGATTCACGAGGAATGTTATATGTTGAAGGAGGTGGTAGTATGAACAATACTGAGTAAAAAAGTTTCGTATAAACATGTGTCCGATTTCCATTCGTTTCGGAGATACAGGTGCTGGAAAGTTACGCATAAAATAAGCCTCAAAAAATGATAAACAGCACACAATTATTGAAAAAAATGAAGTGTTCAAAGAAAAAGTAAACACAAGAGACGAATTGCTCGCTAGAATTGTAAACACTGCTACCCTCATAAAAGTACAGTACATGAAGACGTATTTGGAATAGCTACACGTACTGTTGCGAAGAGAGCTTCAAAGTTTATTGAAATCAATGATGGGATTTTCGAACATTTAATTTATACTTTTGTAAAATATGCGTGTGTTTTTGCAAAATAAGGTACTTCAATAAGTTATTTGAGTCTTAATCATCCTGTATAAGACTCAAGTGACTACTATGAAAGTAGAGAATCATCAGAGATATGCATCAGTTAAAAAGGGTGTGAGACAGGGTTGTAGTCTATCTCCATCAATACTCAATTTGTATGTAGAAGAAACAAAAAAGGAAGTAAAGAAAAATTTGAATCATAAGTGTTCAAGGAGAAAAAAAATCAGTATGCTACGATTTGCTGGTGAAATTTTTATGTTAGCAGACCAGACTGAAGATTTGAGAAGTTACTGAATGTCATAAATAGTATACTGAAGGATGATTTTGGACTAAATATAAACCAAATCAAGACAAAAGTGATGAAATGTAATAGAAATAATAGCAAATAGTGGACTAAATATAAAAATAGGATCGGATGTGATAGGTGAAGCAAATTAATTCTGATATTGACGGCCGGAACAGGAGTGAAATTAAAAGCAGAATAGTACAAGCGAAAAGAGCTTTCATGAAAAAGAGAAATCTTTTAGTTTCAAATATTGATTTAGGACTCAGAAAGAACATTTTAAAACTATATGAATGGATCGCAACACTTTATGGTAGCAAAGCATGGACTTTAGGAATACCATAAAAAAAGGAAAATTGAATCATTTGAAATGTGCTGCTGTAGAAGGATGCTTAGTATTAAGTGGACAGATAAAGTAGGAAATGAATATGTTTTTGAAATGATGGCTGAGAAAAGAAGCGCACAGGTACAAATTGTTTCTGTTTTGTTGATCGGCATCATAAATCGAGTAAGTACATTGGCTCCCAGCCAGGATGTAAACACGGAAATGAAACAAACAATAAGCCTAGGAATAAATGTTTGATAGCACTCTGTGTTTGAATCGGCTATATAAGTAAACAGCAGTTACGTTTTGTTAATTCTGTCCATACGATTGATGGATACTTACTGTTGATTGCTTATTATCTGCAAGAAGTTTTTCGTTTTCTATCTGAAGTTGATTTTATTGTTTTTGAGAGATCTTATTTGCCTCTAAAGCCGTTCCATAAATATGATTAGTTGTGATTTCGAATGAAGAAAGGTGCAGCTGTCGAACTGACGCTGCCAAAACCTTACGTAAAGTGAGTTCCAGTTATCAGTGATGTGAAACCAGCAGTGTTTACTCTGCAATAAAAGAAAATCATCTGTAAATCATCACCAAAAGGCTTTTACTGTTGCGTAAAGTTGTTTTTCCAATTATGTTGATATGAAAAATCTTCCAGCATTTAGCGCTACCACGACATTCGTGACACGTCAACTTCTTTGCGGATTTAGTAGTTAATATAACAGACTTTGACTAACAGTGTGATAAATGGAGATTATACACTGTAACCACACACTCAGCACGTGGAGAGCAAACAAGCTAATATTCTTCTCTAATCTGATTTCAAACATTGCACCGAGCGTGGTGGGTGAACGGTTAACGTTATGGCCTCGCATTCAGGAGGACGCCGGTTCGAATCCCCGTCCGGGCATCCAGATTTGGGTTTTCCATGGTTTCCCCAAATCACTCCAGGCGAATGCCGCGATGCTTCCTTCAAAAAGGCCATGGTTGAATTCCTTCCCGTTCATTGTCCCCAGTCGCATCCCGTCTCTAATGACCTTAGCCGTCGACGAGGCAAAAAAAAAAGTAAATAAATAAAAACATTGCCTTCACTGTACACAATATTCCCGCTTTAACGGAAGGGGTTATACAAACTTAAGCTTTACTGATTGCTTGTTTCAGTTCAAGTATCAGACACCATTGGTTTTAATTAAGTTTAGTGTTGACTTGTATTACCCACTTTATGAGCCAAGCGGTCATTGGTCGTAATATATTTGTAGTACAATCTTTAGGGTTAATTCCCTAAATTAAGAAATCAATTAAATGTCATTCCCGCTTAAGTCAGAAACCGCTTCACCTACTTGTTTCTTCCGTCTTCAGTGGATAAGTAGAATATCTGCATCAATCACTAGACATACGATTTTTCAGTCTTGGTTTCGCCTGTCGTTTGGAAATTTGCGTGAGACCGATATTTTCCTCTACATTCGGGTGATCACATTAAAACATACTTGGCCAGGTTCCACACGTTTGTTGCTTACTTTAGACTCCAGATCCAACTAATTAGATTTTAATTTGTTTCATAATGTTCTTCGGAAGTTTATATCTTTGCTCAGTCATTTTGCAAACAATAGTCACATGATTCATTCATAAACTTGAGTTTTGTGTTCTGCTCCGCAGAGCCTGTTGTATTTTTTTTTTAAGTATATATCGATGAGTGATTGGTTAAAGTTGTACCTGTCATTCGGTAGAACGCGTTCAAGCCCTAGTTTCGCCATCTAAACATCAGTTTCACGAATGCCGTGATAGTTCCTTCTAGAGGCCACGATTAAGTTATTTTCCGTTCATGTCATTCACACACATCCAACAACACTTAGACACATGGAGGGAAGGTAGTGGCATCCTACATTTATAACCAGTCCCAGTGTATCTCCTTGTAGAAAATCCAACCAACTTTCGGGATGCGGACCACACATAAAAATGACAGCAACAATGAGTTTTTTTTATCTCGCAGCCCTTGTTGGGTTAAGACCTTTCCAGAATGTACCACGACAACACTGAGAAATGACAGGCGCGGTTTCAAGTCTGGTACTTATGTTACTTATGTCTAAGTGAAAGCTTACAAGTTTTCCAATTTCCGATTCAAAATCACTCGTGATACCATCGCGCCGGACTCTGTTGGAAGTTCACGTGACTAGCTCATGGATGCAAAGAATCTACCTACCACTTCGTCTACAACTCGTAGCGAGAAGACATACAGTTCACAATGTTCACTTCGATCTTACGAAATTAATTCAAAATATTTGTTTCAGTATCCGATCACTGCGAGTAAGATTAGGACACGACAAGAAATTATGGGCTGTGCTCATTACTTTCGCATAACCATAACCTAAAATTTAATGCAGAAGGGTCACATATCAGAATTCGGGATACGTTACTACTTGAACACGTTTCGAAACCAACTACTGCCACAACAGAGGTTTCGAGAAGGACAGTCTTGCTTTGGAAACTTTAAAGTAAGGCTAATGCAATGTTGCTTGTCTTGACCAATACTAGAGTATTACGATAATTTCTTTCAAACGCTTTCCTTATTTTTAACGTCTCTCTACACCTTAACTATTTTATTTATTATTGAACTTAAAAATAGGCACGTCACAGTTATATCGTAACAAACCAAACGTAGCATTATTATAAAAAGACTTCAGTGAACAGTTTTTCCATTATTGGATGTTGTCAATAAAATCTTAATAACAATGCAAATAATAATGTAGTTGTCTCAATAATATCAGAGTGATTCATGAAGGACGATAAACAAGCAAAAAATAAAAGAGTAGGAAACACGGAGAAATTATTATGACCAAAATAATTTTATTTTCGAAAAACAATAATTAGTTTATGCATAGACATGTTTAATTAAATTTGGTTTTCTTCCAAAGGATAATAAATAATTTATATTATAATAAATAATTAAATTATTATATATTATTCAGTTAAATAACTTAATATAAATTATTTCTATATAACAATATTCTTTAATTGTTTACACTATAATAAAGGTTTTATATATATATAATTAAATAATCACCAATAAGTTATTAATATAAAATATTTTCATCAATCTATTGCTGAGAGGTTATCTTTTTTCTATTATTGTCTTACGCCTCGTCGACGTCCAGATCATTAGAGGCGGGATGGGACTGGGGACAAGGAACGGGAAGGAATTCAGCTATGGCCTTTTTTGAAGGAAGTATCTCGGCATTCGCCTGGAGTGATTTGGGTAAATAATGGAAAACCCAAATCTGGATGCCCGGACGGGGATTTGAACCTGTGTCCTCCCGAATGCGAGATCATAGTTGGTTTATCGCCTGGTAAACAGTGGGATCTGCCATTGGCTGCATCCTGTTCCAATTGTGGAAGAAATTTTCATCAATCTAGACTTGGCCAGCAGAGAAGGAGAGATTTTGCGTCACGATTATTATTCACAAGATTCTGTACCAAACGACTGCTATAAACCACAAAATCTTCCGCAGAGTGCATGGAGTAAGGACACACGACACTATTAACATTGCGGAGAACGCGGGTTGAAATCCCCGTCCAACCATCGAGATTTCAGTTTTCCATGGTTTCCGAAATCGCTTCAGGTGGATAACCGGATAGTTCATTCAAAAAGCCATGGTCGTATTCCTTCCCGTTCCTTGTCCCCAATCCTCTGCCGCCTCTAATTACTTGATGTCGATGAGGCATAAGGCCTTAAAGAAAACGAGATTGTTGATCGCGATTATTCCCCCGAATAGAATCATAAAACTTCTTGGTCTCTCAGTTGTCATTCAGAGGAATAGTCCTGATCTGCAGGCAGTGGGTTTCAGCGTTTTCCTACAAATACACAACTTTAACAATTACAACACTCATCACAGTCACCTGCAAACATACAGAGACACTTGCAGTCAGACAAACGGAAGCTGATCGCCTACATGTGTATCCAAGCCCGATACAGCTATTACCTGAGCATCCAACCAGCCTTAAGGATACTGACGAGACATACATTAACACAAACAGTAAGAAAACAGGACTAAACGTTGTGGGTAAGTGGTAATGCTCTGGCCTCCCATACCGGAGGACGCAGGTTCGAATAACTGTCCGACCATTCAGATTTTGGTTTTCCATGGTTTCTTCAAATAATTCCATGTGAGTGCCAGGACGATCCTTAAAAAGTCTATAGACGAATTCCTCTCCGTTCCTACCCAAATCCTTTACCGCCTCTAATGACCCTGACATCGACAAGACGTACAGCCATTAAAAAAATTAAAAAATCACGACGGAGGGTATATTTAAGAACAACGTCAACTACCTCAGTGACAATGCGCATAATAAACCGAACTGCGATGATGTGTGAAAGTTACTTTCATGGACGTTGGTGTGGTGGTGCAACGGTTAGCGTTCTGGCCTCGCATTCGGGAGGACGGCGGTTCGAATTCCCGTCCGGGCATCCAGATTTGTGCTTTCCATTGTTTCCCAAATCGCTGCAGGCAAATGCCGGGATGCTTCCTTTAAAAGGCCATGGCCGAATTCCTTCCCATTCCTTACCCCCATCCTTTCCCGTCTCTAAAGCCCTCGCTGTTAAGAGACGTTAAGCAATTTAAAAAAATAATAGTGAGACAGCCAGGCAAAGAGGGCAACGATTTAACTGAACTTTTCCCGCTGAAGCAGTTTGTATGGATGTCCTTCGATTAGAAAAATACCAATAACGTGAGTCCAACCACGATCGTCTGTAATAAATCTTGTAAGGTCCGCAAAACCTGGAAGAAAAAAGACGTCCATTCCTCTGGTAGCTCAGTGGTTAAGGCGCTTGCCTTCAAAAAGTTCGCTACTCCCGGTGGGCGCAGGAATTTTGAGAGTTGTGTTTGATCATATGAGCTATGCCAGGTCGCTCCGTGGTTCGGATTCCACGTTAAACTGTTAGGTCCCAGAGAAAAGGAACTGGCCGTCCTACCTCTGACAAAATGGCTTATTATGCCTCCTTCGGGAGGATCCAACCAACCTTCGGGTTGTGAACTAAGTTAGTTTTTTAGTTACCATTTTTGTTACAGCGTTCTTTTTTTGCTGTCGTCAGTCATTCGACTGGTTTGATGCAATCCTCCATCCCTTCCTATCCTGTGCTAACCTCTTCATTTCTACATACCCCCTACAACCCACGTCCTCAATTATCTGCTTCATATATTCTAATCTCTGTCTTCCTCTACAGTTCTTACCTTCGACTGTTTCCTCCACTAACAAATTAACCAATCCACCATGTCTCAAAATATGACCTACCAGCCTGTCTCTTCTTCCTGTAAGCTTCTTCCATAAACTTCTTTTCTCACCCATCATTTCCAAAACTCGTTCATTTCTTACTTTGTCTGTCCACTTAATTTTCAGCATTCTTCTGTAGCACCACATTTCAAATGCTTCAAGTTTCTTTCTTTGCGGTATTCCTAAAGTCCATGTTTCGCTACCGTAAAGTGCTGTGCTCCACACATAGAGTTTTTAAAAAATTCTTTCTAATTCCTAGATCAATATTTGAAACTAAAAGGTTTCTCTTTTTCATGAAGGCTCTTTTTGCTAGTGCTATTCTGCTTTTAACATCATTCCTGCTTCAGCCAACGGTTGTAATTTTGCTTCCCAAGTAACAGAACTCACTTACTTCTCCTATTGCATCCGATCCTATTTTTATATTTAATCTGCTAGTATTGATATCATTTCTACTACATTTCATCACTTTTGTCTTACTTTGATTTATATTCAGTCCAAAATCATCCTTCAGTATTTTGTTCATGCCATTCAATAACTTCTCAATATCCTCAGCACACTCTGCTAAGAAGACAATGTCATCAGCAAATCATAGCATACTGATTTTTTCTCCCTGAAAACTTATGCCACATGGAAATTTTTCTTTGACTTTCTTCATTGCTTCTTCTACATACAAGTTGAATATTAACGGGGATATACTACAACCTTGTCTCACACCCTTTTTGACTGATGCATGTATCTCGTGATTCTCTACTTTGTAGTGGGTGCCTTGGTGGGCAAACTACGTTACAATTATCTTTCATATCTTTATGATTAATAATTGTGGATTTTTAATTTGAATTTTTATGAAGGAGTGAAAATTGATTAATTTTGCAAGAATCTCGACGTTAGTTGGAATTTAGGAAAATTGTCACAATATGACATTTATTTTCTTATCACTGGCGATTACAAGTCTGAGCGAATTTACCGTTAACATTAACACAAATTGGCAAAATCACAAAAGCAACGCTCAGAGGTACAACTAGCCGTCATGAGCAAGCAAACAATTGTATATTTACTTTTAAATATATCTCAGAATCAAAATGCAAGAAATAATGACAGCTGGAAACAATGAAAAATACAAGTTATGACGACCTCAGAAAAAGGCATCATAATACTGTGACTTTACAGTTATAAAGACAATCATGGGCGCCACGAATGAACAATATATCATTCGAAAATAATTAGTTCTGGCAAATTATGCCGCTAGCTCAGGGGTTTTTACAATTACAAAGTAAGAACATGGATCTATCCTCTCAGAGTCGTTTACAGGTTCTGTTTCACGGAATGCACAATCAGATGGCTTGGTCGTAATAAGTTACCATTGTAGTTCTGCGTCTGATGTCTGCGGTGAGTGGAGCGGACCCACGGTATGTGAGATTGTCTCACAAGTCGGCTACAGGCATCTCTGGTCTAACAATGCGCGTCATCGCATTACCGGCTGTGTTGCTGTGATAAGCTTGCTCCAGCAAGGCAAGCTGGCAGCCAGAAATCGTACAGCGGCAGTTGGCGAGAGAAGCCAACTTTCCAAGTCCACCTCAGACTAGACTCGCATAGCTTGGACTCGAAGATCGAAGTGAAGCTCGTCGCTCTTCTCTCCCACGAGGAAACTTCTCGCTCCGCCCCTTTGTAGTCTCGAAGCTCACATATAACAGAAATTCCCAGGATTTTAAGTTATACGCTCATTTGGATTGGATCTTCAGGTCGGCACCTAATGTCACGTGATATCCCCGATATGTGATTTGCCTAGAGTATCTAACAGAGGTCGGACATATTCGGCTAAGTTCGCCGGGGTGAGAGCCCATTCGGGTGTCGGGCGGCAGGCTTTTCCCGTCAGGTGAGTGACCCATTCCCAGGGAGCAGAGTGTTTGGTCCGGCAAACCCCAAATCCGCGACGTCCTGTCGCCATGATTCGGGAAGACCAAGATTAGCTTCAAGCCTACATAGCTCAATAATTCTTTAATATTCGCTTTAGCAAGATACACTGTATGTTCACCATTTCACTGCAGTCCTCACTTGGAATCTTGCGTACTTTATAAAATTACAACAAAAATCTATTTAGGTGGTCGCCCAAGATTTATGTAAATTACTCTTATATTATTACATATATAATAAAAAATGCACCTTGTAACGTGGCGACAGCGCGTCATGTTACAACTTTTATTACAGCCACTTGATTCTTATATAGTTTATAGAGTATTCTTCTATCTCGATACTTTAGACATGACTTCTTTAAAATTTTGAATATCTTGTCCCACCTAACATTATCAAAAGCTTTTTCTAAATCAACAAATGCCATAAAAGTATCTTTGTTTTTCTTGATCCGCCCTTCAAGTATTAATCTTAAAGACAGAATTGCTTCCCTTGTACCGCGATTTTTTCTAAACCCAAACTGATCTTCACCTACTATCTCTTCTACTACCCTTTCCATCCTTCTGTACATTATTCTGGTCAATAATTTTGAAGCATGTGATGTTAGACTAATGGTGCGATAATTCTCACATTTGTCGGCTTGTGCTTTCTTTGGAAGTGTGAAGATGATATTTTTATTAAAATCAGTTGGAATTTCTCCTGTTTCATAACTTTTTGGTATCAGCTTGAATAATCTTTCGATTCCTTCCTCTCCTAGAGATTTAAGAAGTTCTGCAGGATCTCATCAATTCCAACTGCCTTATTTGCTTTCAAGTCATTCAGAGCTTTATTAAATTCTGTCCTCAAAACAGGGTCTCCTAAGTCATCCATGTCGACATCGCCTTCCTTTTCCAGTACACTATTGTTCAAGTCGTCCCCAACATACATTTTCTCAATGTATTCCTTCCATCTGTTAGCTCTATCTTCTGACCTTAAAAGAGGTTTCCCATCGGTAGCTTTAATGTTCATACCTGTTTTCTTCATTTCTCCAAAATTCTGTTTGATCTTTCTGTAGGCAACATCTACTTTTCCTGCGACCATTTCCTTTTCTACTTCTTCACACTTTTCTTGTAGCCATTTTTCTTTTGCTATTTTGCATTTCCTATTTATTTGATTACTAAATTGCCTGTACTGCTCTCTTCCTGCTTCATCCTGAGCATTTTTGTACCTTCTCCTCTGATCCATCAGCTCAAAAATTTCTTCGGTGATCCAAGATTTTCGGGCAGCTTGTTTCCTAAAGCCTAATGTTTCTTTGCCAGCTTTCATTATTTCGGTCTTTAATGCATTCCATTCGTCCTCGGTAGAGCTCCTTTCACAGTTACTTCTTAGACCTAAGTCTACCATTTCTACAAATTTTTCTCTTGTGCTAGATTGTTTCAGTTTATTCACTTCCAGTCTGTTCTGCTTATGCTGCTTCCTTATTCGCTTGAATTTCAGCCTGCACTTCATTACTATCAAATTATGGTCCGAGTCTATGTCTGCTCCTGGGTACGCTTTACAGTCCAGAACTTGATTCCTGAATCTCTGTTTGACCATGATATAATCTAGCTGATATCTGCCTGTATCACCAGGACGTTTCCAGGTGTATATTCTTCTTGAATGGTTGTTAAACAGTGTGTTCGCCACTACTAGCTTATATCTTTCACAAAATTCTAGCAACCTGCTTCCTCGCTCATTTCTTTCTCCTAGACCAAAACTTCCTACAGTATTCCCCTCTTTTCCTTCTCCCACTATTGCATTCCAATCACCCACGATTATTAAATTTTCCTCCCCCTTTCACATATTGGATTAATTCTTCAATTTCATCGTATATTTTTTCTATTTCTTCGTCATCTTCTTGTGACGTTGGCATATATACTTGTACTAATGTGGTTGGGAACGGGCTTAGTTTCTAACCTCATCAAAATAATCCTGTCACTAAACTGTTCATAATAACTCACCCGTTTCCCTACTTTCTTGTTCATTACAAATCCTACACCAGTGACTCCATTGACAGCTTGTGTGCTAATTATCCTGTGTTCCCCAGACCAGAAATCTTGTGCGTCCTTCCATTTAATCTCACTAATCCCAACAACATCTAACTTAAGTTGTTCCATCTCCCTTAGTTCTAACCTACCTGCCCTATTCAGACTTCTAACATTCCACGCTCCGACTCGTAGAATGTTTCTATCCATTCTGATGACTCCTCCCTGAGCAGTCTCCACCCGGAGATCCGATTGGGGGATTATTTTACCTCCGGAATATTTTACCCAGGAAGAAGCCATCATGATATATGTAATTTGAGAGGATTACATGTCCTCAGGGATACCCTTTGGGTCTTTAATGCAGTGGTTTCCCGTTGCCTTCTGCATCCCCATGCCGTTGATCATTTCTGATTCATCCGCCTTTAGGGGCCGTTTCCAACCCCAAGGGCAAGATGGTGCTCTGAACCGCTTCCCCGCTCTTCCGCCCTCCTTTCGGAGGCCGTTGGCAAGCAGTGGGTGACTCCTTATACCGGGAATCTTTCAGTCGCCAGAGCCTCGTCCGTGCAAACAGGGTGCACCACGTGAAGGAGAGGTTGACATTTGGTTGGAAAATACTAGTATAGTCTCTCCCAAACCCTTACACCCCTACAGCGTTCTAGAGCGACTTAAAGCATCTTGTATAGACTGATGTAGAGGGCACAGCCAATTTTATTTGTTAGGAGGTTCATTGCTGGATACAAGCGGCAAAGAAACAAATGTGAAACCAAAATAAAGAACTCCATTGTTCATCGTTGCAATAACGATCCGACAATACCTTATATATGCGCGTCAGGGTGGTCAGTGTGCTGAGGCGTAGCACACTGTAATGGGAAGTTACAACGGGACCCGGCACGAGCCCAGGTTTCCGCTTACTAGGTGTACAGATTGCGGTCTTTAGACATTTGCCACAATCATCTAGGCGAATGCTGTTCGTAGCAATATCACAGAATCTCTATGTCCAACACTGTAGGAAAGTTGTATTACCTTGCTGGAGTATCACACTTTAAGGACATAAAAGCCAAAAAATGGATGATGAAGGAACTGACATATCAACACCAACCTCCGTTTCAGCACCTTCCAGAGTGCCAGTGCCTCAGATCCACTAACATTTTCTGGGAGTCAACTGAGTTACTTGTGCAAACACTACAGCAAGCAAGCAAGAATTTAAATGTAGTTTGTAAGAAATGAACATATGAATCAGTGGCTGTAGTCACGACATTGTCAATTTTTTTTATACTTATGGCTTTACGCCTCGTCGACGTCGAGGTCATTAGAGGCGGGATGGGACTGGGGACAAGAACGGGAAAGAATTCAGCCATGTCCCTTTTGAAGGAAGCATCCCGGCATTCGCCTGGGGTGATTTGGGAAAACCATGGAAAACGCAAATCTGGATGCCCGGACGGGGACTCGAACCGGCATTCTGCCGAATGCCAGGCCAGAGCGTTAACCGCTCACCCACCACGCTCGGTCTGTCATTGTGGAATTCACGCTGTGTGAGTGCATAACTGTACCATGTTAGTGATATATAAGATTTTTGTTTAAAGTATTGGTAGTTAGGAAATATTGCTGCAGAAATGAAAATAATGATTGGTCAAGAGAAAAAACTATTTGAATGTACATTTAATATTAATGTAGTGAAGAGCAGACGACAGACCATCTACTTCGGTGCAGATTACATGGATTAAGTTGCACAGCTGTAGAGCATCTTTAAGTGACACCAAACATACTTACAATTCGTACATAGTTTTAACTAAAAAATGTTTGACAGTCTGATATACACAGACGGAAAAAAAAATCCCAACACCAAGAAAAAATTATTGTAGAGTAATGAAATTTGGACAATGCATTTGTCAAGTTAACATGTTTAATTGATTAAATTTTCAAGATCACAGGTTAATTTAAGCTCAAGAAAATGCATTTCAAATGTGAAATACTGTTAAATTAATAGCCGGTGTAACCTCCAGAATTTTGAATGCAAGCCTGCAAACGTGAATGCATTGTGTCATACAGGTTTCGAATGTCACTTTGTGGTATGGAGTTCCATGCTTGTTGTACTTGTGCTGTCAATACTGGGACGGTCAGTGCTGGCTGTGGATGATGCTGGAGTTGTCGTCCAATGATATCCCATACGTGTTCAATTGGAGACAGATCTGGTGATCTCGCAGGCCAAGGTAACATGTCGACACTCTGTAGAGCACGTTGCGAGACAACAGCGGTATGAGGGCGAGCGTTATCCTGTTGAAAAACTCCCCCTTGAATGCTGTTCATGAATGGCAGCACTACAGGTTGAATTACCAGACTGACGTACAAATTTGCAGTCAGTGTGTTTGGTATAACCACAAGAGTGCTCCTGCTGTCATAGGAAATTGCTCCCCAGACCATGACTCCAGGTGTAGGTCCAGTGTGTCTAGGCCGCAGACAGTTTGGTTGCAGGCGTTCCCCTGGCCTCCTTCTGACCAACACTCGGCCATCACTGGCACCAAGGCAGAACCTGCTTTCATCAGAAAACACAACAGATCTCCACTCCGTCCTCCAATGAGCTCTGGCTTGACACCACTGGAGTCGCAAACGGCGATGGCTTGTAGTCAGTGGAATGCACGCTACAGGGCGCCTGGCTCGGAGCTGTCCTTGAAGTAACCGATTTCTAACAGTTCGTTGTGTCACTGTGGTACCAATTGCAGCTCGAATTTCTGCCGCAGACGCAGTACGATGCGCCACAGCTGTACGCCGAATACGGCGGTCTTCCCTCTCAGTAGTGCCACGTGGCCTCCCGGAACCCGGTCTTCTTGAGGCAGTACCATCCCTTGACCACTGCACCCAACAATCATGCACAGTGGATACATTCCGGCCAAGTCTTTCTGCAATATCGCGAAAAGAAAATCCACCTTCTCGTAGCCCTATTACACGACCTCGTTCAAACTCGGTGAGCTGTTGATAATGGCTTCTTCGTCTTCTTAAAGGCATTCTTGGCTAACATCAACTCACTATGTCAAATCTCAGCGGTAAATAACGTTCACAAACTTTACAGCGCGTATTTAAAGCAAACCTGATTTGCAAAGCTCTGAGTAGCGCTACTAGCGCCACACTTATGCGCGAAGCGCGAAATTTGAATCGATGTCATCTTTCAGATGTATAAACACGCCTACCAAATTTCGTTTATCTAACACAAGTCTTTCTTGGTGTTGGGATTTTTTTTTCCGTCTGTGTATATTGTTAATTATCTCCTTAAGTAATTTTTACAGTCCGTAACTACTCCACTTACGACTGAAAACTTTCCTTATCCCTTACGCCTGAAATGAAATGATAATTTACTATCATTAAAATCTCTTTCATCCACATGCTGTCTCAACGCCAACATATGCTTTGTACGTTCCCGCAATTTTCTTCTCGTGCCTTCCATCCTGCAATGACGCCCAACGGAACACTTTTATCAGTTACTGTCAGCATTCTTTGGTAATTACTAATTATGTTTTGTTTGTTTACTTCTGACACTATAAATAATACTGATGTAATAGTCTTCTACAGAATATGGGTTTTGCAATTTCTTTAATTTATAACTGCATGCGTAATTATACACCAACAGAGTTTCCTCTGTGGTATTCGAGCCAAAGTAAAAAACGCAAATTATGGATCCGTTATTTAATCAAATACCCATTGATGTCTAATTTTAATAGTATGATAAGTAAGCAATCATCTATAATGGATCATTTAGTAACTTGTTGCAGTTTTAGATCATCCATTAACAGTAGACCACATGGATTATTTAGTGTTACTACTCTTGCAGCAATTGCAAGTGTATTAAAAAGCATTATGTGCAGAGCGCATTCTTTTCATGTTATGCAATCTCTGGATTTTTGCGTATCAGTAATACATAAAGGTGAAAACCAAATCAATAGATGGGTTAAGCAACTATATTGAGGCATTTATATTTCTTGAAAAGTGGATATTCAAAACTGGAATGAAAATTTGTGCCTAACAATATTTCACTTAGTTTTGATGTTTGTATTCAGTGGGGAATGTGTTGCACTGTTTGATAGCCCTAATATAATTAAAATATCGATGAACTACTTGATACACCAACTTAATATTGTAAAATCCGGCGTAAATATTTTATTTATGAGGTAAACTTTTAGATAAAACAATTAAACTTCTGTCACACTGATCAGTTCTACACATGTCATAATTCAATCCGCGTAACTTGGCCTATATGAAATTTTTATGGCAATGGTGTTGCGGTTATATAAGTTATCGTTTTTAAGTACTAAAGAATAATGTAACTCCAATTTTGTTGATTGTTATCATTCTTATCCATGTTTCTTGAAATTAAACAACTGTACATTTTCATGAACATTTATAAAAGTGCTTCTGAGTTAAATTTCGAAAAATTATGAGTTTTTAGCTAAACGAAGTAAGAAAACCATTAACTTGTAAGTGCAAACGGACTTTTTTTAAAAATTTAAATTATTACATATACGATCAATGGTTAGTTTTTGGTATAAGGAAATTTTTTTACCACAGATAGACTTCTTTACTGAATTTCAAATCATTCCACCATTTTCATTTTTTCTATTATACATGTAACATTTCAGTTCAGTTACCCAATAATTGGTAAATAACACACAAGTCATGATAAAAATCAGGTCAATAGCAGCTGAACCAAGATCCCTTTGCAATGCCCACCAATAACCTCAAGAATTGGCAAGTTATACGATACACAGTAAAATGTTCAGATAAAAGTTTCCAGTCTGTTGTTGCCAGTAACCTTGGGCCTCTTTGCCTTCTTCAGTGCCGTTGTTAATGATTTTAGACTTAGTTGGCTCGGCATATGATAGCGTCGAAGTGAATACTCTGATTGTAACAAGACAGCAGAAAACCAAGTAGTTATCTTGTTGAATAACTTGCGTATAAGAAATTTCGTCTCAGTACTACCTTCAGGATGCAGCCAAATAATTATCTTGTTAAATATCATGTCTATGAACAATTTCATCTGTGAACGTGGCTTCTATGTTGCCTGTGAGCTTACTCAACTGTGAACGTGTCTGCAGGATTTGGTATGGTAGGCAACCAAGTAATTATCTTGTTGAATATGTTACCTATGAATATTTTCGACTGTGAACTTGGCTTCAGGATGGATACGGTGACATCTGCTGTTTAAGTAGTGGAATTCTTTAATATTTTTGTTGGGTTCTAAGACTTCCCAGGCATGTCAGTTGTTCAGTAAAGAGTTCTGAGATGTGTGAACATTGTGTAGAGTTAAAACATAGTGAGGGTTCGGCTAGCATCAATAGGTAGGCTTCCAAGGAAGGCATCATGTTATTAGCATTTGGTCTCATGACCTCGATATCCAGCCAATAAACAACCACAGACGTGAGTTCGTGGTCGGCATAGATAGCGTGGTACGTGCTGTTTCTCCCAATAACTGATTGTAAACAATTCCGTACGACATTTCAGTGCAAACGAGGAACATCTCCAGTTAGCCAAAGTCGTTGGTGCGGGATGGAAAAGTATATAATAACAATTTTTTTCAGCAATTAAATTGGAACAACATTAATTCATGGCGAGCTATACTAGAGTGGAAAATCTTCAAGTCACTTGTAGATTGAATAATCTACAAGCCAGATTGATCTATAAAACTACATCTCCTCAGAGGAATTCATTTCTTCGCCATCAACCGGTAAGTTTGCCAGAAACTAATGACTTGCCGAATGCTGTAAGTGGAGTAGAGTTGCGAGATACCGGTGTAGGTGTAGTGGTGTTTGCAATGTATATCGTTAAATGCAGATTTATATATTTTTACAAAATCTGTCCTGGAGTATGGTGGGACGGATTCATGATGCAAATTGTGACTTATTTTTCACTACTTGTTTATTCTATGCCCAAAAACTATCAGTTCCTTTAATTCTAAAATTGAATAACGAATTATGAAGTCTCATATATGTAAAGTAGTAATTATTTTGTATACTGCTTGCTAAGGATGTTTTGAGTAGAATTTACTTACAATTGAACATGTTGAAATATGAAATAATAAAAAACTAT
Source organism: Vandiemenella viatica (assembly GCA_031002005.1). Taxonomy (NCBI): domain Eukaryota; kingdom Metazoa; phylum Arthropoda; class Insecta; order Orthoptera; family Morabidae; genus Vandiemenella; species Vandiemenella viatica. The sequence continues at coordinate 60,389,175 of JARYHS010008075.1, read as the reverse complement.
TTGAATTGGTGAACGAAGCAATTAATTGTCAAGAAAATTACACAGCAAAACGTAAAAACGTTGCATGGGTCGCCGGTTCGACTTCAACATGGGTGTTTGTCTTGTGTTGTGTTGTATACACCATGCTGAGGTTAGTATTTTTTTTGTGCATCCACAAAATACTTGCACATTACATAAAAATATAGTGCTTGCTGAGTGACCTCGAAGCAAACTGACATTTATTTAAACAAAAAGATTAATAATTTTAGTTACAGGCGTAGTTATTCGTTAGAACAGACAGTGATGCGCCATTTGATATCTATTAGTACTCAAGAGATACAATAATTGTTCAGAGTCAAAGTGGAAATAAAAATATCATCTTCAATGTGATTGAAGCAATTAGTCAACTACCGCGGTTAGGCACAAATTTCGAGTCTGTATAAAAATTCTTCAAACTAATGCAAGATTGAATGTGCGGTATACACCGATGGATGATTAACTAAAATCATAATCTTTTGTCTATTAACTTATATTACACACATTAGTTAACAGAAATACTAGCCTTTTGTCAACTAGAAGACCAGGACCATTGACTGACGCATATAGAAATTTCTATGGCTATATCAGGAAATTGTGGGGAAGGGAGGGTGTAGATACACTTATAGATAAGGATGGAGAACAAGTTACTGACGATTTGAAAAAGACAGACATTTTTAGTAACTGGTTCAGTGAAAGCATTAGGGACAATGAATCACAAACAGGAGGGTATAATTCGGAGAACGAGATTATCAACACAATTAGAAATGACGATAGTAAAAAATTTGATATTCATCCTGAGGAAATCATGAAGGAAATAAGAAAGCTGAAAAAACATAAAGAGGCTGGTGAAGATAATATTACTACAGATATCTTAAAGATAGCCGGATGTGACTTTGTACCTTATCTTGAAATATTATTTAAATTGTGTCTGGATACTTGCTGCTTACCACAGGACTGGAAAAGTGCAATAGTAGTACCGGTACATAAAGGAAGGGTGAGAAATAGAGTTGAGAATTACAGGCCAATCAGTTTGAAATCAGTGGTAGGTAAATTAATGGAAAGATTGATATGCAACCACATCAGAAATATATGTGAGGAAAGTAAGTGGTTTTCAAGCAGGCAACATGGGTTCAGGCAAGGATATTCATGCGAATCTCAGTTGGTGGGATATATGCAAGATATTTCAGATGAAATGGACAAGGGAGGCCAAATTGATAGTGTAGCACTAGATCTGTCAAAGGCGTTTAACAGAATAAGCCATAAAATGGTAGTAAATAAGGTAAAAACCATTGGAGTAGATGAGAAAGTGATTTGCTGGGTAGAAGAATTTTTAAAAGGTAGAAAACAGAAAGTTAGGGTAGGAAATATAGTATCAAAAGTCGTGGAAGTAAAAATGGGTGTGTCACAGGGTAGCGTATTGGGACCATTGCTATTCATTATTCTAATGAATAATTGTGTTGATTGTTTACTATCTGAAATTAGATTGTTTGCAGATGACATAATGCTGTATAAAACAATCAAAACGATAGAGGATTGCAAACAGTTGCAGGGTTATCTGGGCAGGATATCTAGTTGGGTTGGTAAACATGGAATGAAGATAAATGCAAAGAAGAGTCAGCTTATTAGATACACAAATAAAAAACAAAAGGTTAATTATGAATATAAGGTGTGGAAAGAATTGCATGCTGAAGACTTGAAATGTAAATATCTTGCAATTACTTTTGATAACAAGCTTAACTGGGCAGGACACATTGGACAGGTGGTAGGAAAGGTTTCAAACTTCTGCACTTGTTGGAGAAAGTGATGAGGGGATGTACGAGAGAAGTAAAGGAATTGGGTTACAAAACTTTTGTCAGACCATTGCTCGAATATGGTAGTGTAGTATGGGATCCTAATTTTACGTATCAAATACAGGGTGCAAAAAAGGGCTGCTAGATTTATTTCTGGAAATTATCGCAGAATGCAATCAGTGACGGATATGATAATGGAGCTGGAATGGGATTCATTGCAAGACAGGAGGAGGATGAGGAGGGTCATGGGAGTGTACAGGGCATATACTGGCGATGAGACATTGAAAGATATTGCAATAGGTATGAAAAGAAGTGCATGGAAGGGAAAAGATGACCATGACCACAAGCTGGCACTCGATTTCAGGCACAGGGGTGTGGGAAGATTCTCTTTTTTAGGTAAGGGTGTCAAGGATTGGAATGAGTTACCAAGAGAAATGATGAATAATTCACCGAAAACTTTGAAAGAATTTAAAGATAAAATTTGTAGAGGGCAAATGTAGGTGGGTGCAGGATAGGGGGAAGTTGGGTGTGTAGGGAAATTGCCACCGGAGCCTGTGCTCCATTGCAATTAAATTAAATTAAACTACTTACCTAATACAAAAAGGATTATCCTATGTGCTAAATCGGTATGAAAAAATTCAAACCAATGTGTCCAAGATAATCACCACCGATGTAGCCTCACTGAAAGTCTTACCAAAGTGTACCAACAAATCATCTTCATCTCGAACACTGCTACAGTGGTACTGTCATCTACCTATAAGAGATAAATAATACTTTCAGAACGCTGAATTATTTGACCAATACGATTCTAACCAGACAGACTGCATACGATTATATGACCTAAATCCAGTTTTGATGTCCTGGCTCGCAGCGTGCGTTTTCTGACCACGCTGAATTGTGGATTATATACTACAGTATCCTCCCCTCCCCCCGATCTACCTCTTTTGTTGAGCAGAGCGAGTGTACGTGAAAGTATACGGCTAGTGGCTGAGGATTGCATTCCCACCGTTTTCAGAAGCGCTGGACATGAGCGGGTGTGGCGTGAATCACGCGGGATCTAACGCGATCCAGCATTCGTATTTTTAAAGTGTTACCAGATTAAACAATAAATAATAATAAATCAAGTTGGACGTTAAATAATAAAAATCAACAATATTTTAAATGATTTTAAACATACTGCTCTCAGCAACGGTAAATAGTTGATATATATCAAATACAGCCAACCAGCTGCATCAGTCAGGCTATTCGTCTTGACCGGTTTCGACCTTCTTCAGATGGTCTTCTTCAGAAGTACACGCTAATACGCTAGTGGGTGGAGATGACTGTGTGCTGCGTTGACGAAGCGTGCTTGGTACAAGCACATGGTCATCTCCACCCACTAGCGTATTAGCGTGTACTTCTGAAGAAGACCATCTTATGAAGGTCGAAACCGGTCAAGACAGCCTGACTGGCGCAGTTGGTTGGCTGTATTTTACATCTATCAATATTTTAAATAACAAGAAGGCATTATTTTATAAATGTCTAACCTCTAACATTTTATTCAAGTACACAAGAGATACTAGTACTCAGTACTTAACTGCTGCAATACCAAATTCAGAGGTGGTTTACAGAAGTAATACCATCCCACACACCGCTGAGTCCCACCACAGTCGATGCGTGGAAATCTCGGTAACACTCATCGGCGCTTGGACCCACTTCGTAAAACCCAATGGCTTTTTCTCACTCGGTTTTCTTGCACAACCGGTAGAGATGACACATCTTGCATTTCCAACAGGTTTTACTTCGATTCTATCTGCGTCCCGCAGGTTCTGCTTCCACTTCCTTACCATGTATGTTGAAATTTTCAAAGAATCACAAATTTTCGAAATTTATTTTTATCGATCTGAATTAGTTCCTCCGTAGTGTATTTCTTACGAAATAATATTATTTTGACTCAAGCTGCGCGGCAAACTAGAGGGAACCACTGGCTAAGGCCACTCGGCGTATACAGTTTCTGCGCTCATCACAGCCTGGTCTAACGTGGTTGGCTTTCTTACACTCGAATTAATTACTCAAGCAGCAAATTCGTCACCTCTCCGCATTTTTAGGGGTTTTGCTTCAATTCTACCTGCGTTTCGTTGATTCTGCTTCCATTTTCTTACTTTGTACTTTGACATTTTCACTTTCAAAGTATCACAATTATTCTAAATTTATTATTATCGGTCTGTAAATTTATCCTGAAACGTGAAATTATCATCAAAAATAGTGAACAACCGACAGGAGCAATTGGATTAGTCGTAGAAATAAAAGTGATTCTCCGTGCGCCCGCGTTGGCCGCTTCCGTACGTCATCGATACACCAACCTTCCGACTCAAGTTGGTGGATGATACGAATATTCTTAACGACACGCCGGGCTCACGCGTTGGGTAGATGTAAGCAAATAAGGCTGGAGGAAATGTCATCAAACGCTCTCACGACAGAAGCGGCGATTATATTCTCATATTTCGTGACAAATGGCGTCTTCCATTACTCATTTTGTAACTCGTCACAAAATTACTGTACAGCTGCAAGTATAAGTATACGCTCAGGTCTAAGATAAAAGTAGTTCTTTTAACATTGTATGACCATCATAAAAAAATGAAGTTGGCTTGGGGAAAATATAATGATATATCAAAATATCGATATTTTTTCACAAAATAATCGATATTTATCTTCAGTATATCAAAATTCGATATTTCATTTGGAGCATCAATTTCAAGTACCAATTCGATAATTTATGTACGAACGCAATTCAGTATGCAATTTAATAAGTTACATATATATTAGATAAATAAACATACATACCCGATCTTCTAAAACCGTCTTAAAAAAGTGAATTAGTCGTAATTTACAGCTTTTCATCAACGGTTAAGAGGTTAAAAAAAACTGTTAAATTTTAACAGGTTTACGTTATCAGGCGTTGTCGAAATACCTGATATGCCTAGCCTCTTGTGTGTCCTCCGAAAGAGTGGCTTCTGCAGATTACTTGGCAGCACCCGACAACGGGAGTAGATTAACGAGAGAACATATAAAACGGAGAGTTCTTTTGAACTTTACATCAGACGAATACTGGTTTGATAGATTGTAAAATAGGTAAATTAATAAAAATTAATCGTAAGTTCTTCCTGATAAGAAGGCAGACCCCTTCGAGTTACATGAATTTTGTGTCATGAGATTCCCGCCTGTTAAACCTAGTGACTCAACAGCAGTTTGGTGACGGTAGCATAAACTTTATCGCAGGCTGGATTAACTTGTGCCATGAGCGGTAACTATTCGCACTAACAATTGAGAAAATGCTGCGAACTGTACGATTTTCAGTCACAATCTGGACGAGTGAATTATTATCAAATCACGTCATATAATTATTACTATTAGTATTAACTGTAACAGAGATGGTGGCAATTTCATCACAAATATACATCTGCAAAAAATGAAAAATTAATTTAAATTCTTTCACAGTTTGAGATAAATGATTCAAGGCATCCTTCAACAATTTATCCCATTTCTTGAAATCTTTACGTACACCAAAAAAAAATCACACTCCCTTAAGCATGAAATCAAGTACTAGCTTGTGGTCACTATCATTTCTTCCTTTCCACATTCTTCTACCAATATTCATCCAAGCCTCATAGCCAAATCGTAGCTTATACAAACCTGAAGTATGTTTCAGTCGACGCCTTTGCTCTCCCGACTCCCAACCTATCCTCTATGTCAAGATGTGACAATCTCATTATTGTTTTGCTACTATAATCCAAAAGGCTTAAGAGCATTTTGTATATTAAATCAAAGGAGAGAGGAAGATTCATCATCACGCTGTGCTATGCGTTGCACTGAAATTATCCTGTCAGTCAACACATGTACTAGGCTTTTAGACCCAAACACTTTACCTGTGTGAAGATATATTATTATATTTTATGAATGAATTTTTTTAAGAATATTTTTGTGAGGAGCTTTATAATTTTCAACATTGCATTCGAGTGACACGTAAAAGCTACCGCCGATATATATGCATAAAAATTTCTTTTACTTAACAGTTTTCCTTGTGGAAGTCGAATAGCAATCAATCAAAAATGTCTAGTTCGTTCCATTTGTACCGTAATAATTAAAGCTTAATAATTATTTTGGGTATGGCTTTACGCCTCGTCGACACCGAAGTCATTAGAAGGGGAAAAGGGCTGGGGACAAGGAACAGGAAGGAATTCTGTCATGAAATTTTCGAAGGAAGCATCACAGCATTCGCCTGGAGTGATTTGGGGAAACGAGGAAAATCCAAATCTGGATGGCCGGACGGGAATTCGAACGTGGATTCTTCCGAATGCAGGAGCAGAGTGTTACCGCTCATCCACCACGCTCGGTCTTTATATTTATATCATTACATCAAATAAGAGCTATTGCAACGTGAATGAGACACTCGAATGTTGCCGTATTGATGATGTAAAGAATGACTGCTTCGTTTCCTGAATATTTTTTTTTAGGATTTAGTAGAAAAACTTTTTATGAAAGTGATGAATTATAAAACAAAATAATGTAGATTTCCCTAAACGAATTGTTTACTTTTTGGAAAATCTTACTTTTATTCTAGACACGTAGACTAAAATTGTTATTATCTTGAGTAAAAATATGATAAACTCGTACAAAAAAAGGTATAGTTGCGCCGTTCACGGAGATATCCGAAAACAACATAACAAAGTATGGTCATGTTTCCCAAGAAGAACCTTTCATCCGTTTACTTCTCTTTATCTATCTGTGTTACATTTATACAAGTAAAACGGGACATAACAAGAAATTCATTTTTGTGCAGCTTTTCAGCTGTTGCGTTTCTGTCTTTGTTCAAGTTGAACGACTTTCATTTTATTTCATTTTCCTTTTTATTAACAGTTTTGCTGAATTGCGACAGATCGGTGTGAAACAAGGGGATGACGTATTTCTTGTTACTTCGCACGATCCAGCGCATTTTTGATAATTGGTACATCGACGAAGTTTTTGGTAACTAGGTAACAAAGTATGTTTTTTGGTTCCTGTAGACTCTTTGTGTTTCTGCAAGTGCAGCATTATTGACCGAGTGCTATGTACAATTGGTTGTTGCGAATTAGAGGCAGGGAGAGGTAAAACGGTTAGAACTGTTGGGGATAAGACAGGTCCTTTTAATTGGAGGACGACATTCTATAACACGTTATTTTTCGATAAAGTCTCTTTGCGTATTTCTGAAGAAGAGGTTCTGTACCCACATACTACCTCTCTGTTTGAGGAAGTACTGCCTGAAGGTGACTGTTGAGGATAAAAGTTAGCGTTTCTACTACTGGTTACGCTACTAGATAAATCCTCGTCTCCATATTCCTTGGGTGGAAACTACAGATCTGGCTTTCCGAAGGATTCACTCAGAGGTAACTGCTTTATTTCCAGTGTCGTTGTTATTTTGATTGTAGACAAACAGAACACGGTGCCTGATAAGTTGTAAATAGCTGGTATACGTTTCAGTGAGACAAGTGGAAGATGTGATTTGCGTTATTAAATTATCTATAAGGCGGTAGTTCGTAGTGAATGACAATATTTCAATTATAACATTTTAATTTTATCAAACCTTCTTTCAAATTATTATTATTTGCTTATGGCTTTGCGTCTCGTTGACGCCAGTTTACTAAAAGTGGTAAAGGACTGGGGGCAAGCAACAGGAAGTAATTTGGCTATAGCTTTTGAAGGAATCATCCCAGCGTTCGCCGGGAGCGATTTCGTAAAACCATGAAAAATCGAGATCTGGATGGCCAGACGGGAAGTCGATCCTGCGTGCTTCCAATTGCGAGGACAGAGCGTTAACGCTAACCATCCAAGCTCTGAGGAACCGGTGTTATCTGCAAACAGAATGAGGCTGCAGTATACAGCTATATAGCTGTCACACAAACAACTCAACCTAGATAACTAGTAAATACTGGTTTGACACTTTAGCGAAAGCAAAGGCTATATGTTATCTGGAAAATTCTGCGACGGATGTTTTTGAAAGGAATGTTACGTGACTTTTCTAGCTCAGACAAAGCAATTTTACAACTACGTTTCAGATCATTCAAGAAATAAAATTATCGACTTACCTGATAATGATAGAAGACACGCAATCAACAGTCTTGCGAATAATAATTCATTACAGCAACGAAAGAATCATAATTTCATAATTTGGTTTCGATCAACAGCAAGTACGAAATTATTATTAGCACTTAAATCAAAATGTATCCAATTCACTTCTGAACTGTAACTATAGCGCCGTACAATGTCATATCGTAATAATTGTGCCTTGGCTTGATTATATGTGTCAGTCGCAGTTGAATTTAGCAATTATTTTCTGCCTTAGTGCTACTCGGACAACGAGCAGTGACTAAGATACAGTTCCAGAGAAACACGTGTAGTATTTTTATGTGATTGAGTTTTTACGACACGCCATCAGAATTGAAAGAGGATTGTGAGCAAGAGAGGAGAAGGAAAGTCAGCGATGACATTTCTGAAGGAACGAAACCCAACATTGGCGTGGAGTGATATTGAGGAGTCACAATGAATCGGAGCAGGGTTGATGGAATCCCGTCTGGAAAATACCAACGCTCATAATCATTTGAAATTCTTGAATGTTTCATATTTTGTTTTGAAACGTTATCTTGTATAGAATATTTGATGTTGTTTCTGTATGCTGAATAGTGACAATATTGCTGAAACAGCTCCATAAAAAAAGCAAAAAAAATCATATGACTCTGACAACACCACAGATACAGACTTGGAGGCATGCTCACTTCATCTTTGTTATTGTTCGTTAATAATTTATAATCATCATTATGTGAAATGGCAAGCTTAATTTTCGTTAAGGCTACTTTTTTCGATTTGGGATTTTACGCCTCGTTAACATCGATGTTAGTAGAGGCGGGCAAGCAACGGGAGGAAATTCGGGCATGGCATTTTGAAGAAATCATCAAGGTACATGCCTGGAGTGATTTTGGGAAACCATGAAAAACCGAAATCTGGATGGCGGGGCAAGGATTATTACCTGCGTCCTCAGCCACTCACCCGCCACGCTCGGCTTCGTTAACAGTTATGTATTACGCCCTATCCAGGTCTCTGGATACCGCAGAAGACTGTTGTCAAGTAATTGGAAGGAATCGGCTTTTTAAAGAATTATCCAGGCATTCTCCTAGAGTAATTTTGTAAATCCATGGAAATTCTAAATCAGGATGGCCGTACCGAGGATCGAAACCGCGTACTCCAGGTTGCCACGACCGAGTGTTAGCCGCTCACCTCAGTTCGAATTCGTTTAACTAACGAACACACTTATGGCATGGTCTGTGAGGTGCTGGTGGAAACAATCCCAGTTACTTATGTGGTTGTCATTATACAATGTTGATATTCGCTACGCCTTTCTGTTTTGCCGAAGCCTTGATACAGAACATTTGTACCAGAGTGCCGCAAGTTGTCACTACACATAGCACCACAAATGTAATTTAGTTCTGTAGCTGAACAGTAGGCACTGTGTCTACAACAACAGACAAATTAATACCTTTCCCCGAAATGTTTCTACATTTGTTGCTGGGAGAATCATCGTTCTTATGGCAAAGTTTCAATAACAAAACAAAAAGTCATTCTGATAGATCATCAGTATGTACATCTCTTCTGGTGTTAGCAAAGCTTCTTCACTGTTAAAAAATCATTCCTTTTTTTTTTTTTTTTTTTTTAAAAAAAGCTTTAATTTAATAAAAATAAGTGCGGTGGTTGTAACTATGTAAGGACAATTTCCTAAGGCAGAAATTAAGATCCATTTCAGAGCAAGCATGCTTCAGGTGAATTTTGGGTGCTGTGTAACTTGAGGGAAACAGTGTGCGCATACTACATGCGTAATACATCAGCTTCAATGTCAAAAGTACTAGCCTAAGTGACACTATGTACGAATAAAAAAAATTCGCAGTTGCTCGTTGTGTTGATCATTGTAATAAAATCAGGTTGTGAATATTCTCCTTGTCAAGTTCTGATACGGGAATAAAGTAGGCTCTACTACATTTAAAGGCAAACTCTTTTCTTTGTCACTTACTGAAAAACGTCATCAAGGGATACAAGTACAGATTTTGATGGGAAACCAATATGAATTATTTGATCATTAAATAATTAAAACTGCTGTTTGCTCCCTTCTGATGTGCCATATTGCTACTGATGCTAAATAGTTACTGGTTAACGAATATCGTAATATCATAAGACATAATAGTATGTTTTGATTGCTATATCTATAAAATGGTTAATTAATTCTTTAGAGAGGTTGAAAGAAACATATTTACGTGGTTAAGTGGCGAAGCTGACCTTGGCCTTCTTCAGAAGCGCTGCACTCTTTCTATCGTAAAGGATGCGACACACTAGCTATGACAGATCAGGAAAGCGATTTACCGTAGAATTTATATTTCCAGGAACATGGGATCCGTATATTGTGCTCATATCTTTACCTCAGAAAACATCTAGATTTACTAAAAGTTGAGCCTCCCCAGCAAAAACATCGATGAACAATACTAGAGGACATACATTGCACTTCTAGAATTTTCTCCAAAACAGCTTTAGAAAGTAAGACAACTTTTTTCTATCTTCCAGCATAATTCAGTTTTAAATGCAAAGTGGATCCGAACCTTTTAGCACTCCTTGCAACAAGTAGCACACGTACCAGCGACTCTCCGGAAGAGAATCAGTGACGCTACTGACAACACGCAACAGGTGGTCCTGAGCGGCGCTCCCGACCTTCACGCGAGACAAGCGTACGCCTGGCCATAATCCATAGCTCTCATTGGCCATCTGTCTCGGTGACGTAAACACATGGTGCAGGATATAAAACAGCGTTTGCTGCAGGTTCAGTTCATTCGTCAAACGAGCTCTGTTTTCTGATCAAGACCCGGCAATCTCTTCGCAAACCTCGGCGCAACTTGTCATCGTTCAAAGGTATGACTAGAGTTGGATGTTACCAGCAGCCTTTAACAGAACGTAAGCTGAAATATGTATATTTTTACTAGTTTAAGTGATTTCTTCAGTACCAAATGTAATTCTTACCATCGCTTCTCGCTGTCACTTTTTTTTTTTTAATTCCGAAAAGTAACGAGCCGATATTAAAGCAGCTTCCCAATTAATCCACCGGGAATTCCGAAGTGGGAGAGTGGAAATCTCGACTACCCCGTTGAATTCTATCAACTTAATGCAATCTTGCTCTTGCTGGTACTAGAATTACTTCTACTCCAGTGCTTTGGTCGGCAGGACTCCCATAGATTGAATGCTTCTCTGATGCATAAATTTCTTGCAAGGTTGCACAGATTTAACTTTACCGTTTCTGGCTTTAATTCCAACCCTTTCCTGATCAAGGATTGTCACAGTCATTATATGGTAGCGTATCAAGGTACTTTCAAATCACTCAGCAATTTCTCAGTTCTGATTTCTAATATGATGATGTAGAAAGAATATTCTCATTAATAGCCTAAGGTTGCGGAATATAAGACAAGACAAATAAATTATCTTAGGACTATCAAATAAAAACTATAAAGTGGAATACGAATTCAAATGATTTCTCGGTATGAAAGTGATCATTCCTAAAATACATTGCAACAAAGCAGTAAACATACTATATATATATCATTTTCTTCAATTGTCTTCGCGTTAAGTCGACAGTCAGCTAAAAGCAGATTTTTCTTAAGATGATTCAAACTATTTTAAATTCTTGGTATTTTATATGGCAGTTTACTGCGTTACCCCTTCATAATTTCCTCGTTGTTTCACTTATTAAACACCACAGAGCTTCATTGTGTACCTATAAATAGCATATGACGAGTAATGGATGAGGGATGAGGGTAAATACATTGGGTCTTTAGGTACAGTCTTCTGTAAAAAAAAATAAACCTTTAGCGAAACACTATGGAGAAGTCATACTAGATATGAATTAACTGGAAATTCATTTACTAATTATAATTCGATTTGGCTTACAGGCAGTCAGAACACATAGATTAATGTTAGCATTTGAAAAATTTTCATTAGACCTTAAGTATTATGCGTGAATTGACAAAGCTGTACAACTTCAGTTCTTCCGTTTGGTTAATTGCAAGGAAAACCAACAAAAAAATTAATCTCTGTTGTAACTAACAAAAGTAGTAATCCTCATAGACACCTTCATAATGTAATCTACGAGCCAGCACCATCAAAAAAGCTCATTTGTAACACAATGCTACTAAGAAATTCATTTGAAAATATTTTAAAGCTCGAACAGTTTCGAAAATTCACCCTCCAAAATGTATGTATTCTTGCCAATTTTTGTATTCCTTTACAAGCAGACTTTCACTATAGCAATATATTAAGGGATAATGGTTCGATTACTATGTAATCTCATGACTGCATGCAAAGTATTATATTTTATTCGGATTTAGACCTTTCAAAATAAGTTATTTTGTAAATGGAATTTATAAGATTTATACGAAATTTGAAGCCATAATCGTTAGCTTTAACGGCGTGTCAGCTTTAGGTAAAATAACGACGAAGCGGCAGAGAAATGTTGGTTACAAGTGACACGATAGTAAATGAAACGACATTCTGCAATAATTATTGCAATAATAAGACAGCAGAGCTGTCATCAAAAGCTCTCTTTTTTCGTATATCACGTTACAACAAATTCGTCGTTAGTGACATTGGCTTACATTTTCCTGCTAACTCTCAGTCGGTAATTCACTTGTGTTTAACGATGAACTTTCCCTCAAAGCAGTATTGTGTACCTGTAAATTGTACAGGCCAAGTAATGAACGTGGGCCTTTAAGTCTAATTATTATTGACTGCTGCAGTGGATCTAAGAAATAATATCAGCAGTGTAAATATTTTGATCTATGTCAAATCATTGTAATTGAATTAGTTTTTAAACTACCGTAGCTTTATTTGAATTAAGCTTTATAATCACTACAGGTATTATGTCGCAATTAGACTCCATATTTCTTCAATCGATTTAATTTTACGTATATTTTTTGTAGTAAAATCTTACCCCATACTTTAATTTCAGAGCTAGACAATACTATTTATCTCGTGATAAAAGGCGAAGTCACTGCAGGCAGGGAATATACACAATCTCCTTTTAAACAATCCTTAACCATTTTTATTTTATTTTTTTAGATATCATCAGTCACTACTCGTTCTCTACAAAAAGAATTTTATAGTGGCTTCCATTATTGTTCATTACATCTAAAAAAATCACTCAACAAAAATAGTTCTAGTTATTTTAGCCACGTAAATCTTGAAAAATGTTCTCGGTATATGAGGTACACTACAGTGATGGCTTTGGTCTTTGAAAATATATGCGACGAGAATCCGAAATCGCTTTCTCGAGAACTGGCACCGCGTAAAACTCCAATCATAAAAAAATCAATTGTATTTGACATATTATGCGCCCCGCCAGGAAAAGCATAAACTGGAAGTAATCATGAAGAATAAAGTAATTCTTAAGTCAGAATTTAATTTTTTGTCTCATTTGTTTATGGTATTTTCCTCGTCGACACGTCAATACCAGTGCATCTGCTTTCGTAAACACTAGGTTACCGCCTAGCATGTAGGCAGCAGGGCGCAACAAACTCTTGACACAGTAATCACTGTCAAAAGCGCGTCCTTGAAACATTTGCATCACGTTGAAGCAATGCAATGTACTACAGCTATCCGTTGGTGCGTCTAAAGCATGATGAAAGATGTCATGAATATGTGTGGCGCACAATTAAAATGAGTCGTGCAAATTCTAAAAGACATACCTAAATGTCCTTTGAGTATTTACTCAAAGCATTATTCTTGCCAGTTAGAGCACCTCTTACATACTGTAACTCTAATTTATTCTACACCAGTTCCAAACACTTTGGATAGTTGCAAATAATTCGATTATATCTTTCCCCTTCTATGTAACAGATAATAAGCAAATACAATATTCTTATTAAATTATAACTTTTCTCTTGTGATATGATCTCAGAGGAGAGAAGCGCTCCAGATGCCTGGCACCACCGTTGATAAAGAAATCTTCTAACCTGTTAGTTAAATCAATGAGAGCGCTTGTCTACTCAAGATTTACAGAGGATCCCAATTAAAGAGCCAAAAATTTCGTTGTAAATGATCATAAAGCTTAGTTATTCATCTTGTTCGCGTTTCGCTACAGGAGTGTTTCACTGAGGAGAAAATTAACATCTGGCTCAATTAAAACTAGAGTAATAACAATGAAGGGAAAAATAATATAAAACGTTTTAAATGTATCGTTAAAGATAACTTTATAAGCATCGATTGTGAATTCTTGAACAGTCTCCACGACTTTTAAATATTCGATTGTGCATAAAATTCTACTGTAGATGTTTCAGTATGAAAGGCTCTTGCAATCTAAACACGTTTCACAGCCTCCTCCAGCTACCCGTTTACTGCCCGCAAGTTCATTTGCAAGAAAGAACTTTCTCCCACCCTCCTCCCCTTACCACAATTCATGAAATATTGTCTCTTCAACATCTAGTAAATTAGAGACGGGAAAGGACTGAGAACAAGGAACGGGAAGGAATTTTTCAACTGCCTTTTTGAAGGAATCATCCCTGCATTGACCGAGGGTGGTGTGGGGAAATCATGCATAGCCGAAATCTGGATCTCCAAGTCATAGTCTCAACCTTCTCTAGCCTGCAAGTAACCTATTGATCCTCTCAATGACAATTTACACTCCTTTCATTGAGCTGTACAAACAATGATTCATATTCTTTCCTCAGACAGTAGCTGTATTTACATAATTAAAAAACTGGTTTATCGCTTGACCGAGAGTGGTGATCGGTTACATTCTGGCCTCGCATTCGGGAGTAGATAGGTTCGAATCTACTTTCGACCATCCAGAATTCGGTTTTCCATAGTTTCCTGAAATCACTCCAGGGAATTAAATCGTATTCCTTGTTCCCAGTTCTTTCCCACCACTAATTATCTCGATGTCTACGAGACGTAAAGTGATAAGCAAAAAAAAAAAAAAAAAAAAAAAAAAAACCTTGAATTAAACAGTATTCACTATGACTTACCTTCTAAACAGCAACAAACAAAATATTACGTTAATGCTGTTTAATGTAATTATCAGTAATTATATTAGAGTACATAAAATAAAAAACAATTTTTCACATGCAAAAATATCATCCCTTTTCTAAATAAAGAGCTTATATTTCTGGGAGTTTGGCTACTACATCATTAAGAATCAAAAGCAAACTACGTGATACAACTGACTTACAGTTTTAAGTTATAAGCACGAAATTCTTTCCATTACATTTATTTTGTTGTGCGGCTGTTGAGTGATATACAAGCGTAATCAAGAGTAATGCCAATAAGCAATAAAATTTGTTAGTTTGGAAAGCTTTAATCAAGTTAATCTATAGAGGATCTTAACTTCGTGCGATAACATCTAATCCAACATTCTCAGAATCTATGTGTCACACGCATATTAACCGCCGAAAGCTATCATGATTTCGTTAGGAATTCATTAGACCGAATGGATATTATGTTCTTACTCACACCTTAACTAGAATATTTAGACAAGCTGAAGAATATTTAAAATAAGAGTTACTTGTGTTAGTTGTTGTTACAGCCAGCAAGCATTCCACTGTCGAATATTTCCACTCGTATCATGTTACCTCATTTTAGCACCATTAGCTAATACCTGAATATAAAGTGATTTGCCTCATGTCCAGTGATTTCTTTAACTTATAGTTTTTTAATAAAAGATGCAAGGGAATTCTTTTTAATAATTCTTCCAGTTTATATTTTTTAAATGAGTCTATCTTTAGATAATGCAGTCCGAGGCAAGCCTGTAGTCATTCATAACTTTTATTCAACTAGTATGTAGTGGAAGCAATGAAGCAAAGGAAAGACAGATCTGAGTCTAATGTATGGTTTCAACGAGTAACAGTCGGTATGCCATGATTCGCTGATATGTCATGTTAAAAAGATGGGGTAGCAATATAGAGAAATTGCTTTATGGTAAGAACCAAATATGAGGAGAATAAATTCATCTAAGTATATACAAAAGCAAGAGTAAATTTATGAATTAGAGTAGAGTTGTCAATAATTATACTAGACTAAACAGAATCAGAAGTGGCAGAAGAAGATTTTTTAAAAAGAAATTATATCTGACGAACAAAACCAGAATGATATAAAACGCACATTACGTAAAAAGATTCTTTCTCCAAAAGGAGAATTTTTAGTAGTAAACATTGACCTAGAGGACACAAGGAAACTATAATAATGTGCGCGAGTTAAGCTTAGAGTTTTGGGTTACCAGAAAGAAGAAAGTTTCAAAATATGGTGTCACAGAGACGTTGAAAATTAAGTAGACTAGGATCATGATGAATATGGTCTGAAAACATAATGTAAAGAAGGGATTCTGCGTGAGAATCCAACGGCTCTAAGAGAGAGTTTAAGTCCACAACTTGAAGGCTGGTTGGATCCTCCCAGAGAAGGCATACTTAGCTTTTGTGTCAGTGATTGGGAGGCCAGTTCTTTTCCTCTGGGACGTACTATTTAATGTGGAATCCGAATCGCGGAATGGCCAGGCGTAGCTCGTATGATCCTAGCCCCAACGGGACTTGAATCCAGCACCGGACCACAAGTTTCTGAAAGCAATGTGTCAAACCAGCCTGGAGACTGTTACATGAGGGTGAAAACACGTAATTTATGACTTCACTAGCATAAATAATTTTGATACTTTTATTTCGAGCAATTCTACAGCTCCTTGGAATAATCCTCTTTGAACATTTAATGCTTACTGTGAGTCATAACAGAAGTGGCATATTTTTCATAGCGAAAAATATTATATGATATCTTTCGGAGGTATCTACATTTTGGACCATCATTGATCATAATGAGCTAACTAACTTCAAAGAACAAAATTCTACCCAACAACTAAACGGATTTAGTGTACAATATAACGTAATGATATACTTTAGGTAACACAAGCCGTCTTTTAACAACTTCCACTTAACGGAGTAGTCTTCCCATAACATATTCTGGTTTGCTCATTAACAAATTCACTTTAGTGGCACGAAAAGTGGACTTAATTTAAATTTATCTATT
The DNA here is from genome assembly GCA_031002005.1 of Vandiemenella viatica. NCBI lineage: Eukaryota > Metazoa > Arthropoda > Insecta > Orthoptera > Morabidae > Vandiemenella > Vandiemenella viatica. The sequence continues at coordinate 60,372,265 of JARYHS010008075.1, read as the reverse complement.
TCACTTCCGTTGTACTGTAGATTTTCATTTATTCACTTAGGCAAACTAATACGAACGTTGAAGAATTGTTATACTGGTTTTCCTTTCAAGATTATGTCGTTGAAATGAACATTCTACAACACAATTTAATATTCCCGTTCGTAGACAATTTTTGACCATACTTTTGTAAAGGTGTGACGAAAAACGGTCATTAAAATGGCATCACCAAATCTAAATAGTGACTTGGATAGAGTGTATACAGAAAGTGCGACTAAAACTTCAGTGTATCTTCATCTCTCATATTGTGAGGGAGAAGCCGCAAATGTAAATCCACCGACTGGAAAACGTGATTGCTGTACGTTCACCTCCATACAAACTTATAAATAATTCTCTAAAGCTCTTCTTTTAACACTAGTATACCCTGTCAATTCCACTCGCTATACCAGTTGTTTATGTTCAGTTATGTTAGTTCCCCAATAGATGCCAAACATCTAAAGACTGGGTTATCATACCAGCAGTTCTTCTGCCAGTCCTATATACTTGAATCTACTCTTGATGAATAGAATAAATTCTCGTGAGAGTCTGTCATTCTGCATTATCCCGCACATCCATCCTTTTGATCCTTCAACATCTTTGCTCTCCGAAAGCTAAAGGAGAAAAAACTCAAATGTTTATATGGGCATAGTGTCAAAAACTGTATGTTAAGGCGGATCGTTGAGACAAATTATGTTTCGTAGGCTTGCTTCTGGGGGTTCCCAGTAACATTATTGGAGGCTCCATGTTAGTCTAATTTCATCTCGACGCCTGAAGTGGAGGAGAAACATTTACTGAAGTATGCGATGTGGAGCGATACGTCCTAGTGCTATCAGCACGGTGTTATAATGCACAGTGTTTTCCCATAATATTCTCAAACTGATCACAGTTTGCAGTATCCGATCATTTTTCAACGACACCTCTTCAGTGGAAACGATATTTAAGCATTTTTATAATTAAAAACCTGTTGATTAAGTGAAAGTTTTCGTAGACTCACTTAGAAGTAAAGAAAAAAAGTAAATAAAATCTTTAGTGTATATACTAGATAACCTACCCAATATGTTACAAATAAAAATTTGACTACTTTTTCTTTGATCTTCATATTTGTACGTGCATCAGTTCTTAATTCCTTTTCCGATTTGGTAGAGAAATTAATAAAAGTTAAACAAAACTTGGATTCAAGGAAGTCAGGCCTGTTATTTTTTAATTTATTCATTCTTGATCTTAAAGGCAAAGTGAGGTAGACATTGTTCTTGTGGGAGAAGAGGGTAGTTGCTTACTCGTACCACCTCATAATAGCACAGATCTAACATTAATTTTAGCGTGAAATTCAATAATCTAATTACAACAAGATTGTACGTTTTGTTCTTACTAGCAACACTCGTCGTTCGGGTTACATCATAACGTGGAAGGTGGCGGTCACTGAGAGGTATTATCGGCAGTAGAAAGTTTTTATGACAGCGTAGTGTACACCAACCATGTACTGCAAGGCAGAACTGATTTTAATTAGAGTTATGTTCTAGTTGTGTATAAGTAAAGCGTTTCTAATTTGAGCGGTACGTGGCCAATATTAACTGGAATTGTTATCATTCATATTAGACTAGATGTACCGTGAGTGTACTTGTACTCAACATCTACGTATACTAAGCAACCATCAGCTCGCATGCATTTTTTGATTGTTAATTAATTCTACTAAGACGTGGGAGTTATGTATTTCCGTATTTATCTTTGTTTGAATTTTCACTGCAGTCGATTTTAATGTGTCCCACATCTCTCCTAAATCCTCGTGTGCTATGTCGTCAGTGCAATTTATGTATTTGATGTTTTTATCATATATATATATATATATATCGTTCTTTGTGAGACCTACCCAAGAGCAAAGTTAAATAAGTGGGTGATAAACAATCTGCCTGTCTCGGGCAGTTTCTATTTTAAATGTCTGAGTTACCTGCCTGAATATTTCGAACTTCCTTCTAGTGTCGATTAAATAGACTTTAACAAGTTTAACGAATTTCTAGGCAAAACAATAGTCTTCTGTACATTTTAACATACATTCTCTAAAGATACGGTCTATGTTTTCCTATAGCAGAATATGTAATTCCTAATTAAAGGTATCATTTTTCTACCATTTGGCTCGACATATAGAATTAGTCAACTGTTGATTTCTCTGAACGAAATTGTTATTGATTTTTTCAATTATCCAGGAGTTTGATTCGTTCTAGAAGACCATATGGTAAAGTTTTATAACAAGTATTGTGCAGTGTAATACAGCGGTATTTTTTATGTATCGTAATAGCATTGTTATTGTGTTTGGTACATAGTAGCGCATTTCGCCCTTTTTCTGGGAGATTTTCAGTGCTTCACATTTTCTGCATCTGTCTGTGAATTCTCATGATCAGGATTTCAACCCCTTCCTGGATTATTTTCGTATGGATACCATCTTGGTTCTTTTGAGTTGTTGTATTGGCTTCCTGGTCTCCTGCAGAGTTGCTGGAAGGTGCATACAGCGAAGTCGCTGTATGTGGTGTTCTTAGGTGAAGAGCGTTGCGGGTTATTCACAATTTAAAATACAGTATCACTGAAATATCAGTGTAAATATAACCTGCATGAGACCTGTACATACATTTTCGCCAATCTCATCCTTAAAGATAGTCGTTTTGAGGGTTTTCGTCCTGAGAGATTTCCTCTCTCAGTCTTCTCTTGAATTGTCTTGTCTTAACTTTTGGGTGGTCGTTTTGATGGCGTATTATTGCCTTAGCGCTCCGTCAGCACCAATGGTCTACTATGTTTGTCAGCGGACATGAATCAATTTTTTATGACCTTCTAAAATACAATTTGGCAGAACGTTAAAGATTTATCAAATATTGTTCCTAACAACTATATGTTTATTACTTCTATATAAGTCACTGCCTAACATATGAACTGAAAACAATTCAGACAAATAATAGTCAAATTACTCATCCTAACACTCTGAGGAGGAATAAAATTTTGTTTGATACTATTTAATCATAGAACCAAATAATTATAAAATTAGTTATAAAAAAAATTCTCCTGAATGGTAGCTCATTTGGTAAAACCACCGGTTAAGAAGTGGGGTTCAAATTCACTAAGAAACGAAGATTTTTCTTCAAAGTTTAGCCTCTAGAACTGTCATCCTGGCCTTCTCCATCCGCTATTCTAAACATTATATGCTTTTGTGTCATATCATGGATTTTGTATTTTTATTTTTCCTTTGTCTCAACGCTCATAACCTGAACTGAAATACGGATAAGAATTGGAATGTATTCACTGTGTAAGCATCAAATGGCAGACAATCCAGCAAGCCAATGCTGCTTGAAGGGAAAACAGGGAAATGGTAGCAGGCCATGTAAACGTAGTGACTAGTGCGCTAGCTTCATGTTGCATGAGCCACCGTTCGAGTAACTATTTTAATTAAGGGTCGTATCAATCTTGTGATAACAGCATATTGTAATATCCTTAATTACTCAAACAAAACCGCATAAACAAATAGACAGAACAAATACTTGAGTTTTAAAGATATTAGTTTCCAAATGCCAGTAAAATTAATAAACGAAATACTGTGGTAAAGAGCGGGTTAAAATTCCTGATGACCACTGCTAAACAATCTTGCACAGAATTTTCGTAGCAACTGCCAGAACTCAGGAATTAGGCTTACAATCGAGTAGATAATTTCACTTTACTTGGGAAGAGATTGACGCTTAATTCGACTATTTTTGTTATTAAGAAACAAAGTACCACATATCTGATTCTTCAGCTTCATCGGTAACTTACAATTTTCAGTGAAATCTTCAGCGATAAATAGATCAGGTGAAATACTTTTAACAAATCATTCTAATTAACTAAGTGTACAGATATTAGTTCAATGCGAAATTATTGTTGTTTAATTGAGAAACAGCTTTCGTAATAGTGAAGCAGTTTACTGCATGTGTAATAATAATAATAGATCTTTTGCACGCTTCAGCTCAGTCTACGCCAGGTAAGATCTCCCTGTACGATGTAGTGTGCATCATATCATTTCCCTTGCATTTTATTCTCGATATAAACTAAGAGGCTCCTATTGTACAAATGAATAGCTATTCAGTGATTTGCTTCTTTTCTCCACAGATGCCGACCTCTGCTGAATTAAAGAAGGCAGAAGCCGAGGCTTCGGCGGAGAGCATTGCCGTCGACTTCGGCTACAACACTGAGGACCCGCGCTTCAGTAGCACCCAGACCATCCGTGAGTATCGGCTGTCAACATCTGAAATCATTATTGAACACTGCGTGTCCGACTGAAATGCATGTTTCTGAACCAGTAAGCTCGAACTTGAAAGAATGGTAAAGAGTACAGTTCCCGCTCTCACTTAAGTCAGTAAATAACATGAGCTCAACTAAAGCTAGCTATCATCACCATAATACCGGTATTCAAGTAGATAATTCAACAGGTATTTGTTATCCCGGCATCACGCTGTTTGTGAGTGCTAGGACAGCATCTGATTAAGAAATCTTATCTATCCGCTGTAGCAATTCCGCTCCACTATACAATGGACAACTGTACTGTACTTCTTGCCATTGACGGCTCAGGCGGTTCAGGTTCATTGCCCTTACTATTATTCTGTTACTAAATTAACACCCTGATCCAACCATAGCGGTAATATTACAAAATTCCGTTGCTTCGGAGACGTATTTAGAAAGATGCGTTTTGTCGATTGACCGTTGCTTACTCAAAAGGCGAAATCCAGAGTATTCGTCGTCTGTTCGGTTTTCAGTACATTTATTGTTTAACATAGTACCTCTACCCCCAAACAACAGATACACTTATATATTTAGGCTTTGTATTTTCATTCCCTCGGAAAATGTGTTAAAACACATGGAGGATTACAGGCTGCGGACTTTCAGGTGTGTAGCTTAGGCGGTAGAGTTCCTTATGACTACAAGACCGATTTTCGATCTCCGATGAAGCTGAGGATTTTTTTTTTTTTTTCAAGATGAAAATTCGGAATAGCTTCCTATGCCCAATCAGCCTGTTCTCACATTAGCACCGTGTATGAAATTCCAGGAAGAAAATAATGTCGGTCGATGGATGGGGCTAACCTCTTCACCTTCGACCTTTAATTCAGCAGGTAGAAAAGAGAACTTAGCCCCACGAAGCTCCAAGTCGCGGAACTCTGGGTCTGATTGCGAATTTGGACATTTTATCAGAACGTCCACAACTTTTACTGCTGCTTTCCCCGTACTTCAGTCGTTTGGAAAGCGATGTTTGCCTTATGAGCCGACCTTGACCAGTAACTTTGTCCTCAGCATTTTGCACCTCGTGGGCTCAAGCTGCATGCCGGCCTTGACACTGTTTTACGGTTCATGGGGAGCTGTGATGTCTCGATCTCTGCACGCCCTTTCATAAGCCATTCGTCACCCTGGTTGTCAATTTGGCAGACTGCCATCAATACGCCGACAAGTGAGGTTAAGTGAGTCAGCACTGCATCAAAATAAACAGGCAGCGGCGTCATGACATGTGCGAGTCCAGAACATGCACCCAAACATAGACGAGTCCAACGAGGATTTTATTGCCTCAACAAGGAACTGAAATTGTTCCCCCAGCATACCAAAGGCATTGTGAATAGACCTGAAGGTCTTTATGAAAAGATACCATTAGTGTGAACGCAATTTCAAAATATGGCATTTGTCTCCATTAAATTCAGTGACTAAACAATGCTGCCAAATTAACCGGCAAAGCATATCAATCATGAATGGCGCTGAGGAAAAACAGAATAAAAGCACACAAGCAAAAAACATACTCGCATCTGTTCTTTGAGTAGAGGTACAGTGTTAGACAATAAATATACTGCAAATTTAAGTGTTTATTTTTTGATCTGACTCATCTGTTAGCACCCTTGTTGTCACGAAGCCTGTCATTGTACGATATACTTCAGCAATTTGTAGAGGTACAGAGAGAGAAAAGTAGCGCAATTGGAAGAGAGAGCCTTCTGTTTGTATGTCATTATATGCGTTTCATGTCAACTTGTTTCTAAAACAAAAATTTCTTGAGGTGTAAATTCGGCAACCATCCAAACAACCATACGTGGGCCTACTAAGCTGTCTCCAATTAAATAACACATAAGAGTGTAGCTAAATATTTGTAACATCCCTACTGAATCGAAACAAATGTTCTTTTCATTATTATTATTTACTTTTCTATATTCTGGTATATTACATAACAGCATATCGTTGCAGCGTAAACTGTCAGATTTCATATACTGCTTAGACATGTATCGGAATCAGGAGAAGGACGAATCGCTTCAATCAAGTTTCTAAGAAACATCTAAAGAACGGTTAGAATAACAAAGCCGAAATGGAATTTTCTGAAAAAGAAAAAGCTGAGCAGCAATTTTCAATGTAATAAACTAAACTCACATATCCCTTCTTCCTTAGGGTGCGTTTATGTTGGAGCTGCGATAAACGATGAGAGCGACGATAAACGCAGCGACAAGAGCGGCGCTCAATTTCTTTCTTCGTGCAGTGTTTATATTGGAGCTTCGATAATAGCGTAGAATCGTGTTTTATATTGCGCGCAATTGTCAACCGGCCAGACATGTAGAAGAAATCTAGCTTATTTCTTTCGTATAGAGTTGTACTGCAACAGTTTTAGAAGTTGTAAGAGAAATAATTATGAAAAATACTTCAACTACTTCATATGACGATTCCAGAGGAACAGGATTTCGTAAAAAAATAGCCGAAGATTGTTACAATATTTCTAATTTTCCGAATTGCGTGGGCGCTGTCGACGGAAAATACTTCAGAGTTACTTGTCTGCACACTCTGGCTTCATGTTCCACAATTACAAGATTTTTTCCTATTGTCAATGCTAATTATAAATTTATAAACATTGAAGCTGGAGGTAATGGTAAACAGAGTGACGGTGGAACAGTTAGATCTGCAGTTCTGTATGTATCTTTAATAGATGGAAGACAGAATATTCCAAATCGTTCTGCCAAATTCTGAAATCACTGAACCTCGTGTTTTTTATAGGTGACGAGGCTTATCCATTTTTAAATAATTTATTAGATCCTTATGGACAATATTTAGATGCAGGTAGATGATACCTCAATGCTAGGTTATCGTGAACATGAGGAACCGTCAAATGTGCCTTATTTATTCTAAATGGAGAATTTTAGCCACAACAATAGATACTTCTGTAGTCGTAACTGACAATATTAAGAAGACCATTTGTTTGCTCCATAATATTATTGACTGAAAAGGTATTGAATTTCGAAGAAACTAACACTTAAATTCCTAAGAATTTGTACCAATATTGGAAGGCCAAACCAATCTGCAAAAAATACCGGCATCTTATATAAAATCTACTTTTGTTACAATTCGAAATAAATTAATACGAATTTCTACATATTATGCATTTAATTTGATATTTATAATTTAAATTACTTTTAATAGAAAAATATTTTTTCAGTAAATTATGTACAATTTCTTTTTGGCTGTATTAAATTTTATTTTTTTACTTTAATCTTCAGTTTGTAGTGTTCACACATTAAAATGAGTTTAAATTACGGAAATCGCACTAATTAAAAACGTTTAGAATTGTTTGTTTTATTATATTTAGTGGCCATTTCATCCTACAATTTGTCTAGAACGAATCTGTTATGGTGATTTTTGTATTTACTGTACCACAAAAGGGACCTACTAAAAACTTCACCGATCAAACGGTCGCAGCCACCCTCGATAATAGCGAAGAAAATGCTGGCAGCGATTAGCGTCGCTCTCATCGCTGCTCTGCTACTATGCGTTGCTCTGCGCCGCTCCAGTATAAACACCTCCATTGTTAACAATGTTTCACTTTTCTTCGCTTCGCTAGTATCGTCGCTCTCATCGTTTATCGCAGCTCCAACATAAACGCACCCTTAGTCGTGCTATTTGAGCTAATACAAGATGTGTGATATTCACACTTGAGTTATAATCTGAATCTGGAACTCAATGAAAGTGGTTAGCACAGACTGATGCGGAGAAAACAGTATACTAACTTACTCCCGTCATTCAGCAAACATCAAGCAGAGATGAAAAAAAAATCCCCTCTGGTGTCCGGCCGGATGGAGTTGCAGAGACACGACGTTTCGAGCGTGGCAGTGTAACGGTTAGCGTTCTCGCCTCGCATTCGGGAAGACGGCGCTTCGAATCCCCGTCCGGGCATCCAGATTTGGGTTTTCAATGGTTTCCCAAATCACTCCAGGCAAATGCTGGGATGCTTCCTTCAAAAGGCCATGGCCGAATTCCTTCCCATTCCTTGCCCCCATCCTTGACCCCCATCTTTTCCCGTCTCTAAAGACCTCGCTGATGAGAGACGTAAAAAAAAAAAAACACGACGTTTCGACAGTTGGCTATCAGGTATCTTGTAGCTGTCGCAAGCTGACTGTTACCACCTCGAGGTAACAGTCAGCCAACTGTCGAAACGTCGTGTTTATACAACACCATCCGGCAGGACACCCGAGAGGATTTTTTTGCATCAATAGGCCTGGAAAGTCTCCACTCACACATCAAGCAGAGATTAATATTTATTTATTTTTACTTACATGAGACTTACAAATACAACCCTGTCGGGTAAAAACGAATACAAGAGGGGAAACAAACGAGAAATTTCGTAAAAATTTGGAATTCAATTAGCCGATTCAACGTAGTCAGAAATAGAGGTATTTGAAAAATAACATTAAACGTAATAAGAATAAACTGTAGTCTCGATGTTCGAAAACATGAGCAGCAAAGAGAATTATTTTTCCCAAGGATTACAGAAATTGTCTGAAACATTCAGCCAGTGCATTCAAATGGATACTTTATAATAACGGCAAGTATATTGTTTGTTTTATTATGCTTTATGAATGAATAACAATAACAATTTTCAATTATGGCTGGCTACTCTTGATTATGATAATTGCAGAGGTCGATTGATAACTGATCTGGTTTCTTTATTCTTTTTCTTTTTTTGTAAAATAGTTTGCTATGAATATAAGGGAAGGGTTGTTTCGGCGGAAGCATAACAGCATTGAGCGGAATGTGGCCAAACTGTGAAATTCCTTTGCTTATTCCATACTGAGAAAGACAAATGCAGAGTACAAGCCGATTGGAATCCTCGTTGCTTCAATGGTTGAAGATATCTTGTTTTCGTTTGTACATAAGCTGACTGTATTGGTTCTAGAGGTAGTGTAGCCCATCAACAGATGTTTCAGTCTGGTTCGTGAGGTTAACCTTAAGACCCAGTCTCAACGAAAACAAGTAACATTGATTTGCTCTTTGGTGGCTTCCAGCGCGCTTGTTCGACTCTCCTGCCCTGTCGCGCCTTTTTGCCTGTTTTATACAAATGCGTAAACCTTTGGTTAGGAAAAATGTATCCTATGAGTGATCTCAGGGGCGGCCCTAGGGCGGTGCGAGCGGTGCGACCGCACCGGGCGCCACCATGTGGGAGGTGCCGAAACGGCAGCGAGAGATCGTCTCCGCAAAAAATGAAAAACAAATTGTATAATAACCAAGTTTTCTGTTCATACGAGAGTGAGTCAAATGAAAACAAATATTTTTTGAATATTATTTATTGTGCGGAAGTGGTACAAAGCTGTATCACTTTTCAACATAATCTCCCCCACGCTCAATGCAAGTCCTCCAGCGCTTACAAAGTGCATAAATTCCTTTAGAAAAAAAATTCTTTTGGTAGTCCGCTCAACCACTCATGCACCGCGTGGCGTACATCTTCATCAGAACGGAACTTCTTTCCTCCCATTGCTTCTTTAAGAGGTCAAACATATGGAAATCACTTGGGGCAAGGTCTGGTGAGTATGGTGGATGAGGAAGACACTCAAAATGCAGGTCTGTGATTGTTGCAACTGTTGTACGGGCAGTGTGGGGCCTTGCATTGTCATATTGCAAAAGGCCACCTCATGACAGCAATCCACGTCGCTTTGATTTAATTCAGGCGAAGATGATTTTTTAGGAGACCTGTGTATGATGCACTGGTGACAGTGGTCCCTCTAGGCATGTAATGCTCCAAAATGACGCCTTTTTCGTCCCAAAAGAGAGTCAGCATAACCTTCCCTGCTGATGGTTCTGTTCGAAACTTCTTTGGTTTTGATGATGAGAATGGCGCCATTCCTTGCTCGCTCTCTTCGTTTCCGGTTGGTGGAAGTGAACCCAGGTTTCGTCCCCAGTAACGATTCTGCAAGGAAGCCATCACATTCTCGTTCAAAGCGCCGAAGAAGTTCTTCACAAGCATCAACACGTTGTTCTCTCATTTCAGGAGTCAGCTGCCGTGGCACCCATCTTGCAGACACTTTGTGAAACTGGAGCACATCATGCACAATGTGGTGTGCTGAAGCATGACTAATCTTTAAACATGCTGCAATGTAATTCAGTGTCACTCGGTGGTTTTCCATCACTATGGCTTCAACTGCTGCAATGTTCTGTGGAGTCACGACTCCTTGTGCCTGACCTGGACGAGGAGCATCTTCCACTGAAGTCACATCATTTACGAACTTCCTACTCCATTCGTAGACTTGATGCTGTGACAAACATGCATCACCGTACTGAACCTTCATTCTTCGATGAATTTCAATAGGTTTCACACCTTCACTACTCAAAAACCGAATAAACAGAACGCTGTTCTTCCCTGGTGCAAGTCTCAAGTGGGGCATTGATCTTTATACTGATACTGCGACGGTATTTGTGCATCTGCACTATGCTGCCACCTACAGGCCATTCTGCACGCTGCTTGTAGCACCCTTACCAACTTACAGGATAACGGCGCGAAATTTCGATTTTTTATTACAAATTTAAGGTTTTCATTTGACTCACCAGCGCATATTATTTTAACACACATCATCCAGAAAATTTTATGAAAGTAAGAGTTTCAGCATAATGCATAGTCGTATGCCATCATAGAATAGAGTCAATCGGATTGCTACTCCAGTCAGTTCGAGTTACTCGTATCATAAAAATCACAACTCGCTCCAAAGTTAGCACCCTCCGGTGCCGCGTCGCCTCCTGCACCTGTTTCTTGCCTTTTCAGCTGTAGTCTTGAAGTTCATGCATGCGGGTACATGTGCATGGGACGAGATTCAACCTACTTATCTCTTTCTACCATATTAGATCCTCGGTGATTACAACTAACGTTGGTATCGTAAATATTTACAAAGCTTATCTGTTTTACAGATATGTTAATCCCAAAAAAACCTGTATGGCACACAATACTTGAAAAGAAAAGAAAACCAAGACGAATCTGAGAAGACTTCGAAATTGCTAACAAATTTTTATTTAGAAGTCATCTGAATCGTCGTTACCAGAACGGTTCAACACAAGACGAAAGAAAACTTTTAATGGAAGTTATTCAGACGAGGCTCATGATAAAAAGCAGCATGTGCGAGAAGATTTGTCTATGGCTGGAACGTCGTCTGCTGTTCAGAAGATTACAAATGGGTATACAAGTCGTACCACCACAGTCGCCTTTTAAAAGTACAAATTACGACGATATTTCAAAATTGTCGCTCACTGACTCTGCTGGCAGAGATGAAATAATTATTCGAGCAACGAAAAAATACAAGAAAAAAATCATTGATGTCATTTTCAAAGAGTATCACCAAATGGAGAAACTTGTAGATAGCTTGTTTAATCTAAATCTGCTGATAAAGTATATTGTTTATATGTTGTTTATTCAACAGAAGGTCTCATTTTTATTTGGGAAAAGAAAGATTCTATGACTGGAGTTACTAATCAGAGTCTCAAAACTCATGAAACTTCCTCAGATCACAATCACACCACAGAAGCGTTGATTCCATTAAATAACTCCAATGTAGTATACAAGCATTTGTAAATACAGACTGAAGCCGAAAAATCACAGTGGGTCGCCATCCTCTAATGAATGATGTCTTGTTCAGAGGAAGATTCAGATCTGAAATACTAAATACTTCTAATGATGGTAACTTCCTGGGTAGTCCTACCAGGAAAATATGATCCTGTGATGATGGAGCATCTCCGCCGTATTGCTAATAACGGGACAAATGTCTTATTATATTGGCAAATGTATTCAAAAGGAATGAAGTTCGTAATAAAATTTTGACTATGGTTGGGTCATCTAAATATTTTTCAGTCATACTGAATTGAACTCCTGATGTAAGTCTCGGCGAACAATTATCTTTGACATTGATTTTGTTGACACTAATGAAGACGAAGTATTTCGTCGTGCTTACAATCCGGAAAGTGACTCTTTGGGACCTGGGAGTTTGACTCACTGCCCTGTTTACCATTGATACTTTGCAATAGTTCGATTTGGATATGAACGATTGTCGAGGCCAAAGATATGACAGTTGATTCATTATGGTAGGAGGAAACAAATGTGTCCAAAACAAAATTCTGAACCAGTATCTTCGAGCATTTTTTAATCCATGTAACTGTCATTAAATTTGGTAATAGCAAGTGCAGACAAAACATCAGTTAAATCGGCTTCCTTGTCCAGATTTCTTTTAAGAATATTTGTTTTATTCTCTCGATGAACAGAGCGATGGGAAGTGGTATTCAGGCACTTAGAAGGACTATCGCCAAAAAATTTGCGAAACTCGGTTCAAAAATAGAGTTTCTAGCATCGCTACAATTCGTTATCACTACTCTTCAGTTCGCGACGCCCTTCTGAAACGAATTATTCAGAATTATTCAACAGATGCCTTTTCACTTACCCAGATCATGGAGCAATTTGAGTTCATTATTACAGTGGTGACTTTTTAAAATACATTGTTTCAAGTAAACATTGTAAGCAAAGGCTATGCAGACTGAAAGCGGATTTATGAAACTCTTCACAGTTGCTGATAAACAGCTCGGAATTGAGAAAGCGTACCTGCTCTGATAACAGACAGTTAGAGAAATTGATTCTCAGACTGGAACATTTCTTATTATTAACCCAGTCAGATGCCGAAGAATGTAAAGATTTTTTGAATATGAACCGTAAATGGGATAGCAACAGATCCAGAAGAATTGTTTACATTGAATGTGTTTTAGCATATGATAGATACAATTGAGAATGCGTTGGTCACTCTATTTGCAAAACTTTCCAAGGGCGTAGCAGGATTAGCTTGAGAGTGGAGCAAAAACAATGAAAAATATTTGTTGAAAATGGTTTTACCTGGGGAAAAAAATACATGCATTTAATCTATATAACCATTATTTTGCGAGGGTTGTGGCAAAATTTTGATAAAATTTATATTTCGTTATTAAAAGTGGGAATTTTTATTTTCATATATTTTCTATTTTTATATATTTTAAAAAATATTAAAAACTGTGAATTTGACTTGTAAGTGAAGTGAGCATTGTGTTCGACACAGTAGCTTAAATAAACCTTTTCAAACATATAGTATTCCTTTTCACTGTTGTTTCTCATTCATACCGCTACTATCCTACACTAATCTTTCCGAGGTTTGAGTTATTATCATATTTAAAGACTATCTTTTGCCCGCGGCTTTGCTCGAGTGGAATTCATCAAGCATTCATATACATATTCGTATCCGAATCCCACGGGAACTGCTATTTGGGATAAAAGTAGATGGCCAATACATTATTCCAAATTTATCCTAAGCAGTTCAGTCGTTTCGACGTGAAACAGTAAAAACATCCAAGCAAACAAACTTTTACATTTATGATATTAGTAGGATGTAATAACTGTATGTTATCTTCAGTCCATCTATATGGACACCTTATTCACTAATAAGCGATTGCTCATTTGGGGCGCCACAATGAGATCTCGCACCACCTGAAAAACTTGTTAGGGCCGCCACTGTAAGTGATCTGTGAATACCAACAATTTGACACCAATTCACTGGCATGGTACCGAAGTTGAATTACCTTAAGAAGCTTTTTATAACATAGAAAGTTTAAGACTTCGGACAAATCAAAAATCTTTAGCAAAAGTAAATAAATATTCCTGTTGTTACTATGGTTTAAGGATGTCATTAACACCCAATAAGCATTCCTAACAGATGCTATAACGTCTTCGTCTCTAACCCGTACTTAAAAAAAACTGCAAATAATAATAAGAAAACAGATAAATCTATGTTTGATCCCTAGCTCAAACATCCGTAAACAGAAAATACTTTGCTTATACCGATTATGATAAAATCAACCATTTCAGTGTTTTAAAGACACAGATTTAGGGCTACTGAGTAGAATGAAAGTTAGGAATAAAAGCAATATTCCATTATTCTGTATGGCATTGCGGTTAACCAAATCCGGTTATGAGTGTGGACAACTGAAGGTTTCATTTTACTGCCAGCGAATACTCTTCTCCTCGGTCTTCAACAGGATCCAACTAAATTAAGTTCTATTCTCCCAATTTTAAAAAGCTTCAATTTATTTCTCTTTTCTCGAAAATTGTTTAGGAAACTCACCAATAGGGTCTAGTTATCAAAGATAGCAACACAATGCTTAAATTGTTGAAAATATGGCGTACTTCACATACTGATTTGAATTTCGCAATAAACTGCAATACGGTAGAGGAGGAACAATCCGATCCTAGTAGATGACTGGTAGCTTTCGGGTTCAGCATTCGTTACGATATCGGTTCGATTTAGATTTTGTTTCATTAGCTGAAATCAATACAGGCAAATGCCATGGTTTCTTGATGTCAGCTTTCCTTCACGTTCTTTACGAACAGTACTTTCTGATGTTAATCACTTCGTCTTTAAACGCAAATGAAAATAAATAGGAAACAGTTTAGTCTTCAACAGGTTGTGAGAATGAGAGTTCATCCACTTGACTGTACTGATCAGTGCCTGCAGAAAACAATCTTCATAGCACCGTGTGCCTGATTTGACCTACAAGGTGGTGTGTGTGTGTGTGTGTGTGTGTGTGTGTGCGTGTGGAGAGATACTTCGTCGTCTACGTTGGATTAGTCGGTATCATTTATCTGGTCGTCTTGCTAAATCTTCGATTCCATCCTCACCTAATCAGTATGATTTATTGCTTTAAGCAGGATAAGAAACCAATTGATACAAAAAAATATCTTTTAATCTCATTTGTTGATGCTCTTTAAGAACAAGATTATAAAAGTTGACAAATATCAAGAGGTTCACTCGTGACTCTTCTGCGATGGTGCAATATCAATTTTATGGATTAACACGTCGCGTTGCAACCAATTCTACGGATAACTGTTAACTAAGATTAAACTATTACAATTAATTTCACTTGATGCACTATGATCTTCATCAGCATTATTAATATAGGATCAAATCTCTCCAACTTCCACCATCAACAGTGATTTACAAAGTATGATTTTCGAAACAACATTCAAATTTTTAATCCGCTGATGTTCCATCCTGGAAGAGGAGTAAAATTCCAGTGATTACAACATAAAACATCATGGTGATTATTGTACACAAACATCACATCACATTATTAATAAGTCTAGTCTTAATGGGCTCGTTTTACACACAGATCGCCTTTTTCGCCTATTTGTCGTCCTTAATAAAGGGCATCTACATTTTATGGTAGAATCTGAACCACAGAGCATATTAACGTAGATCTCATGAACAAAGCGAAGAATTGCAAGAGGTGAAGGTCAGTTGAAAGACCAAACTTTGAAATTGAGCTTCGGAAATGAAGTTGACACCTGGTATTAGGGAAGCTACAGGTTAGATTCCCGATCCATCCATCCACGTTTAAATTTTCATGAATTTCTGAAATCACTCTTGGTGAATTCTGGGATCATCTATTCAAAAGTTCCCCTCTCTCCGTTCTCTGCCGCTGTGACAACATTCACGTCCACGAGCCCTAATTTTTTTTTAATAAATTTATTCATTAAACAGGGTAATTCTTACTGTTAGAATTGTTAACAGAAACTTCGAATTTCGAGGAACCAGTTTTAAAATTACATGATGAGTGTTAAAACCAAAGACCAAACACGAAAGGAATGATTACTTTAAAGCCTTTTTCTAAGCTACGTTTGACATCATTTTAAAGACTGGCAATATTAGAATTTTTTTTTTTTAATCTCAAATAAGTCTTCAAGAGTCTAGCCGAGCACTTAAATTTGAAACTTGTTTGCACTTTTCTCACCTTTTGGATCCGGTAATGGGAATGAATCATTTCAATTGTGATCGTCTCTTGATGTATTACAACTATGCGGAATTGTAAACACCACTGCACAGAAATGGCAAAAGAAACAAAAGCGCGCCTTTCTGTTAAATGAAATTAGCTTCTTGAGGTAAAGAAAGTAGCCTACAATATTTCCAAATAAGATATAACTCTGATAACGCAGCTTCTCAGAAATATCTGAACATATTTTATTTATTAGAAGATAATATTCTCTGGTTTTTATATATTGCTGTAACATATACTTGCAGAAATGAATCTTTTTGAGAACAGCTGTGCCATTCATAGAATATTTCGAACAAAATTAAGAAGTTCAAGTATTGAAGTATTGTCCTAAGGCAAAAATCAGTACAGTAATGACATAGATCTGTCATGCTTAACCTTCCACAACATATCTGGTCGCGTGGACTAGCGAACTGGAGTCAATTGCCCAGTAGGCTGCGGGGCAAATGGGCGTGCGGATGATGAATTGGGAGAGCGCGATCGAGAAGCGTGGTGAAGGCAGTCTGTACGCTTGCATTTGTACAGCACTTCTACGAAACTTATGCGGTCTTGTACGTACTTTTATAACCATCCTGAGAAAAATGAAAGGTTATTAAAGGCAGATTTTTGTTGAAGTTAAAACTGATTGTTGTAATTAGCCAATCAGTTACTGATCCTTCAGTAGTGGCTTTGATCACACAGTAATCATGACCGGATATTTCGAAGTCATTCATGCGTTAAATCATTCAGGTGTCTCGAGCCATCAAAGACAATGATACGATAAATCTTCATTGCAGACTGCACAATTTTACGTTTTGTGGGATTTTAGCTCATTGCTTCGTCCTGCACAAAACTGACGTAGAGCAACGTGAGGAGACATACAAAACACTGAGATGTGGCAGTTAATTTCTAAAAACTAATAATTTACTGAAACAACTGAGTTGGTGTTTTGCAGCATCTTTAGAATTAATATTTTTTATTTAATTGCGATGGAGTATATGCACCAATGGCAATTTTCCAACTCACCCAACATTGGATTGCACTAATTATCACTTAAAGTTCATTCAGTCTTCAAGGCAACATATCAGCATATCCCCCTACAGTTAATTTCAGCATCAGATTCCCCTTCTAAAAATGAAAATTTTACCACTACCCTGTGCCTGAAATCAAACTTCTTCCTACTACGATTACATACCACTTCTAATTCTTCTTACAATATTTATCCAGGTCTCATTTCCAAATTATGCCTTACACACGCTCGGATGTATATTCTCCTGCCTCCCATCTTTCGATGGTTCCCATCCAGCTCCTTTATAATATCGGTCACTGATTGTGTTACACGAAAATGTCCACACACAAATATAGCATCCCTCCTTTGCACTCCCTCAGACAAGCATTTAATGTGGCTCCTATTCTTCCCCACCATGCTCTCGCAACTATCTAGGTCTTTGTTTCATTGGGTCCATTACATACCTAGCACACCCCGTCACCGCCCTCTTCAGATAAACAGAACTCTAATACCTACTCTATGTGTCTTATCAAACCATATGCCAACATATTTTCAATTAATGCGTTAAACTAACAATTCCTCTTCCACCTTATAACCACAAAGCTTTATTTTTCTGTCCACCTAATAATTTTACTCTTTTTGGAATTTATCCACTGACCTACTCAAGTTGATATCCTGCCCCGATCCCACTGTAACTGCTAATAATCTTCCCCTGTATTAATCTTATTGTACTACATAAAATACTAATACTCTGCACGTATCTTATTGCTTCTTATTCTCTTTTTTCCCGATTTTTTAAAATTATTTATTAGTTCTTCCTATCTCTTATGAAATTTTCCACCCAGTTCTTGTTTATCACTAATGTTAGATTATCAAGTGACTTTACTTTCAAAAATTAAGGCACAGGAAAGACCCATACAATCGTATTTGGCCTAGAAATAGTAACTCCCCACAGTTTTTTTCTACCTCTTTGGATTTTAACGCTCGTAAGTTTGAGACGAAGCTCAGTCAGTGAAATTACTTCTCTATCAAAACTAGCCTTTGGAAAATTCAGACTATCAAACATATTAATGAATAATCGCCGCGGTCTTCTAGAACGGCTGCAGTTAATCAAAATGATAACTAGCAATTTATTAGCACAAATACTTGCGGAAATTAAATTAAAAATAATAAATCTGTTACAGAAAAATAAATTCACGTACCAGAAACCACTTCAAAAGTAAATTTTAATGATTTAAGTTTTAAAACTGGAGCCTCTTTGATCTGATGAAATAAAAACTAACGTAACGTGTAGTCAATATGACAGTCGAACAAGAACCATCTGTGCACCGAGAATCGTATCCATGTTCAAGATCTAATCACTTAATTCCACAAGGCTTTATCTCACGTTGAACACGTCAATGCTACCGATGATGGAGACTCATCATTGGAGTGACTGATGGATTAGTGCGGTTAGTCCATTGTATGCTGATTGTTCGGATAAAAAGAAATATACCTGCAAAAGGTGCATACATATGACCTCTGTGATACTTCACTCTGTATACAAAGCCTTATAAAAATATTTATTTAAACAACGTCGCTCCGCCGAAAGAAGTAGTTACAGACTGCATTCTAAACTTCTCACCAAATGACACATTTTCCTAGCAGTAGGCCTGAGAACGTTTTATACAATCAAGCGTTACTAAGAAAATATGATACGATTCTGCCGTAAACAGCAACTACATGACTGATAACTCGCAATATAAATTTACAGATTTCTAAATATTAGTACAAAAAGATAGTTTATGATGAAAGTTAGGCGAATCTTGAATGTCAGTGATTAAGTTAATTTATTTATTAGTAAAAGCAGTTTCTTAGAGCTAATTTGACTGCGCTGAAGACCAGAGTACCAAGACTGCATCGGTGATAAAGAGTGTATCTGAATGTTACTGTTTTCTGTTCTCATTTGATTATTAGGAACACGTTTTCTAAAGCGACTATTGTACTTAATGCTCCTCAGCCAACTAATCCAAGAATTTCCTTCTCGGGTATCACTCTTCTGAGAAATCGCTTTCTCCAAGATTACCAAAGACAGTGATCGAACAAACTCCAAGTTGTATGAGAATTGTGTGAAAATGAACACATTTGCCGTATTGTTCTACTCAGATAAGTTTGATGTATGTTATCTGATCATTCTGCCTGAAAGGCACAAATAGGTAACGTTGGCAGATCCTAGTGTTTCAAATTCCGTTGAAAACTGAAACAATGCTAAACATGACTTAAAAAACGGAAATTCTGTCACTGTGGGCCCTCTGAAATTGACAAACAGTAGAAACAATTGAACTATCATTGTTACTGTAATTCTAGGTAACTAATAATGAAGAATGATTTCTGTTTTCATTATTGAACAAACATCAGTCGAGACAAACTGAACCTAATAAAAGGAGTTGATTTAGAAGAGAACTATAATAGAAGCTAAAAGTTTGTCTGTGTCGACCCGCCAGTGTGGCTCAGTGCAATGAGGCGCCCCACACTGGACCGGGCACGATCCCAACCCCTCCTCGTATCGGACGTCCTGGCTGCAGGTTCTACGCCGTTTTTTCGCAGCTATCAAGGTGATTGCCGGGACAGTGCCCAGTCTGCGAATGTTAAACTACACATTTCACAAACAAAAAAATACACTTTCAACACACAAAACTTTGTTACACCTTCCCTCCATTAGTTACGACCTGGCAGTAGGTATACAATGCTTGGCGTCAGCAAGGGCGCGGGGCCATAAAACCAGATTTCCAATCACGAGATACATTAAATTACATGTTTCAGTTTCAAAACGCTAAATTTTCTCGACACATAAATTCCGCAACTGGAGTAATCTGTTGCTGTACTTGTGTGGTAGGAGCCTCCGTAATACTTGGTTCGACACTGTATCTGCTTTTATGTGGTTGGCACTGCCGGATGGGGGGGGGGGGGGGGGGGGAGGATCAAACGGGGAATTTGCCCCAAGCGACAACTTCAGGGGGACGGCAATCTCAGTTTTTGACCCGTCTCTGAAAATTCGTAGAGCAGTCACTGTAGGCTGCACATATAATTTCATAAAACTCTGGCACGTCGTCCGAACCCCCCCTAAAAAACATGTCTGAATATCATTAGACAAAAAGCATTTTTTTTACTATTAGCTGGTACAGCGAAGCGTATATTAAAAATAAGAAAACATTAAAGATATATTTAAAGTTCATGAATAGAAACAATATTAGATTTTTAAAAAAGTAATTATTGGTTATGCAATAAATTTAACTCATTACCGATTGCAGATCTACGTTAGGCGAAACTTTTACTGATAATGTAATGTTAAATAAAATTATAATTTTTTTCTTTGTATTGTAAATACAGAAGATTTCGCGATAGTGTAATCAAGAAGCAATGCTAGTCTAAGCGTATGACAGTTGCTGATAGTAATATTGTGGTCACTGTCTGAACACGCCGGCTCTGTTCCAACTTGACAGAACAAGAAACTGAAGCAAACAAACCTCGCCACTTTGAACTTGACCAATCGCATTCTTACGCAATAACCCTCCTTCCTTTTAACAGCCCCCTCCATCTTTTCCAGTCGTCTCGAGTCGCTCGCTATAAGGAAATGCGTCGTCTAACTTGACAACTTGCCACAATGTCAGGGATGGTGCCGCCGTTAGCATATGGTGTCCTCATTGAAGAATAAGCAGTTCTGCATGGCTCATAAAAGAAATACTGGAATTTTATGGTATTGGACAATAGTTAATATGTTTCATGAGTAAAGATGGACGAAACTTTGGAGTATTACATATCGGACAGTTAATTTGTTACGAATACCGTAGATTCTTTCATCGTTGTACACTGTATAGGTGTCAAGAACTTTTTTTTTTCGTTCGGAGATCTTTTCAATCAAAACCAGAATTCTGTGTTTTAATTAAATCCGAAGCCGTGATGGAAAACATTGCACTGGTCGGTTCTCATTGCCGCTACATTTCGGTTGTTTTGGATTATGTATAGCGTGCATTTAGCTTGTATTGCTTATGTCAGGATATTACTTACGAAATTGGAAAAAGGGAAGGTCGTTAGCAGTTACCCGCCATTTGGTCAGCTGATAGTGACGCATGTGACGGCTGCCTGGTATAAAAGCGGCCCTCAGAAGCTGCGACCGTTTGCTCAGTGTAGTGCTGGAGAGTGCCGCGACTGCCGTCTCGGATGGATCTGGATTTCATTGACGAGATAGGTAGGCTGCCACTGGGCCCATTAACAATTTTACTGTTTAGTCAAACGAGTTCTGCAGGAGACACTTTTATACTTGCAAGACTTTGCAGCCGATGGTGCCTACCCTTCATTTAGTAAAATTATTTTGAAACTTATCCGTGAACACTGTTCTTCCCTCTTGGGAAAAATTAGAAGTTTTCGGTCAGAAATAAGACGAAAATTATTAGATCCCGCCATCCTCACTCCCACAAAATTTAACCATATCCACTGGTGTTTAATAAAAATATTCATGAACGTTTCTAATGTGAACAAAGATCTATTCTGAAACCAGTGTTAGATTTTTTTTTAATATAAAAAAGTTTAAATAATTTTCTACGCCTTCGTTTAGCATTTGGGTCCATTATTGAGCAATAGCACAGTTTAATTTTTCTCATTGTTCAAATTTGTTTGGAAATACACACAATATTTTGTTTATATTCGCTTTCGGCTTAAAAATCAGTGAAACCAATATATGCAGTCAGGTCTTTCCTTTATATGTTATTTTCTTACTTCGCTCAGCGAATCTGTTTTAAGGGCATCGTGTTACGCATATTCACAGCGTACGTATCTCGTCTATGCAAACACTATAACTGTTAATAGGTGTTCAACGCACAGGAGAACATGTACCGTGAGTCTACAGACTGACGCAATAATAATAACCACAATCGACGATTAATTTAAACGATTGAAATTTGTACTCCATTTCATCAGGAACATTTAACGATGGTGTACCATTGCGGGAAAGCAGACTGTGCTATTATTGCCATAAACACTACACTGCTTTTTTTGTTACTGAAGTTTATAAACAATGGATTATTGAAGACTTATTTTGAGCCACAATTACTAGTGTTGATGAAGTCTATTATCGAATGTATTTGTTTTTCAAAATTTTCCTATAACACTGTTTTCGACCACGTGAACAGCTGTATCGAAACTGACACTTTTCGTCTAAATCAAAGAACTGCCGTAACTCATAAGTATTGGATATGCTTTGCGATTTCAGAACCGTACTTTGCTGCAGTATGATTTAGGTACACACTGTAAATTCAGTGTATCTCTCTAGCTCGGGCGTGACTCCTTTTTGAAATGGTTTTTCGTGATCTCATTCATATTTCTTTGCTACTTGACGGTGTGTTGTTTGTTCTGCACAAATAGTAATAGAGGAGTTATTTGACACTATTTCATGTGTCGTGCATGAGTCTTCACCAGTCACCACCGCGAGTGAAGGACGCCTGCAAAATGTTTTATTTGCCTGATGAATAATTATACCTATATAAAAAGGCGGTCTATTGAATAAGGTGCACGTACTTTTTTACATTGTTCGAAACTCTTGGTAATTTCATTGTACTCTGATTTCGGGAATAGGGGGTGGAAGGTTTTCATTTCTGAATGAGTCTGTAGCTGAAAATTTGTATGGATTAGGTGATGAACAATTGAACTCTGTTAAAAAAAAAAAGAAAAAAAAAGTGTAAAAGTCCGCAATGCATAATTAAGTATGTAGGGAAATAATTACCGGGTCACAAGCTCCATCGCAATTAATAGCTTTCTGTTCTTTTTCAGTTAAAATTCAAATAGAATCACTGCCACATTTGGCTTTAGTCCTTAGTAAATCCTATAAAGTTATAAAATTGTTCATGCTTCGGTGGTGTAACACCAACACACACTTTTTTTTATATAGCCGTGCTGTAGTATTATCGCTCTGATTTTTAATATTTTTTTGTGTTTTAGTCAGTAGGCACAAATAACTGAAATCGTTACAAAAAACAAAAAATTTCCAAAATAGAATTGATGTAAATACGTAAGTAATGGAGGTATGGAACAATTATAACCCTAATGAAACTCCAATTGTAAACTTCCGAAATACTTATGATAGTTTCAACTGGACCTCGTTCTTAAGTACCTATGCACTATGATAGTTTTTCTACCACAAGAGTTTCCTCTCGGGTACAAATTTTAACGCAATCAAGTGTTCATACGGTAATATGAATAGCCTGTGGGATTAACGTTCGCCTTCAGGAGTGGCATTCGGATTAGCCTTGGTTCGATTACCGGTCCAAACAACCAGATTTGGATTTTCATCGTTTTTTTCGACGGTACTATAGGCGATTTCCAAAATGGTTACTTCTTAAAGGCTCTTGCTGGTTTAATTGCCTTTTCCGACTAAAATAACCACGCTGGGAGGAGAGAAAATTGGTCTTCCGAATAAAGATGTCATCTAAAATAATTAAAACAGACTCTTGCCTTTCCTAAAGTCATTTATTGTATTTTTGGTGAACTAATTAATCATCACTCCTCACATCAAATGTACTTTTTATCATGATACCGAAAAGTATTATTAGAAAATTCATCGGTTAATATTTTCTCTTAACCATATTTAAAGTGCAAATGACCACCGCAATTAAATTGAACTCGGAGCATGTTTAATGCAGAAATCTTCATTTAGTCGAAGTTAGATGTACTGTACATAACACACAGGGCCAACAAGATCAGTGTTAGCTGGGTGAGCATAACCTCCGGGCTTGGCATTCTTGGGAAGGCGGGTTCGAATCTCCATTCGGCCATTTCATTTTCTATGTTTTCCAAAATTGTCCAGACAAATGCCAAGGCAAGCCTTACTGCATCTGCTTTATAGCAATATCATTTTGCCAAATTTCTGTTGTCAGTGGCGTCGGAGCAGCCTCGACGTTCGGCCAGGGAGAATATACGCTCACTGGTGCCTCAGATCCGGTCACGTGTCCGAAAGGCATTCTCCCGCAAGGTGTTGCTAAAGCGGCTGCCGCCACTGTCTTGGCTACCACAGTACAATACGCAGGATGCAGTTGGAGACCTCGTTGCAGGGGTTACTGTCGGGTTGACTGTCATTCCACAGTCGCTTGCTTACTCCAGTGTTGCCGGTCTGCCACCACAGGTAAGACCCAGCTAGAGGTAGCTGGAACTGAATTTATACAGATGGATTTTACTTCACAACAAATTTACTTCCAGAAGGTTTGTATATTTTAACTGAACAAAAGACAATACACCTCTAAAATACTCGGAATTGACTGTTCAGTATTGTAATTGTTTCTAGATTTTGTTCTAAATACTGTTATATTTGAATCCTATAGTAAAGAGGAAAGGAATCCTTCCACTGACACACTGGCTTAGTAGTATCCAACCAAACTCAGAGTTGTGAGCTAAGTTATTTTAATTGTACCCGCCCATGCAGTACAAGAAACTATAATAATTCTCAAAGACAGTTAAGATGTAAAAGTGTTTCTTTAAACATCAGTTGAAATTTTATTACATATAAAATCATTCTTTTTTTGTCCTCAAAATTTGTGATGTCAGAGAAAAAAAAAAAAGGATTTTATTTTTTATTGGGAAGGATTAATATCAAGTGATGGCATTTTGTGATTTATCTCAAAGAAATACAAATGTGAAAGGTGCAGAACTTTTAGCAGCAAAGCTGAATTCTTAGTGCCTTAATCATAATCAAAATAAACCTGTAATTCAGTTTTTCATATCATATAGTTTTAATGATATATCTTCCTCATAAATTTATTTTGTATGTAGTTGAAGAGGACATTGTATGCTTTCTAATCAGTCTTATGTGTATCTACAAAACATCAAGATAATTAATTTGTTTTTCATGAAACCCTAATAAGTTTCCATGCATGTAGTGGTTAGTTCAAACCTATCCTGTCTGCATTTCACCTATGTAACAAGTTAATGGCTTAGCTGAAAATCATAAAAAGTTGAGCCCTAATGACAGTTGACAGTTAAGTGTATGCTGTAATTTTCATCTGCATCCTTAGACATGGCAATTACATGGTGTTTCAGTATGGGCTATATGGCTCATTTATGGGCTGTTTCCTATACACTCTGCTAGGAAGCTGTAAGGATGTGCCAATGGGCCCCACCGCAGTAATATCATTGCTAACCTACCAGTCAGTGCGTGGTATGGGACCTGAACATGCTATCCTTCTTTGCTTCCTCACTGGCATCATACAGGTCATCATGGGGCTGCTAGGACTAGGTGAGTGCCAACAGTTATTTAACACTGTTTTCAAAAGACATTAAAACTACAAGTCTTTCTACACTGCTCATTTTAGTCATAGGGATGTTGCAGTTCACTTCTATCCATAAACCAAAGTTTCTGATATCGGAGACTTGTTTAAACTTCCATCGTACTTTCACTAGAGTAGAATACATGGTATGGGTATCAGGTAAAGGAGTTTGAGGAATGTGAAGCAGGGCAGCTAGAATAGTTTTTGGACATTGCTGTGGGTCACATTCAGTTAATTTCATGTACAAGGGAGTGGAAAAGTGTTTCTTTGTAGGTTTGGAAATGTTTGATAACCAATATGTCTAAAAAATTGGAAGAATTTAAAGTAAAAATCCAGTAATAAGTGTATAGGTAAATTTCAACTTCAGCATAAGCTTTATCACAATTAATAATAGGAAAATACTAGGGTATACATGCAGTTGTCATAATTGTTTTTCCTAATTGGTTAAAGTTTCTAAATAAGCTTTAAGGTCTTTATCATTTTGCCTTGATAGTAATGTATATCTTTTTTTATAATCTACAAAGGCTTCCTGATCGACTTCATTTCTGGACCAGTTTCGTCTGGATTCACGTCTGCTGCTGCACTGATTATAGTAACATCCCAAGTGAAAGATGTGCTAGGAATTTCTTCACAAGGCAACACATTCATAGAAATGTGGAGTAGTCTCTTCAGTAACATGGGGAACACACGATTATATGATGCGATTACTGGAGTATCATGTATTGTGGTCCTACTTCTTATGAGGGTGAGTTGTTAAAAACTTGATTTTAAGTAATGTTAAATCATATTTTAAATGATAATAAGAATTAAAATGCTTATAGGCAATCAAAATAATAAATTATAGGAAAATAAATCCATGATTCGCAACCCATTGTTGACAGTCTGTGTGTTCGTTGTCCTCCTGCCACTATCTGTGGTGAGTGATGGGTTTACTTTCCATATCACACATTGTTTTCCCAAAATTTGAACTATTTTTAATACTAATTCAACTATTTCTATTATGTAAAACTTCAAAGAACCTCTAGATATGTTTAACAAGTAAACTGTGATCTGGAAGGAGTGGTCGTGATTTGTTCCCTTGAACATGAATAAGGTCTAAAACAGAAATATTGTATGTTTTTGTTTCTTATGTGTTTCACTTGTCACAGCCTTCAACTTTGATGAGTGATGACTCATTTTGCCAATCCTTTGTTATTTATAACAATTTAATTGTAATTTTATGTTTAGAATTTACTGAAAGCTTCGCTAAAAGTGGTAAAACTGATATTTCTAAAAATAAAACTGAATTATGGCTGCGTCTAAGTTTTAAGAGCTCTGATAGTTATTGGAATGGAAGTTTCTATGGGATTTGTTTAAAATATCACAGCAGATAATTGCATTTTGAGAAATTAGTCATCAAAACAGTACACGTTGTTATAGAACACTATTTTTTTTAGATATATTTGTTTGTAGGTGTTGTCTTTTAAAGAGCAATTTAAGGGAAATATGCTTGTAATAGTATTTTTTCAGCAGTTTTTGGGATTGCACCTGCCAAATTATTAGAAGTGAAGGTACTACATGAGTTAATATTGGAAATCCACCTTATTGGTTTGATGGAAACCAAGTTACAGTTAAGTTTGTGTAGTTAGGATTTTAAGAACCTGCAAAGAATAGCAGCTAGATTTGTTTGAGGAAATTACTATAGTACCCAGTAGGTAACTAATATGATAAAGGAACTGGATTGAAATTCATTAGTATACAAGAGGAGGTTAAAGAGTTCTGGGAGTGAACAAGGCATATGTTGGTGACAGGGCTTGGAGGATATTTGTCAGAGCGCATGAAAAAAAAAAAGACCTTCCCCAAGCTAGCACTCGATTTCATGGAAAATTCTTCTTAAGTCAACTTCTCCTATCAGATGTTGGAAGTCCACATAGCTAGCTCTGGGTGTGAAACTGCAGCATGGAAAACCTCTTCTGATTTGCAATTGTATCATCTCTGAATGTCTTTCAGCCACAAATTCCTTCTCCTTCCAAAAGATCTTTTTCCCTTTATCTTCCCTTCAATGATGAGTTGCAGTAGCTGGTACCTCTCACTTCTCATAGTGGCCTACATATTTTCCTTTGCTTTATTGTGAGCAGCAATTCTTTTTGTTTCTCC
Organism: Vandiemenella viatica; assembly: GCA_031002005.1. Taxonomy (NCBI): domain Eukaryota; kingdom Metazoa; phylum Arthropoda; class Insecta; order Orthoptera; family Morabidae; genus Vandiemenella; species Vandiemenella viatica. The sequence continues at coordinate 60,344,716 of JARYHS010008075.1, read as the reverse complement.
ATCTGATGTAGTACTTCGTGTGAGATTTTCAGCACCCATGTTAAGTGAAAGAGACGGCAATATAAATAAATTTCAAAAGCTTCAATTCTTTTATCTAGCTTTCGATCTAAGGTCCAGCTTTCACACCCATAAAGAAAAATGGAGAACATGTAGTAACAAATCATTCGCATTCTCAATTGCAGGGTGTACAAATTTTTCATGCTAATATATTGTCTCCTGGCCTGTTCTCGATTTGATTTCTTTCTTGCAATCACACTGCTCATCCATCACAGTGCCTAAGTATTTGAAGGTGGATACTTTCTCAGTCTTATTGCCTTTTATTGATAGGGTTACCTGGATTTTTCTCTTTGAGAAGACTACAACTTTGGTTTTGGAAGGGTTGACAACCAGACCAAACTCTTCACTGTGCTGGACTAAATTGTTTATTATGCACTGGAGTGCAGTTAGATCACTAGTTATGACAGCATTGTCATATGCATACTTGATATTATTGATCACTTTTCCATTTATAATGATTCCACTGTTTTCGTTCTCCAACACTTCCCTTAACACATTCGTCGCCGCGTCACCCATATCTGGGTTACTGGTACGCTTCCATGGGGGCCCTGTCATCCAAATATGGGTGGCACTCTTCATGTTCAAGTAAATAGGACTTTTAAAATGAATTTAATGGAGTGATATTTAAAACAGTTCTGAAACATTATAATTCCAAAGGATAATTTCTAGTCACATTTTTCTTGGATACATACAGAAAATAGTCGGTTCAGTTGTAATTCTAACACCAAACGTACTCTCCAAGAAGATACCACAAAACAATAGATCACTATTCATAAATAATGTCTGATAAAAATTTGTTTTCGTTTTCCCGGCACAAATATCAAGATTATTAAAATCATAATGATCTTGTGATGGTGACATTACATTAGGTAAGAAATTGGCATTGCTAGGTATGTGACTTCTCATCATTAGTTCTACAGAATTGTTATCAAATTTCTCAAGAATATTTTTGTGCCAACAGTTTATGCAGACCACTTTATACAAAATCGGTTGCTTAATAAATTTACTGTGCCTGTTACAATACCAATGAGGCTGATTTATTTGAACCAATCTATAATTTGTTACCATAAGGTTAATATTTATTGCTAAATGATTAGCTATATAGGTATTAATCATTGACATTGGAATTAATTCAAAACTGTTAAATAATTCAGCTGCTCTCATGAAATGGTTATAACTTTTAAAGGAATCAATCCAATCAAACTAATACTTAAATTATTGACAATTCGGATACAGCTTAAAAGTATTTAAAGAGTTTAATTTCACATTTAAATTTGCTAGACATTATGGCCAGTGCAGAGTATTGACAAGATCTGTAAACCTCTTAGAAATGTAGCTCATTTTTGCCATACAATTTATTCTCAACACAGAATTTTCATCTGTAGGCATAACACAATGTACCTCTGACACTGCTATGACCATTGAAAACATTTTCAAATATATTTAACCTTCCATATGTCGAAGACATGCACTAGAAAGCACATGGACGGAAGGTCAGACAGTTGGCGCGTGGTTGGTGGTCTTTGGGCAAGTAACCAGTTAATTCTTGGCTAGAATATATATAAGCTGTTAGTAGTTCCTAGACCATTTAGTATGGATCATGGTAAGAAAGAGTTACCTTGGTCTGCCTTACAGGAAATTAATTAAAAAAAAAGGAAAGAAGCTCAAGAGTTGCGTAAACGAAAGAGAGGTAGTATAGATGAAACATTAAAACTTGGTGACAGTGATAAAAAGATTTTGGTGCTTTAGAAGAGTTGCATTTAGATTAATTATTTTCTGAAGAAGGAAATACTTCAAAACATTTGAAATGGAATATAGCGTATGCGACATGAAAATAGTAAAAATATAAATGTTATACTATACTTTTTATTCATTTACATTTATGATAACATATAACATTATACTGCGTCACATGGTGTTTTTTAAAACATTCTAAACACATTTGAGTTGATTTTGGAGAATTGGAACTATATGTTGTAGTTTTTTTTTACACTTTTCTTCGCTTCAAAGCATTTGGCAGTTTGCCTCTTCATCTGGTAACATATGGTACACATCCTTCTTAGAGGCTTGCCCTGCCGGTTCTTATTAATCTGTAACTTGTGGTATATGTTCCTTGTTTTATTTCTATTATTTTTGGGCATAGTATTTTCCGAGGATTTGGGCCTGGTGAGAAACTCGGCTGAATCATGCTGGGTGACGAATGTGTTAAAATTACCTCGAAATAAATGTTGAAAAAGGATGGTGATAGAACACAGCCCTGGCGAACACCATTCCTGATTGCAGCCACTTCTGATGTTCTTTGGTCAGTTTTGACAGCTGCGGTCTGATTCTAATACAGCATATCATGGAAAATGGAATGGGAAAATTTTCTTTTGAGCTTAAGGGTATCAGGAATTGGAATAAATTACCAAATGATGAATAATTTACCAAAAATGCTGAAGGATAGGGAAAGTAAAACCATTATTCATCAAAAATGCAGAAGGGCCATGGCAAACATAACCCCTTTACAATATTTCAAAATAAATCTTTATCATGGATCAACATTTATACTGAAATATTGCATAGTGTGTGCATAGTGTGTTCATATTTGTGTGTGTAAAGAGTAATGGTTTTACTTTCCCTATCATTTCTTATTTTTTAGTTCTGCATTTGGGCCAGTTTTGCTACTGAAGTATAGTTTTGTAGCTTATGTTTAAACTATAAATTCTTTTTCTAAATGTCAAATAACTCGGCAGTCTCATTGATTTCTTCTTGTATTGTAAAATTACTACTGGTGTGGGCAAAAATGATCCAACACTGGTGAGTCACAGGGAAATTATATTCCTTCAGTAGAAAATGATTTGAAAGTAACACACATTCTTTTCTGAATTGTATATTTGGACCACTGCCAAGATTTTTATTCTCATTATGCATTTTGTTTATATTTCAATTACATTTAAAGAATCACTATATGGTGATTTAAAACCAATCGACCTAGATACGAATAATTGGAAATTTTTGGTGTTTAAAAGAAACCTGCCACAAGTTTTTATTATATACCAGAAGTAATTATTCATACATTGCTACTCATATACACTCATTAACACATCAAAATTCAATTTACAGTTGCTAGCGAATGTGAAAATAGGACCAAAGAATGATGCACTGAAGACTACCTTTCACAAAGTTGTGAATAAAACTCTGTGGCTTATTGGTACCTCACGAAATGCCATACTTGTTGTTGTTTGTGGAGTTATGGGGTACCAACTGTCACTACTGGAAGAGGTGCCAATTAATTTAATTGGTAAGGCTTCTCATGATTATTGCTAAAACATAGTTTAAGTATGTGACTTATGAAAAAGAAATTTTCCTTTAGACGAATGGAAGTTTAACACCAGTTAAATCTTCTAGGTTACATCCCTGCAGGGATGCCAGCATTCCAGCCACCACCATTCACTGCCACAATAACAACAGGGAACACCACAGTCACCTACACATTCTTTGAGATGTGTTCAAATCTAGGATCTGGACTCATTGTGGTGCCGCTTGTTGCATTATTGGAAAATATTGCAGTCTGCAAAGCTTTCTGTAAGTTTGCATTTGTATATTTCAGTTCAACTACTGTCAGAAGAAAATACTGAAATATGGACTGATAAATAAGTGCTTGTTAACATAGTATTTGAATTGCTATAGTTAATTTTAATTCCAGTGTAATTTCACATCTGCAAGTTTGTTACACGATTTATTTTGGATAATTGTGTGTAACTATTTCAGAAATGTTTTTGGTACCTAACTACACCTTTTAATTCTTTAAAGCCACGTATAATCAACTCAATTTTTTTAAATCACACATACTCTGAATTATTTAATATCATTTATAAAAACTATTTAACAAGAAAGATTCTATTAGCAAATGAACTTGTGATGGTGCTTAATACTTTAGTTTTTCTCAGATTTTACAAACTGTTTGTTACATTATATATAATTGTCAAATTCAAGAGTGTATTAAGTTTCTACATTTTTTTGTTTTTTTTAAGTTGTTGCTCTTTTTTTCTTCATTTCTCACAGATTTAAAATTTTCACTACATCAAATACTCATTTAGACTGTTGTGATATTAAGGAAAAGGGAAATGGCTTTTAGGCAATATAAATAAAAGGACAGGGAAAGTGACTCATCACTCACCAAAGCTGAAGGCTGTGATGAGTGAAAAGCATGAGACAAATGAAAACATATACAATATTTTGGTTTTACACCTTATTCAGTTGCTATCAGAGGAGAAGGTACAAAAATGCTCAGGATGAAGCAGGAAGAGAGCAGTACAGGCAATTTAGAAATCAAATAAATAGGAAATGCAAAATAGCAAAAGAAAAATGGCTACAAGTAAAGTGCGAAGAAGTAGAAAAGGAAATGGTCGTAGGTAAAGCAGATGTTGCATATAGATAGATCAAATAGAATTTTGGAGGATTGAAGAAAAGAGGTATCAACATTAAAGCTGCCAATGGGAAACCTTTTTTAAGCTCAGATGATAGAGCTAACCGATGGAAGGAATACATTGAGAAACTTTATGATGGGGACGACTTGAACAATAGCGTAATAGAAAAGGAAGGCAATGTCAACAGTGATGACTTAGGAGATCCTGTTTTGAGGACAGAATTTAATAAAGCTCTGAATGACTTGAAAGCAAATAATGCAGTTGGAATTGATGAGATCCCTGCAGAACTTCTTAAATCCCCAGGAGAAGAAGGAATCGAAAGATTATTCAAGTTGATATCAAAAAGTTATGAAACGGGAGAAATTCCAGCTGATTTTAATAAAAATATCATCTTCACACTTCCAAAGAAAGCACAAGCTGACAAATAAGAGAATTATGGCACCTTTAGTATATCAACACATGCTTCAAAATTACTGACTAGAATAATATACAGAAGGATGGAAAGGGTAGTAGAAGAGATAGTAGGTGAAGATCAGTTTGGGTTTAGGAAAAATCGCGGTACAAGGGAAGCAATTCTGTCTTTAAGATTAATACTTGAAGGGCGGATCAAGAAAAACAAAGGTACTTTTATGGCATTTATTGATTTAGAAAAAGCTTTTGATAATGTTAGGTGGGACAAGATGTTCAAAATTTTAAAGATGTCAGGTCTTAAGTATCGAGATAGAAGAATACTCTATAAACTATATAAGAATCAAGTGGCTATAATAAAAGTAGAGAATCACGAGACCTGCATCAGTTAAAAAGGGTGTGAGATAAGCTTGTAGTCTATTCCCGTTAATATTCAACTTGTATGTAGAAAAAGCAAAGAATAAAGCCAAAGAATAATTTCCATCTGGCATAAGTTTTCAGGGAGAAAAAATCAGTATGCTACGATTTGCTGACGACTGTTAGCAGAGACGGCTGAGGATATTGAGAAGTTACTGAATGGCATGAAAAAAATACTGAAGGAAGATTTTGGACTGAATATAAATCAAAGCAAGACAAAAGTGATGAAATGTAGCAGAAATGATACCAATACTAATAGATTAAATATAAAAATAGGATCAGATGCAATAGGAGAAGTAAGAAAATTCTGTTACTTGTGAAGTAAAATTACAACCGATGGCCGAGGCAGGAATGATGATAAAAGCAGAATAGCACTAGCAAAAAGAGCCTTCATGAAAAAGAGAAACCTTTTAGTTTCAAATATTGATCTAGGAATCGGAACTTTTTAAAACTCTATGTGTGGACCACAGCACTTTATGGTAGTGAAACACGGACTATAGGAATACCGGAAATAAAGAAAATTGAAGCATTCGAAATGTGGTGCTACAGAAGAATGCTGAAAATTAAGTGGACAGACAAAGTAAGAAATGTAAGAGTTTTGGAGATGATGGGTGAGAAAAGAATTTTATGGAAGAAGCTTACAGAAAGAAGAGTCATATATTGAGACATGCTCTATAGGTTAATTTGTTAATGGATTGAATAGTCGAAGGTAAGATCTGCAGAGGAAGACAGAAATTGGAATATATGAAGCAGATAATTGATGATGTATGTTGTAAGGGGTATGTAGATATGAAGAAGTTAGCACAGGATAGGAAGGGATGGAGGATTGCATCAAACCAGTCGAAAGACTGACAAAAAAAATGGAACCAAGTCATATGGTTCGGGAGGTGTTCACATGCCAGAGTTTACTACATGACTGACTGGGTAGTGGAAGACAAGGTGGGGAAGGAGGTGGTGAGGGTGAAATGTTAGGAAATGAGCTATCGATATTTCAGGAAAGCTGATATAGATTACTGTTGATGATAAATTTAATATACACAAAATAAATGTTACAGGGTGTTAATAAATTTGTTACTATTTAAATGATGATAGTGATAATTTTACCAATGAGTGCTGCATCAAAAGGTAGAATTTTATTGATGGTTGACGCCAGCTGAGTGTCTGGTGTCCATGATACGAGGGTGGTTTGAAAAGTTCTCGGAATATATTAGAATTAACTATCTTACCACTGTGGAACTGCTTTTATTTTTCAACATAGTCTCCCTGTAGACTAATGCATTTGGTCCAACGATGTTCCAATGCCTTGATCCCATCTTGAAAATGAGATTCCTCCAGGCCTGCAAAAAACCTCTCCAATTTGGCTGTCAGTTCATCCCTTGTAGAAAATCTCCGTCCACCGAGGAAATTTTTCAGCTTGGGGAATAGATGAAAGTCTGATGGTGTCTAATCAGGTGAATAACGTGGATGTGGCCACAATTCATACCTCAGTTTATGAAGTTTTGCCATGGCAATAACACTTTTGTGCAGCGGAGCGTTGTCCTGATGAAAGATGACGTTTTTCCTTGCCAAACCAGGCCTTATTTCGCTTATCCCTTCCTGAAATTGGTCTAGGAGGTTTTCATAGTATTGCCCCGTGATTATTTGGGCAGTAAGAAGATAATCAATCAGTAGAATGCCTTTTGCATCCCAGAAAACTGAGGCCATGACCTTTCCGGCCGAACGCACTGCCTTTGCTTTCTTTGGTGGTGGTGAATCAACATGTTTCCACTGCTTTGACTGCTGCTTTGTTTCTGGGGTATAGTAGTGGACCCAAGTTTCATCTGTAGTCACAAACCGGTGCAAAAAATCTTGTTGGTTGCTCTGAAAACGGGACAGACTTTGTTCGGACATTTCCAATCTGGTGCGTTTATCGTCCAGTGTCAAGAGCCCCAGCACCCATCTTGCAGATAATGTTTTCATACCAAATTCTTCGGTTAAAATATAACATACCCATTCAAAAGACATCCCTACAGCTTCAGCAATCTCCCGCACTTTGTCGACGATCCTCCATGACCATTTTATGCACTTTTGCTATAAATTCTGGGGTCATAGCACTTTTTGGCCATCCACTACGTGGATCATCCAAGATCTCCCGACCAAATTTAAACACGCTGGTCCACTTGGCAACAGTTGAAAATGAACGAGCAGTGTCCCTTAGTGTGTTCTGAAAGTCGGCATGGATTTTCTTTGCTTTTGTACCTTTCTTTGCAAAGTATTTAATCACTGCTCGAATCTCAGTTTTTTCCATTGTCACAAATCACTACGCGGGAACAACAATAAAGAGTCATCACTACCACACTCCTGCAGCTAGAGCACTGACGCGCCACGTGTTCACTCACAAAGGATGTGTGATTATTGCGCGGGAACCTCATTGCTCTAGCACTGACATCTAGCGGCGATTCCGAGAACTTTTCAAACCGCCCTCGTATTTTGGTATGCAAGTTCCCATCCATAAATTTCAGAACAGGCCATGGTTTCAGTGAAAACTCCAATTGCTCTCACAGTGAAGCAGTTAATGGATGTTGTCAGATTTATGGTAATTGGCACGTTCCGGTATTGGAATGTATAAGTTACGGTTGTTGACCATTTCTCTTTGGCCATTCATTCCGACAGAGGTACTGTGTAGTGAGGCCTATATAGGAACTATTTCATTGGCGACCGGTTAGCTGGGATGTGATGTGTGTTGTGGAGTATGTGGCATGCCCAATGATGGGGAAGTTTTCCCCTGTAGTAGGGTTGGAATATGTTGCTGTGAGTGGATGCATGCTGCAGGTTTTGCTGCGAGATCTATTGCAGGGAAAAGATCCATATGGTGTTTTTGGAGAGTCTGAAAGAGGGTATTTGTGAACAAAGATGTTTTTGAGATTAGGTGGTTTGCTAAAATGTGTATGGGGGACAAATGATGGTGTTTGGTAGAAGAGTGCGCATTTCTGGTAAGGAGCAAAGGAAGTCATGCCCCTGTTGTAAGATTCGATTGATGGACATAAGGCCAGGAGAGAACTGGGTTACAGACAGCATTTTAGAGGTGCCAGGGGGGAGTGGTTATGTGGTGGGTGGATGATCGCATGGGAAATCTGTTCATGTTAAAGATCTGCTAGGTAACAGTTGGAAATAAGGGCTTGTAATAGGTTTTGGGACTACTGGTAGATGGATTCAGCGTCAGAACAGATAAGTCTGCCATGGATTGCAAGGCTGTAAGGGAAAGAATGTTTGGCATGAAATGGGTGGCAACTACAAAAATGTAGATATTGCTGCAGATTAATGGGTTATATGTGGACTGAGAAGGGCACCCAGCCACAGTGTGATGTCCACATCGAGAAGAGTGATGTGTGTGCAGGAGTAGGTCAAGGTGAATTTAATGGAATGGCTAATGGTAAGGGAGTAAAGAAATTCTAGGAGTTGGTATTCACTATTGGTTCAGATCATAAATATATCATCTATGTAGAGGGGGTGTGGTTGAGGAAAGGTTCCTGCAGACAACTGAGGAATAGGTTCAGCAGACCAATCTCAAAAACATTTTGGTCCACAAATACACTCTTTTAGACTCTCCAAAAACACCATAAGGATCTTTTCTCCACAATAGACTTCAATGCAAAACCTGCAGCATGCATCCAACCAGTATAATGTATTCTAACCCTACTACGCAGGAAACCTTCTCCATCATTGGGCATGCCACATGCTCCACAACACACATCATATACCAGCTACCCTGCCACCACTGCACTATTTCCTGCATAGGCTTCAGTACACAGCAACTCTGTTAGAGAGAATACCACAGACTACTGGTCCACACCCACAACTTATACCTTCCAATACCAGAACATACCAATTACCATAATTCTAACAACCTCAATAATAGCTTCACTGTGAGAGCAATCAGAGTTTTTCCCGAAACCGCAGCCACTTCCGATCTTAGAGATGGGAACTTGCGTACCAAAATATTCTGGACACCAGACACCCACAGAGCCTTGGCCACTGATAAAATTCTACCTTTTCACCCATTACTCATCAGTAAAATTATCATGGTCATCATTTAACTAGTAACAAATTTCTTCCAAATTTATTTATTTATTGTTCACTTTAACACCGTGTACCCTTTATTTTGTGTATATTTTATCATCACAAGTGATCTATATCATCTTACCCGAAATATCGATAGCTCACCTCCTAACATTTCACCCTCAGCACCTCCTTCCCCACCCCGTCTTTCGCTGTCCAGCATGTGCACACCTACCAAATCATATGACACAGTCACTAGCACATGAATAAGATGTAAAACTGAAATATTGTATATGTTTGTTTCTAGTTTTTCACTCATCACAGCCGTCAGCTTTGGTGAGCGACAAGTCATTTTCCCTATGCTCTATTAAACTGTAATATAAGATACTGCAAATTAACGGTTGATACCAACTGATATTATTTTAATTATTTTATTGTAGCTAAAGGTAAACCAACAGATGCAACCCAAGAATTGTTGGCCATTGGCATAAGCAACATTGGAAATTCATTTGTGCAGGGATTTCCAGGAAGTGGCTCACTGTCTCGCAGTGCTGTCAACAATGCTAGTGGTGTTAGAACACCACTGGGGGGATTGTACACAGGTAAAATCATATGCTTTCTGTGTTACCATTTTTAGTTATAAATCTCACATTTCACATCTTAGCTTCTTACCTGAAACAATTTTGTAACTTGGAAGGAAATTACACTTCTCAGAATGGTGTGGTGGTTGTATAATATTGTAACTGGTTTTCAAGAAAATTGAGAAATGCGCACATTTCTGTGTTCTGCAATACAAGTATATCTCAGATCTTATGACCTACATTTGATGAATGATTTTCTGCAATTTTTTATAATAATTTTGAGACTACTTTTTTACTTTGTTGTTAAGTTTTTAAGTTTGATTTTGAATTATTCTTAGCTTATACAGTTTTCTTTTTGTAAATAAATGATTGTCATTATTTTCAATCATTTACATCAAAAATAGTTGCTTTAAAATTCATAATACAGCTCTTATGTATGGATTTACAGGTATCCTGGTGTTACTAGCCCTTCTTCTCTTCACTGAATATTTTTTCTTCATACCAAAAGCTGCACTTGCTGCTATTATTATTGCCGCTGTTATATTTATGATTGAATTGCACGTTGTTGTGCCTATATGGAAAACAAGCAGTAAGTTTGGTTATCAGAGCCTGAGTTAATACCAAGTTTATTTATATGAGAAGAATGGAAGTGCATGTATTTTTTTTTTTTCAGAACGCGATCTTATTCCTGGGATTGGAACTTTCATTGGTTGCCTTGTATTGCAATTGGAAATGGGCATACTTGTAGGAATTGGCATCAATATACTGTTTGTTCTGTATAATGTTGCAAGGCCCAAAATATCTGTAGAGATGAATACAGTAAGTTGATACTGTACAGTCAAAATTTAAAATCTTACTACTAAATCTTCAACCTATGGAATAACTTATTTACACATTGTGTTACTTGCATTTCTGCTTTGTAGTTTTACATCACTAAATAGTTTTTATTGCAGAAGTTTATAACTATGTATTAATAACAATTAATTTTAATTCCAGACACTAAATGGTGCAGAGTATTTGGAACTAACGCCCGATAGATGTCTGATATTTCCTTCCGTAGACTACGTACGTAATTTGGTGATGAAACAAAGCATGAGAAATGCCATGCCTGTTGTCATCAACTGCACACATGTGTTTAAGGCAGATTACACAGCTGCCAAGGTAATAAAATATCTTATCCTACAATGTTTAAAATATTTTCTTAGAACTTCATAATTAATTTATCAACACATAAGAAATAAAGTGGAAATAATTTACATGTACTAAACATTCAATGATTCTTCATATTTAAACTGCCACAAATTTTAACGAAGTAATATCAAAATCGAAGCTACCTTTACTGTCACTCATCAAAGATATGTTCCTAAATGCTGTTTAAAACTACAAATCTTATTCTATTTACTCCTCAAAACTAACAAGTATAAAATTGGAGAATAATGTTGTAACTTGTATGATTTTGTTTATAGTATTTCTCAAATATCAAATTGAGTACATAAAATAAAATGCCACTCCTTTAGGGCATAAAGGTCATGTACATTTGAAATATAAATATTGCCTAAATTTGATATGTTTCTTGCATACTATGTAGGCATTGTAAGGTCTTTCAACTAAAAAAGGACTTACCACACAGGAGAACACAGCTAAGTAGCCAAAAAATGTTTAAAAAATTAAGATCATAGTTCAATCACTCTACTACCACTTCTTCACAAAAAATTCTTAATGGTTACTGTGGTATATCTAAAATATATGCAGAAAAAATTTGCAATTTTAAAAGAATGCATATACTCATGATTGTTGATAAAAAAATTCTCCATTCCTCTGAGCAAAAATGTAACTTGGAAAAAAAGGTAAAAGTAAACATGTGTAAATTATTATTATTATTGAAAAGGTAGTTAAATACTGTACAAGAATCTTTACCAGCAAATAATTTTATAGCAAGATAGTAGATACTAATTTTGTGACCAGCTTAATTTTTTTAACATTAATAGATCTTGGAAGGATCTGTCAATATACATTTTTAAGGAGAAACTTTTAAATGGTTCTGAATTCGCCCTAAATTTGTGTGCTGTATTTGAGGGTGGCAGCAAAATAATATTGTTGCATCTATTGTCATTGCACCCAGCCACTTCCTACAAAATCTTCAAACACATCCATCTTAAACATTTTCTTGTTTATTTTTTTTTATTTTTTTTTTTCGCTAGTGTTAGTCTCTTTCACTCGAATACTTTTTTGCAGGTTGTGGAGTGTCTAACACAGGATTTTTCATCAAGATGTCAGCCGTTATTTTTTTACAACTTAAAGCCAAGTATAGTGAATATGTTCAATGGACTTAGGCCAAAGGATTTTATTGTGTATTATAATGAAGCTGAACTAGATGATCTTATAAAAGGTAATATTTTGTTCTTTTATATTTGGATGTATCACATATTAATTTAAAATGTAATATTTGGTTATTAAATATTTTTCATAAATTCTCATTTGTTGCAGCTCATGAAAAGTTCGCAGTGGCATACCAGATAGCTACAGAGATCAGTGTGGTGAACACTGGCTAGTTATCCCAAACCAAAAAAGATACTTGTAGATAAATGTTGTATAGCACATGATTGTGTGTACAACCATTCTGCCAAATGAAATGGTGATATAATGGTATTTTAACCAAAATATCACCCTGTTTTTAATACAAAGTAATGTTTTGGTAGATACAATTTTGATTTAAAAAAACTGGATAAAATTAAGACATGTATAGGCTACTCTATTTGATAAATCGTGAAACGATGAGAAAATACCACTTTAGTATCCACTGTTACAGATTTGTTCACTAGTTTCTAAAGGGCAATATCTCAAATGAAATTTTAATTGCAGCTACAAAGCTGGTTTCCATCCTGACTTTTATGTACTGGTATTTAAAAATTTGCTTACTGCTGTGTTTAAAAACATTGCTGAACAGTTGGTTTCTCAAAATTAATCATGTTTTGGTCTTCAAATTACCAAGTTTACAAAAGAAAATTTGTAATATCATATTTAAATATATGTATATGATTTGTCTGCACAAATAAATATCCAGTATTTACATCTGAATACGTGTAACAAAAATAAACGACCAGTACTTTATTTTTAATTTGTTATTACCTAACTGGAAGAAAATGCATTTGGTTTGTATGAATTGTAATTAAAATGAACTAATGTCTCTTGTAATTGGATATAATGCAACTGAATTCAAAATATTTTGATGCTCTACACCTTCAATATTCAATGTTTCTTCTGATAATTTCTTTCTGTAATTTTTAGCAGAAACCATTTTTGGTGTAATTTTACACCATTCATTAGAAAATACATATAAGAACCAAAGAAAATATTAAACTAATTGGTTATTACAACCAAAGCATTTAGTGCCAGTTTATTAACCACTGAAGCACTAAAATTCATATTGATTGGATTTCACCACTTATATAAAGAAGTTTTTATTTAATTTTCAAAGTATAGCTTTCTGACTGTAACTATCAGGAGTGTTCATAATTTTTTTGGAACACTGCAATTCTAACATGGCAATACAACAGTGTTTGTATTTCATATCACACATTATAAATTATTTATTGATGTGAGATCATGATGGCTACTTCAAATATCCTTTCCATTTAGTTTATTAGATACGAGTAATAACATTTTTCATGTTACTCACTGCAAATCGTAATTGAATAACTATTCATAATGTTGTATCATAATATATTTATATTTTATCATTCAACATGAAATGTTTGTATTGGAATCCTGTTGTTTCTTGGAGCTGTATAATATGTATTATCCAGTGGTGGATCCAGGGGTGGGGGCTACGGAGCTCAAGCCAAATATCCAGGTCCACCCCCAAATTCGTAATTTTGGAGACTCATCAGCTCGAGCACCCCCCCCCCCCCAGTACCAAAATCCACTCAAGTCCGTCCCCCAAACCAAAATCCACTTGACCCCTCCCAAACTAAAATCCTGGATCTGCCACTGGTACTATCTATAAAAGAATAACTCGATTGATGGTGTCAGTTCCTTACAGTATTTAAGTCTGTTTTTGTTATTACTATTTGTTTACAGCTTTAATTTGTGCAATAAAGAAATGTTTTATTATAAAATTCATTTATCACTGATCCCCAAGAAATGTAACTATTTTCCTTTTAGCTTCTGTTTATAATAGAATTCTTCTGCTGAATTGTAACTTGAATATTAGTGGAAATTTGTTACATAACCAATGAAACATTTTGTAGGAAAAAATTTGAGTAAGTTTATTAGAATTTGTAATATCAAATTTAAAAGTTATGTCACAAGCTGATTAGAGCTTAAAGGGGAAAAATGTTCGAATTCTAAACAAGGAAGAACTAAACATAGTTTTGTCTAAAAATGTCTTACTGAATTTATCATTTGTGGGCAATTGCATATGAACATTTCTATTAAAGAAAAGTTGTGTAACAAAATTATGAAATTTTAATGTTGATTACAGTGCTTGAGGAAAAGTTTATACAGAAGAAAGTACAAAACTTGAGTAATAAAACGCAGGATTGCTGCATTTTAAAATTAAAAGTTGTGGAAAGGAAAGGAAATCACCAAAATAGGGTGGAGGGATGCAGTGACAAAAACTATATATCATACTCGTGAAAAAAGAAACATGAGCCTGAGCTCAAACAGGCAACCACATTAAACACAGCACATTGTGTTGACCAATTTTTTTAATAAACAATTTGATTGTGATGGAGCACATGCTCTGGTGGCAATATCCCTAAAAACCCATTTTTCCCCCTCCCTTTTCTGTACCCACCTAATTTTACCCTCCAAAAATTTCAACTTTAAATTGTTTTACCATATATAGTAAATTATTCATCAATTCTCTTAACTTATTCCAATCCCTGATTCGCTTATCTACAAAAGAAAATCTTTCCACACCCTTGTGCCTGAAATCTAATGCCAGCTTGTCACGATGATCTCTTCTTTTCCATGCATTACTTTTAATTCTTACAGGGGCGGATCCAGGGGGGGGGGCTAGGGGGCTCAAGCCCCCCCCCCCCAAACGTATCGAGGTCCGCCCCTGACATTGTAGTTTTGAGACCTTTTTTTAGCTCTACGGATTTGAGGCCCGAGGAGGCTATAAATACTACATTTTTCCCGACTCAAGCCCCCCCCAAATCCAAAATACCCTGAACGCAAGCCCTCTGAACCAAAATTCACTCAAGCCAAGCCCCCCCCAAACCAAAGTCCACTCAAGCCCCCCCCCCCCAAAACAAAATCCTGGATCCGCCCCTGAATTCTTACACCATTATCTTTCCATGAATCATTACCAGTATATGCCTTGTTCACTCCCATGATTCTCTTCATCCTTCTCCTGTCTTCGAATGAATCCATTTCAGCTCTTTTATCATGTCAGTTACCGATTGTGTTCTACGGTAATTTCCATAGACAAAACTAGCAGTTCTTCTTTACACCCCCTCAGACTTCTGTGTTTGATACTCAAAATGTGGGTCCCATACTACACCACCATATTCAAGCAATGGTCAGACCAAAGTTTTGTAACCCAATTCCTTTACTTCTCTTGTACATCCTCTCCAATTAGAAGATTTTTGAAACCTTTTCCTACAAACTGTCCAAAGTGTGCTGCCCAGTTGAGCTTGTTATCAAAAGCTATGAAAAGATATTTACATTTCAAGTCTTCAGCAAGCAATTGTTTCCCCACCTTATAATCAACCTTTAATTTCTTTTTATCTAATAGGCTGACCCCCTTTTGCATTTATCTTCATCCTGTGTTTACCAACCCAGCTAGATATTGTAAGGACAAAAGTTTCAATGAGCGTTTCACTAAACAGTTTAGCCTCAACTCCAACAGTAATTAGTTTGTGCTTTGCTGGAAACTGCCACCACATAAGTTGAATTAACTCCAACTCACCAAAGAAATTAAATTGCAGGAACAACCAACCCATCTGAGCCAGACCAACCTCATGACTACTAACTGACATGACAGATAATAATTTTATAACATTTTAAACTAACAGTCCAATATGTCTGACCAGAAATAATTGTTCAGATGAAAAGTCCCTACTCGGCATGGACAAATGTAGCCTTCCATGCTCAATGATTGGACCATCAGATGTCTTAAAATCCTTTAATAAATTCGTAACTATCTGAAACTTTGATAGTAGTTAGGCAGGCATATAAATGTTAAAATCAATCTAAAATGAAAGTAACTTTAATGGTTTGGCCATTAAAAATTATTTTCTGAAATTCCAAAAATGTTTTATAACTTCCACAGTTTTAAAGCTACGAAGCTGAAATAACTTTTAACTTGCTTCTAATTTTCTGCTCTTTCGTTTTGTGCTTAGATAACTTTTTTCGATCTTCTAACAGGTTAAACCAAAATTCTTAGGCAAATCTTTATTTAGAAACTGTATATCTTTAAGAATATCTGACAGCTCCGAAATATACTTTAAACGATTCTACGTGGTTTTATCTATAAAGTGTGAGATTCTGAAGTTGTTATCCGACTTCCTCAATTTATTGTGAATTTCTAAAGTAGACGCGGTCTCAGGATGATGAAACAGGAAATACCAGCTCACTTTGGCATTTTCTTGTTATTGTTAAAATCTCTAATTTGCCCATCCTGACCAAAATATTGCCTGGATCTTAATGAGGCTTACTGAAAACTATTTGTATTTGAATGTACTTCCTTTTGGAAATAATTTTCACAACTGAGTTTATTTATATTCTTCACACCAGTCAAATTTACATTTGTGACAAGTTTTTATCAATTTTACAGAATGCCTCTATGTTTTAGTAAATCTCTTCAAACTTTAGTATGCTTTGAAAGACAAGATTATGTTTCATCTAAGCTATAAACTAACTTTGTATCTTTTAAATTATGCCTTTTAGAATTTTAAATGTGTAATTGTGTCTTAACTTACTACACCGGCTTCTAACTTTTAATGTCTTATAACTAGTTAGTGGAATTTTCTTGCTACTAGGGTTCTAACTTCATTTAACTAGTTATAATCCTAAATAGCTCTACAAATGGAGGAAATGTTTTCTTTTACGAAATATTCTGACTCCAAATACCAGATATGTTGATACTACTTTCTGAATTTCTATAACTGTTTAATCTGATTTATGACTATCTAAGCAAGTGACTGTAGACTTGATCTGCAATGTTTTTTAAATGACTTTGCTGCTCTATGAACAAGTTTTGTTATAGATTCACAAAAAGTTAGGTTACCTTACAATATCCTGTCCAGATCACCCTGCAGTTGTTCAGTCCTTTACTGTTTTGATCCTTTTATATAGCATTATATCATCTGCAAACAATCTTATTTGTGATTGTAAAACCATCAACGCTATCATTCATTAGAATGATCAATAGCAATGATCCCAATACACTACCTGTGGCACTCCCATTTTTACTTCCACTTCTTTTGATACTGTATTTCCTACCATAACTTCTTGCTTTCTATGTTCTAAAAATTCTTCTACCCAACAAATCATTTTCTTATCTACTCCAATAGTTTTTACCTTATTTAGCATCATTTTATGGATCATTCTGTCAAAGACTTTTGAAAGGTCTAGCAGAACACTATCAATCTTACTTTCGTTGTACATTTCATCAAAAATATCTTGCTTATATCCTATTGACTGAGATTTGCATGAATATCCTTACCTAAAGCTATATGGCTAACTTTAAATCCACTTATGCTTCTCATATATTTGTATTTCTTATGTGGTTGCTGTAAGATGATAAACTGTTGTGGGTGTTAGCAACTGACAGCTTAAGATGTCTACTTTAACTATGTCATGTTGCCTTTGTGCTTGAAGAACAGCTGCCAGCAAGATTGTATAACCTCAATCAAGGAAAAGGTAAATCTGAATCAAAGTCACTGTTGCTATTGAAAACTCAAATGTTCACTATATTCTTTAAAAGTTTTACAAAGTCACAAACTTCAGCATTGGGAATCTTCACCAGAATAATTTTACTGAAGGAATGATTAACCCATTTGAATGAGACCAACCTAATTACCTCTAACTGTTTACAGTTACATAAGGTGGGCAACTATTTCACATGTAGCTTAAATTTTTAAAATGTCTGCGGGAGGTAGTGCGTCATCGTATCGCCGTGTTGCTATCTGCCTAGCATCACATGCCTGATCACACCACAAAGATGTATGGTGTATATCCAACTGATTTCAACGAACTGCCACGAGGCTTTCTCCCCACCCTTATTTGTAGGTGTCGCTTCTCACTGATTGGGAATGTAAAAATTTCATTGTTCACATGATGAAATCCAAAATTCACTGACACTAAATAAACTCTTGTCAGTCTGAAATTTTTGCAGTAGATAGCCAAGCATGCAAACGTTAAAGTCAATCCTAATGGAAATTTTCATAGCTATCATACTTAAGCAGTAAAAAAATTATTTTCTTCCAATTTCTAAGAATGTCCATAACTCTCAAAGTTTTGAAGCTACGAAGTTTAAATAACATTTGGAGTAATTTATTCTTTCTCCTCTTTCCTTTGATACCAAATTCCACTTGTTTACTATTTTCTAACAGGGTGAACCAAAACAGTTATATGACATTTAATTTCGAAATTTTATATCTTTTGAACTATTTAACTTACAGCTACGAAACATGCTTTAAACAATTCTATGTACCATTTTCTACAAGAAATAATAACCCTCTAACTGTAACAACAGTACTTTGATAGCTTTTCATTCTTTTATAATTTTACCCCTTCCCTCTTGTAGTTGTACAAAATCTCTGGCAGGAACCACCATCGTGGGATGAATTTTAATGTGTCTTTTTCATATATCGGCCAAAATCTGGCATA
This sequence comes from Vandiemenella viatica, assembly GCA_031002005.1. NCBI lineage: Eukaryota > Metazoa > Arthropoda > Insecta > Orthoptera > Morabidae > Vandiemenella > Vandiemenella viatica. The sequence continues at coordinate 60,325,962 of JARYHS010008075.1, read as the reverse complement.
AATTCAAAAACCAATTGAAGTGTCATTCCTAGAAAAAATTCCTCTTTAATTTATACATAGTGCTTCCTTTGAATTTATTTCTCCTCTAATTTAACTATTTCTCCTCCCTCACATAGACTATTATTTTCATTAGAACCTCCAAAACCAACCCTTAACTTTTATCTACCTCTCTCAAAATTTAATATGATATGTAATCAAAAATCATGCAGCTTTTAAGCTATTAACTGTTTTCCTATCTTCCAATGTGAGGTTTCTAGAATTTTAAATGTGTTACTGTGTCATAAAATTTTCATACTAGTTCCAAATTTCAAAGTCTCATATCTCTGTTGATAAAGCTTCTAACTGCAAACTTACTAATCTTATTTTACTAGTTACAGTCTGAAATAACTATGAAAATGAAGGCAATATTTTCTTTTCTAAAATAGTCTGAATCCGATTATATTCTGATTTTATAAAACTGTTTACTCTGATACTATATGACTTCAATTATCTAAGCAAATGACTTTAAACTTTATCCGCAATGTTAAGGAGGTGAACTCGATGCTCTATGAACAAATTTTGTTATGAAGTAACAAAATTCTATGTTACCTTACATTACTTATCAATCTCTCCATTAATTTACCTACCACTGATGTAAAACTGATTGGACTATAATTTTTTACTCTATTTCTCATCCTCTTCTACATGTAGTGGTACTACTATCAAACTTTTCCAGTCTTATGGTAATCATCAAGTATTCAGACTCAATTTAAATAATATTTCAAGGTAAGATACAAAGTCACATCATCCTACTATTTTTAATACATATGTAATAACACTATCTATACCACCTTTATGTTGTTTGAGCCTCCTTCATGACATTCTTGGAATTAATTGAAAATTTTATGGTCTGCTCATTTCTAATTGTGTTAATAAGCTTGTATCCAATTTATATGTTCCAATTTCTATTTCATTGCCCCTAATGGTCTCACTAAACCAGTTACTTAAAATCTCTGCCTTTTTCAAATCCTCAGTAACTTCTTCCCTGTCCTTAGCTGTAATAGTTTCAACACCCTCCCTTCCCCACAGTTTTCTAAAATAGTCATAGAATTTCTAGAAGCATCAGTGAAAGGTCTCCCTGCACCAACAATACATAAACCCATCTTTAGCCACCTTCTTTGCTATTATCAATTTCTTGTTTAGTTGTTTCAATTATTCCCTATTACCATGCAGTCTCTTAACTCTGTTATGGTCTATCATTATCAACATCTTTAACATTCTCACCTCCCTACTGTAGGATATAGGTTCTGTATTCCTCTTTATTTTCTGTTTTGGAATAAATATTTCTTCCCCTTTTCTTATGATTTCCTTGAACTCTTTCCACCTTGACTTGACTCTACTGTACTTGTGTCATCCTCACATCTGCTGAAACTTTCCCTGAACTGTGGGTGCCATTGACACATCTACAAATTTTCTGAGCTGGAACAAAACCTCTGAGATAGCTGCCCCATCTGACATAAGTCTGCCACCTAGGGCAATAGAGCTTAAAAAAAGTCACCACCACATGAAGTTTCCATTTGCCACCACTGGGAACATGATATTGCGGCCCCCTGAAGTTTCCAACCACGACAAGGGCCCCAGTTTCCCTCCACTGTCCTAGACTGTGAAACTGCAGCACCCCCATACTTTCACTCAAAATTAGTGATATTAATAAATACAAAGAGTTTTCTGCCCTAATTTTCTGACTGTAATACAGCTTCATAAATAATTATTAAAGCCATTAATCACCCCCATGTTTAAAAATATTATTAATAATAATAAATTAACAAGAAATACTTCTATGGAACTGTTTTTTTGTACTGCCAGAAAAAGAACATTTTGTTTACATAAGCATGTGTACATTTTATACTCTGAAACATGCACATTCACATGACAACTAAACGCTGTGTTGCTGAGACAATGGAAATTAATAGTGGCACTGTGTTTTTCACAGTGCCATTTTGTAGAGTGCAAGTGAAGGTGTCTTGAACTTTTCATAAGTTGCAGGTGTCATGTTATTTAGTTAGACATTTATCCTTTCCAAATCATGTCAGATGATCCTTTTTTTTTAATTTAAATCTGCTTAAGTGGAAACTAGAGATATGGCTTTCACGAAAGCATTGTCTCTGTGTATATGGTAATACAAATTAGATAATTATGTACATTTTTGTGGCGGCAACAATTCAGAAAATACTCTCGGGATTCTAACCGCGTCAAACTTAAGTTGACTGGCAACATTTCAAGAGCCGGCATTGCTCCTATTCTAAAGCCCTGCTTAACTTACTGAAAACTGCCACATAGTAGTCTCTTATATATGGCTACCAGACAGGAGAGGAGGGGGATTCGTGAGGAGGGATGGTCTAGCTGCGCAGGGTCAACTTTGAGACGTCATATTTTCATCACTATTATGCCCCAATATGGTCCGGACCCATATGCCTTGCAATAATCTAATAACCGGCCTCCATGTAGAATGTAAAGGTTAGTTACAGTTCAGCAGTCGTTGAGGACAGTAGCGTATTTTCATTTTGTATTTGATCTTTAGTGGTGTGCAGATTTAGGTAGTGTAATGTTTGGGTGTTTACTTTTTGTAGAAAGTAGAGATTAGGTACAGTTGAGCAGTTGCTGAGGACAGTAGCGGATTTTCGTTTTGTATTTTATCTTTAGTGGTGTGTAGATTTGGTTAGTGCAATCTCTGAGTGTTTATATTTTGTACGAAGTACAGGTTATTTCGATTTTCTGTTCCTTTTTTCTGTTCTTTTTTTTCACGTTTTTCAAAAACAGAATGGCTAGGGACTGTGATTGCTGTGTGCAGACACGAGCTGAGGTGGCTGATCTCTGCACACAGCTTGCAGCTGTGATAGTGAAAGTTACACAGCTGGAAGCTGCCGTAAAAGGTTGCAGCAGATGTAATATTGGGGAAACTGATGTATCCAAGCCTATAACAGATTCTCCCACATCGACTGTCGTACTTGTGACTCAGGCTGAAGAGTTGGAGGCTGTGCCATGATCACCTGTCAGTGATTGGTGTCTGACCTCTAGACTTCAAAGTCAAACATGGGGGTGGTCAAGCAGGCTGAAAGGCCAAGACGCTGAACTTGTTCGACTGTCCAACAGGTATGATGTATTGTCGGAGACTGACTCAGTCCCATAATTGTCATCCTGCGAGTTGAGGCCCCCCCCCCCCCCCCAGCCCGCTAGGTCTGAGCAAACACAGAAGGGGATTTTGGTAGTAGGGAGCTCTAATGTTAGGCGGTTATTAGAGCTCCTTTGGGAAATGGCTGATTACTCGGGGAAGAAATCCAACATTCATCCAGTGTGTATTCCGGATGGCCTGATCTGAGATGTGGAACAGGGCATCCCAGATGCCATAGAAAGGACGGGGTGTAGCCAACTACATATTGTGGCTCATGTCAGCACCAATGATGCTTGTGGCCTTGGGTATGAGGTTATCCTCTCTTCCTTCCGGAGGCTGGCTGAAAGGGTGAACTCTGTGGCCAGTGGCCGCAAGGTATCGGCAGAGCTAACCATCTGTAGCATCGTAGACAGAGTTGATTGTGGACCTCTGGTTCAGAGCCATATTGAGGGGCCAAACCAGAGACTATGACATTTCTGTGATGATATTGGCTGCAGATATCTCGATCTTCGCCATAGGGTCGAGTCAAGTAGGGTTCCCCTTAATAGGTCAGGTGTGCACTACACACGTGAATCAGCTACACGGGTCGCAGGGACCATGTGGAATGCACTGGGTGGATTTTTAGGCTGAGGGAGGAAGACACGAAATACAGTTACAGGCAGCCCAAACAGATGCAACACCAGAATGTAGGAGGAATGTAAAATAATCTAAGATCTCCTAATTAACTGTAGAAGCGTTTGTCACAAACAACCGGAAATTGAAATTGGTATTTGTAGCACAGAAGCGGATGTCATTACCGGTACAGAATGTTGACAAAAACCGGAAATAAGTTCCACCATAACTTTTAAAGATAGCATGAACGTTTTTCATAAAGACAGATTACATTCTCATGGAGGTGGGGTATTTATAGCTGTGAGTAAATTTCTCCTATGTAATAAAATAGACATTGATACAATCTGTGAAATCATATGGATTAAACTCATTGTTGCTGGGTCAAAACTCATCATAGGTGCCTTCTACCGTCCACCCGATTCCGACATAGCTATCGCCGAGGAGTTAAGAAAAAATGTAAACAGGTTAGCTAGCCGTTTTCAGGATCATGCTATCATTCTAGGAGGCGACTTCAATCTACCTTATATTGTGTGGTGTAATTACGTTTACATTACAGGTAGCAGGGATAAGGCAGCTTCTGAAGTAATTCTCAATTTGTTGTCAGATAATCATCTCAAGCAGCTAATAATGAACCTACACAGTGTCAGAATTATTCACCGACATTTCAGCGACCACAGGAATAAGCGATCACAAAGCGGTAATCGACTGTGAAACTAATGATCAAGCGAAAAAGGAGAAAAGGGCGGATTGTATACAGATTCAGCAAGGCCTCAAAGGAGTGTTTTAGAACCTACCTGAGGAATAATTATCATTACTTCAAGTCAACAAAGGACACCGTTGAAGAGATGTGGCATTGATTTATATGGATAGTCAGGGAAGGTATGGATATACATATACCGAAGCAGACAATAAATGGGGATGATGATCCGCTGTGGTACACATGCGAAGTCAAAAGATTACCCAAAAAACAATGGAAGATACACGCACACTCAAGAAGGAAGGGGTGTCGCAGTGATTTAGAAACCTTAGCTGAGTTAAGAGGATGTATTAAAAATGTAATGCGCGAGGCCTTCAAAGATTTTCATTCCAACTCCCTCTCTAAGAGTCTCACAGAAAACCCAAAGAAAGTTTGGTCGTATGTGCGAAAAGTTAATTGTACTAATAGCAACATACCAGCACTAATTCGTGAAGGTTCCAAGGTTAATGAAAGCAACGAAAAAGCTAACGTACTAAATACTGTATTCAAAAATTCATTTACTGATGAAAATAAGGATAGTATTCCCGTCTTCCCATGTCGGGTTGGTGATGGAATCATTATGAATAGATACTGCAGGTATCATAAAGCAATTAGAGCTCCTGAAGTAGGGGAAAGCACCGGGCCCGGATGGAATTCCAGTAAGAGTATTTTTAGAGTATGCAGTGGAAATCAGGCCATTTCTGTCTGATATATTCAGTAAATCATTAGAAGAGCCAAAAGTACCTTCAGACTGGAAAATCGCGAAAGTAACTCCGATTTTCAAGAAAGGTGATCGAAGTGATCCTGGAAACTATCATCCCATATCTATTACATATGTTTGTAGTAGAGTTATGGAGCATATTATATGCTTGAGCATCATGAATTTTCTAGATGATAATAATTTGCTTACAACAAATCAACACAGATTTCGGAAGAACAGATCATGTGAAACACAGCTGGCCCTATTTACACACGATGTAAAGAAAGTTATTGATGCAGGTTCACAATTTAATAGGCAATTTTTTTAGATTTTCAGAAAGCCTTTGACGCTGTGCCACACAACCGCCTTTTAGCGAAGCTTCGAGCGTACGGTATATCGGATCAGCTTTGTGAATGGATAAAGGATTTTCTAACTCGTCGGTCGCAGTATGTCACCGTTGAAGGAGAAAGTTCTTCTAATCTAGATGTTACATCGGGTGTACCTCAAGGAAGTGTAATAGGACCACTTCTTTTCTTAATTTTTATGAATGATCTTGGAGACAAAGTGAAAAGCCTTTTTAGATAGTTTGCTGATGATGCAGTTATTTATAGGGAAGTAAGGAATTTGGCCGATTGCTTAGAAATTCAGCGTGATCTGTATATTATTTTGGCATGGTGTGCTGAGTGGCAACTTACGCTAAATTGCAAGAAGTGCAAGACAATGTTCATAACAAACAAAAAGAATCTGATTGTTCAGAAATATGAGGTAAACAATTCAGTTATTGATATGGTCGATTCTGTGAAATATTTGGGTGTAACAGTACAAAGAGACATGAAATGGAACTTGCACATTAATCCATTAGTAGGTAGCGCTAATTCTATGCTGCAATTCATAGATCGAATCTTGAAAAATTGGAATGAACAAACAAAGGAGCTAGCGTACAAATATCTTGTGCATCCACATTTGGACTTCTGCTGTGCCTGTGGGATCCGTTTCCTAAGGACAGTATAAAGAAAGTACAGAGAAGAGCCGCTCGATTCATTACCGCTTGCTACAGTCCTTATGAAAGCACCACAGAACTGATTAGTAGACTGGGCTGGGAGCTCTGGTAGATAGACAATGCAAGTCTCGTTTAAACTTATTGGTAAACATGTGTACTCCCACTCTCAGTTACGAGTGTAGTGAAATACTTTGTCCACCAACCTTTTTGAGCCGGAACAACAGGAAAGATAAGATTAGAGAAATAAGGTGCCACAATGATTCTTATTCGAATTATTTTTTCCCCCGTACCATTAGGGATTGGAAAGCACATCAAAGAGATTAACTTTGGTGCTGAGCACCCTCTGCCACCCACAATTTTGTGAATTGCAGAGAATATATGTAGATGTATGTAGATGTAGATGTAGACATGTTTGGCTTAAGCTGAGTCCCTGATCCCGATTTATGACATTATTACTAAGCCTAACTTCAGTCGCCTCTTTCACGACACTAACCCAAAAGTTATTTATATGGCAAAGGAGTGTCATTTTGTCAAAACATGGCTCATGGTCATTATCAATAGCGTGTTCAACTATAGCAGAGTTTTCTTTCTGTCCCAGTTTAAAATATTTGATATGTTCTTTGCGTCCTTAAAGTCTAAATAAGAAGTGCTACAATCACAAAGAATTTGGTAGATTCCAGGTGCCCGAAGAGTGAGACCATCCTTTGAGGTTCATAATAGTTGCCCAATCTTGGTCAGAGGCCAAAAGATAGAGCGGATACCCTGCTTGTTGAGCAGCCTAGCTATTTTTGATGTCACTGCTCCACAGAAAGGTAAGAAGGCACGTGGTTTGTCTCAATCCCTTTAATCTGTTTTGTTTTTATTTCCTTGGAGTCATGACCATTTTCACTAAACATTTGTTCTAAGTGTCGCTGCTCTTCCTTTAGATTTTCATTGTCAGACACTGCCTTTTCCCTATGGACAAGAGTATTCAGTACTCCGCACTTCTGAGAAGGAACCAAACGATATTCTTCATCATCTAAAACTTCACAGCATGGGCAGCCAGTAAAACAAACATGCGAATAAAAGACACTGGATTGGCAGAAGAAACGGTGAAGAATTTAATAGTCTGAGCCCCAAGACCACCAAGATTGTGCAGCCTACCGAAATTACATAAAGAACATATTTCGATGCGGCCAATAGTGAGTGCCATAGGTTCGCCAACGTACAGGTTGAGCAAACATCTCACATGTCTGTTAAGTCTGTTTGTTGGTCAATGTGCACACCACATCAAGAATTCTGCTGCTTTTGTGGAAGTGATTAAAGCAATGAGATTAGAGCGTGACGACATTATAGTCAGTTTGGACGTTACATCTTTGTTTATGTGGGTGCCATTAAGGGAAATGGTTGAACTTCTTAGGGAACATTTTGATCGAAAACTTGTGGAGTTATTTAGACACATGCTCATGTCCACTTACTTCGTGTACCAGGGAAAACATTATGAGCAAATAGATGGCGTTGCCATGGGGTACCCATTATCTCCAGCAGTAGCTAATTTCTAAATGGAACATTTTGAACACATAGCTCTTGACACAGTACCTTTAAAGCCTGAATGTTTTTACAGATTTGTTGATGATACATTCATCGTGTGGCCTCATGGGATGCCAGCCCTGAATGAATTTGTGAACCATCTTAATGGGGTTCACCCCAATATCAAATTCACAGTAGAAATTGAAAAGGATGGAACACTTCCTCTTCCAGATGTGTTAGTGCGTCAGAATCCAAATGGAAGACTTGGGTAAAGTGTTTATAGAAAACCTACCCACACTGATAGTTACCTTAATGCCCTTAGCTTCCACCATCCTTCTCAGAAGTGCAAGTGCTGAATACTCTTGTCCATTGGGCAAAGACAGTGTCCGACAATGAACATCTACAGGAAGAGCTGTGACACGTAGAATGTGTGTTAAGTGCCAGTGGTTATGGCTCCAAGGAAATTCAACACACAATCATTGGAAGAAAAAACAGAAACAAAACAGATGAAAGGGATCGAGACAAACCACGTGCCTTCTTACCTTTCTGCGGAGCAGTTACATCAAAAATAGCTAGGCTGCTCAGCAAGCAGGGTACCTGCTATATCTTTTGGCCTCCGCCCAAGATTGAGCAGCTATTACAAACCCCGAAGGATGGTCTCAATCTACGGACACCTGGAGTCTAGAAAACTCCTTGTGAGTGTGACACTTCTTATATAGTACAGACTTTAAGGATGCAAAGAACATATCAGATATTTTAAACTGGAACAGAAAGAAAATTCTGCTATAGTTGAACATGCTACTGATAAAGGCCGTGAACCATGTTTTGACAAATCAACACGTCTTTGCCATGCAAATAACTTTTGTGATAGTGTCTTGAAAGAGGCAATTGAAATTAGGCTTAGTAATAATGTTATAAATCTGTATTAGGTACAGCTTAATCCAAACAAGGAGGCCGGTTATTAGATTATTGCAAGACACACAGGACCTGACCATATTGGGGTATAATAGTTATCAAAACATGATGTCACCAAGTAGACCCTGCCCAGCTAGATCACCCCTCCATGAAACTCCCCCTCCTCTCCCATCTGGTAGCCGTATAGAAGAGACAACTGTGCAGCAGTTTTCAGTAAGTTAAGCAGGACTTGACAATGGGAGCAGTGCCGGCTGTCAAAACACTGCCAGTTGACTTCTCTTTGATGCAGCTAGAATCCCAAGACATTTGTTGTCTTGAAGCAAATGGATTAAAAATTGCACTCTTTAGAAAGAATATGTGATATTTGTTTCACTTTTTTTTTAGTCTAAAAATATGTTAATATAATTTTAACTTAAATGAATTGAGTAGGTTTAGCTTTATTTTGGTATAGGAATGAAATGGTTTAAATTTATATCCTCACACATCCATTCACATGAATATACTTATGCATTAAGATGTAGATGATTAACATCTTTTGTTTATTGTTATTTTTATATTTTACACAAAATTTTAATACAGCACCCCACATTAAAAAGAAATAAATTCTCAGACTGTGAGTGATTTCAACTGCTTTAACTTTCATAGCTGTCTCTCTATGATGAAGTTATATTTAAGAAAAGAGAGTAGTTGCCACTTTCAAAATTTGTATTAAAAAAATCTACATAAATTCAATTTTTGTACAAAACCATTCTTCAGCAGAAGGAACAGTTATGGACCTACATCACTGCAGTCACAAGTGTGTAATGAACCAGATAGATCATGTACTGGTTGATGCAGAACACAGAACTATAGATGTTAGGAGCCTAAGGGAAGAAAAGATAAGGCATGGCCACTTAGTTGTTATCATTAAAATGCATCTAGGGATATCTTTTTAAAAAATGATAATAATGAGTAATTAGGTACGTGATTTCCTAGCTGATGATTGTCTACAACAACAAAAGCTTGTAAACCACACCTGGGGAACTGGATATGGTCCCCATAACAATCAAATCACATTATGTTGTCATTAAGAGGAAAGCTTTTAATCTGGACATTGCAAAGAAGTATAGTTGGTTTAGCATGTTTATTAATTTTTATAATTACGAGGAAAGGGAAAATGACTCATCACTCACCAAAGTTGAAGGCAGCGACGAGAGAAGAACATATATAAAGAACACACAAATGTTATATATGTTCTTCTCCCATCGCTGCCTTCAACTTTGGTAAGTGATGAGTCATTTTCCCTTTCCTTGTAATTATATTGCCTAAAGCAGTTTCCTTTTTCCTTAGTTTAATTATTAATTTTTATATAATATCTTGAATAAATTTTTAATTATTTGCTGATGACAAAATTATATAGAGAATATGGAAGTGTTTCTATTGATGAACAGAAATAAACCTGTTCAATTCTAAGGAAAGATTAATTTTCTAGTGTACTTTTATATACCTCTACAAACAAAAGTGAAGTAGGGTCAGCAATTAATTAAGGTCATGGGGTATTCTAATTTAAGTTTGCAATTCATGAGCTAATATTTGAAGAATTGTGACATATATAAGAAAAGATAGAGTATAAACCCTTTTATGTTATCACATAGATTAATGTTATAAAGCAGCCATACTGCAATTAATTGGTTAGTAAAATGTGACCTTGTGAAGAGCAGCAGCTCTTTTTTTACTGATTACTGCATATCTTATGAATCTATCATGAATTCGATACAGAAGCTGGCCTGGGAAAGAAGTAGGCAGACAACAGTTGCCACTGTTAAGTTACTAACACTACAATATGCATTTACAATTACAATTATGCATTATCCCACCAAAGCACCAGAAATTAAAGTCCAATGGGAGACATTGTACTGTCTTGTCATACTTCCTGCATCACAGAACAGCACTTGTGAGAGTTCAAAATTATTAACTTTATTTAAAGTTGAATTTAAAAGCAAGGTGCAGGCTGGGCTCTGACCGCTCGCTGGTTGTTTGTGGCCGCGGAATTCACTGACGCGAATCGGCAATTTCCGAACTTAGCTGACGTGAATCCGAGGTTGTGAGGCCAGTCGGTGTGGTTCGCAAGCTCTCTTGGCTCGGAAACATCATAGTATTCACATCGGCTCTCACACTGTGTCCCCTGATGCCTAACTTTAACTTTGTCATCTGCCTGAGAAAATTACCATTACTTGAAAGTGAAGTGGACCCGCTCCTCAGCCATATCTTCTGTAACATTGTGGCCAATAAATAGATGTTAAATGTTTGCAGCACTCATTCTTTTCCAAGATTTCCCACATTCCAACCAGTTCTGTGACTGGTAGATTAAATCACAGTGGTGTCAGGAAGTTTCTAAGTAATAACAGCAGAAGATTGTAACGAGTGGCAGAAGAATCCTGAGAATGGCAGAGGACATCGTGGTAACGATTCACTGCAGGATCAGTGAAAAATGGTCTGGTGAATTATCAGTGTGCAGTCATGGATAGAATAGCTGACATTTGAAGAGTTTAAAAGTGCAGTTTATTCAAAGAAGAAAGAAATATGCCATGAGCAGAAGGTAAAAATGCTAAGGTACTGCAGGAAGCAAAGGAAATAACACAGTGGAAAATATATCGGTTCACTGATTAATTACAGGAAGAATGTGTTATCTGCCCAATTTTTAAGAAAGGAGATGCCATTATGAGAAAAAATTATAAAGGCTTCTTGCAATATGTGATTCTTGCAAAGTTTTGTGTTTGACATTACTTAGAAGATTAGCCTCAACAAGTTGAGGAGACAATGAGATACCAACAAGCAGGATTCAAGAAGAAATCGTTGACCATTTGTCAAATGCATGTTGTGTATGGAATAACTGAAAAGTACTGTGATTTTAATAAGGAAGTACACTAATTATTTATTGACTTCAGAAAACTGAATGGCAGTATTCAAAGAAGGACATTATGGACTGAAATGGAAAAGTAAGGGATCACAGAAAAGTGACTCAAACTTACCAGGATTTGTGAATAAGGATTTAAATCCAGAGCTCGGGTTAAAAGGAAATAATCAGCACTTTATGAGGAAAAGAGAAATTGTGTACATTTTTTTTAATCTCACTCTGTAAAAAGCTATAAAGGGAATTACTGAGATGGAACAGAGTTACATATTAGAAGGAAAGTAAATAAGCATAGGCCTACCATCATGCGAATGATATAGTTTCAACAAGCAAAAGGATGGATGAGTTCAGAAACACAGCAACTAAGTATGTAAGGTTTGTTTAGCTTAAAGGTTTGAATTGTCATTATTGTTGACAAATGGAATTATTTATATTTACATTAGTCACCAATTGTTGAGTTTATACTAGTTATATTTTCATCCTCAAGTTCAGTTAATTTAGAAATAGCTGATACCATAGTAACTATTTTCAAAACAGAATAGTAGATTAAAGTAAGTAGGTGGAGTGTTAGCTAGCATATAAAACATCTCACAAATATCTCATATATATAAATATGAGCTGTTTCTGAGATCTGTTATATGCTCTGACATTATGAAGTTCCTAGATGAAAACAAGTTCACAACAGAAAGGTAGATCAAAACTAACTACGACAATATCTTGTCAACATGTAAATGGACTCAATAATAAAATTCTAAGCAATTAGATAAATTATAAGTATGCTTTTTTGGTAACAAAAGAAAATAAACTTCTAAGATAAAATAACATCATCACATCAAATCATCATCACATGATTAAAAATAGGCCCAAATATAAAAGCTAATAAAAAATAAAGTAATTATACAGAAACAGTTGTAAAATAAAAATATGTGTCGAATGATGTAAGATGACGAGTCTCGAATTATGTCACAAAGGTGGAAAATAAAATCTTAAAATAAAGTTATGATACAAGCAGAATAAGGATAATTAAAAAGAGAATAACATTTAAGGAAGAATAACAAAAAAAACAAAGTTTTAAAACCATATTTAAATGAGAAAGATGTATTTATCAATCTCATGGAGTCACTTGGTGGGAGGAAAGTTGTGACACAATAACTGATTTTTAAGTATCGCAGCCTAATAAAAATTGTGGTAGACCTGAATCACATATCAAATTAAATTGAAAATTAAAAGGAACCATTTTATATGCATAATTTCTGAGGAATTTAGTACTTTAGAAATTATAGCCAGATAAATGTAATCTCCATCACTCCCATTTTGAAAATTAATAATAGGTAAAAAAATGAAAAAATGTCATAGGCCAAGATTGATAAAATAATTCATTCCATAAAAGGCGAGGTTTCAGAAAGATAGATAAAAAAATAATGCTCCATGAGAAACAAGTGGCTTTTCAGCCTCCAGAGGGCAGCATCTTCCTACACACTACAGTATTAAAAAGGTTTGTTTTGTGATCTGAAGGGTAGCCAGTTATGGAAGCACAGTCTACTCCAGTCACAGATCATATTTTAAACAAATCGGCCTTTAGAAAATTTTGTGGTGTCGAACATTGTTTTTAAGCTCACTCTAATAGGGTTTCAATTGTGATTACTGATTATCATTGCTGGAGTGAATGGTTTATGTATGGTGTATATTTGTTGAAGAATAACCAACACCTTCATTTTGTTTCAGAGTCTGATGAAAAGTTTCTTTCATAAATGTATTGCATACCATTGTGAAACAGTTCCTTGTTTGGAATTATCGTATAGAGACTGGAGGGTTTGAGCAACCTTCACAAACTTAATCTTCTTGAACGTACAGTACTTCGATAATATCCCTATCATGACCATGTGGTAGAAAAGTTTATCATTAACAAATACTCTACAGTTCAGACGCAGTTCAAACTTCAATAAAAATTTTTTTAGATAGTCACCATCCCTGTGCTTAGAGATGTGATTTCACAACATTTACAAACAAAGTTCTTCAGTGAGAGGTACACTATTAAATTAAAATCCAAAAATTATTATGCATTCTTTGAACCATAAGGTTTATTGCATTTAACTTGTAAGGTCCGGTACCAAAATTAAATTTACACTCCAGATAAGCTAGCAAATTGGAATTTTCAGCTGTTGGAATTTCTAATTCATCAAATCATCATCACATCACTTCAGATCTTCGAAGGAAAACCTATTTTCAACTCCATGACCACTGGTCCCAAATAATCCCTATCTATATGACCACTTTTCTAACACATCTTGAATATTCTTTTAATACTAAAGCATGAATGGCACCTATTCTGCTCAATCCTGCCAATCTAAATTGTTCTTTCTCTCATGTGAACTCTTTTGTCCTATTCCAGGCCTCGGCACATCAAGGACTATCTTACCAAACCAGTTGTGCCAATCTTCATGGCTTTCTTAAATCTACTCACTTTACTAATCTTATTGTTAATTTATTCTTTGGGTCTATATCCTTTCATCTTGGCCATTACCAAATCCAAAACACCTTGTCCTCTGAACCTTATGCAGCCACAGTTTCAGCCTCTGCATTACAATACCTTATACCAGCTTAGCTTAAAACTTGTGGAGGATATATTCAATGAAAGTTATTTTTGACATACTGTTTCTTTTAACAATAGACTACTTTCACTGTAGCATTTTTCAGTGAAATACTTTAGCAAAAGTGTATCTGGGAACATTGTTACCAATTAGGAAAGAATTTAACAAACATGATTTATTATTGGTATCAGGGAGAATACATGGATGGTTTTGCTTATGAGAGAACTTGTTGTACCCCAAGCAAGATTTATTCAGAACAAAGTCATTATTCCAATGTTATCAAATCTTGTTTTTCACCAACAATAACATAAGATGGTAAATAATACTAATATATCCACGTGAAGATCACTTATTGATTAAAATTTTTTGTTGCTAAATATATTTAAACTGAAGGATGATAAACATATTTAAACTGAAGGAATCAATATCCCTTTTACATTATTATTATAGTCTGTAGGGAATAGTAAAAATTAAAACCTGTAATGAAGCAATGGGTTTTGCAGAATAAAAGTGTTGCATTTAACTACATTACCCAAGTATAGAAATAAGATATTGTACAAAGTATTGGGTTTTACTGTAAAGGGTTAGATTGTAAATTCACACAGGTATATAGTCAATCAGTATCGTACAGAGGGAGTATATGGGAGTTATCGAGATAGAGAAAAGGAAAATGTGTGGAGTTCATCACAAAGAAGAAAATACTGTGATAAGAAGAAATTATATGTAAATGCAGCAAAAATGATTGGAAGCACGAGGGTAATATATGATTTTAGTTATAGTAATAAAAATATAATGAGAGTAAAAGTTCATAATTTAGACCGAACAAGGTGGGTGAGCGGTTAACACCCTGACCTTGCATTTGGAAGGATGCTGGTTCGAATCCCGGTCTGGGCATCCAGATTTGTGTTTTACATGGTTTCACCAAATCACTCCAGGCAAATGCCAGGATTCTTCCTTCAAAAGGCCATGACCAAAATCCTTCCCATTCCCAGTCCCATCCAGCCCCTAATGACCTTGACATCAATGAGGTGTAAAGCCATAGAAAAAAAAGTAATTTAGAACTCATGGAGAGAGTTAAGATGATAATAGACTGATGAGATAGAATGAAATGTAATATTGAAAGTATGTTATAAACATGGAAGCAGGGAAGCATACTAACAAAATGCTTGATTTTAGGAATTTAGGCATAATGAGGGCATTGACAAAGTAAAGATCGCAAGGAACATTCATTTGACACTGGATTTATGATATATAGTGTAAGAGAAAATTTAATAGACATTTTAATTAATGGCAATAGAACAATATTTACACAAGTTGTAGAGTAGAACACTAGGGGGCAAAATATTTTGGATATATTCCTAATAAATGCTGATGATAACCTTTTGGGGCGTCAAGTAACTGAAGGAATAAATGATAATGAAGCAGTTCTTATGGATATTAGAGGATTCAGTGACCAAGCAGCCAAAATTGAAGGGAGAAATAGATTAAACTATGAAAAGGCACAGATTTCGAACTTGAAGAGATATTTCAGAGAATGTTAGGGCACTACCTCACTGGGACGCCATGGCAGCATGGCCAGCAGTTTAGTTCTAGCTACCTCTGGCAACCAAGCGTCGCCAAACACAGTAGCCACAGAGTAGCCAAGCCAGGAATGTTGAGTACCTAGTCAGTCAAGTCATTTGCGAATTCAGGGATGGATGTGGAAGAGATCGCTCTTATTTATTATGTGCGTCGCAGAAATATTAAAAAGATGAAACAGAAGAAATTATGGATCCATCCTTTTATATCAGATCGAAGCCAAAGTGGTGTTTTCTCCAAACTATCTGAAGATCTAAGGAAATAATTTTTTATCACAATTCCCTATTTGTCTGTCTCGTTGCGAGTCATCCTCAGGATCTGCAGAGGCTGCAAGCAGGTCAGGTTCTCTTATTACAACAACCTTCTGCAGAAACAAAAGTTGTTTGAAATAAAGGTATTCACTTCTACGTGATCCTCAACCACACCCGGACTTCAAAGATTTTTGCCAGTTAAATTCTCGAATGAAACAACCTCAGATACTTTTCCACCTTTTCAGCAAACCATCAGCTGAAAATAATAAATACGTTTAGTTTAGTCTTCCATACTTAGATCAGTTGTTAAATTAATATGTTTAGTAATTTTTGCTTTTCTTCTAGGTAGCTTGCGTCAGGATGTACATTCATGGATATTTATTACAACTACAGACTCGGTTATACAACAATTAGCACAATAATTAGTGTGTGACATTATATGTCAACATCAAGAACAATTTATTGTTATGCCAAATACAGAGAATGATTGGGAACTTGCAAGTGGATTTGAAAAAACACCAACTTCTCTCATTGTATTTGTGCCATTGAAGGCAAACATATGAGAGTTATTCAACCTATTCATATCGGATCATTATACTTTAATTATAAACATTGTTTTTCAATTGTTTTACTGGCCAGTGTGATGCTAATTACAACTTTACTTACATAGACATTGGAGCGTACGGGAAAAGAAGTGATTCAGCTATTTTTTAAAGACAGTAATTTTGAAACAAAGATCAATAACAAATCTCTAAATATTCCTCAGGCTAAGCCACTGGTTGAAAATGGTAACAATATCCCATACATGATAGCAGGAGATGAAGCATTTGGCTTACATGAAAACCTCATGAGACCGTACGGAGGACATAATCTCAGTTACGAGAAACAAATATTCAATTACCGATTATCAAGAGCATGCCGCTACATCAAATGCACATTTGGTATATTATCCAACAAGAGGGGGATATTTCACAGGCCAATGAATGTACATATAGGTCTATAAAAAAAAGATTGTACAGGTATTCAGCATTTTGCACAATTTCGTACGTTCCAGAGATGGATTTTCTTACGAAGATACTCTGACGGTAACGGGATTTAAACCCACTATATATCAGGATCGTTACAGATGAAGAACGGCACTCACAGTTCGAGACAAACTAGCAGAATATTTTGTGATGGAAAACCTACTTCCACGGCAAGACAAGTGTATATAAATAAATAAAAGTTAATAAATTTACGCTTACCTAATTTATTTACTTTTTTTGTTTTTTTCATTCGTCATTTCATCTTTTTCTTTGAATAAATTAACTATTTCATCCCAACATTCAATTTTTAAACTACGATCTGAATAATCTTTTGATGCACTATCCCATAAACATGAACAGTTTTGAATTTCCACAATAAATCATTCTGTACCAAAACTCATTTTTTATAATACAAATCGCTGTTTCTACAAATAATACTGCGCGAAAACTGGTCGAGTGTCAAACTTGGCAGCTGGCTGGCCACTGAGTGAGTGAGGTGCCGTTTACGCCTGTATATTTTGTTGGCGACATGGCCAGCGTGCCAGGGTAGCCAGGTACAGCACAGGGAGCTGTTTTTTGTGGCCGCGCTTCCAATTCGGTGACATGGCCAAACAGTCGCCAGGTGAGTTAGCTGCCATATATTTCAATAGTAACTACTTGGATGCGTCGCTAGCCACGTCGCCATGGCGTCCCGGTGAGGTAGCGCCCTTACAACAAATGGAAGGAAGGCTCATGTACATTGGAGTCAAGGTGGGAAGAGTTCAAGCAGACAATATGAAAGGGGAAGGAAATATTTATTCCAAAACATAAAATAATAAGAAGCAGAGAACATGTGTATTATAATAGGGAGGTGAGGAGATGAAAGAGATTGATAAGAAGATAACAAAACAGAGTTAAGAGACAGCAGGGTAGTAGAGAATGTATAAAACTAGTAAGCAAGGACTTAATAATAGCTAAGAAGGTGGCTGGAGATGGATTTATGGAGTCTTGTCAGTGCAGGGGGACCACTGACTGGTGAATCTAGAAATTTCTATTGCTATGTTAGAAAACTGAGGGGAAGGGAGGCTGTTGACATAATTATAGATAACAATGGAGAAGAAGTTACTGAGGATTTGAAAAAGGCAAAGGTTTTAAGCAACAGGTTTAATAAGACTATTAGGGACAATGAATCAGAAACAGTAGGATCTAAATTGGAGAATGAGCTTAACAATGTAATTAGAAATGAGTAGACACAAATTTTAAAATTTATCCTGAGTATAACATGAAAGAATTAAGAAAGCTGAAAAACCATAAAGGAGCTGATCCAGATAACATTACTACTGATGTAGATAGCAGGATGTTATATTGTACTTTAACTTGAAATTTTATTTAAATTGAGTCTGGGTAAATGCTGCTTACCACAGGACTGGAAAAGTGCAATAGTAGTTTTGTTACATAAAGGATTGGTGAGAAAAAGAGTAGAAAATTATTGACATCAGTGGTAGGTAAATAAATGGAGAGAATGATATGCAACCACATCAGAAATATGTGTGAGGAGTGTAAGTGGTTTTCAAGTAGGCAACATGGCTTTAGCAATTTTATGCATGCAAATCTCAGTTGGTAGGATACATGCAAGATATTTTGGATGAAATGGACAAGAAAGGCCAAATAGATAGTGTAGCCCTAGATCTTTTAAAGGCTTTTGACAGAGTGAGCCATAAAGTAGTAGTGAATAAGAACAAAAAAATGTATTGGAATGGATAAGAAAGTGATTTGCTGGGTAGATGAATTTTTAAAAGGTAGAAAACAAAAAGTTAGGGTTGGAAATGAGTAACAATGGAAGTGCCACAGAGCAGCATATTGGGACCATTGTTATTCATTAATCTAGTGAATGTGTTGATGGTTACTATAAGAAATTAGGTTGTTTCCTGATGACATAATGCTGCATAAAAGGATCAAAACAGCAGAGGACTGTAAACAGCTGCAGGGTGATGTGGACGGGATATCTAGTTGGGTTGGTAGACATACGATGAAGATAAATTGAAAGAAGTGTCAGCTTACTAGATACACAGATAAAAAATAAAATAAAAAAAATTGGTTGATTATGAATATAAGGAGGGGAAAGAATTGCTTGTAGAATACTGGAAATGTAAATATGTTGGCATTAAATTTGATAATATAAGCTACCTTAGAATTCTGCAAATTCTTAAAACAAAATTTGTTTACAGTAGAACAGGCATAGGTGAAGAGCCAATACGGCAGTCTTAAAGCCAGTTATGTAGCTAACTAAAGCCACAAGTGAACTAAATACAGATACTAAATCAACTTTAAATAATAAAAATCAAGCTTTAACCATAACTAAACAGTACCTACCTGCAGTAGAGTATAATCCATCACAGTAAATGCAATATTTTATTACGGTGTAAATTCACTATAATAAATTACTTTTCCTCACTCTTTGAGTTCTTCGCAATAATAAACAGCCTGGAGTTAGTAAATTTTGTTATAAAGAAATCGTAATAAAGAGTTTAAAGTCTAAAAAGCCAGTAATATAATTTATCACATAAATTTGCACCATAAACTTCATGAAACCATGTGTTCGAAGCAATATTAGAAGTCAGCTGATAGTGTTAGACTAACTAACGGACTTCAGCATAACACACAAAAATTTTATAAAGATTTATATAGTTAGCTGAGTTAGAGTGTGTTATCAAATAAAAGGCGTGATCATGATCATAGAAACTTTTAATTATTACGAACATGCCACGTTAAGTCCATGGAAGAAACAATCTTCAGATGACAAACTAGTAACCTTTAAACCTAATTCTATAAAACTTTTTGAGTAAACTTTAGTCAAGAGGAAATAGTGAATTTTATGGTGGTTATGACAGTATAAAACCCGGAAATAGGATCTTTTTGGGAATTAATTACAAAGCAAATACAGCAGCTACAGGCAAGATTAAATGCTTTTTGAGTGGTTGAAAACTTGGAGTTTTGTTTTAAAGCCAACAGAATAATATTTCCGCAATCGGAAATTCTTTATGATGTCATACACAGCATGGTTAAGCTTTTTTTTTTTAACTATGCAGATGAAGAAACTGGCCCTGTTTGGTATCAAACAAAAGCTAATGTTATTAGTAACTGTCTGAGCTTGGTTTGAACTACTCTCTATCGCCTAAATTGGTAGAGTTATTGAAAATTGCACCACATTATTTAAAATCAGTTAAACTTACTTTTTATGGCAAATCCATTAAACCCACAGAAAATTTCAGAAGGTTATAAAATGTCAGGTATAAGAAAATCTATCTATTGAACACTAGAAACAATATTAGCTGAAATCAGAGAAATATGTTGCTCAATCAGTGTAACCCTATGCCAAGGCATATAAATAGAACTAGTAGCCATCTGGGGCTTTTTGATAAGTTGTTCGGCACCTCCCAGTGTGTTAATGTCGGAGGTCAGTGCAGCGCTTTGAGCACTTAGGCGGAAGTGTTAGCAGGAAGCATGTCAGCCATGCTTTATCACAAACATCTTAGATTTTGATAAAGCAGAGAGCATACATGACAAACAGGTGACTTTTAGAATTTCAACACAGGATTTGGTCTGGTCTGGTTGCATTTCATTATCTGCAATCATTTATTTTGGTCAAGAGGTTTCCGATAGTCAACAACTGTAATGAACGTGTAATTTATTTCCAAGAATATACTGAATTTTGAACTTTAAACAATAGTAGTGTCTTTCTTTTATGATGTTAACATAACCTTTCCTTGCTTGGAGGTGAAATCAAGACAAGTGACAGCTGTTTCAAGTTCATGCAGTTGATTATCCAGTGGCTACACGGCTACACGGTTAGAGTTAAGGTGATAAGCTGATATTGCAACTCCATTATGCAGCTAGTCCCTTACAATAACAAGCTTAACTGGGTATGACACATTGGACAGGTAGTAGGTTTCAAAATTCTTCACTTGTTGCAGAGAGTGATGAGGGGATGTACAATAGAAGTAAAGGAATTGGGTTACAAAACTTTTGTTCTACCATTTCTAGATTATGATGGTGTTGTATGAGACTGACATTTTGGGTATCAAATACAGGAATTGGATAGGGTGCAAAAAAGGGCTGATATTTTTGTTTCCAGAAATTACCACAGTACACAATCAGTAATAGATACGATAAAAGAGCTGGAATTGTATTCATTGGAAGACTGGAGGAGGGTTAAAAGAGTCGTGGGAGTGTACAAGGTGATGAGACATGGAAAGATATTGGTGTAATAATTAAAATTAATGCATGGAAGGGAAAAGATGGCCATGACTACTGGCACTCAATTTCAGACACTAAGGTATAGGAAGATTCTCCCTTTTTAGGTAGGGGGGGGGGGGTCAGGGATTGGAATATGTTACCAAAAGAAATGATGAACAATTTATAAAAAATATTGAAAGAATTTAAAGCTGAAATTTGTAATGAACCATTAAAAATAATTTTGGAAGGAGACAGATATTGGGAAAGCTAACTATATTGGGGTAATAGGAAGGAATCATTATGTATGAGGAACGTATGAGAGTTAATTATTGTGTGAATTTAAATGTTCACAAAAAGTTGTTATATTGAGTTAGGCAGTATTTTAAACAAATTAACAGGGTAGTCTAAACAAAAATTCAAACTAAAGGTTACAATTTGCTGTGATTTGTGGCTACCAAGTGCAGTGAATGAGCACTCTACAAATCTAGGGGCTTGGCTAAACATAGGCACAAGCCAGGAGATACTATCATAGCAGTTAGTCTTAGCTAAATACTCTAATAGTCAAATTTACAGCTATGCACATGCAGGGCTGGTGCTAGGATTTTGGAGCCCGGGGTAACCAGTTGGGGCTCCCCTTGGTGAATTCATCAGTTAAGGGCCCTTCTTCAGGCCAAATGGGTGACCTTTCGAAGCCATACTGGGTTTTTGAGAACCATGTGAAGACAGAGAGATATAAGTGTTACCTAAACATTAAACTTTCTTGGGTGATTTTAACAATAGTCTTGAAATTAATACAGAAATGTTTGTGAAATTAAAAATCCTCCAGAACAGTGTGAGTAAGATGAGTATTTGCAATGTATATTGCAGGCTTCTCTGTCTGACATAACTGGCAGTCTATAACTCGATTGCAGTGTAATTGCTGTCAATAAAACTTTGAATTTGCAATGTTTGAGACAGGTGGTTCATAAAAAAATTGAAATTAAACATTGACTTCCAGAAATTACGTTATTTTTTTCAGCAATTTGTCATTTCCACCATGAATAGTTAAAGTATTCATTCTCTCAACCTTTAGTTGAGCGGTGACCATCTTACAGTGAACTGGACCTACAACCCGAAAAGTTAACCAATTTATTTATTCATTCTGTAATCACTGTTACACAGCTAATAGTGCAAAACGTTTCCTATCTGATCTGAAAGTTCAAAATAATGAACCACCAGTGAAATTGCAACAAATGAATAAACAGTTGAAAGTATTTCATATTTATGGTTGCTGAAAAGATATAGAATGTGCCCCTTCCCCCACCCCCCCCCTCCCCAAAAAATAACACTCTTGCAGTTTACACTAGAAAGATTCTGATTCCTGTGCCTATATCACCCACTAAGCAGAAAGTGGCAAAAATAACATAAATACTTCAGGGCTCATTCAACCTTGTGAGAGACTAATAGTAGTTATGGTACACCATGCTGTTGAGCTTGCATATGGCTGATTCATGAAAGATGTATAAGAGTTTAATTGTGGGAGGAGAGGGTATGATACTTATTGTGGAAATAATAATTATGAATGGCAGGAAACATGCATCCTCATGGAATGGAATAAATGCTGGCGAAAGGCTGAATAAGGACATAAAATACAGTAATAGATGATACAAAAATATTGTAACAATATAAAATATTGGAAGTTATGTATTTGCTAGTTGACAGGAGTGGAGTGGGGAAGTGGAGGAGTTCAGTGATTCAGTGTGGAAGTATGTGCCAAGTGTCTAGGATAAACTGATAAGCAGTTCCATCTGTAAACTTTAATTGAAATTTTAGCTCCAACCACACAGCAGATATTTAAGTTGTTAAAGTCATCAGAACAGATATGGGATGACATAGGCTTTAGTATGAACACTTTTCTTATACCTATTCATAGCTTGCCTATACTATATTGCCGAACAACCTGCTGAGTAGGGGTTATGACTGCACAGCTGATTTCTTGAAACTGTGGCTGTTACTAATACTATTACTAAATTGGAATCAGATTCATATGCTGCATGGTTCATTGATGAGTTACCAAGCCATTAATTTAACCTGTAATGGCTAACAGGTGAAAGGTTTTACATGAAAAAAGGCACTTCATCGAAAACAGTATAATCTGAAAAACTTTTGTAGCATAACTAGTATCAGTTGTAAGCTTAAAGAAAAAGCATCTGAGTATTACATCATTTGATGAAAACAGAAGGTAGACTTAACCACATCACTCAAAGTCACACTCTGACAATTTCTTTCAGCACTTTCCCGCAACAAAGTTAGTGAAAATGTTCCAGAAAGTCTTTCTGATTCTTGTCAATTTTACGTAGCTCACTAATGACTAATGAACTTTCGATGGCATTGCATTCCATAGGAATTCTTATATGTCTGAATAGAATCTGGCAGACTCCACCAACAGTTTTCACGGAGACCTTGCAAACTCGGTCTACAGCAACTGTTTCTTGCTGAAAAACTGAGATGTCTGACCCAATTGCGGAGCCTGACAACAGGCCCTAACTTCTAAAATTAATAACTGGCTTTTTACATTATGCTGAAATTCACATGTTTCTTAGAGCAACTAGTTCATATTTGGGATTTTATTTATTTCTCAATGGTATTTTTATTAAATTTTAATCCCTCTCCATAACATAAGCATCTCGGTGTGGAAACCGACAATACCCTGACAGTTAAACTTATAAAACTATCTTCTCTCCTCAAAATTTTAAACTTTTTATAAAACTGTTAATATAACTTCCTCTTGCAATTCCCTTGATTTTCTAAACTTATTTTTTATTAGTCTAACTATTTTAATTCAGATTTTGATTTTTTTCTGTTACAAAAAAGCATATTTAGAATTTACTTAATTACTCAAATTTATGTTCAGGATACTCCTCCCAGTGCTGACAACAACCTGTGATATCAAAATCTGTAGTAGCTCTTTGCAGTAATTCATAATTTCAAATTCTGTACTTTGCTCCATCTGAGCACCTGGTGTAACATCAATAAAAATTGAAATATCTTTCTAACCAAATTTTTTTAGAGCATACAAATTACACCTTTAAATTATCACTGTTTTAAGCTTTCTTAGCGGAAATGAATGCAGCAAAGGCCATTATGCCTGAAAGATTCACCTTATTTGACTCTTGCATCTGTTACAAAAATGGTTTAAAATTAATTTAGAAAGTACGTTACTGTTTAGAAAATGTTTATAAAAGCCTTTTCCTATGCTTCTATGCATGACATATCCCCCCTTCTAAGTAGTTTCTTGTGAGATAACTGATATATTACAATGAGATGTGGAATCAAATGAGTTGATACATAAAGTGAAGGTGTGGTGAGCAATAATGAGAAAGACATTGCAAAAAGTGGTTATGGTGTAAATGTTTGTGGTTGGATGTATATTGTAATGTTCGTAACTTGTTTTATTAAGTGGATGGGTCAATAGGATCAAATTGGCAAAAGCTAGTCATGAGCTTGGTACTATTACTGGTTGAGCAAGTTTTATATCTCTGTCTGTTGCCCACTGGCACCCAGGCTTGTGATGAATTACATCTCCATTTGGTGTGAACTCTGATTTCCGCCTGCCTGAGGCGTGGTTGGGGCTTAGGACATAGATGGTGACATTATCGGAAGTTTGCATTTTTTTGTCTTGCATGGAAGATTACATGCATCTGTCTCTTAGTGATTATTAACTACTTAGTACAGTACTTATATGGTTGTTGAACCATTATGTGAGTTAAGCCACCTGTTCTATTAATATTGGCAAGCTATGCCACAATTACAAGTGGTTATTTTAGTAAACATATAACAGTCTGATTTGTGATGGTCGTGATCTTCACTTCAAAACCTTTCTCCTCTTGTGGTGCTGGATTGTTTTTGAGCAGATAGAACATCTTATGGACTTTGCAAATCTGGCATCTGTGCTACAGTTGGCGGACAGGAGTTGAGATCGCTCAGTCAGCAAATTTATTGTGGTTAAGTTCCCTGCTAGATGTCACTATTTACTCATCGTTCTCCATATATATTATTTAATTACCATTTTAATATGACAAATGTCTTGCTTATATGGAGGCTAAAATCAATTAAGATAACTTAAAAATATTAAAAATTTGTTAGTAACTTGGCAGTCTTCTTTAACTGAACATCTTAATGTTCAAATGCTGCATAAAGATATACACATTACAGCTACATACTACAATTAATGAACTTATTATAGAAAAGAAACTGGGACAAAGCAACAAATGAAATAATATTGTAGACACAAAGTGAAAAATCTTAGTTTAATCTACTTCTTTGCTTCACTAATCTATAAAAGTAAAATCTTTGGTCATCAGGAGACATTTTTAAATATGCTAACTGTACATCAAACAGCACAATAGTTTTTAAGATTTGACAGTTTTATAAATTAATATTTCACATTAAATGTACAACAGTGTTTTACAAACAAATATATGTTCATTTACAAAGGCAAACAATTATTTTGTAAGCTATATTTTAGCCCTAATGCTAGATCTATTTACATTAGATATAATTACCAACAAGAATTAGGATGAAAATACTGTTTTGCTGAATACTCATAACACTGGTAAAGTCATTACTTATAAATAGTTTTCTTCATGAAACAACATCACAGAGGAGCACAATTTTAAAGTCATGGCAAGACTGGTCTCTTGCTTGTAAAGTACATTCACTCAATGATAAAATAGAACATCAGTTTAAAGAACTTGCGAGGCCTTTTTATGGACTACAATAAACATTTAAACACACAAATGTTTCCATTGCACTGTCATGTTTTTTCATATCCTCAGAGTAATTTGGTGTTGAGATCCCACAGTTTTGTTGGTATATTCTGAAACAGAATATTGAAATACTAATTAACAGCTAAAGGCACTTAAAAATGTGATCTTTCAACTAACTAATTATATTTGAAACATTTACAACAAACATAAGTGATAGTCTAAAGCAGAACTGACATGAAAGTTAGACTTATGGAGAGAGAATTGGGAGAAATAATTGAGTGATTTTTAATCAAAAATTTCTCGCTTAAATAAAGCTTTTTTATGTCTCGTATGAAGTGATTAATATTTGATAAAATTGCACAGACAAGTATAATAAATGTAATAACAGCCATGTTAACAAAGTATACACCTACTTGTAATTGAACAACCATTTTTTTTAAAAATCATATTTACAACAACAATGAGAAAGATAATGGTTTTAGGCAGTTTTAAAACAACAAAATATTGGTGAAATAAACCAAAGAGTTTTCAAAAGTGAAGGTAAAAGAGCAGTGATGAATGCAAACAAAACATGAACACAATTTACAATAGAATAATATGTACCTTACTAATTAAAAGAGAGAACACATTTGGCAATGGATCAGATGGATTACACTGAGTATCATCATGTTTAATTTAATTTAATTTCAATTGTGATGGAACACACGTTCTTCAGGGACAATTTCCCTACACCCAAACCTTCCCTTTTAATGATTATTTACCACCTACCTTCGCCCACCATTTAAAAATTGCAACTTTAAACTCCTTCAGTGTTTTCTGTAAACTGTCATTATTTTCCCTTGAGAATTTATTACAGTCCCTGACCTACAAAAGAAAATTTTCCCATTCCCTTTTGCCTGAATTCAAGTGCCAGATTATGATTATGGTAACCTCTTCCATTCCACAGAGAACTCATAGTCCACCCAGTTGCGTACCTAGGATGGGACAGGTAAAGCACATACCCTGGGCACCGATGAAAGGGGGGACTGCCTCACAGAAAGACTGTTGACCAGGAAAATGGTGGGGGTAAATTCAAACAGAGGAGAAGTAGGTTCAGTGATTCAGAGCTAATACCTGAGCATAAATAAATATCCAAACTGATCTCTGGTCAGTGGGAAAAGCAAAATATGATTAAATCTAAATATGAAATATATGTATATATATAATACAATAATAATATATTTTTTTAAACCAACGACTCTATGAAGTAAACATCACCTTAGGCTAGTGGTGGTTCAATATGGGTAGTGGGCATGGAGGCAAAGAGAGGATTAAAAAAGGGTAAACATAAGTAAAAATAATAATAATAATGATCGGGTATTATCTGAAGCTGAGACCAGGTGGTTGCCTTGTGCCCAGTTTGTACTGGTAGGAAAGTTGCTACCTTCTGAGTTCAGAGGAGCTGCTGCTATTAGGGATGGCTCTGATAGCACAGATTGTGAAACAAGAGTGGAAATCATTCGAGTCATGGATAATGGCAGCAACTGGGTGCTTTGGGTTCCGTGTGAACACCTTATATAGAACAGTGAAATGAACCACATCTTACCCCCGTGATCTTACATCTTTGCTCTGCGAGCCAATCTCCAACCCTCCACAATGTTCACTAGTTGGCAAAGTGCTAAAACCTAAAAATTCCAAAGACATCTTTATTTTAGTCTGTTTTATGTGTTTGACCATCATTGGTAAGTGGTTGTTCATTTCCCTCTTCTAATTTATATATACGAGGGTGAGTCAAATGAAAACCTTAAATATTTTTTTAAATATTATTTATTGTGCAGAAGTGGTACAAAGCTGTATCACTTTTCAACATAATCTCCCCCACACTCAATGCAAGTCCTCCAGTGCTTGCAAAGTGCATAAATTCCTTTAGAAAAAAATTTTTTTTGGTAGTCCGCGCAACCACTCATGCACCGCGTGGCGTACTTCTTCATCAGAACGGAACTTATTTCATCCCATTGCTTCTTTGAGTGGTCCAAACATATGGAAATCACTTGGGGCAAGGTCTGGTGAGTATGGTGGATGAGGAAGACACTCAAAATGCAGGTCTGTGATTGTTGCAACTGTTGTACGAGCAGTGTGAGGCCTTGCATTGTCATGTTGCAAAAGGACACCTGATGACAGCAATCCACGTCACTTTGATTTGATTGCAGGCCGAAGATGATTTTTTAGGAGATCTGTGTATGATGCACTGGTAACAATGGTCCCTCTAGGCATGTAATGCTCCAAAATGACACCTTTTTCGTCCCAAAAGAGAGTCAGCATAACCTTCCCTGATGATGGTTCTGTTCGAAACTTCTTTGGCTTTGGTGATGAGGAATGGCACCATTCCTTGCTCGCTCTCTTCATTTCCGTTTGGTGGAAGTGAACCCAGGTTTCGTCCCCAGTAACAATTCTTGCAAGGAAGCCATCACCTTCTCGTTCAAAGCGCCGAAGAAGTTCTTCACAAGCATCAACACGTCGTTCTCTCATTTCAGGAGTCGGCTGCCGTGGCACCCATCTTGCAGACACTTTGTGAAACTGGAGCACATCATGCACAATGTGGTGTGCTGAATCATGACTAATCTTTAAACATGCTGCAATGTCATTCAGTGTCACTCGGCAGTTTTCCATCACTATGGCTTCAACTGCTGCAATGTTCTGTGGAGTCACAACTTGTTGTGCCTGACCTGGACGAGGAGCATCTTCCACTGAAGTCACACCATTTGCAAACTTCCTACTCCATTCGTAGACTTGCTGCTGTGACAAACATGCATCACCATACTGAACCTTCATTCTTCAATGAATTTCAATAGATTTCACATTTTTACTACTCAAAAACCGAATAACAGAATGCTGTTCTACCCTGGTGCAAGTCTCAAGTGGGGCAGCCATCTTTATACTGATACTGTGATGGTATTTGTGCATCTGCACTATGCTGCCACCTGCTGGCCATTCTGCACGCTGCTTGCAGCACGCTTACCAACTTACAGGATAGCGGCAGGAAATTTCGATTTTTTTTATTACAAATTTAAGTTTTTCATTTGACTCACCCTCGTATTCTAATAAAATTCTAATTTTGGTCATGAAGTAACAATGTCTATCATGCTGTTATATCACATAGCCAGCCTTTGCTGCCCAACTAACAATAACCAGAGACTACATGTTAGAGGTTATGAGCATAATTTAATAACATTTCTATTTAGTTCATTGTCAGAAAAGAAATGAATTTCCAAAATTCTGAAAAAGTATTTAAATTAACACATTATTACTAGAAGCTTTTTGTTTATTTACTTTCATTAAAAGCAGATGTTTTCCATAAATTTTTAACCCATACATAAATGTTTTAATTTACGGGCAACAATGTTAGCAGGAATTTTGATTAGACTGAAATTTAACCTGTATTAGAATTGTTGAGTACAGTACATTTATATCTGACTTGATCTGGTATTGATTACAGAGAAGAATGTTCTAGTATTTACTATATCTTTGGAGATGTACATCAAAGAGTAGTTGTAGTCTGACTGTTGTGAAGGAAACATGTAGTTATGAATTGTAATGTGTGTGTGTGCATAAATAAAAGAATAATTACAGACTATATAGTGTGATTAACATAATTAACATGGTAGCAGAGCGTGGTTCACAAATGGTCTGTGTCTTATGAAAAGGAAAGTGTTGTCGAGTATTTAAAAAAGTTTCATTTTGTAAGGACAAAGGCCGATACCGGGGCTGTAGTATAGCCTTAGTGCCTCAACTAACAGCTTATGTTGACTCAAAGTTCTGCAGAAAATTTATGAAATAATTTATATTTGACCATGTAGCCTGACAGACTCAATGTAAATGCTTGAAGGTCGCCACAATATTTGTTAAGTCACAAATAGAGAAAAGGTTGTAAGCTATCTACTGAAGCACACAAGTTCACCTCTAGAAAATCCAAAGTTTTATTTTTCAAAGTCACAATTTCAAATATGCATTTTACAGTTGAGCAGGCAAATCGAACACACTTTTCCAAAAGTTTGCAAGTTGTGGAGAGAGATTTTAACCGACCGTACCCCTTATAAAAATTTAAAAGTTCATGTTACTATATAACACGACACTACACATGGTCGAAAACAGTTCATAGACCAGCATAGCAAGTTACGATCCGCGACAAAACCGACGTAATGTTACTTCACATATTGTTCCCGGAACAAGAAAGGACCACATGAAAGACCAAAAGACAGATTACAGTTGGCTAAGTTCCTATTTTAAACATCACGGATAAAATAATGCACGGAGTTGCTCGATCACTTCCCGGCATAAGAATGAGACAACGTGTGCTTACCGCACGAACTATTATAGCCCTGCATGCGCCTATGACCTTGGCAAATCTTTCTTTAATTAATATCCTCAAAAGTATACGATAGTTTAATTTGAGATGTTTACCGGAACTTTCTATCATCCTGTTCTATCTATTTTAATTTAATTTACCATTCCAAATGGTTGCAGGTTGTGGAGAGAATTTATCATGTGACCAATCTTGGCGGACTTTGCGGACTTTACCGAACTGCCACCAGACAATCGGCGACAATCTATTTTTCAAAAACTTAATTACCGGACAAATGCTTAAACTTTTTATGGAAACCAATATATGTACAAAATCGTCTCAATTAGGGCTATCTAAAGATGTAATTTTTAAATTAATATCACTTTTAATTAAAATGTTCATTATTTTCTCTTAATTAAAATCGCTAATTAACCTTTACCAAATTATTTAATTTTACTGTCAAAATATCGGGGACAGTGCTGACTATAGCTGGTGATAAAAGATCAGTTGTTGCTTTACTCAATTTAAATATATTTCGAATCTTAGAATTTCTACTTTTCTGATTGTGTGTTTTAAAACAAGAACAAACCTAAATATCTCTTAAGCTAAACGGTTTTAGATATGATAAATATACTTTAAAATGATTTTTATAGCAAATTGTTACTGTGAGCAAGATTACAGGGAAATTCCTTAAAGTTGAAAACTGCTCTTCTCGAAACTTCCAAGTTCAACTTCGGTGACTTTACGATCGATCTTTATGTTTACTGTGAATTTACTTCCTCCCCTATACCTAAAAGTGAGGAGATAGAATTTGACAAAATTCTAAGGTGCTTACAATTTCAAGTAAAAACATTGGACATTGTTATACCGGTTTTTAACAGTGAGGACTATGGAAATTGGAAGAAATGTATAACGATGTATCTAAAGATGAAGAAATGTTATGCAGTGGCTTCAAGAGGGAAAAAAAGTTTGGATAATACAGAAACTTGGGAAGAAGAAAATCTGAAGGCAGTAAACTACATCTATGGTGCTATTACGAATAAGCAACTAGAGCTTGTGAGTGATAAAGTAAATGCTTTTGAAATAATGACAAAGTTTGATGAACTATGCTCCAAGGAATCGACTGCATTTCAAATAATTTGTAGAAAAAAACTGGGAAAATTGAAGTTAAAAGACTACAATAAAACAGCGACATTCATTAGTGATTTTGAAAAGACAGTGAACGAATTGAAAGCAGCTGGGGCTTAAGTGACTGATAAAGAAAAATTAAACTACATGTTAAGAACTTTGCCAGATTCATTGAGCTACATCGATGATTTGGTCGATGTTTTGAAAGAAGAAGATGAAACTGTTGAATTTGTTAAAAGTAAAATTCGATTAATGGACTTGAAAGACAAAGGTGAAAGTGAATGTGTAAAAACAAATGCATTCCAGAGTATGAAAAAAATCCAGTACGAGTCATCAGGAACAATTATGTTGAGGTTGTGGAAGAAGAAGTCATTTCAACAGAGATTGTCGTCGAAGTGAAGTAAATGAAAGAGGCACAAGGAATCACACCAGGCAGTGTCAAAGGAGCAGCAGAGGAAATAACCATCTACGTGGAACCTTCAGAGATCACAACAACAATCAACCATGGAGTGGAAGTAAGCAACATGGATCCAGAAACGGCCAGTATTGGCATAGTTAAGAATAACAGCATAGTGAAAGTGCTACTAGCAGTTATGTAACAGAGGTTAGGACCTTGATGGTGCAAAATAAAATGAACACAGGTAACAAAGAACAGATTAAAATTGATTGGCTATTGGATAGAGGTTGTACAGATTATCTTGCAAATAATGAAGAGTATTTTTCTGAGTATGTAACTTTGGAACAACCTGTAGAAGTAAAGATTGCTGATGGGAAAATTTTGAAAGCAACTAAAACAGGAAATGTAGTTAGTTATTTTTCAGTTTATGATAAAATCATTCAAATTAATATAGAAAATGTATTTTATGTTAAAGACATGAACAGAAATTTGATTAGTTACCAGTATGTGAAAGTAACAGACAAGCACAAGATTGTATCTGTAGGAAATGTTTCAAAAGTTTTTGATAAAAATTACAAGCTAATTGCAATTGCTGTGAAGGAAGGTAATCAATATACAATAACAAGTAACATTTTTAAGAAAGATGTTAATGTAAATATTGTGAGTAACCTTGACTCTCTGACTGAAAAGGAGAGATGGCATCGCACATTGTGTCATGTAAATTTTAACTATTTAAATACTTTGCGTTAAGATCAATTAGTAGTTGGTTTATCTAAAAGTTTAGAGTCTGAATAAATGAAGTGTAAAGATTGTATTGAAAACAAAATGCACAATTTACCTTTTGAAAATCATAGAAGCAAAGCAGAAGGGATTTTAGAAATTATTCACACTGATTTAAATGGGCCTCACTCAACTCTTAGTATGAATGGTGAAAGATACTTTCTAACCTTTATAGATGATTATAGCAGCTTGTGTTTACACTATCAAATCTAAAAATCAAGTTTATGATTGTCTAGTTGCATATGTAAATGAAATTGAAAATTTGACAGGTAAAACTGTTAAGAAACTGAGATGTGAAAATGGAAAGGAACATTTAAATTCAGATGTTTATCGATTTGTAAGTGAGAAAGGAATTGTTTTAAATGTTTGCCCTCCCTATATACACAAGTTAAACGGTGCGGCTGAAAGATACAATAGATCTATCATGGATATGTCACGGTGTTTACTAGCTGAAGCAAAAGTAGATAGGAGATTCTGGCCTGAAGTAGTTTTTACAGTGGCTTATCTTTTGGTAAAGTTTTATCAGAGATCTACATAAAGCAGCCAAGGTAGTATGAAGATGGTACTAATAGGGTTTGTAAATTGAATAAAGCATTGTATGGTTTACGAGAAAGCCCTCGAGCTTTGTATGATTTATTTGATGAATTTATGAGAGATCTGGGTTTCGCAAAATGTGAATTTGATTATTGTCTGTATACTTTGATCGATGAAGATGAAGTAATTTATTTAATAATATTTATTGATGACCTATTAATTTGTTGTAATAGTAGAAAGAAAATAGATAAAATCAAGAATCTGTTGTTGAAGAAATTCAAGATGAAAGACTTAGGTCAAACAAAAACCTATTTAGGAATTAATATAGATTACAATCAGAAAGAAAATGTTATAAGTTTGAGCCAGGAAAATTACATCAATTCCTTAGCCTCAAAGTATAAAATTGTAAACTCAGAATTGTATGATACACCAATGTAAGTAAATTTATTAAAGTTAGAACCTGTGAATGAAGTATGTCAAGACACTAGATACAGAAACTTAATAGGTGCTCTTTTGTGCATCACTTCAGGAACTAGACCAGATATCAGTTACAGTGTTAATGCTTATATATCTACGAAGGCATTATGTAAAGCTAAGTTTAAAAGGTTTAGAGAGATGTTAAATGTGAATTAATAGAAGTCAAGATGTAAATGTAAGGAGGTGTGTAGAGTATAGTACAGTTATATCTGACTTGATCTGGTATCGATTACAAGAGGAGAATGTTCTAGTGCTTACTATATCATTGGAGATGTACATCAAAGAGTAGTTGTAGTCTGACTGTTCTGAAGGAAACATGTAGTTATGAATTGTAAAGTGAGTGTGTGCCTAAATAAAAGAATAATTACAGACTGTATAGTGTGATTAACATAATTAATAATAATGACAAATGGCATTTGTTGTTACAGCAGAGGGTATAAGTAATTTAAGTTTTTAAGGAAATAATTTGTTTTCATGAGCACCACATTACTTCCTTTGAATAAAAATAGTTCCTCTTTGATCATGAATTATACAGTCTTGATGAGGATTTAAACTATATTTCACAGCATAACATAAGTTGTTAAATTAATTTCCGTTGCTTACACTGATACCATATTACAGCTGATGTAACTGTATTAACTGTTCAAACACTGAAATCTGGATACAAAAAAGAATGATGTATGAACTTGTGAAGATTTTAGATCAAGTTTATATTGTGATACATACCACTAACATGCGATACAATGATTGAGGCTTTGATTGTCTAACAGCAATGTTATCAAAATTTGTGGTTAGGTCAAAATTCAAACTGGACCAGGATTAAAAGGAACCTTTTGATAAGTGAAGGGCTTGAGAAACTGTGTTGAGCATAATTTTATAACGATTCAGCATGACAACTGAAACTTTTGGCTACAGCGTAAGGAATGAGAAATTGCATTGAGCATTATTTTATAACAATTAAGGAACTGTGAATAAATTATATGCAGAACATTCAACCAATAATTTTTTAATGGCTTGGGACTATTAATGAATTAATAGGTGTTATTTAGAGAAAAGAATTACAAATTAACCTCTATGAGACAGATTCCTACTGCACCCATTATTCAAATTGATGATGAGCCAAGACTTGCCAATTTCAGTGTCTTTTGTGTTTATTCTGTTATATGTGTTCACAGCACACAATCATCATCAAAGGTAATTTTTATATACATATATATAGGCAGTTTAGAAGTGAAAATGCAAAATGAAAGTTATGTTGATTGAAAAATTTGCATAAAAATATGTTCACAGCACAAATATCAGACCTCCTTAAACAAATTAGTAACAATTACCTTTCAGTAATTCATTTAGCTCCACTTCATTTTGACAGTGCTTAAGCTCTTTTGGTTGAACTCCTTGGAAAATTTCAATTACACTGGGCTTCAGATTGTAGAAAAGTATTGGTTGGTTTCTTTTAAAGAAATCTTCAATTAAAGATTTAATACCCTTTGGAAAATAAAGTAAAATTACATTAAAGACAGGTAACAAGATGGTAAAATATTGTTTATACTTATATGTTATATACTTATTTCATTGTTATGGCTTTTGATATTAGATTAAAGATTAGAAGTTGCCAAGCTAAATGATATAAATTTGGAAAGATATTATGAACTTTCACTAAACAAATTATAATTCAAGTTAAAATCAACAAAAGATGCTAATCAGTAAATCACATAAAATTATGAAATAAAAATAGAATGATTACAAAGTATTATGTAGGATGCCAGTAAAAAACACATAAATATGATCAGAAATAGTGGAGCATGAAGAAATCCTGATAAGCACTAACGAAGATGACAAAACATTAACTTTGGCATGTAGTGGATCTACTTTATCATTCCTTTCCATATTAAAAATAACTAGCAGAGTTCCCGGCATTGCCCAGTAGAGTTGGATTTGATTTACCCATAAACACAATGAGAAACATGTACCAAGTTTCATACAATTCACGCCATCCATTTCTGAAATTAAAGCAAACCTAGATTCACCCACACCTTACTGTGAAAGGAGTGGGTTGAAGTTGATTTACCTGTACACTATTTTTTTTTAGTCCAAAAAGTTTCATGCATACCAAGCTTCATTGATTTTGTACCGACTATTTCCAGTATTAAACTAATTGGTGATTTAGTAGCACAGTTCTAAGAACAGGGTGGTTTGGATGCTTTGATATAGAATGTCAGTTTTCATTTTAGTCCAGGTTACATTTCAACCTAATTACAGCTAATGTTACTGCCAAAAATCGAAACACAGACTGCGTGCAGATTAATACATACCACATAAATAAAAATTAGAAATGCATCTGGAATGTATCTGTTTATTCTGGCAGAAAATACAGATTTTTAATGGATTTGTAGAATCTGTAAGCTTTGAGTAGAACACATTTATTTTACAATTAATCTAGCATTTCCTAAAAACTGTGGAATCGATTTTGACCAAGTTTTAACAGTATCAAACATTAGATATGTCTTATTATGCTTACTCATCTGCCACTGGAGCTAAAAAATTTATCATTATGCTACTTCATCTGGCACTGGAACTAAAAATTAAAATATATTCCATATTTACCTGTCAAAATATTCTTTACTTCCGATTTATTTTAGGGAACTATAAACATAGGTGCCATTTTATTGTGAACAGAATGCTAAAGACTATTGCCAGGGACATTGTAGTTGTACTGATAGAGTTTGTGATCAAAGAAAATCTCTGGGTTTTTTTTTGTTTTTTTTGTTAATAATTTCCTAGCATTCAATAGGTCATCTATGGCATTTAAAAACTGAATATCCCAAATTAAAGAAAAGAATACTTCAGGTGTTTTTTAATGTGTAAAATAGTTATTATTGTAAAGTTATCTTATTGCTTTCATTAAAGTCTACTGTCAGAGACACTGTAGTTGTGTGTTTAGTGCGAATAATGCAACATCAAATCCTTCCACACATTCAGAACTTCATTTAATGCTCCTGCGTTATGTAACATTGAAACATAAGACATTGCAAACAACTGAATTGAGATTCTAAGCTTTAAAACAGTGAAAACCCCATAAAAATCCGCTCAGTAGTTTCTGAGTCTATTTTTTTATGACAAGTTATCCGGTTTTCGTTTTATAGATCTAGATAAACACAATTCAGGTAAAAAATAGGCTTTCAATATCTGTTTTTGCATTGAGGGGTACATATTAATATAATGTTGCCCTGGCACTTACTTCTCTACAGTGAAAGTGATGTGGTAGAAGAAGATACTCAAAAACAGTGAAGGTTGTTTCAGAAATGTATCAGAAATAAAAAGATAAAATTCCAATGATAGCTGTAATTGTATTTTTAGGCCACTTTAACAAGTGGCATTTGCCAAGAAACATTTCATTATATTGTTAGAGTTATATGACCTTATATGAGTAGGAAAATATGTAGTCAAATTAGTTTTTGTGATTCTTTACTATTTCTTGCATCGTTAGTTAAATGGATTAGTCATAGAGATTCCTTCTGTAGATTTTGCTTTGGTACTGTAGAAATACATTTAAAAAAAACAAGCAGGAAACTGATAAAATTATGCCAAGGAATGTAAGCAACATGAAAATAGAAAGAGAAAGCCCAGATCAGCTAAAACAAAGAAATTGTCTTAGGTAAGGAAGTGCCCTTTCACTACATCTTGTTCATAGATGATATAATGGAGATGGTGGTTGTGAGGATCAGAAAAAAAAAATGAGACTTATGGCTTTTGCTAATGACCTAATAATCTGGGGGAATAGTGAAGAAGCCAAGAGTAGCTGGTTTGACGTAAAGAAAAGTGAGTATATGGCATTAACTAGAAAATAGAAGATAACCAGGTAAATTATGATAGCAGAAGAATAATTTCAAAAACCTGGAAAGCTTTGTGGATGAAAGTGGAAGGAACAATGGTGATATAAGTAAAATAGGGGACCAAGGATGTTGGTTCGAATCCCCGTCCAACCATCCAGACTTGGGTTTTCCATGGTTTCCCCACATCACTCCAGGAAAATGCTGGGATGGTTCCTTGAAAAGGTCATGCCTGAATTCAATTCCTTGCCCTCAGTCCTTTCCTGTCTCTAATAATGTTGAGAAGGCAAAAAAGAAAGAGGGAAGTAGGCAGATACAGTTTTAGGAAGTGTCAGAAGCCTGATACAGAACAAGGATGTTTTTCAGAGAAGCAAGGGAGCAATGTGTCAGGCATAATATGTTCCTATTGTCACATATACTTCTGAACATTGAAGAAGCAAGATGTTTTTAACATTCAAGCAAGTGAAATGAAATTTTTTATAAGAAGAATAGATATTTTAAAAATGGGTAAGATAAATAATTGAAAATTTAGGGACTCAGTACAAGAAGAGCCACAACAAGAAAGTATAGAGAAGGCAAGGCTAAGATGGTGTGAACGTGTTAAGAGAACAATTTATGTTCTGAGAAGTATGCTACCAAGAAAACTGTGCAAGGAACTGTAGTAGTTGGATCATGTGCATAACTATGAATTTATTTAACTCTGATTAAATTTTTTCTTGACATATTGTGCAGCCATCAAATATGACACAACATCGAACTAGTGAATAAGACATGTGATTGCTACACAAGGCCTTCAGAAATTAGCCATTTTTTTTTTTTTTTTTGTGACAATGTTAAAACTGCAATATTCAATGGCATACCACTACACACATAAACTGAAACATAGCTCATGAAAGCAAATATTAATTCACAAGATTTGTTTTATGCTTCCACAGGTCAAGAAGGCCTGTTATGATGATGTTGGATGAATATCATATTTGCTTTCTACTGTGAGAAATTCCAAACAATTCTATCACATGTCTGGATTCCTGATTTACCTAAGTTTAAGAGTACATGAATAAGATCTCCAAAAGCCTGAATAGCACCCTGATAGCACAAAAAGTGTAGCGGCTTCTATGAAAGATTTGAACTGAATGGAATATATTATCTCAAGACATTATCAGAAAAAATTTAAAATGTGTGGTGAGTTTCCCTAGAAGTGGAGGACTTTTATAGACAGGGTGTTAGTTGTTGATGTGTGGCTAAATAAATAAATGCAGCAAAGTATGAAATTATAAACATTTAATGTCAGTAACAAGTACTATCTTCTCCTAAAATTTTATTCCATACTGTTATCCGTTTCTTGTTGAAACTATTTATTAGCTTTGCAGATTGTCTAAGAAAGCCCATTGCTCCGCAGTAAAATGGGAAAAAATGAGTGTGTAGGAAAATTGTCATCAGAGTATCCACTCCATCACAATTAAATTAAATAAATCAAATTGAATTTTCTTTAATTCTCTTCAAGAGCAACAAAATCAGAATCATTTGTTTTTAAAGTTATAATGAATAGTACTACATGAATATGTTTCGGATGGCAAATTATCATTTTTATTTTTGTGGTTATTCTCAGGTTTAAAAGTACCTTACCTTTGCTGCAGTGAAATCAGCACCTTGAATATGCCGACTGTCTATGACAACTGGTATAGAGCTTGAGCCCTGCTTCATACCAGCCTTTGAAACAAGATTTCTCACATACTCAACAGATGGAAAAACTAAACTGCGATCAGGAGTAATTAGCAGGTATTCACAGCCAGATGAACTCTAAAAAATAATTTTCACAATGATTAGATCTGTCAACAAATGGTAATAATTATATCTATATAACAACAACAACAACAAAAAACAGTTTATCAGTTAAAAATAATGCAATCAATGTATTGCACTAGCAAATAAAAATTGCTAAAATTATGTGATACACATGAATACTATTTTAATAGTATTGAAACAGTTGGTGTAGATACATTTTTGTTCATAAATTGTTCTTCCATCTCCCACATTGCACTGAAATAGATTGGAGCAATGCAGGTACCCATAACAATGCTGCATTTGTGGATGAAGTGGACAAAGGTTGTGCTGGGGAAGAGAGGGATGCGTGGTAGAAAGATTTTTAGGAAGCATTCAAGGAATTTATATTCACAGATATAGGGAGTCCAGTCAGAGAGGAGTGGGAACTGTGGATACACATTTATGCAAGTGTAGGATGTAACTGATTTTTGAAGTGAGGTTCTGCATGGAAGTTTCGAGATGTTGAGTCACTACGGGCAAAATCGATTCAGAGGGTGATATATATATGCTGCAACTTGCAACTACAGGCTGACCATTGGATCTTGGGAAGAAGATGATATGTGTGAGTGTGAATAGAATCTAACAGGGGTGATGAGGGAATATTGGTAGGGGAGTGGCAGAACAAGAGCCAGAAAGTTTTTTACCACCAAAGAAAAATTGCACATATGTATTCCGATGAAAGAATTTGCAAGGATATTAGTGCCACAGCTGAGTTATTTTTTTTATTATTATTATTTTTAAATCTGACTGGTGTTTTGGTGGTGAATGGATTGGCCCTAGAGGCATAAATCAAAATGAAACTTTTTGCATATGGCACCATTTTTATTACCATCTAAAAATCACTGTGGAGAACTTGGCAAAATCTGGCACCATTAATAATTTGGGATAATCAAATGGAGAAACCTCTATCCGACTACAATCCTCCATATATGACTTAGAAAGTCCTAAATAGAATCAGTACTTGTGTATCTTAATGCAAGGAAATCTGGAGAAATGTGGTTACATCTCTGTGGACGAGCTCTGTAAATGCGAAGAAGTGCAAGACCCACGACATCTGCTGATTTTCAGTAAACTAGAGAAGCCCTGTATACTCGATGACCTGTTTGTAGAATATGACAAGGTTGTCCAGGCCGCTGTTTACTGGGAGTATTGCAAAATAAAATAAATGCCAATTCTATAACTGTTCAGTTTGTTTGTATAATTGTGTGTGAAGTTTCTTTCCTGAAATTATTTTAAAGTGGTGTTTTGGACAAAAACTTTAATGGAGCTATGTTTGTGGGAATAGTAAAGGAACTGATGAAAGAAGATGGGAATTGGGTGCACATTAGAAACTGTTGAGATAGAAGGAGGGGAAAGTTTTGGGGCAGAGGTATGGGTCCAATTAGGATATTTGGATTGAGGTTTGAACTGTTGTGGCCTATCACACTGGTTGTCACTCTCTGCAGTGGTATCGAAGGGATTTCATTAACAAAGTGTATGAGTGAACAATAATAAGTCCCATATCAAAGCAGCATGGTCGACCTTTGTAGTTGGTGAAAACAGAGTGAAAGAAAGTTTATCCACATTCCATTGTGCTTTATCCAAAGGAATGGATTCTGTAGTTGAGAATATTTAAAATGTGCACAAGACAAGACATGAGGTTAGTTACAACTTTTATGCTGGGGGTTAGTGCGTAAGCTATGACCATTAACATAACCTAATGGTTCACTGTCTTTTGGTTGCCAATCCCCTGTAATACCTCAGGAGATGAAGGTAGGTTCTTGAATGACTTTCACTGTAGACTTTTACTGAATATTAAACAACATATTCTTCAAGCACCATTGGTGCCAAATTTTAAAGCATCATAAATCTTCTCCAAAATGTGATTGATTGCAGATTTAAACTCGACACAAGCAGCATGAAACTCCCAATCACCACCTAAACTAAACAAAGTTTTATTTCAGCATGACCTAAGCATCTCTTGCACTAGAAGTGATGCTATGAGAACAATGGCCAACACACTACATCACTTCCTGTTCACTTTCCCACCTAAATCGTGGCACGAAAAACTGCTCTGAACAGGCAGAACCTCATGCTACCAAACCTTCTAAATGACTGTCTGCAACATGACCCCCACCTCTTTTATAGCAACTCAGATATCAAGTGCAACATTTCCGCATATTGTGAAATGTTCAACTTTATTTTCCTTCCAATCTTCCTGAAAATTTTGTGTATGGTAGCTCTCAGTCTGAATGTTAAATCAGATACTTATGAATTTTTCCATAAATGCAACTGTCTATTTAAAAAAGAAAATCTTAAAGTTCCAAAACCTAAAATTTCCTCTCATTTGAAAAGTCTTTTAGCTAAAGTGTTAATTCTTACTTTAAAATCATCTACAAATCCTCCTCTAACTTTTGATACGTAATAGAGCTTTATTACAATTATATTTCTTAGTGAAAACTGCTATTGCATTGTTGCTAAATCTTCAATATTCTTTATCTCCAAAAGTACCAGAGCTTCTGAGCTGAAATGTGTACCAAATGTCACAAAATCAACAGTGATCTTTTTTATCTGCTATCTACACTCCTTAATATAGTTTTATTTCTTTCCTTCCAAATCCGTTATTTCATTTCATGATGACATTCTGCCATTTTCTTGTTTAAAATTAAAATCTTCTTTTATTCTATCTGGCCAAAATATTACCTAAATCTTTACAAAAACCACTCTGTGTGCACAGAAAATTTTCTACCTTTTTTTAAAGTCTGTAATTAACTGAATTCTGCAGTGTACAAACAATATACTTTTTTTTTTACAAAATCATCATGTTCTTCCAAAAAGGTTACTTATGCATCTTACCTAACGATTCTAAATTTTGCTATGATATAGTTCAATTTTTCTGCATCTTTTGGGCTATGGAACTTAACTATAACTTAATAACTTGGAGCTGTCAAATTAAAAAAAAACTATTTTGGTGGGTTTTTTAGCCTCATGTTTGTTTAAACTTAAATCTCAAATATCTCGTTTGTATTATTTTATAAACCTATAGTGTTGTACCTCGTTTGTATTGTGATCACCTACTGCATCTCTGTACATGGAGGGAATGAATTCTATTTCAAAATAAGCTATATGGACAACGTTCACAATATTTCATGATCGAACTTTGCTGTTGAATCCTACTTATTATCTGAAAACTACAAACAAACAAAACATTATTAAACGTATTTTACTGTTAGATTCTTATGAGCTCTCAAAGTCTAGTAGTCTGAAATGATAAGTAATAAAAAAAAGATGGTGAAGTTAGGGTACATGTTTGGACTCATTATGGCCAGAGCTGTAAAGGCTTACTATGCTTGTTGTACAGTGGAGAGTCTTAAGTCAATCTTTGTGTGGGGTGGGCACACGTGAAAGTTACTCTGGATGCAGAGGAATACTGTGAGTGTAGAGTGATATGTCACAGGCTTTGAAGCCACATGTGGGCTAAATTGTGAAGCTTGAATCTCAGGTAGGAACTATTTCAGCCATTTAACCTAAAAATGTGGAACTTTCAGTACAATGAAAATTTGGCTAGCTATGGAGTAAATTTAATGAACATATATTTTTTAAATGGGAGTTTTCAACTGATTCATTGTTACAATAGCAGATTGTTGTTATCCAGTGGACCTACTGTCTTCAATAATTAATGAAGCAGATTTTAGCATTTGTTTGTAACTGGTATCAGATCTGTTTCACAAGCTGAAGAATACAAAACAGATGTAAGGTAACCTACTTTATAACTAAATTTGTTTAGAGAACATTGAGTTCAATTCAATAACATTGCAGATCAGGTCATTTGCTTAGATATTTCAGGTCATGTTTCAGAATAAACTGTTATATAAAATCAGAATGCAGCATTAATATTGTCATATAATGGGTTTCAAAATATTTCATAAAAGAAAACGTTACCTTCACTCTCAGAACTGTTTTAGACTATAACTAGTAAAATGAGATTAGTAACCTTCCGCGTAAGAACTTGTCTTGTAGAGATACGAGACTTTGAAGTTTGGAACTAGTAGGAAAATTTTATATTGCAATAACGCATTTAAAACTCAAGAAGCAACAATTTTAAAGATATGAATACAGTTTATAGCTTAAAAGAAGCGTGATTACAGCTTACATGTCATATTAAAGTTTGAGAAAGGTAGCTGAAGTTTAAAGGACGTTTGGAGAATATTTGGAACAATTGGATAGCAATAGGGTTTCATCTAGGGTTTTTTGTTTAAATGAGAGAGGAACTTTTTCTAGGCATGAAAATGCAACTGGTTTTTGAATTTATTAAATAGTTAGGCAGATATCTGAAACATAAATAATTGCAATTTATCCCACGATGACGGATACCGCCAGCAGTTTTGTAAGGAATCAAACTATTGAGGGGAGGGGGTGAAATTTTAAATCGATGAAAAGGTATTAAAGAACTATTATTACAGTGATGATTTCTAATAGAAATTGGCATGTAGAATTGTTTAAAGCAAGTTTCAGACCTGTAAGTTAAATAATTTAAAAAAAATCAAATTTCGAAATTAAACGTTATATAACAATTTTAGTAACCCAATTAAAAAATAGAAACAGAGTGGAATTTGGTATCAAATGAAAGAGAGTTGCAAAATTTAAGAAAGTTAAAAGTCATTTCAGCTTTGTAGCTATGGAACTTTGAAAGTTATGGACATTTTTGGAAATTGTAGAAAAGTTAATTTTTTCCGGCTAAAGTATGATAGATATGAACATTTTTATCAGGATTGACTTTGACATTTAGCATGTCAGCTATCTATTGTATAAATTTCAGACTGATAGGTGTTTATTTAGTGACAGTGAATTTTGTATTTTGTCATGTGAACAATGAAATTTTTACTTTCCCACGAGACGATAAGCGACACCTATAAATAGGGGTAGGGGAAAAGCCTCGGGTCAGTTTATGAAAATGATTTGGACAGTCACCACGCATCTCCCCAACATGATCAGGCATGGGCATGCGAGGCTAGGCTGGTGGTAGCAAGGCGATATGATGACGCATTACATGAGGCAGACATTTTGAAAATTTAAGCCAACGTGTGAAATAGTTGCCCACCCTCATGTAACAGAAATCAACTAGGGGTAATGAGGTTGGTCTGATGCAAAAGGGGTAATCGTTCATACAGAAAAAAATTATTCTGGTGAAGATTTCCCAATGCCTTAACTATGTAATTTTTTTAATTTTTTATTTTTTTTTAAAGAATATAGTGAACATTTGAGTTTTTAATAGCAACAGTGACTTCAATTCAGATTTACCTTTCCTTGATTGAGGTTATGCAATCTTGGTGGTGGCCATTCTACAAGCACAAACTATATTCAAAGGCAACACGACACAGTTATAGTTGAGATCTAAGTTGTTAGTTGTTAACCCCCACAACAGTTTAGCATCTTACACAGAATTTCCAGTGATTTTTGTTTTCAATCTGTAGCTCATGCAACCTGAGAGTTATATCAATCCTGTTGAGGCTATTACTTCTCAGTGAAGATGGCAACGGTTTTAGTGACTTTGAACCTAGCTTTATAAATTAACAACCCGATCAAGTAAATGACATGGTATGAGTTAGAAGT
Organism: Vandiemenella viatica; assembly: GCA_031002005.1. Classification (NCBI taxonomy): domain Eukaryota; kingdom Metazoa; phylum Arthropoda; class Insecta; order Orthoptera; family Morabidae; genus Vandiemenella; species Vandiemenella viatica. The sequence continues at coordinate 60,281,155 of JARYHS010008075.1, read as the reverse complement.
AAAATCTGATGTTGTCAAATAAACCTCCATGGCCTTCAGTTATGCTTTTACACTTCCATCTACATTCTTTCAGAATCTACTGCATGTGATGAATGAGATGAAAGACAGTAGATTTTGTGGAGAGAGAGATGCTGAGTGATACACAGCTGAAAATTCATATCTTATTTCTTTGTTTTGTTGTTAAGCTGCAATATTTTTTTATGTTTACTTGCACAATTCAATGTTAGTATAATGAAGACAGTTGGTTGACTTTATGGAAATCCTGCTGGAGGACAAGCTGGGTGAGAGACTGGGTTAAAAGTAATGCGCTGATGGACAGCTGATTTGCTAGCGGAAAGCAGTTTTATGGTTAAATCATTATGTAGTGCATACAAAAAGAGGCAGGACTTAAGGCATATGATGGATGAGTAGAGTTTGTCAGGTGGCACAAAAATGAGAAAGGGACTGGTAAGCAGGAGACAGGCAGGGTTGCTGAGTCATCAACAATATGCATCAAAAAAGAAAAGTGGCTGGACAGCATAAATGGAGACAATATTTGTCACATTAAAGAACAAACCACTGAGAGTGTAAAACAAATAATGATCAGTACATAAAACAAAAATTTAAACACCACATAATGGTAAAGTTGGTAATGATTAATTTAAATAAAAAACAGTATATAAATAGAACAGAAACATAAACAAAAAAATCATTTTATAAATGAAACATACACAGACAAAATTAGTAAAAAGGAAGACTGTAGCATTAACACTCACAGAATTTAAAAATCCACAGGTAATGTGGATGCAAATTTAAGAGGCAAAATGTCTTGGCTAGCATTGAAATAAAAATAAAACAGGTAAACCAAAGCAATACTGAATAAATAATTATGTGGCAAGTGGGGGCATGTGGAATGGTATTTTGTGACCAAGAGCAAACTAGGTTGGTATGAAACTTTATTTCTGTAAATAGACAAGACACTTGCCATTATTGGCTCACTTCATCCAGTTATTTGATACTTGTTATAATGACATTTCCTTCAATCTTAAATACCTTAAAATATCTGATTCCTATACTTACAATAACTTTTTCCACTTTAACTGTTGGTCTAGCTGAAGCATAGAGTAGGAACAACACATTAATGCCTATGCCAATCACAATGCCCAGTTCTAAACGAATGAAAAGGCAGGATAGGAATGTGGCACAGGCTGGTATCAGATCAACTTCTGTAGGAAAAAATATAAAAGTTATAAGTACAATATTCCTTGAGTATAAAGAACAATAATTAATGTTTTCTTTAGTTGCTTGTTTTGTTAAATTATTAACAAATTTTAAACTTTTTCTAAATTCATTTTTTACTCCTGTTGTTTCTTGAATTAGTTGCTTAATACCATTCTTTATTTCCTTTTTTTAAAAAAGACTTTAAAGTATATGGCCTGTTTGTGAAGGGACCATTCTGGCATTTGCTTTAACTGATTTGAAAAAAAAAAAACCATATAAAACGATATAGTCAGAACAGTAATCAAACTTATTTGATCTGATCATCAATGCTTATTCGCTTGGCACTAACAGAAATTTAGGAATGTTGTTATATGCTTATTAAACATTATGTTAACTTTTAAATGACCAAATATCATTTGTATGCATAAAGTGTCTTTTAATTATTTTGTATTTCCAAACCTGGCAGTGTACCTGCAAGTGTTAAAGCACCATCGCACTGGATCAGGGAAGTACAATGGGCCCTGATTCAAATAAAGGATTGGTGGACTGGCCATACTGATTGAGATTTTTAAGCATTATTCCAAAATCAAGTAGGCAAATGCCGGACAGTCCCCAACAGATTTTATGTAACAATTACAGTCGTACTTTTTTTTGTTTTAACAAATGTAATAGTAATAAAAAAAAGACCTATTGGTTTAATTGCTAATAGCAAGTTCATGTATTATACAAATTATTAAATAAAAGATTTAACACAATGCGTGCACATGATTAAGGCATCAGCCAAAATATTTTTGTTTTCAGCTGTAGCCTATCTTGCAATTTTAATGTAACATAATACCATTATTTATTTTTCTGTTACTCTATTAAAATACTAAAGTAAAAACAAAAAGCCTTTGCATTTTTCTCGACAGCTTGGTGATCTTATGTGACTTTTTACTGATGTTAATGCTAATGTTTGTTTGGTTTGATCAGAACTTTATTGTTTAATAACTCTAAATAATGACATTAGACCAACTGATTTATTTTTTTTTACAAATATTTATTGTTTGTTTTCCATTTTTGGAGTGGTAATAAGATACTGAAGCAAATATGTTTCTATAACTTACTTTTAGTTCTCCACATTGGTTTTACAACATGGAATTCAACCATGAACACAACAGCAGCTATAATTACAGCAGCCAAGGATGCTTTTGGAATATATGCAAAATATGGTGTGAAGAGGTGAAGTGAGAGGATAACAATAACACCTGAAAATAGAAAAGAATTAATTTTTTTTAATTAGTGAAGAAAAAAATGTTACTAACATGTATTCCACCACAGTAAATTACTCAAGAGCAGTTCTTTACAACATTCCGATTGGAAGAAAAAAGTAGTGTATCCTATTACAATGATAAGGTAGTCACATCTTCACAGAAAAAGTTGGAGACAAGGGCATTTTGAAAAGAGAAAAAAAGAAGATATAAACAAGATAAATACAGTTACAGTCTTGTCTAAATCATGAAGTACATTAATGATTATCATTTAGCAGTAAATAGAGAATTTTTATATATGTATCCTGTTAAAATGACGGTATTTCATCTATATAAAATGATAAACGAACTTGTATAAATTTTCAATAATTTGCTGTTCGTATGAAAATAGCTGCGATGAGCATCTGTATAAAAAGAAAATTGGTAGAAGTGTTCACAACAAGCTAAATCTCCAACTTCTATGGATTATAATTACATATAGACATTTGGATGAAGATACTGACCAGCAATAAATAAGATCATTTCCCTGGTGTCTTAATACAAATGGCAAATTTAATTAGAAATTTCATATAGTTATTTTGTAAACTTAATAAGAAGAAAAAAGAAGTTAAAAACTTCAAAGAAAATGTCTTGACGGCTGTAGGAATGTAAGGAAACATTGATAATGTAAGAAAAGCAATAAAAAAAAAGGTTGTAAAAACTGATGAAGCACATAACAGAGAAAACTCTGGTTAATGTTTTCCTATTCTAAGTAAAGCTGTTTAAGGAAAAGTAATTGAAATAAAAAACAATTCATACAAAAAGTTACAAGATTTTTCTATTAATTAATTGCAATACTATAATGAATAGGAAGTGAATATCTGTTCTTTTCTATATATTTTTTATTGCTTTCTTTTTTTTTTAATTTTTATTTTAGATTTTCTGTGTGAAATCTGCTTATAACTTACCAGTGTAGACGCCACCAAACGTGGTAGTTACTCCACTAGCATGATTAACAGCACCCCGAGATAGAGCTCCAGAAACAGGCATGGAACCCACAAAAGATGACATTATATTGCATATGCCAAGTGCAAGCATCTCTTGGGTAGCATCCACTGGGTTTCCATCAGCTAAAAAAAGAAGTCACACTATGTGAGAGCTGTATTAAATGGTATAAAATATGAGTAACATATTTACTAAAAAATGAAAACTTCCTTCAGACAATGTAAATAATGTAGGATATTGAAAATGAGCACCTAAATGATGAAACTGTACGATAGAGAGTTGTGATGACCATGCAAAACATGGGAGGAATACCACTGTACAATATTTCATTTTAAAACCTTCTTTAGTTTGAGAGGGATAAGCCATTTGACTAGGGAGAAGTTTACACGACAAGTTTACCATGTAACTGGCTTGCCCTTGGAGAACAGAGTGAGTGGTAGGGTTTAAAGGTTTAATAATGCAAAGTGAACCATCAATAATTCTAGAAAGAAAATAAAAAATATTCACAGGTATTGGTGAAACACACATCCAAAAATGTGTGCGTGTGTAGTGACAATGAAATAATAGTCTCTAAGTAGCAAGGAATTACACTTTAGGACAGGGAAATGAGCCACCTTTTACCATAGATGATGGTTGTGCGGTGCAGAACACATAAAATAAACAAAACCACAAACAGCATAGAAATTTTTAGGTCTTTATCAACTACAGAACAGTGTGGAGAGCATTCATTGTAGGCAATTGCCACACAAAATGGCTATTAAGCTAAGAACATGGTGGGGTGAAATTCAAACAGAGGACAGGGAGAGGGGGTAGTGATTTGAGGCTAATATTCAAACGCTGCAAAATATCAAAACTCATCACTAGTGGGTGAAAAGAGCAGAATATATCAACAAAATATTAAATATGTAAATATACATAAACAAAAATAAATTTTAAAAAATCAAATAAAAAGAGTCTGTGGAGTTAAACATCACCACTGGCTGGCAGTGGTTCAATTTAGGTAGTGGGTATGGTGGCAAGAACATGGAAGGAAGGAAAACTGATGATGTGGTATTACCTTAAATTGATAACAGGTATTTGTCTTGTGCCCAATTTTTACAAGTAGGCAATCTCAAACCTTCTGAGTTTAAAGGAACTGCTGCTATTTGAGAGGACTCTAATAGCTTGGACCATAAAACAATAATTAAAATTATTGGTGTCGTGAGAGATGGCATGGACAGCTACTGCGCATTTTGGTTCCGGGTAAATACCATCTTTTGGTGGCTGTTTATTCTTATGCTCATTGTTGGTCAGACCTATGTAGAAAGCCAGTCAGTGGTTGCAGGTTAGCTGATGTATTTCACAGATGGCATGTCCTATGATAGATAAGCATCCACCAGTGATGGGGTTGGGAAAAGTGGTAAGGGTATTCTGTATGTTGCATGGAAAATAGCCTTGAGATTGTCTGATCAAAAAGAAAGACTATGTGTGTGGACTAGGAATTGACTGAGGTTAGAGGCCTACTGAAAGAAGACCTGGAAGAGGCTGGAAGGTTTTCGAACAAGTTAGCAGGAAACAATAACTCTGCCAAAGGATTCCATTGATTGATTCAAGACCTGGGAAGTATTGTGTATCCAGGACTGGACTATGGTTGGTTTTTTGGAGTTTTGGGTTATTGACGGGCTGAGCAGGCTGTAGTGTGGCCCATGAAAGTTGCTTGTAAACCAAAACCAGGGGGCAGTTGTGGGAAATCAATGCTTATGAAGTATTGTTTGAATACTGCATGAGGGATTACTGGCTGGAGCATGCACAACTACCCCGAATTCCAAGACTGTATGTAGGTGAGGGAACATATGGTATGATACAGATGGGAGCAATCAAAATGGGCTGTTTATGGTTGTAGCATTGGTGTGGACCAAGGAGTTGAGATGGCCATTGGGGAGGGACAGATCCACACCCAAGATTGTAGTCTGGGTGTGTTAGAGGTATTAAGATCATTCAGGAAACTTTTAAGATTGTTTTCCCCATGTGTACATATCACGAAAATATCACTAAGAATCTGAGCGACATGAGTGATTTGAGAGGGAATATCTCAAAAAATTCCAGGTGGCCCATGAAGAGGTTAGCATAAGAGGGAAGGGAGCCATGCAGGTTCTCATGGCAGTGTCACTGGTTTGGTGGTAGATATTGCTTTTGAAGGAGAAATAGTTGTTGTTCAGTATCAAGTGTGCCAAAGTGGAGAATGGAGATGAGGTGGGGAAGTTGTTAGAAGGGTACTGATCTAAAAAAATATTGTTTTTCGATAAACCCTTAACACTGTGGAATGTGTGTGTATAAGGATGTGAAATCAATCATTACAAGGATGGAGTTTGAAAGGAGAGATGTGGGATGCAGAAGGAAATGTTCTATGTCCTTCATATGGGATGGGAGCTGACAGGCTATAGATTGTAGGTACATGAAGGCAAAGATGTGTTCAATCAGTGATCCATAAGCTGCAATAATAGGGCATCCTGGATTGCAAGGCTTATGGATTTTAGGAAGGAGGTAAATCATAGGCATGTAGTAAGAAGTGGAATGGACTGTGGGGTGAGACCTTGAAAGGGCTCTTTGAGCTGTACATATTTCTGTATTTTCTTGTTGAGAGCAGGTGTAAGATCTTTGGTAAGGTGGCAGTAAGTGTTGACATGTGGTAAGTAGGGTTCGGACCTTTATGACCAAAAAATAGCGAAATATGCAGGCAAATATGACCTTAAAAATAAGTAAATATGATCTAAAATTGGCAAAATATGACGAAACATTTAAATTTACTATGCATCAAAACATGCTCAATTTTACCTCATTTATTTTATCCAGTAGTGTCACTTTCATACAGAAAGCATAATTTACTTCCGTGCACTCACTGCACCATTGGGAAATTAAATTTTAAATTGTTTTGTTGAAGTCACTTTAAATTCAGATAATTTATAGAATAGAACTCTTTCATCTGTACAAAAATAATCCTCTCTAAATTTCCTTATGTAACCTCACACTAACAGAAAATTTAATTTTTGGCATGGCAGCAGGTCTACTCACTGACACAGCAGATTTAATGATGACTGAGGATATTTCATTGAGATATTGATTGACGCAGATCAACACAGGCATGCTTCTGCTGCATTGTTGAGATTAAAAGGCAGGCAGAACACTATGTTTAGAGAGTATCAATAATGTATAACCTTAATTCTTGACTGGTGAATTCTCACCACAGTGAAAATTAGTCCCCCCCCCCCCCAACCTATATAGCACACGTACAGTTCTGTAAATAATTATCTTAATTTCTTCTCATCTATGTCTAGTAAATTCCTGATACTATTAAAAAACTGCCAGATTTTTCCTCAAAATGTAACCATATGACCATAAATATTATAGAAATATGACCAAAACTAGGAAAATGGTCTGAATAAACATTCATATGCTTTATAAAATACATTTAAATACAATCAGAAACATTGAATCAGTGTTTAATTCAGCATTTCAGCTTAAAAAGAAGGCAGGAAAAAATGTGATTTGTCCTAAAGTTCTGAACCCTACTGATAAGTGATGAAAGGCTTTAGTGACATTGTCATGGCAATTTATAACTACTATGGTTAAACCCTTGTCTGCAGGAAGGATGATGAAGTCTGAGTTGGTACAAAGTTGTTTCCTGGCACGAGTTTCAGCAGGACTAAAATTGCTGAGTTTGACAAGGATTTCAGAAAAATAGGAAAAGCCAAACTGGTGGATAAGAAGTCCTTGAAAAATTTGAAGGGATATATAAAAATGTGGCCATATTATTAACTGTAGGTACCCGTGTGATCTTGGTTGCTGCATCCCTGTCCCCTTTATTGGTGGTAAATGTTGGGTATAATTTACAATTGTACCAATAATAATAATAATAATCAGGAGGAAAGTGCTTTAAGGCAATGTACTAAGCAAGGATAGGGAGATAAAACCCAACACTGACCAAAGATGATGGTATCTAGGAATGAAAAACACGAAATAAACAAGCACATGTAAGAATCCTAGCGCAGGCCCTGAAGAGTGACGATGGGAAGGTATTGCATGAAAATGGTGGTGTAGTATGGACTGTCAAATGGAAAGTTTGGGATGAGGCTAGGGACGGGGGTTGCAAAGGAAGGCATTATGTGGAAATAACCACGGAACACAATCAGTAACAGACATGATACAGGTTTTTTTTTTTTTTTTTTTTTATCTGCTTAACGTCTCTCTAACAGCGAGGTCTTTAGAGATGGGAAAGGATGGGGGGGGGGGGCAAGGAATTGGAAGGAATTCGGCCATGGCATTTTGAAGGAAGCATCCCGGCATTTGCCTGGAGTGATTAGGGAAACCATGGAAAACCCAAATCTGGATACCCGGATGGGGATTCGAACTGCCGTCCTCCCGAATGCGAGGCCAGAACGCTAGCCGTTACACCACCATGCTCGGTGACATGATATAGGAACTGGTTTGTCAGTCACAGGAGAAAGGTGAAGAGAGTGTCAAGAGTGTGCGTAGCCCATGCTGGTGATAACATTTAGAGGGATACTGGTGGAATAATTATGAGTATAACATGCTGGCCAAGATGGCCATAATTACAAGCTGGCACTTTACTTCTGACATAAGATAGTGGGAAAAAAAATTTAGTTACAAAAGTCAAGGATTGAAAGAAATTACCAAGGGGTGTGATGAAAATTTTATCTAAAACACTGAAAGAATTTAAAATTGAAATTCATAAAGGACAGTAATAGTTTGGTGGGAAAATTTCTCTCTAAGAACTGTACATATAATTCAAGAAATTAGAAAATAGGTTTGTCGGAAAAATGTCATTGGGTCATATGCTCAGTTGCAATTAAATTCAATAAATAAATAAAAAATGAGTACATTTATTGCTAATTAGTGAATCATTTACTCTTTCAAATTAAATTTTATAAACATAATAAAAAAATGTTACTTGTAACACTGAAGGCTAAAGTAAAATCCATAAACAGCAATGAAGTGTTAGGACTAGAGGATAAAAGTTACAGTGATGAAGTACTGAAGACATACATAAAGTATCCTGTTTGTTAAAGCATTAATACTTACAGAAAACTTTAGCAAGAGCAATGTTTTCCAGGATGCTTAGCAAAGGAACTACGAATGTGGCAGAGCTGAGACTGGAAACCATATTTAGGAACGTGTATGTCTGGTTGTTTACTTGTGCTGAGAATGGAGGAAGTTTGAATTCTGGAAGTCCTTCCTTTACTTCTCCTGTAATTAAATAAATAACTGTAAATGAACTAAGATAAAGTTTTGATACAAGAACAGAAACCAATACTAATCACTGTTTAAACTATTTAAGCAGGAAAACTAGTTTCTCATTGAACATGCCAAATTTGTACCTGTAAGAACAAAGGGCTCAATTCCATGTTCTTTGAACATATATGCCATTACAGCACACACAACCACAATAATTATATTTCTTGCTGTGGAGACAAACCATAGAACTTGTCCAAGGATCTTTTGAGCCCTTGTTTTTTCTTTTGAATCTGCAGGACCCACTGGGATATCCTTCACTTTCTGTAAGAACAAAAAACATGAATATTTTATACTTGTAAATCCATATTTAAAAATCATACAGTGAAATTAAGCACACAATTTAAACAAATGTGTGTTGTTATGATAACAGTGTATAACATGAGGATGTTGTATGATTCCAGGAATTATTATATAGTATTGAAATCAAATTTAAATTCCCTTCCAAAATATAAAGGGGAAGAAGAAAATTTATTGATTGATACTGAATGGTACCTTAAATTGATAATGACCAGAGTTTCATACAGAAACAAACTGCAGTGAGAACAAAATGACAAGGTAGGACTTTGGTTCCTCTTTTGATTTTTTCTTTCTTTTTTAACTGTTATTAAAACCACAACAGGTTGTCAAATTAATAATGTGAATGGTTGAAAAAACTGAATGGCATGAAGATTTAAAAAATGGCACAGGGCTCACATGGACTTGAATAATTGTTAATGCTATTCATGGATAGAATAACTGATTACCGAACAAACAGCAGCATGGGCAGAGTAGAAAATGGTGCAAAAAGTTTAATTGCAATTATGCTGAACAACAATGCTACCAAGCTCATGTTGATGCATCAATTTTTCATTAACAAATTAAGACTCTTTGCAATAAATCCTACATCTTTGTTAACAAGATTTTTTGCCATAGAAATTTTAGAAACTTTGAAACTGGATGTTAGTTATGTAAACAAGTTTTTTTATGTAATATAAATGATGGCACTGTGGAAATAAAAGTTTAAAAAGAAGTTTCTTAGTAGATTATTTGCAGTAAATATTTAGAAATTAAAGGAAAACCTGTATTGTTAGTGTATTGTAAAGGGTTAATTATTATTGACAGTTTGAGTAGGAATGTCGTAGGATTGATTCATGAACATTCGAGAGAGTAGCTCCAGTTTAAGCGCACTTGCGAAGCGGCATCAAGTGCCGAGTCACAAATTCCATACACATGTCACAGAGCATAGCCCTAGCAAGCGTCAGTAACTTGAGACTATTTAAAGGTAGACACCATCTTGCCTCGCTCTCTGTCACTCACCTGATGAACAGACTGACTCAAAGTAGCAAGTAGTAAGGATTTATGAGTCTGTCTTCTGCTGCATGGCAGTGAGTCTTACGTATGTTGAGTATCTAATAAATAAATACTCGCATTCAGTCCACTCTGCTGGTGTTCCCAAATCATTTATCAGTTGTTAGAGTAAGTTACCCAGTTGTTTCAGGTACAAATGTATATGATGTGAGTAATATGTCCCTATGGTACGAAGAACATAATTTTATCTATTTGTTAAGAGTAAAGTTTTTCATCATTGATTACAAATTAAAGCAGTTGGCAATTCTGCTTCATTTAAACTCGCCTGGTGTCAGACTGAATAATGTAATATAATTCTACAAGGAAATAATCTTCCCACTTGATAGTTGCTTGATTTAAAAATATAATGAAATGCCCACAAATTAAACCACAACTGTAATCACGGCTAATCCTTGTAGTATGAAGAACAAGTCAACTTCTAAAGAAACTGAAGCTATAAGCATCAACTACTGGAGGAAGTGAAGATAGGTGTGACAGTGAAAATATGGTTTTCAGAAAGCAATAAATCATTACTGAGAGAAGTATAGATGAGAAAAAAGGTGAGATGTAAAGAAAATCCAGATGAGAATAAAATCAGGATGAGAAGAAATCTAGAAAATTAGAAGGTCAGTATTTTCTAAAATGAGTTAGGAGAGTAAGATGAAGTAAAATGTCTACTTGGTAAGCAGACAAAAATAGACTACCACCAGAAGTAAAAGTCCAGCCACAGTAATACAAGCCACAGCTATAGTAAGAACCATAATCAGCAAGCTGATGCAGGGAGAAATTTTGTTTGTTTATGGAATGGTGGTGAACGCAAATCTGAATACATCCAGAATAAGTGTTTGTATAAAAGCCAAATAAATTAATTGTTTAAGAAGGTTTTGAACTCTGTGTGGTCGAGTATGTTCCATACAGGAATATATTCCCTATTTTTAAATAATTTCATGGTTTGTATGATAATTAAAAGCTCTGAACAGAGTTGAACAATATAGTCTTAACACAAAAGGACTGATATGCTCGCTATGTCCAGTGACACAGATGTCACCATTACCATGGAATGACCTAACTTTTAGGAAAATTGAATGGGCTGGTTTCCCATTGCCTAACCAGCTGATGGAAATGTATGTAAGTGTTATTAAAGTGTGGATGATTGTAATACTTTTACGTAGAGTGCAAAGCGTTGTTTGCATTGTGAGTTAGTGAAATCTGAAGAAAGGGGGAGGGTGAAAACAGGTGCTGGTCTATTTAAAACCTCTCTTCCAAAAGCGACCAATGGGAAGCCACACTTATTTTCCCCAACCAACAAATGAATCAGTATTAACAAAGCCATATACCCTTTGCTCATATGTACTATGGAGATGTTAGGGATTTAACCTGGGACTTTGGTACACAATCTGGTGATAGCAGTCCAGCCAAATCAGGGTAGAAAATTTCTTATGCCACCAGGACTTCAACCAGTTAATGCCACAGACACCATCTCTGTGCCTCAACCACATGTTCCTTACTTGACAGATTTTGCATTTATGTGGTGAGGTCTGAAAATAATATCTTTAAAGTTTTGGACAAGCCTCCCTTAGAAGGTACAGTAATGAAAAACATTTATAACTAATTCTGCTATGTGACTAATTAAACGGAGTAAACCTGTATTTTGTACTGGCCTGTTTTATGTGTACTTTTTACATGTACCTGTTCATTTTGTCAGAAGCAATTCAAAATTATAATTTCACTCACCCTGAGAAGTAGCAACACAGCCATACAACTAAATCCAAGGATGGCATCCCACTTGCGTGTTTCCTTAATATGTCCAAACAACTGACCCCAGACTTCAAGGAATTTGCTACCAGAAAATTTTAGTCCCAGTACATCCTTTACTTGAGTTGTAGCTATAATAATTGCTGCTGCAGATGTGAATCCAACTGACACAGGTCCCGAAATGAAGTCAATGAGGAAACCTGTGAATGAAAGACTGATGGCTTTACTTTTAATACAACAGTAATTTTGAATGTGACAAATATATCACATTTGATGCCCATACTAATTTTCACATAAAATAAATTACAAACAGATTCACCTAAAATATAATTATTTATAAAACTGGTTCCTGTAGAACTATATCATAATAACGTAGCTTTGAAAAATTACTCTTTAAACAGTGTGAATTATTGTTAAAAAATTATTAGATTTAGTGATTTTTCTGGAAAGCATTGTTTTCCCCCCCAAGCATATTGTTCAAATATAAGCAACAACCACTTATTATATTACATATCTTGACAGTGTATCTGTTCATATGAACTTTATCTATTGTGTTACTTACAAAGCTTCCTTTATGGCAGCATGGAAAAAAATTTATATTAGTGACTTTCTGTACAACAAAATAAATATTGAATAGATGTTCTGATTAATGAATAAAACAGTTTTATCTAACATATAAGAATTAGTTTACTATTAATGCAGTCTGCTATCTCAGTGGTTAATGTATCTGACTGGATATCGAAAGGTCCCCAGTTTGAATTCCTATCTCAGCAAGGATTTTTATGTCCTTGATCACATCTTAACCTCTACCACAGCTTGCTGTGTAATGTGAAGTATGTCAAAATGTTTCAATGGTTTGGATTCCATATTAAAGTATAGGTCCCCTGTAACTGGTAGTTTTACCAGGTTAGGTTAGTTAAACATGACAGAGGTGGATGGGTGGCAAATTGAAACTCTGTCAATCGGCAGCTGAACGCTTTGGAGATATTCTAGAAAATAGTGCCATTTGATATTAATTTAATCTCTATTTTAAAATATTTGAACCTAACTTTGGAATAAGAAATTTGTTCTTATATTGCAGCAAATCAATTATAGTGCAATTTTATAGACATGTATGCCGTATCTCAAGAACAGCGTGACCTAAGTTAGTTATAATGGCATCCAAAAACATTAGAGTGACAATATTTGGGGTATTAGCAATATACATAACTGTTGTATTATACCTTGCTGCATGTATGGTGATTGTTCTAATAATTCTACATTCAGAACCAATTTCTGATGAAATTTTATTTCATATTCATGAGAAAAATTAATTCTGAACTTAAACAGAAATTAATTGTGCAGGTCTTCTTCTTTTGTGCTCTTAATTGATTAGAGCAATAGTTCCAAACCTTTATTGGTATATGACCCACTTTTAAGTTAACTTCTCCATTGAGAATCTATCTCAGAATCTGAAGCTTTTTCTAAGAAAATAAAATTTTGAAATTCTCTTATTTCTTAAAAAAAAAAATCATTTATAGTTATCTCTTCCATCCATACACATTACTCCATAATCTTCTGCTTGATATTCAACTAGACCTCTGTATCAATCCATACCTTAGTCAGATGCAGTACACTGCTTAACGTCTCTTAACAGCGAGGTCTTTAGAGACGGGCAGTACACTCTTCATATGACTCCTATCTTCATAGGATTCCCAACACGGTTCCTTTAATATGTTAGTTATTTAATGTGTTCCAATATAATTTGTAAAAGCAATATATGTAATGTCAATCCTTTTCACCCACCCACTTCCTCCTCCCCAAAAAATATTGTATTTGATATCCATAATGTGGGCCCAATAATACCCCACCACAATCTACAAGACTATAACAAAGGTTTGCATTGGTCTTCTATCACTTCCCTGGTACAGCCCTCTGTCCAAATGCATCACTCATGACAGATGAGTGCAGAGGGCCATGACAAACACATAAACAGAAACACAATTTCAGTATTTTGTTCTAAATTTTAATCATGTATAGAGATGAGACATATGGCAAGTGGATCAAACGTATTCACACTGAGACTCACCAAATGAGTCAGTTTTGATTTAAATGTAGAATAGTTTGCATGAATGATATTTCTGACGCAATAATATGTTGTATTTTAGCTTGAAATGTTTTTATATAAATAAATTATTGTTTAGTAAAATTTCAGTGCAACTGTTGTTAGAATTGTGTTTACTTCCAGATGTGTTTGCTTCTCATTGATGCAGTGGCTGCCGAAGTTATTCGCTCAGGTAGTGACAACACTGAAATTTTTCGACGGTTTACTGATCTTCGTTACTGAAGTGAAAGGTGCCTGGAAAAAACAGCTCAGAGTTGAGTAAGAATCTCGCAACATAAAGATTATTAACGTGTGAAAGTCTCATTACCTGCATGTACTGCCGCATTAAAGAAATGATTTTGAAATTAATCAATGATAAATGTTTTAAAATTGACCAGTTAGTAAACGCTGGATGAGTTGACCTACAGGCAGTCCTTAGTTACCTAATAGACATGACTACACAGTAGCCTGGAGCACCGATTTTTGAAGGTTACTACAGAGTTTTTTTTCCATTAAATAAAAATAATAAAAAATAAATTAATTCAACTTAACACAATCAAAGTAACATGAAAAGCATGAAAATTAATTTTTTTGGTTTCATTGTAGTGTACGATAAATAAAAGTAATTTTCAAAATATCATAAATTGTAAAATTCGTTTGTTTAATTGAATAAAAATATGATAAATTCAATTAGTCATCTTCAAAACCTTTCCTTTGTACTTATAAAATACAAATAATTATTTTCAAAAACAAAGAGGTCAAATATTTTTCTGTGCCTAGGGCCCCTTACTTTCTTAAACCAGCACCGCCTTCAATGACCATGATGCCAGTGGAACACATTTCACTTGAGAATCGTTTCCTGTTACGTTGTAATTTACAGTCATAATCTTATGTAATTCTCCTTCAAAGGAACTAAGAAACAGAAACAATATTGCCTCCTAGCATTGACAAAGCTTATAAGGCAGCGTTTCTAAATCTTTTTCAATCTGAGGAACAGTAAATTGTTAAAAATTTTGCAGACCACTAACTTGGATAGGCCTAATTTTACTATCCATATTATGATATTCTGCCTGTGCACCACCTGCACTATCTTCACAGACCACCAGGTGTCCATGAACCACAGGTTGAGAAGCACTGTTCCAGAGAATATTATTCAAATGTTACAAAAATGGCAGCTGTGCTGCGCTCTACCAACAGTGATGCTAACTTTTTTGAGCTCCACACCCCACTTGTCTGCCCAATGCCTGGAGCACCGTGTGACAGAACAAAGTTGTCTCCATTCGCCATTAACAAAGCGGACCTCCTCCCTTGAAAATTCCGTAAACGCTAGAGCGCATGCGCAATTTGTGACACACGGCGACTGTCTCCACGGCAGCAAAACAGTTCACTGATATGGCCAACAGATGGTGTTCAATACTTTATTTAACGTAGAGTAGGGTAGATAACGTAGCACTTTTAAATATTTATTCTTTCATAACATTTATTTTTTAGTTTATTTATTCTTGATTTGAAGGTGGTGCCATGTCACAGTGTCACTACGTCTAGAGCCGCCACTGCACTGATGTATCATCAAATGCTCAATTTACACTGGAGAATGTTTCCGGTTTTAAACTTTTTGTATAGATGGTATCTTGAGCATTACATTGAAATTACATTTGTGTACAGTTAATATAATCTACTTTCATTTCCATTTATTCTGTGAGATGATGATATCCTGACAAGAGGTGGAAAACATCTGAGAATAAAAATCGTGTCAGTGATTTGGTAAATATAATTTTGTTATTTAACAGCAGATGAAATGGTCAACAATAATTAAAAAAATGTTGATAAAGTGTAAAAACTATAAAAGTTAGAACCATTATTTTATATATATATATATATATATATATAGGGAAATGAGCCACCACTTACCTTTAGATGATGGATGTGGGGCGCGAACACACAGAAAAGACACAAACACTTTTCTGTGTGTTCGCGCCCCACATCCATCATCTAAAGGTAAGTGGTGGCTCATTTCCCTATCCTAATTTGATTCCTTTCCGATACTTAGTGTCTTTTTTTCATTGTTATTATATATATATATATATATATATATAAGAAACAAAAGTATAGATTATAGTTCACTATCTTCTGATTCCAGTTGTTTCTCAGAACAAATTCCTGGTGTATACCTGACTTCCCTTAACTTGTCATTCAATTACAGCAATTTATAAAAGTGCATTTCAAGTAAAATTAGTATAAAATTATGTAGCTATGACTTTAAACTACTTATTATGTATTAAATGAGGAGTGTGATGGATAAATATAGTTATCAGCTGAAGGCTCTAAATTCATCTTTCCTTTCAACATATTTCTTACCTAACTGCAGAATACCCATTAGTAGTTCTACACAGCCACTGAGAAAACATAGCAGTATAGCAAATTCCGGACCCAGGCCATGGAGATTTTCTCGTGTGAGAATTGCTGCTATGGCAGTTGGACCTACAGGGCTATCCTTGCAACTGCCGAAGATTGTATATACAAAGCAAGCCACGAAAGATGAATATAATCCATACTGTAAAAGATAAACATTTATTAAACTCCTTAGAAAATAACTAATTGAAATGGTACAACACCTTCTAGTCAGTAAGCTACTCAACTATTAATTTGTTAAACTAAGAAAGAATAACTATAATTTAAGTTTAGTAATATCTAAAAAAAATATATTGACAAAAAATTATTATTGGCTCAAACTGATGATAAATGATGATGTTGGTACTGATCCACCTGGGTCATAGTAAATTTTGAAATGGTTATGTTTTTACAGCAAAGTATCTCACACCACTCATTAAAAAAAACATTATATGCTTAAATTAATTACCATATAGCAAAGCCTAGGTGGAATGATTTTCATTCTCATTTTCAAGTGAAACAGCTTCATTAAATAAATTCAGAAAATACAAAAATGAATTTATCCAGTTTTGTGTGTAAACTATCAGAATATTGTTTTGTATTAATATAGCAATGAAGTAAATGTCTGAACAAGCTGACAGTTTCCACAAGTGTTAGACAGTTTATTATTTAAAATTATCCAGAGACTAAAAAGGAACTTGTGATTGAAATAAAGTGGATACCCATTATTATGTACTTGAATACCTGTAGTTGATAATAATTAAATAAGAAACACTGTTTAAAATTTAATACTTATGAAAATAGTAAGTCAATGGCACAATTTCAGATAAAAAGTCAAATATATCAGTAAATATGATTTGTTATCTGTAACTGATAAAATTATGATGGAGAGCCCACTCTGGTGACAATCTCTGTACACACCCCTCTTTCTCCTTTCCTTTTCCAGCCTACTTTTGCCCTCTACTAATTTTTACTTTAAATTCCTTCATTGTTTCTGCTAAATTATTCATCACTTCTCTTGGAAATTTATTCCAGTCCCTTACACCCTTTCCAATGAAAGAAAATTTTTCCCACATCCTTATGCCTGAAATCAAGTGCCAGCTTGTGATAATGGTCAACCTTACCCTTCCAAGCACCTCTCTTAATTTTCCCACCAATATATTTCCATGCTTCATCACCAGTATAGGCCTTGTACACTCCCATGACTCTCTTCACCCTCCTTCTATCCTCCAATGAATCCCACTCCAGCTCTTTTATCATATTAGTTACCGATTGCATTCTGCAGTAATTTCCAAAGACAAATCTGGCAGCCCTCCTCTGCACCCCCTCAAACTGCTCTATTTAATACCCAAAATGTGAGTCCCAAACTACACCATCATATTCCAGCAGTGGTCTGACCAAAGTTTTGTATCCCAACTTCCTTACTTCTCTAGTGCATCCCCTCATCACACTTTCCAACAGGTAAAGGATTTTTAACCCTTTACCTATTCCCTGTCCAATGTGTCCTGCCCAGTGCTATCAAATGTTATGCCAAGGTATTTACATTTTGAGTCTTCAATAAGTAGCTCCTTCCCCATTTAATCATAATCAACCTTTATCTTTTTATCTGTGTACCTAATAAGCTGGCTCTTCTTTGCATTTATCTTCATCCCAAGTTAACTCACCCAGCTAATTGTCCTATCTAGACGACCCTGCAGCTGTTTACAGTCTTCTATTGATTTGATCCTTTTATATAACATTATGTCATCTGCAAACAATCTAACTTCTGACAGTAAACCATTAACTCAATCATTCATTAGAATAACAATGGTCCCAATACACTACACTGTGGGATTCCCATGTTAACTCCTACTACTTTAGATACTGCATTTCCTACCCTAACCTTTTGCTTTCTACCTTTCAGAAATTCTTCTACCCAGCAAATCACCTTTTTATCAAGTCCAATAGTTTTTACCTTAGTTAGCACCATTTTATGGCTCACTCTGTCCAAGTGTAAAGACTTAATGCTACACTACAAACTTGACCTCCCCTGTCCATTTCAACAGAAATATCTTGCATATTGCCTGCTACCTAAGATTTGCATGAATATCCTTGTCGGTTACCAACTTTCGTTCCTCACAGACACATCTGATATGGTTGCATATTAATCTCTCCATTAATTTACCTGCCACTGATGTCAAGCTGATTGGCCTATAGTTTTCGACCCTGTTTGTCACCCCATCTTTATGGACTGTTACTACTATCACACTTTTCCAGTCATCTGGTAAACAACAAGTACCCAGACTCAATTTAAATAATGATTCAAGGTAAGGTACAATGACCACTCCTACTATCTTTAAGCCATCAGTAGTAATTACCAACACTGGCCTCTTTATGCTCTTTTAGATTCCTTAGTTCCTTCATGATATTTTCACATTTAATTTCAAATTTTCTAATCTGCTCACCTCCAACTGTACGGATAGGCTCATTTCCTGACATTACTCTTGAATTATTGTCCCTAATGGTCTCACTGAACCAGTTACTTAATAACTTTTTCAAATCCTCAGTTACTTCTTCTCCATCCATATCTATAATTGTCTCAATACCCTCTCTTTTCCTCAGTTTCCTGATATAGCCATAGAAATTTCTAGGCGCATCAGTTAGAGGTCCCCCTGTACCAATAATATTATTAATATTTTAGCCAATTTCTTTGACATTATTAATTCCTTTATTAGTTGTCTCATGATTTCCCTACTGCCTTGCTGTTTCTTAACTCTATTATGTTCCTGTCTCACCAATCTCTTTAACCTCTTCACCTTCCTGTTATAGTATGTGTATAAATGTCATTACCTCCCAAATAAATAACTTTCATCAGTTTAAATGATACTGTGATATGAAATATATATCACTAAACATGTGGTTGTATTCTTGGACTTGTGACTTGCCAACAAATTATTTGCAATGGTCATTATTTGATTTGCATGGCTTAAAATACTTATCAGGAATTCTTACATTCACAAATAATTGCAAATTTTCTATATGTAATTTATCAAATGGCACATCCCCATATCTGTGAAAGAGACATCGCGGCAACATATGTCAAAGAAATTGTGCGCTGTAAAGTCTACTTCCATTTCCAAGTATTTATTGGTATTGTGTTTTATAGGTACCAGAATGACCGAACAATGTTTCACCAAAAATAAAAATTTAAAATTTTCTATGAGTAATTTATTTCTAAAAAGATATTGGGACACCATATGCCATATTACAAAGACATTGTGTACTGTGAAGTCCACATCCAGCTCCAAGTATTTCTCAGCATTGATCTTGTGTTTTATAGTCACCAGAGCGACCAAAAAATATTTCACCGAAATAAAAGTGGAGTACCGGCAGGTTGACGAATGTGTTTGAACTCCACCATATTGGCCGTGCAGACATAGAATGCTCCCTAGACTTATCTTGATGAGCATACTATTTAAACAAATATTGGTACTTGTTCAGGAGTAAACCAAACACCATGCATTTTTTTTTTAAATCCACTTTTCAGATTACAATAACTGGATTAAAAGCCGAATGCCAAATATAGAACAATAGTTATAATAGGATGACTTTGAGTTTAATTGATTTTTTATTGCAATGGAGTGCATGCTCTGGAGGCAATTTCTCTAATGATCTAATTACCTGTTACTTATTAATTTATTATTATTATTATGTTATGGACTCAGTGTTAAGTTAAATTTGTTCACCCTTTTGCTTTTGCCATTTACAAATTTTATTTTAAACTAGCTGTTACCCGCGACTTCGTACGCGTGGACTTGGAGTTTCATTGCCAGAATTGGATATAGAAAACTGTTAGTAACGTAAGATTTGTCCCAAACAACACCGAGTCGACATAATGTGATGGAAAGCCATCATTATATCATCCTATCGTCTAATCTGTCTCATGAAGAGAATCAATTTACAATATATTTAAAAACAGAAAAGTAAGCGAAGGTGCGGGGATGTGTGTGTGTGTGGGGGGAGGGGGGGGGGGTTAACTGATGGCAGCTATATTTCAGCTTGGTTTTTTTCTTCTTTCTTCAACCTGAGCATCTGAATCTTATAATCTAATAGCAGCACATTGTCTTCTAGACCTGCACCTTAGGCCAGGTTTACGTCCGTAAGGCATGTCAAAAAGGAAGACAAATTGGTGCCAGAACCTTTTATACAGACACAAATGAATAGTACAGTGCAGAGCAAATTGACTTCTATACTAAATAATAAGTTTTGTTTCTTATCGAAATTTATTAACAAATCAAACACTAACAGACTGCGCTACTGAGCAACCAACGTAACATTACAGACTAACACACGAATCTGTCTGTCTTTCATCATTCGATAAGTTCTTAAAATTTCGTGACTAAAACTGTTATTCATATCGAAAAAATGTCCTGTGTCCTTCCTACACAATTTCATTGTTAAATTCCATCAATATTGATATAGCCATTTAGTCGTCAAAACGTAACAAAAAGACAGAAACTTACTTCCACAATTATAATATAGTAGCTGGTATCCACAACTTCGTTCGTGATTGTAATGTATTCATATTCACAGCTGTAGACATCTAACCACCATAGTGCACGATGGGAGACTCCATACTATTACCACACACAAATACCAGTCTTCTGCGCTATGTAGTCCCGGCAGCAAAGTAAAATTTACGGATACACACAAGTCTTTGGATGAAATACGAAAATATTCATGATCGACCAATTTCAAACACCATATCTCACACACTCCCACAGTTACCGAATTTCGGCCAACGTTGTGATCGATGGGTGACTCTGTGTTACTACCAAACAAAAACGCCGGTAATCTGCGATTGATAGTTTTCACTCAAAAGTGATACACCGTGACACATGCGTCTTTGGCAGAAATATGAAATTGCCGCAGGTCGACCATTTTCATCCCCCATATCATCCACACCCCCCTAGCTACAGACATCTAACAACCATAGTGCACGACAACAGACACGATTCTACCACCACACATAAACACCAATGCATGCTATGTAGTTGTGGCAGAAAAGTGACATATGCGGAGACAGTCGAAATACGAAAATATCCTTGGTCGGCCACTTACAACCACCATATATCCCACACAACCATAGTTTCAGAAATTCGGGCGCTGTTGTGATCGAAAGGTGACTCTGTGATACTACCACACACAAACGCCAGAGATCTGTGATCGATAGTTTTCGCTGAAAAGTGATACACCATGACACTTTTGTCTTTGGCAGAAGTATGAAATTGCCTCAGGTCGACCACTTTCAACACTCATTTCTCCCACACCCCCATAGCTACCGACATCTAACAACCATAGTGCACTACATGAGATACGATTCTACAACCAAAAACAAACACCAATGTTCTATGCTATGTAGTTGTGGCAGAAAAGTGACATATGCGGAGACAGTCGAAATACGAAAATATCCTTGGTCGGCCACTTACAACCACCATATCTACCACAGTAACACAGTTTCTGAAATTCGGCCGCTGTTGTGATCGAAAGGTGACTCTGTGCTACTACTACACACAAACGCCAGTTATCTGTGATCTATAGTTTTCGCTGAAAAGTGATACACCATGACACTTTTGTCTTTGGCAGGAGTATGAAAATGCCACAGGTTGATCACTTTCAACCCCCATATCTCCCACACCCCCATAGCTACCGAAATCTGACAACCATAGTGCACTACATGAGATACGATTCTACTACCAAACACAAACACCAATGTTCTATGCTATGTAGTTGTGGCAGAAAAGTGACATATGCGGAGACAGTCGAAATTCCAAAATATCCTTGGTCGGCCACTTACAACCACCATATCTACCATAGTAACACAGTTTCTGAAATTCGGCCGCTGTTGTGATCGAAAGGTGACTCTGTGCTACTACTACACACAAACGCCAGTTATCTGTGATCTATAGTTTTCGCTGAAAAGTGATACACCATGACACTTTTGTCTTTGGCAGAAGTATGAAAATGCCACAGGTCGATCACTTTCAACCCCCATATCTCCCACACCCCCATAGCTACCGACATCTAACAACCATAGTGCACTACATGAGATACGATTCTACTACCAAACACAAACACCAATGCTCTATGCTATGTAGTTGTGACAGAAAAGTGACATATGCGGAGACTGTCGAAATACGAAAATATCCTTGGTCGGCCACTTACAACCACCATATCTACCACAGTACCACAGTTTCTGAAAATCGGCCGCTGTTGTGATCGAAAGGTGACTCTGTGCTACTACTACACACAAACACCTGTTATCTGTGATCTATAGTTTTCGCTGAAAAGTGATACACCATGACACTTTTGTCTTTGGCAGAAGTATGAAATTGCCACAGGTCGATCACTTTCAACCCCCATATGTCCCACACCCCCATAGCTACCGACATCTAACAACCATAGTGCACTACATGAGATACGATTCTACTACCAAACACAAACACCAATGCTCTATGCCATGTAGTTGCGGCAGAAAAGTGACATATGCGGAGACAGTCGAAATACGAAAATATCCTTGGTCGGCCACTTACAACCACCATATCTACCACAGTACCACAGTTTCTGAAAATCGGCCGCTGTTGTGACCGAAAGGTGACTCTGTGCTACTACTACACACAAACACCTGTTATCTGTGATCTATAGTTTTCGCTGAAAAGTGATACACCATGACACTTTTGTCTTTGGCAGAAGTATGAAAATTGCCACAGGTCGATCACTTTCAACCCCCATATCTCCCACACCCCCATAGCTACCGACATCTAACAACCATAGTGCACTACATGAGATACGATTCTACTACCAAACACAAACACCAATGCTCTATGCTATGTAGTTGTGGCAGAAAAGTGACATATGCGGAGACAGTCGAAATACGAAAATATCCTTGGTCGGCCACTTACAACCACCATATCTACCACAGTACCACAGTTTCTGAAAATCGGCCGCTGTTGTGATCGAAAGGTGACTCTGTGCTACTACTACACACAAACACCTGTTATCTGTGATCTATAGTTTTCGCTGAAAAGTGATACACCATGATACTTTTGTCTTTGGCAGAAGTATGAAATTGCCACAGGTCGATCACTTTCAACCCCCATATGTCCCACACCCCCATAGCTACCGACATCTAACAACCATAGTGCACTACATGAGATACGATTCTACTACCAAACACAAACACCAATGCTCTATGCTATGTAGTTGCGGCAGAAAAGTGACATATGCGGAGACAGTCGAAATACGAAAATATCCTTGGTCGGCCACTTACAACCACCATATCTACCACAGTACCACAGTTTCTGAAAATCGGCCGCTGTTGTGACCGAAAGGTGACTCTGTGCTACTACTACACACAAACACCTGTTATCTGTGATCTATAGTTTTCGCTGAAAAGTGATACACCATGACACTTTTGTCTTTGGCAGAAGTATGAAAATGTCACAGGTCGATCACTTTCAACCCCCATATCTCCCACACCCCCATAGCTACCGACATCTAACAACCATAGTGCACTACATGAGATACGATTCTACTACCAAACACAAACACCAATGCTCTATGCTATGTAGTTGTGGCAGAAAAGTGACATATGTGGAGACAGTCGAAATACGAAAATATCCTTGGTCGGCCACTTACAACCACCATATCTACCACAGTACCACAGTTTCTGCAAATCGGCCGCTGTTGTGATCGAAAGGTGACTCTGTGCTACTACTACACACAAACACCTGTTATCTGTGATCTATAGTTTTCGCTGAAAAGTGATACACCATGACACTTTTGTCTTAGGCAGAAGTATGAAATTGCCACAGGTCGACCACTTTCAACCCCCATATCTCCCACACCCCCATAGCTACCGACATCTAACAACCATAGTGCACGACAGGAAAGACGATTCTACTACCACACACAAATACCAAAGGTCTATGTTAAGTAGTTGTGGCAGGAAAGAGAAGTATACGGAGATACGAATTTTTGGTCGAAATATGAAAACGCCCTGCACTGACCAACTTTAAACATTATATCTCCCACATCCCCACAGCTATCGGCATTCGGCCAACGTTGTGCACGACAGGAAACTCCATGCTACTTCCACCAACAAACATCAGTGATCTGTGCAAGGTAGTGGTGGCTGAAAAGTGAAATATAGGAAAAAACACGTCTATTTTTATATATATATAAGATTCCATCAACGTTTTTGGTAAATTATTGACCAGTTTCCTTGTTAATTTATTCCAATTCCTGCCACTTTTGTCCATAGAAGAAAAATTTCCCACACCATTATGAATTGAGTGTTAGCTTGTGCCCTTGGTCATGTTTTCCTTTTCATGCACTACTCCTGCTTCTTCGACCAAGATCCCTTTAAGCCCCATCGCAAAGATATGCCTTGTAAACTCCCAACAATCTCTTCACCCTTCTCCTGTCTTCTGATGACTCCCTATCCATCTCCTTTATCTGATCAGTTACTGACTGGGTCTTGGGGACATGTAGAGATACAGCAAGCAAGGGACTTGTTTCAAGGTGGTATGGTTCGGGATCTTGGATCGGCTCTAATTTTGCCACTAACCTCTGGCGGCAGACCCGCGACGCTGGCGTAGGCGATGGCCTGCGGGATTACAGTGAGTCCGACGGTGAAGCCGGCGACGAGATCCGCGACCGCCTTGGCCACTGTGTACTGCGGCATCCACGTGAGTATGGGCAGGCGCCGGTAGAGCAGCTTGCGCGTGCAGCTCCGCCGCGCTCTGTGCGCGGCCCAGCTGAGCGCCCGCCGCGCAGCCCTCCCTGGGCCCGGGGCCCCAGGGTCCGCTCCCGGAGGCTGCTTCGAAGGCGGCAGTCGCACCGCAACCGGCGCCGCTGAGCCGTTCCCCACTGCCAACACAGTCAAATAATCACTACATCGCTAAGATGGACCTAACCTAACACACTACATTATTAGCCCCAAGCAATAATACAAAATCTGCTCCAGGGCATGATACCGTTCACTACATCGCTTTGAAGAGCCTATCCTAACAGAAAACATTGTTTGCTCCAAGCATTAATACAAAAATTGTCACAAAGAATTCACTTCTGAAGCAGGTACAAGCATTTGGAATTGGAATTTTTGCACCTTTCCAGGTGGCTCTGATTAGGTTGAAAAGCTACATCGATTGGAAGATAAAGTTACTTAATAACAATATGCTTTTTTTTAATACAATATTCTCCAAACTGAAAACTTTGTATGAGTTATAACTGAGACAGCTTGATTTAGTTGCCTCACTGATCGCAATAACAGTAATGTAAGCAGCAATACATATTTCTGCAAAAGCATCAAAAGCTATAGCTTTGAAGACAATAACCTCGAGTGGTGTTTCGGTACCTACCAAAACATCACACCAGTTGATTACCTTCATACTACTAGTTGCTTATATCAGTTAAATTGTTTATTTGATCATATCGTTTACGATTAGGTAAATCCCATAGTTACTGATCATTCTGCCATGGCATATAACTAATCGTTAAAATGTTCAAAGCAATAAGTTTCGGATACAACACAGTGCAGAGTAATTGTCCGCATTCGTACGGCAACATCCACTGCATTTCTGGAATTTTTAAGGAAATAGTAAGAGTATTTTTGGAACGATGAGAGAGGTAAAAATAATTCGTTTCAAAACTTTTAAAATGAGGAACAACTGTGTTTGAACAATGGCTGTAGACAGTGGCGGAGCACCAAGGTCACCCCTGACGACATGGATTTTGGGGACCTTTTTTTAATGTCAAGCCCCCCCCAAACCAAATCCTAACCCCCCCAAAAAAACAAAATCCTGGATCCGCCACTGGCTGTAGACTTTTAAAAAAGAATCATTCCGCTTGTAATAGCATCGGTTCTGCAATGAGGCTTGCACAGTTAATACGATGTGTATGTAAGATAGGAAAAAACTAATGCATAAACAAGTAAGCATTCTGTCGACTGCATCAAGGGCCACTGGGGTTAGGGTCCCATTCCCTAACCAACCTGCAAAGTGATCACTGGGCTAAGGAAAGTGGTTACAGTGTGATCGCAGGTGCAGAAGGCAGCCACATTTAACAAGAAATCAATCCACAAACAGCATTAGTACAGTATCCGGCGTGGTAAACACCGCGCGGGTGACGGTTGTCGTGGCAGGCTAGCGCAATGCATCCTGCTCCAATATCTCCTGGAATGATCTTGGTGGGGTTGTCTTTCCCGGTGGCGATGACACGTGCTGGTGGGGGTGGTCATGGCGGTGGTGTCCGTCATCGTCCTAAAGCCCGGGCAAGTCGGGGGTGGTCATCTAGCAGCACTGTGGCTGTCGCCGTCGGTGAAACCCTTACCGTGTACTCCCGGGATGATGAAAGGCTCTGCGCGTTGCGGCGGTTAAGCTCTGGCGCCCTGGTGGTGCGAATCACGTCTCACCAACACTTACAACACCTGTTGCACACAGCTGTTACTAATATAACGATTTGGCATGTTCCAGGACCATCTCAACGGCAGCGACGGCGAGCGGCACCAGCTGACAATCTCAATGGCAGCGACGGTGTGTGGACCAGCTGTAAGTTGTTGCATGATACCATATCCTAACAAAACTAACAAACCCTTCATACATCCAACCTTGTAGCATAGAATCTGTCGCGGTACCGGTAGTATCTTAGCCAGCCGCTCTTATTCCCTACTTAACTATCGCAGAGGTTTTTCTCCCAGCGGTAAAACCTTGGCACTTTTTTCCCTCTGACCTGTCTCTTCTTTCAAAAAGTTTCTGTCTATCTTATTCGATGGACCCATGTAAACGGGCGGACGCCTGGACGCATGGAATACATCACAATCCCGTTCCTGTGATCACCTATAGAATTACTAACTTAATGCATGTGCAGAGGCGAGCAGTAGTTAACAGGAAGACCGCCATGCTTGGAGGAGCGGGTTTTGGGTGCTCCCCCAATTTAAAAAAAAAAAAAAAAAAAAAAAAAAAAAAAAAAAAAAAAAATAATTCTAAAATCGTAAAATCTGTGATATATTATATTCTAATTATTTCATGTATTGTTTAAAGACATTTGAGTAGCGTAGTTCACATTAAACTTAACATTGATCGGCGTCATTGTAAAATACCAGACTTTGTATTATGTGGAAAAATTTTCTTTTATAGGAAAGGGTGTAAGGGATTGGAATAAATTGTCAAGAGAAGTGATGAATAATTTACATAAACACTGAAAGAATTTAAAGGAAAAATTGGATGGGGGCAAAAGTGGGCTGGGGGAGGAAAGGAGAAGGATGGGTGTGTAGGGAGATTGCCACCGGAGCGTGTGCCCCATCGAAATTTTATCAGTTATTATTATTATTATAACAGTTGAACTGAGCAAGAATAAAATTTTATTCAAATTTTTAACCAACTCAATTCCTTATTATTTTTTTTTTTTAAATAATTTTTACGCCATCTTAATGTAGCTCATAATCATAAATATAAGAACTGAAGAGAAAAACAAAGTGAACCAACATAAAACTAGTTCGCTGGGTATGACGGGATGGACTTGATAGTTAATACTCACACCCCCAAATAACTGTTGTGATTCATGAACATTATATAAACATAACTCAGTCCAAAACCGAAAGACTGGTTCCAAGAACGTAGCCAGGATTAGCTTCAGGGTAAGGCAAAAACAATTAAATTTAATAAAAAAGGTTTTTCTTATTAAAAAAAATTAAAAAACTCTCATTTAACTTATTTAAGCACTAGTGTGCGAGCGTTCTGGCAAAATTTTGACGAAATTAATTTTTCAATTTTAAAAGTGGAAATTTTTACTTTCATATATTTTTCGTTCAACTACTTGAAAGAGGGTGCGCCCATGATTGGTTGAATTTTCGGAGACATTAAGCGTATGTCGGCAGTTTCACAGCCAGTTCCTTTTCTTCGGGACCTATAGTTTAGCGATCACAGCGTATTTCACATACACAAAGTTACCTTTCGCAGACGCCAAAGTTAAGGACTGACTGAAAAATTCTATATGGCATCGAAGAGAAAATTAGATACACCTGAAGTCCCTGAGGGTAAAGTAACAAATCTGCATGTTGTAGCAATTAATTGCTTCATAGTAATATCGTAATTTAGATGAGTTATTCAACAGAAGTTACTTTATTATAAAATAGTTGCGATAAAAGAAGCTGTAGCTTAAAGGATTATTATTATTTGAAGTGGTTCGAGAGATGGCTTAAACTGGGTTTACTAAATCGTGGTTAGGCAACAAAGTGCCATGTTTAGTAAAAAAAAAATATATATATCGTTTGTTTTCGAATCTACCGGGAGAAAAATATCCGAATTGTTTGGCTTTAATAATGGTTTCTTCTTCAACTAAAGATGCTCACAAGAATCAATTAACTAAATTTAATCACGATGGATCACATGAGATTCATCACTTTAGTTCTTGCATTATGGTCACCCACCGTACTGTTTATAGACTTAACTGATCGAAAGCATCCATAACTGTGAAAAGGTCAGAGCATGTAGGTTGTTTGTCGGCCAGGCGGGTGTGACCTTGCTTACATGCAGTGGCAGAAACGCTTATACAGTGAGTGGGCTTACTTCTAAATCTCCATGTAGTTACAATAGCATATACGAATTCAACATTATTAATTAAACAATGAACTACTCGATTTTTTGGCAAAAAGATTCACATTCACTAGCAATATAGTAGAGGATCTAAATGCACAACAGTAGGTCACTTGATACGTAGAGTTATGAAAGTGGGATTTAAAAGCTCTGCTGATAAATTTCTTTATTTATATTCTATAATCAAATATAGCTGACAAAGTATCATACAAATGTCGCTGAAAATATTTTAAAAATAGAGTGAACCTGTAAAAGTAAAGAAACAAAATTCATTTGCATTGGTTCAGTTATTAATTTTTATACAAATTGATTAACTTGCAATAGATGAAATGGCCCTCAACATCCAATTGTTAATAGTAACAAATTTTACAATCACCAGTTTAATTTCAGACCTCTACAATAAACTATTATGAGTATTTACATAAAATATTCGGTAGCTGCATTTGTTAAAAAAAAATTTGATTCTTAATGATGTGGTAAGCATTTAAAATTAAGATAACCAGATTCAACAATACGCAATTGTTTAAATAACATGCAGCAACAGGAAAACATTAAGCAGTAACTCGGAAAAATCATTTTCTTTAATGTACAGTCTTTGACATTACTTTTGGCCGCTGCTGAAATATTCTATCACTCTTATTTTGCACAATCTGGCATCAATGTCATCCCAGGCAACAGGAACGCAATACTGGCTCCGCCTCCTCGCAATTTCATTGGTGGATATTTTATTCAGAGCCATCTATACTGCAGATTTTTCATTTCCTTAAGTCAATGCAGGAAACAATTGGCTAACAGGTAGGAATTAAGCTCCTCCCACTGACGATTCTTATTGGCAGAACAGTTCATCAACCTTCCATTATATTTCTATAATACTTTACCAAAATTCAGATCTTGAAACGTATCCCACAAGTTGTAATTAAGGGGGGTTGCATTAAAGTGAGGCAGGAAACAGGCTCAATGCTATATATTACTACGGTTGATTACCATAAAACTATAACGATAAGATTGTTATAACTCATTTTGATAATTCCTTCGGATATATTTCACTCATATATCTGGTCAGTCCCAAAACAAGGGATAATCATGTTCCATTAGGTAGAATTTTTAGTACTACGAAAAACAGAAACAAGAAATTATTTCGGAACTGTCTCTCTCCAAGATGGATTGAATGAAACAGTCTTCTTACTTCGCTGCGTTGTATACACCTATACGAGGAAAGTAGCACCGAGCGTCCCAGTGGTCCTATGGTTAGCGTTCCGGGCTGCTGAGCGAGCGGTTCCGAGTTCAAATCCAAGTAGTTCTTATTTTTTTTATTTTTTTAATTTTGAAATTTATCATTACTTGTATTTTCTTT
>JARYHS010008075.1:60090390-60249885 GCA_031002005.1 Vandiemenella viatica | reverse complement strand
TCAGTCCTAGGAGAAAGTGAAGAGAGTGTCAAGAGTGTGCGTAGCCCATGCTGGTGATAACATTTAGAGGGATACTGGTGGAATAATTATGAGTATAACATGCTGGCCAAGATGGCCATAATTACAAGCTGGCACTTTACTTCTGACATAAGATAGTGGGAAAAAAATTTAGTTACAAAAGTCAAGGATTGAAAGAAATTACCAAGGGTGTGATGAAAATTTTATCTAAAACACTGAAAGAATTTAAATTGAAATTCATAAAGGACAGTAATAGTTTGGTGGGAAAATTTCTCTCTAAGAACTGTACATATAATTCAAGAAATTAGAAAATAGGTTTGTCGGAAAAATGTCATTGGGTCATATGCTCAGTTGCAATTAAATTCAATAAATAAATAAAAAATGAGTACATTTATTGCTAATTAGTGAATGTGCATTATAATTTACTCTTTCAAATTAAATTTTATAAACATAATAAAAAAATGTTACTTGTAACACTGAAGGCTAAAGTAAAATCCATAAACAGCAATGAAGTGTTAGGACTAGAGGATAAAAGTACAGTGGTGAAGTACTGAAGACATACATAAAGTATCCTGTTTGTTAAAGCATTAATACTTACAGAAAACTTTAGCAAGAGCAATGTTTTCCAGGTATGCTTAGCAAAGGAACTACGAATGTGGCAGAGCTGAGACTGGAAACCATATTTAGGAACGTGTATGTCTGGTTGTTTACTTGTGCTGAGAATGGAGGAAGTTTGAATTCTGGAAGTCCTTCCTTTACTTCTCCTGTAATTAAATAAATAACTGTAAATGAACTAAGATAAAGTTTTGATACAAGAACAGAAACCAATACTAATCACTGTTTAAACTATTTAAGCAGGAAAACTAGTTTCTCATTGAACATGCCAAATTTGTACCTGTAAGAACAAAGGGCTCAATTCCATGTTCTTTGAACATATATGCCATTACAGCACACACAACCACAATAATTATATTTCTTGCTGTGGAGACAAACCATAGAACTTGTCCAAGGATCTTTTGAGCCCTTGTTTTTTCTTTTGAATCTGCAGGACCCACTGGGATATCCTTCACTTTCTGTAAGAACAAAAAACATGAATATTTTATACTTGTAAATCCATATTTAAAAATCATACAGTGAAATTAAGCACACAATTTAAACAAATGTGTGTTGTTATGATAACAGTGTATAACATGAGGATGTTGTATGATTCCAGGAATTATTATATAGTATTGAAATCAAATTTAAATTCCCTTCCAAAATATAAAGGGGAAGAAGAAAATTTATTGATGGATACTGAATGGTACCTTAAATTGATAATGACCAGAGTTTCATACAGAAACAAACTGCAGTGAGAACAAAATGACAAGGTAGGACTTTGGTTCCTCTTTTATTTTTTTTTTAACTGTTATTAAAACCACAACAGGTTGTCAAATTAATAATGTGAATGGTTGAAAAAAACTGAATGGCATGAAGATTTAAAAAAATGGCACAGGGCTCATATGGACTTGAATAATTGTTAATGCTATTCATGGATGTGTTAACAGAATAACTGATTACCGAACAAACAGCAGCATGGGCAGAGTAGAAAATGGTGCAAAAAGTTTAATTGCAATTATGCTGAACAACAATGCTACCAAGCTCATGTTGATGCATCAATTTTTCATTAACAAATTAAGACTCTTTGCAATAAATCCTACATCTTTGTTAACAAGATTTTTTGCCATAGAAATTTTAGAAACTTTGAAACTGGATGTTAGTTATGTAAACAAGTTTTTTATGTAATATAAATGATGGCACTGTGGAAATAAAAGTTTAAAAAGAAGTTTCTTAGTAGATTATTTGCAGTAAATATTTAGAAATTAAAGGAAAACCTGTATTGTTAGTGTATTGTAAAGGGTTAATTATTATTGACAGTTTGAGTAGGAACGTCGTAGGATTGATTCATGAACATTCGAGAGAGTAGCTCCAGTTTAAGCGCACTTGCGAAGCGGCATCAAGTGCCCGAGTCACAAATCCATACACATGTCATAGAGCATTGCCCTAGCAAGCGTCAGTAACTTGAGACTATTTAAAGGTAGACACCATCTTGCCTCGCTCTCTGTCACTCACCTGATGAACAGACTGACTCAAAGTAGCAAGGTAAGGATTTATGAGTTCTGTCTTCTGCTGCATTGGCAGTGAGTCTTTCGTATGTTGAGTATCTAATAAATAACTACTTGCATTCAGTCCACTCTGCTGGTGTTCCCAAATCATTTATCAGTTGTTAGAGTAAGTTACCCAGTTGTTTCAGGTACAAATGTATATGATGTGAGTAATATGTCCCTATGGTAAGAAGACATAATTTTATCTATTTGTTAAGAGTAAAGTTTTTCATCATTGATTACAAATTAAAGCAGTTGGCAATTCTGCTTCATTTAAACTCGCCTGGTGTCAGACTGAATAATGTAATATAATTCTACAAGGAAATAATCTTCCCACTTGATAGTTGCTCGATTTAAAAATATAATGAAATGCCCACAATTAAACCACAACTGTAATCACGGCTAATCCTTTGTAGTATGAAGAACAAGTCAACTCTAAAGAAACTGAAGCTATAAGCATCAACTACTGGAGGAAGTGAAGATAGGTGTGACAGTGAAAATATGGTTTTCAGAAAGCAATAAATCATTACTGAGAGAAGTATAGATGAGAAAAAAGGTGAGATGTAAAGAAAATCCAGATGAGAATAAAATCAGGATGAGAAGAAATCTAGAAAATTAGAAGGTCAGTCCGTATTTTCTAAAATGAGTTAGGAGAGTAAGATGAAGTAAAAATGTCTACTTGTAAGCAGACAAAAATAGACTACCACCAGAAGTAAAGTCCAGCCACCGTAATACAAACCACAGCTGTAGTAAGAACCATAATCAGCAAGCCGATGCAGGGAGAAATTTTGTTTGTTTATGGAATGGTGGTGAACGCAAATCTGAATACATCCAGAATAAGTGTTTGTATAAAAGCCAAATAAATTAATTGTTAAGAAGGTTTTGAACTCTGTGTGGTTGAGTATGTTCCATACAGGAATATATTCCCTATTTTTAAATAATTTCATGGTTTGTATGATAATTAAAAGCTCTGAAACAGAGTTGAACAATATAGTCTTAACACAAAAAGGACTGATATGCTCGCCATGTCCAGTGACACAGATGTCACCATTACCATGGAATGACCTAACTTTTAGGAAAATTGAATGGGCTGGTTTCCCATTGCCTAACCAGCTGATGGAAATGTATGTAAGTGTTATTAAAGTGTGGATGATTGTAATACTTTTACGTAGAGTGCAAAGCGTTGTTTGCATTGTGAGTTAGTGAAATCTGAAGAAAGGGGGAGGGTGAAAACAGGTGCTGGTCTATTTAAACCCTCTCTTCCAAAAGCGACCAATGGGAAGCCACACTTATTTTCCCCAACCAACAATGAATCAGTAATTAACAAAGTCATATACCCTTTGCTCATATGTACTATGGAGATGTTAGGGATTTAACCTGGGACTTTGGTACACAATCTGGTGATAGCAGTCCAGCCAAATCAGGGTAGAAAATTTCTTATGCCACCAGGACTTCAACCAGCTAATGCCACAGACACCATCTCTGTGCCTCAACCACATGGTGGGCACATGTTCCTTACTTGACAGATTTGCATTTATGTGCTGAGGTCTGAAAATAATATCTTTAAAGTTTTGGACAAGCCTCCCTTAGAAGGTACAGTAATGAAAAACATTTATAACTAATTCTGCTATGGGACTAATTAAACGGAGTAAACCTGTATTTTGTACTGGCCTGTTTTATGTGTACTTTTTACATGTACCTGTTCATTTTGTCAGAAGCAATTCAAAATTATAATTTCACTCACCCTGAGAAGTAGCAACACAGCCATACAACTAAATCCAAGGATGGCATCCCACTTGCGTGTTTCCTTAATATGTCCAAACAACTGACCCCAGACTTCAAGGAATTTGCTACCAGAAAATTTTAGTCCCAGTACATCCTTTACTTGAGTTGTAGCTATAATAATTGCTGCTGCAGATGTGAATCCAACTGACACAGGTCCCGAAATGAAGTCAATGAGGAAACCTGTGAATGAAAGACTGATGGCTTTACTTTAATACAACAGTTATTTTGAATGTGACAGATATATCACATTTGATGCCCATACTCATTGTCACATAAAATAAATTACAAACAGATTCACCTAAAATATAATTATTTATAAAACTGGTTCCTGTAGAACTATATCATAATAACGTAGCTTTGAAAAATTA
This sequence comes from Vandiemenella viatica, assembly GCA_031002005.1. Classification (NCBI taxonomy): domain Eukaryota; kingdom Metazoa; phylum Arthropoda; class Insecta; order Orthoptera; family Morabidae; genus Vandiemenella; species Vandiemenella viatica. The sequence goes on along the minus strand of JARYHS010008075.1, from coordinate 60,245,573 downwards.
CTCTTTAAACAGTGTGAATTATTGTTAAAAAATTATTAGATTTAGTGATTTTTTCTGGAAAGCATTGTTTTCCCCCCCAAGCATATTGTTCAAATATAAGCAATAACCACTTATTATATTACATATCTTGACAGTGTATCTGTTCATATGAACTTATCTATTGTGTTACTTACAAAGCTTCCTTTATGGCAGCATGGAAAAAAATTTATATTAGTGACTTTCTGTACAACAAAATAATATTGAATAGATGTTCTGATTAATGAATAAAACAGTTTTATCTAACATATAAGAATTAGTTTACTATTAATGCAGTCTGCTATCTCAGTGGTTAATGTATCTGACCGGATATCGAAAGGTCCCCAGTTTGAATTCCTATCTCAGCAAGGATTTTTATGTCCTTGATCACATCTTAACCTCTACCACAGCTTGCTGTGTAATGTGAAGTATGTCAAAATGTTTCAATGGTTTGGATTCCATATTAAAGTATAGGTCCCCTGTAACTGGTAGTTTTACCAGGTTAGGTTAGTTAAACATGACAGAGGTGGATGGGTGGCAAATTGAAACTCTGTCAATCGGCAGCTGAACGCTTTGGAGATATTCTAGAAAATAGTGCCATTTGACATTAATTTAATCTCTATTTTAAAATATTTGAACCTAACTTTGGAATAAGAAATTTGTTCTTATATTGCAGCAAATCAATTATAGTGCAATTTTATAGACATGTATGCCGTATCTCAAGAACAGCGTGACCTAAGTTAGTTATAATGGCATCCAAAAACATTAGAGTGACAATATTTGGGGTATTAGCAATATACATAACTGTTGTATTATACCTTGCTGCATGTATGGTGATTGTTCTAATAATTCTATATTCAGAACCAATTTCTGATGAAATTTTATTTCATATTCATGAGAAAAATTAATTCTGAACTTAAACAGAAATTAATTGTGCAGGTCTTCTTCTTTTGTGCTCTTAATTGATTAGAGCAATAGTTCCAAACCTTTATTGGTATATGACCCACTTTTAAGTTAACTTCTCCATTGAGAATCTATCTCAGAATCTGAAGCTTTTTCTAAGAAAATAAAATTTTGAAATTCTCTTATTTCTTAAAAAAATCATTTATAGTTATCTCTTCCATCCATACACATTACTCCATAATCTTCTGCTTGATATTCAACTAGACCTCTGTATCAATCCATACCTTAGTCAGATGCAGTACACTGCTTAACGTCTCTTAACAGCGAGGTCTTTAGAGACGGGCAGTACACTCTTCATATGACTCCTATCTTCATAGGATTCCCAACACGGTTCCTTTAATATGTTAGTTATTTAATGTGTTCCAATATAATTTGTAAAAGCAATATATGTAATGTCAATCCTTTCCACCCACCCACTTCCTGCTCCCCAAAAAATATTGTATTTGATATCCATAATGTGGGCCCAATAATACCCCACCACAATCTACAAGATTATAACAAAGGTTTGCATTGGTCTTCTATCACTTCCCTGGTACAGCCCTCTGTCCAAATGCATCACTCATGACAGATGAGTGCAGAGGGCCATGATAAACACATAAACAGAAACACAATTTCAGTATTTTGTTCTAAATTTTAATCATGTATAGAGATGAGACATATGGCAAGTGGATCAAACGTATTCACACTGAGACTCACCAAATGAGTCAGTTTTGATTTAAATGTAGAATAGTTTGCATGAATGATATTTCTGACGCAATAATATGTTGTATTTTAAGCTTGAAATGTTTTTATTTAAATAAAATATTGTTTAGTAAAATTTCAGTGCAACTGTTGTTAGAATTGTGTTTACTTCCAGATGTGTTTGCTTCTCATTGATGCAGTGGCTGCTGAAGTTATTCGCTCAGGTAGTGACAACACTGAAATTTTTCGACGGTTTACTGATCTTCGTTACTGAAGTGAAAGGTGCCTGGAAAAAACAGCTCAGAGTTGAGTAAGAATCTCGCAACATAAAGATTATTAACGTGTGAAAGTCTCATTACCTGCATGTACTGCCGCATTAAAGAAATGATTTTGAAATTAATCAATGATAAATGTTTTAAAATTGACCAGTTAGTAAACGCTGGATGAGTTGACCTACAGGCAGTCCTGAGTTACCTAATAGACATGACTACACAGTAGCCTGGAGCCCCGATTTTTGAAGGTTACTACAGAGTTTTTTTTCCATTAAATAAAAATAATAAAAAATAAATTAATTCAACTTAACACAATCAAAGTAACATGAAAAGCATGAAAATTAATTTTTTTGGTTTCATTGTAGTGTACGATAAATAAAAGTAATTTTCAAAATATCATAAATTGTAAAATTCGTTTGTTTAATTGAATAAAAATATGATAAATTCAATTAGTCATCTGCAAAACCTTTCCTTTGTACTTATAAAATACAAATAATTATTTTCAAAAACAAAGAGGTCAAATATTTTTCTGTGCCTAGGGCCCCTTACTTTCTTAAACCAGCACCGCCTTCGATGACCACGATGCCAGTGGAACACATTTCACTTGAGAATCGTTTCCTGTTACGTTGTTATTTACAGTCATAATCTTATGTAATTCTCCTTCAAAGGAACTAAGAAACAGAAACAATATTGCCTCCTAGCATTGACAAAGCTTATAAGGCAGAGTTTCTAAATCTTTTTCAATCTGAGGACCAGTAAATTGTTAAAAATTTTGCAGACCACTAACTTTGATAGGCCTAATTTTACTATCCATATTATGATATTCTGCCTGTGCACCACCTGCACTATCTTCACAGACCACCAGTTGTCCGTGAACCACAGGTTGAGAAGCACTGTTCCAGAGGATATTATTCAAATGTCACAAAAATGGCAGCTGTGCTGCGCTCTACCAACAGTGTTGCTAACTTTTTCGAGCTCCACACCCCACGTGTCTGCCCAATGCCTGGAGCACCGTGTGACAGAACAAAGTTGTCTCCATTCGCCATTAACAAAGCGGACCTCCTCCCTTGAAAATTCCATAAACGCTAGAGCGCATGCGCAATTTGTGACACACGGCGACTGTCTCCACGGCAGCGAAACAGTTCACTGACATGGCCAACAGATGGTGTTCAATACTTTATTTAAGGTAGAGTAGGGTAGATAACGTAGCACTTTTAAATATTTATTCTTTCATAACATTTATTTTTTAGTTTATTTATTCTTGATTTGAAGGTGGTGCCATGTCACAGTGTCACTACGTCTAGAGCCGCCACTGCATTGATGTATCATCAAATGCTCAATTTACACTGGAGAATGTTTCCGGTTTTAAACTTTTTGTATAGATGGTATCTTGAACATTACATTGAAATTACATTTGTGTACCGTTAATATAATCTACTTTAATTTACATTTATTCTGTGAGATGATGATATCCTGACGAGAGGTGGAAAACATCTGAGAATAAAAATCGTGTCAGTGATTTGGTAAATATAATTTTGTTATTTAACTAGCAACTGCAGATGAAATGGTCAACAATAGTTAAAAAAAATGTTGATAAAGTGTAAAAACTATAAAAGTTAGAACCATTATTTTATATATATATAATAAAACAAAAGTATAGATTATAGTTCACTATCTTCTGATTCCAGTTGTTTCTCAGAACAAATTCCTGGTGTATACCTGACTTCCCTTAACTTGTCATTCAATTACAGCAATTTATAAAAGTGCATTTCAAGTAAAATTAGTATAAAATTATGTAGCTATGACTTTAAACTACTTATTATGTATTTAAATGAGGAGTGTGATGGATAAATATAGTTATCAGCTGAAGGCTCTAAATTCATTTTTCCTTTCAACATATTTCTTACCTAACTGCAGAATACCCATTAGTAGTTCTACACAGCCACTGAGAAAACATAGCAGTATAGCAAATTCCGGACCCAGGCCATGGAGATTTTCTCGTGTGAGAATTGCTGCTATGGCAGTTGGACCTACAGGGCTATCCTTGCAACTGCCGAAGATTGTATATACAAAGCAAGCCACGAAAGATGAATATAATCCATACTGTAGAAGATAAACATTTATTAAACTCCTTAGAAAATAACTAATTGAAATGGTACAACACCTTCTAGTCAGTAAGCTACTCAACTATTCATTTGTTAAACTAAGAAAGAATAACTATAATTTAAGTTTAGTAATATCTAAAAAAATATATTGACAAAAAATTATTATTGGCTCAAACTGATGATAAAGGATGATGTTGGTACTGATCCACCTGGGTCATAGTAAATTTTGAAATGGTTATGTTTTTACAGCAAAGTATCTCACACCACTCATTAAAAAAAACATTATATGCTTAAATTAATTACCATATAGCAAAGCCTAGGTGGAATGGTTTTCATTCTCATTTTCAAGTGAAACAGCTTCATTAAATAAATTCAGAAAATACAAAAATGAATTTATCCAGTTTTGTGTGTAAACTATCAGAATATTGTTTTGTATTAATATAGCAATGAAGTAAATGTCTGAACAAGCTGACAGTTTCCACAAGTGTTAGACAGTTTATTATTTAAAATTATCCAGAGACTAAAAGGAACTTGTGATTGAAATAAAGTGGATACCCATTATTATGTACTTGAATACCTGTAGTTGATAATAATTAAATAAGAAACACTGTTTAAAATTTAATACTTATGAAAATAGTAAGTCAATGGCACAATTTCAGATAAAAAGTCAAATATATCAGTAAATATGATTTGTAATCTGTAACTGATAAAATTATGATGGAGAGCCCACTCCGGTGACAATCTCTGTACACACCCCTCTTTCTCCTTTCCTTTTCCAGCCTACTTTTGCCCTCTACTAATTTTTACTTTAAATTCCTTCATTGTTTCCGCTAAATTATTCATCACTTCTCTTGGAAATTTATTCCAGTCCCTTACACCCTTTCCCATGAAAGAATATTTTTTCCCACATCCTTATGCCTGAAATCAAGTGCCAGCTTGTGTTAATGGTCAACCTTACCCTTCCAAGCACCTCTCTTAATTTTCCCACCAATATCTTTCCATGCTTCATCACCAGTATAGGCCTTGTACACTCCCATGACTCTCTTCACCCTCCTTCTATCCTCCAATGAATCCCACTCCAGCTCTTTTATCATATTAGTTACCGATTGCATTCTGCAGTAATTTCCAAAGACAAATCTGGCAGCCCTCCTCTGCACCCCCTCAAACTGCTCTATTTGATACCCAAAATGTGAGTCCCAAACTACACCATCATATTCCAGCAGTGGTCTGACCAAAGTTTTGTATCCCAACTTCCTTACTTCTCTAGTGCATCCCCTCATCACACTTTCCAACAGGTAAAGGATTTTGAACCCTTTACCTATTCCCTGTCCAATGTGTCCTGCCCAGTGCTATCAAATGTTATGCCAAGGTATTTACATTTTGAGTCTTCAATAAGTAGCTCCTTTCCCATTTAATCATAATCAACCTTTATCTTTTTATCTGTGTACCTAATAAGCTGGATCTTCTTTGCATTTATCTTCATCCCAAGTTAACTCACCCAGCTAGACGACCCTGCAGCTGTTTACAGTCTTCTATTGATTTGATCCTTTTATATAACATTATGTCATCTGCAAACAATCTAACTTCTGACAGTAAACCATTAACTCAATCATTCATTAGAATAACAATGGTCCCAATACACTACACTGTGGGATTCCCATGTTAACTCCTACTACTTTAGATACTGCATTTCCTACCCTAACCTTTTGCTTTCTACCTTTCAGAAATTCTTCTACCCAGCAAATCACCTTTTTATCAAGTCCAATAGTTTTTACCTTAGCACCATTTTATGGCTCACTCTGTCCAAGTGTAAAGATTTAGTGCTACACTACAAACTTGACCTCCCCTGTCCATTTCATCAGAAATATCTTGCATATGGCCTGCTAACTAAGATTTGCATGAATATCCTTGTCTGTTACCGACTTTCGTTCCTCACAGACACATCTGATATGGTTGTATATTAATCTCTCCATTAATTTACCTGCGACTGATGTCAAGCTGATTGGCCTATAGTTTTCGACCCTGTTTGTCACCCCTTCTTTATGGACTGTTACTACTATCACACTTTTCCAGTCATCTGGTAAACAACAAATATCCAGACTCAATTTAAATAATGATTCAAGGTAAGGTACAATGACCACTCCTACTATCTTTAAGCCATCTGTAGTAATTACCAACACTGGCCTCTTTATGCTTTTTTAGATTCCTTAGTTCCTTCATGATATTTTCACATTTAATTTCAAATTTTCTAATCTGCTCAACTCCAACTGTACGGATAGGCTCATTTCCTGACATTACTCTTGAATTATTGTCCCTAATGGTCTCACTGAACCAGTTACTTAATAACTTTTTCAAATCCTCAGTTACTTCTTCTCCATCCATATCTATAATTGTCTCAATACCCTCTCTTTTCCTCAGTTTCCTGATATAGCCATAGAAATTTCTAGACGCATCAGTTAGAGGTCCCCCTGCACCAATAATATTATTAATATTTTAGCCAATTTCTTTGACATTATTAATTCCTTTATTAGTTGTCTCATGATTTCCCTACTGCCTTGCTGTTTCTTAACTCTATTATGTTCCTGTCTCACCAATCTCTTTAACCTCCTCACCTTCCTGTTATAGTATGTGTATAAATGTCATTACCTCCAAAATAAATAACTTTCATCAGTTTAAATGATACTGTGATATGAAATATATATCACTAAACACATGGTTGTATTCTTGGACTTGTGACTTGCCAACAAATTATTTGTAATGGTCATTATTTGATTTGCATGGCTTAAAATACTTATCAGGAATTCTTACATTCACAAATAATTGCAAATTTTCTATATGTAATTTATCAAATGGCACATCCCCATATCTGTGAAAGAGACATCGAGGCAACATATGTCAAAGAAATTGTGCGCTGTAAAAGTCTACTTTCATTTCCAAGTATTTATTGGTATTGTGTTTTATAGGTTTTATAATGACCGAACAATGTTTCACCAAAAATAAAAATTTAAAATTTTCTATGAGTAATTTATCAAAACCTCTGTATTTCTAAAAAGATATTGGGACACCATATGCCATATTACAAAGACATTGTGTACTGTGAAGTCCACATCCAGCTCCAAGTATTTCTCAGCATTGATCTTGTGTTTTATAGTCACCAGAGCGACCAAAAAATATTTCACCGAAATAAAAGTGGAGTACCGGCAGGTTGACGAATGTGTTTGAACTCCACCGTATTGGACGTGCAGACATAGAATGCTCCCTAGACTTATCTTGATGAGCATACTATTTAAACAAATATTGGCACTTGTTCAGGAGTAAACCAAACACCATGCATTTTTTTTAAATCCACTTTTCAGATTACAATAACTGGATTAAAAGCCGAATGCCAAATATAGAACAGTAGTTATAATAGGATGACTTTGAGTTTAATTGATTTTTTATTGCAATGGAGTGCATGCTCTGGTGGCAATTTCTCTAATGATCTAATTACCTGTTACTTATTAATTTTTTATTATTATTATGTTATGGACTCAGTGTTAAGTTAAATTTGTTCACCCTTTTGCTTTTGCCATTTACAAATTTTATTTTAAATTCCATCAACGTTTTTGGTAAATTATTGACCAGTTTCCTTGTTAATTTATTCCAATTCCTGCCACTTTTGTCCTTAGAAGAAAAATTTCCCACACCATTATGAATTGAGTGTTAGCTTGTGCCCTTGGTCATGTTTTCCTTTTCATGCACTACTCCTGCTTCTTCGACCAAGATCCCTTTAAGCCCCATCGCAAAGATATGCCTTGTAAACTCCCAACAATCTCTTCACCCTTCTCCTGTCTTCTGATGACTCCCTATCCATCTCCTTTATCGGATCAGTTACTGACTGGGTCTTGGGGACCTGTAGAGATACAGCAAGCAAGGGACTTGTTTCAAGGTGGTATGGTTCGTGATCTTGGATCGGCTCTAATATTGCCACTAACCTCTGGCGGCAGACCCGCGACGCTGGCGTAGGCGATGGCCTGCGGGATTACAGTGAGTCCGACGGTGAAGCCGGCGACGAGATCCGCGACCGCCTTGGCCACTGTGTACTGCGGCATCCACGTGAGTATGGGCAGGCGCCGGTAGAGCAGCTTGCGCGTGCAGCTCCGCCGCGCTCTGTGCGCGGCCCAGCTGAGCGCCCGCCGCGCAGTCCTCCCTGGGCCCGGGGCCCCAGGGTCCGCTCCCGGAGGCTGCTTCGAAGGCGGCAGTCGCACCGCTACCGGCGCCGCTGAGCCGTTCCCCACTGCCAACACAGTCAAATAATCACTACATCGCTAAGATGGACCTAACCTAACACACTACATTATTAGCCCCAAGCAATAATACAAAAATCTGCTCCAGGGCATGATACCGTTCACTACATCGCTTTGAAGAGCCTATCCTAACAGAAAACATTGTTTGCTCCAAGCATTAATACAAAAATTGTCACAAAGAATTCACTTCTGAAGCAGGTACAAGCATTTGGAATTGGAATTTTTGCACCTTTCCAGGTGGCTCTGATTAGGTTGAAAAGCTACATCGATTGGAAGATTTACTTAATAACAATATGCTTTTTTTTTAATACAATACTTCTCCAAACTGAAAACTTTGTATGAGTTATAACTGAGACAGCTTGATTTAGTTGCCTCACTGATCGCAATAACAGTAATGTAAGCAGCAATACATATTTCTGCAAAAGCATCAAAAGCTATAGCTTTGAAGACAATAACCTCGAGTGGTGTTTCGGTACCTACCAAAACATCACACCAGTTGATTACCTTCATACTACTAGTTGCTTATATCAGTTAAATTGTTTATTTTTGATCATATCGTTTACGATTAGGTAAATCCCATAGTTACTGATCATTCTGCCATGGCATATAACTAATCGTTAAAATGTTCAAAGCAATAAGTTTCGGATACAACACAGTGCAGAGTAATTGTCCGCATTCGTACGGCAACATCCACTGCATTTCTGGAATTTTTAAGGAAATAGTAAGAGTATTTTTGGAACGATGAGAGAGGTAAAAATAATTCGTTTCAAAACTTTTAAAATGAGGAACAACTGTTTGAACAATGGCTGTAGACAGTGGCGGAGCACCAAGGTCACCCCTGACGACATGGATTTTGGGGACCTTTTTTTAATGTCAAGCCCCCCCCAAACCAAATCCTAACCCCCCCCCCCCAAAAAAAACAAAATCCTGGATCCGCCACTGGCTGTAGACTTTTAAAAAAGAATCATTCCGCTTGTAATAGCATCGGTTCTGCAATGAGGCTTGCACAGTTAATACGATGTGTATGTAAGATAGGAAAAAACTAATGCATAAACAAGTAAGCATTCTGTCGACTGCATCAAGGGCCACTGGGGTTAGGGTCCCATTCCCTAACCAACCTGCAAAGTGATCACTGGGCTAAGGAAAGTGGTTACAGTGTGATCGCAGGTGCAGAAGGCAGCCACATTTAACAAGAAATCAATCCACAAACAGCATTAGTACAGTATCCGGCGTGGTAAACACCGCGCGGGTGACGGTTGTCGTGGCAGGCTAGCGCAATGCATCCTGCTCCAATATCTCCTGGAATGATCTTGGTGGGGTTGTCTTTCCCGGTGGCGATGACACGTGCTGGTGGGGGTGGTCATGGCGGTGGTGTCCGTCATCGTCCTAAAGCCCGGGCAAGTCGGGGGTGGTCATCTAGCAGCACTGTGGCTGTCGCCGTCGGTGAAACCCTTACCGTGTACTCCCGGGATGAGGAAAGGCTCTGCGCGTTGCGGCGGTTACGCTCTGGCGCCCTGGTGGTGCGAATCACGTCTCACCAACACTTACAACACCTGTTGCACACAGCTGTTACTAATATAACGATTTGGCATGTTTCCAGGACCATCTCAACGGCAGCGACGGCGAGCGGCACCAGCTGACAATCTCAATGGCAGCGACGGTGTGTGGACCAGCTGTAAGTTGTTGCATGATACCATATCCTAACAAAACTAACAAACCCTTCATACATCCAACCTTGTAGCATAGAATCTGTCGCGGTACCGGTAGTATCTTAGCCAGCCGCTCTTATTCCCTACTTAACTATCGCAGAGGTTTTTCTCCCAGCGGTAAAACCTTGGCACTTTTTTCCCTCTGACCTGTCTCTTCTTTCAAAAAGTTTCTGTCTATCTTATTCGATGGACCCATGTAAACGGGCGGACGCCTGGACGCATGGAATACATCACAATCCCGTTCCTGTGATCACCTATAGAATTACTAACTTAATGCATGTGCAGAGGCGAGCAGTAGTTAACAGGAAGACCGCCATGCTTGGAGGAGCGGGTTTTGGGTGCTCCCCCAATTTAAAAAAAAAAAAAAAAAAAAAAAAAAAAATAATTCTAAAATCGTAAAATCTGTGATATATTATATTCTAATTATTTCATGTATTGTTTAAAGACATTTGAGTAGCGTAGTTCACATTAAACTTAACATTGATCGGCGTCATTGTAAAATACCAGACTTTGTATTATGTGGAAAAATTTTCTTTTATAGGAAAGGGTGTAAGGGATTGGAATAAATTGTCAAGAGAAGTGATGAATAATTTACATAAACACTGAAAGAATTTAAAGGAAAAATTGGATGGGGGCAAAAGTGGGCTGGGGGAGGAAAGGAGAAGGATGGGTGTGTAGGGAGATTGCCACCGGAGCGTGTGCTCCATCGAAATTTTATCAGTTATTATTATCATTATTATTATAACAGTTGAACTGAGCAAGAATAAAATTTTATTCAAATTTTTATCAATTTTATTATTTTTTAAAAAATAATTTTTATACCAATACACGATGCGCCATCTTAATGTAGCTCATAATCATAAATATAAGAACTGAAGAGAAAAACAAAGTGAACCAACATAAAACTAGTTCGCTGGGTATGACGGGATGGACTTGATATTTAATACTCACACCCCCAAATAACTGTTGTGATTCATGAACATTATATAAACATAACTCAGTCCAAAACCGAAAGACTGGTTCCAAGAACGTAGCCAGGATTAGCTTCAGGGTAAGGCAAAAACAATTAAATTTAATAAAAAAGGTTTTTCTTATTAAAAAAAATTAAAAAACTCTCATTTAACTTATTTAAGCACTAGTGTGCGAGCGTTCTGGCAAAATTTTGACGAAATTAATTTTTCAATTTTAAAAGTGGAAATTTTTACTTTCATATATTTTTCGTTCAACTACTTGAAAGAGGGTGCGCCCATGATTGGTTGAATTTTCGGAGACATTAAGCGTATGTCGGCAGTTTCACAGCCAGTTCCTTTTCTTCGGGACCTATAGTTTAGCGATCACAGCGTATTTCACATACACAAAGTTACCTTTCGCAGACGCCAAAGTTAAGGACTGACTGAAAAATTCTATATGGCATCGAAGAGAAAATTAGATACACCTGAAGTCCCTGAGGGTAAAGTAACAAATCTGCATGTTGTAGCAATTAATTGCTTCATAGTAATATCGTAATTTAGATGAGTTATTCAACAGAAGTTACTTTATTATAAAATAGTTGCGATAAAAGAAGCTGTAGCTTAAAGGATTATTATTATTTGAAGTGGTTCGAGAGATGGCTTAAACTGGGTTTACTAAATCGTGGTTAGGCAACAAAGTGCCATGTTTAGTAAAAAAAAAATATATATATCGTTTGTTTTCGAATCTACCGGGAGAAAATATCCGAATTGTTTGGCTTTAATAATGGTTTCTTCTTCAACTAAAGATGCTCACAAGAATCAATTAACTAAATTTAATCACGATGGATCACATGAGATTCATCACTTTAGTTCTTGCATTATGGTCACCCACCGTACTGTTTATAGACTTAACTGATCGAAAGCATCCATAACTGTGAAAAGGTCAGAGCATGTAGGTTGTTTGTCGGCCAGGCGGGTGTGACCTTGCTTACATGCAGTGGCAGAAACGCTTATACAGTGAAGTGGGCTTACTTCTAAATCTCCATGTAGTTACAATAGCATTACGAATTCAACATTATTAATTAAACAATGAACTACTCGATTTTTTGGCAAAAGATTCACATTCACTAGCAATATAGTAGAGGATCTAATGCACAACAGTAGGTCACTTGATACGTAGAGTTATGAAAGTGGGATTTAAAAGCTCTGCTGATAAATTTCTTTATTTATATTCTATAATCAAATATAGCTGACAAAGTATCATACAAATGTCGCTGAAAATATTTTAAAAATGGAGTGAAACCTGTAAAAGTAAAAGAAACAAAATTCATTTGCATTGGTTCAGTTATTAATTTTTATACAAATTGATTAACTTGCAATAGATGAAATGGCCCTCAACATCCAATTGTTAATAGTAACAAATTTTACAATCACCAGTTAATTTCAGACCTCTACAATAAACTATTATGAGTATTTACATAAAATATTCGGTAGCTGCATTTGTTAAAAAAATTTGATTCTTAATGATGTGGTAAGCATTTAAAATTAAGATAACCAGATTCAACAATACGCAATTGTTTAAATAACATGCAGCAACAGGAAAAACATTAAGCAGTAACTCGGAAAAATCATTTTCTTTAATGTACCATAGGCATCAATGACTAGGATTCCTTTGTTTACATAATAGTTATTCTTTGCTGGGTTCTGCAATATTGATAACTTGGTGGTATGTTAGTGCGTTGTAAATATCACAGTCCAACATCCGGCGGTAGCCACAGGAGCGTCGAATCTATACATAAACGTAACTCGGACCAATTAAAGTTGACTGAAGATTCTGGGAAATCTGACGATTCTGGTCGTTGTAAAAAGGAGTTTTTAGTTTTATGAATACTCAAACAACGGATAATACAGAATTTCACAGTAGTTGTAAATGTCTGTTAAGTTATTTTCTAATGTTTTAATTGTTTCGGAATAAGTGATAAATCATCGAATTAGAACAACTGTGACTAAAATTTAGTTTTTGAAGGTTACCGTACCGAGATTGGCGGATGAGCGGTAATGTTTGGCGTCGCAATCGGGAGGACACTTGTTCGAATCCCCTTCCAGTCATCCAAATTTGCGTTTTCCATGGTTTACCCAAATCAGTCCAGGCGAATGCCTGGATGGTACCTTCTAAAGGCCAAGGCCCAATTCCTTCCCGTTCCTTATCCCAGTCCATTACTGCCTCTAATGACCTCGACGTCGATGAGGCTTAAAGTCACGAGAAAAGAAAAAAGGTTACCGTTCTGTAACTAATAGCTACATTTAAGAATATGTGTAGGCTTTGCGCAAAATGGTTTTGTGACTGTTGTGATACGGACCACGGTGTAGTATCAAGGACTGTTTATTCCTTGAGGTTGACCGTGGTCTCTGCCAATCTTGGGACTGCAGCTTTCACCTTCAGCTGCGCTGTTCAGAACATTTCACGAATACGAAGAGCCAAAATAGAAAGTTACTGCTATGCTCATATCAAGCGATACGCTTACCCTTTCAAAACAAGTATGCAAGGTTGAAGGTGATTCTGAGCTCCATTTGAATAATCCTAGGCATAATTTTTTTATTGTCCTTATATTTTACATTTGCCAGGAAAATAGAATTAGTTTTTAAAAAAATAAAAGCGAAATAAGTGACATTTGAATAGATAGTATCATTTATTTTTGCTGCTCAGTCGTATTTGTTCATCTCCGTGAACCGTGATGTGACAGTCTATGCTGTTCTTAATTTTAATGACACACACAACAACAGCAAAACATTGTTAGATTCATTACGTTTTCGCAATGTTATTTCCCTTAACAGCTTTATACGCAACGGCTAATTAATTCTAATGCTTCGTTCTAGTGTCTTTAAAGTTTATTCAATTTCCTTTATATTCATATCCTTTCAAGATCTTTTAAACTGTTTTCCCTACGCTTTACCTGTGTTTGTTATTTAATTTCAAAAACTGATTTTTTTGTGTGTTTCGATTGGTTCACCCTCAACGGCAAAAAGCCGTTTTGTAGATAAGTGTCAAGCTGATGATGTATGGTAGAACATTTCTTTACTCATTCAGTTTTAGAGGTCTGTTATGCTTGGGGGAAGACGATATTATATTTACCGAGGAAGAAGAAGATAATATTGAATTTTCTTCCACTAATGTATGTGTTTACTATCCAGTAAAGAAAATAATAGATTATTGAATTGAAGGATATTTCAAGTAAGACAGTGAGAGAACAGTGTTGCATCAGAACCTTTAATTACGAATTGTTACGTAACTTTCGCTTCACTGGCCCTATTACGCCTAACCTGCAACGCCATTAACAAGCTTCAGAGAATAGCCTGTTCTCTGAAAGAACTCAAGATAAGAGTAACACAAGTATCGAAGTTCAAACAGACCCTTCGGATTGTCCGAATGTCTCTACTTCAAAAGAATGTTCTGCTCATAGTTCCATTTCCAAGATAAATTTTCCGTCACGAACTGAAGTGCGTGTTAATGCGTATAACGGTGCGGTGTCGCGAGGGCCTCAGGCTCGCCTTTCATTCTTGGAAGAATTCCAGCGGGAATGGCATGCCGGGTCAGGTGGAAGAACCCATCAGCTGTACTCTTCCTCAAAGTGCAACGTATGATTGCGCTTTAACCTGCAATGTCAAACGAAAAGTACTCGAACAGTTAGTCAGTTTGACAGCAAGATGTTGTATGTAAGCTACATAAGTACTCGCAAAATGCCATGACCGAAAAAATATGATTGTGCCCTTAAAAGAAAGGATTTAACTTCTGTATTTGTAATAAATTACTGGCTCTCTTTTGAAAACAGTGTTACGGTCACGAAATTTAAATTTCAGCCTTGAAATATAACAATTCGTAGAGACCTAGAAATGCTGTCTTAAACAAGACTGCAGTGCAAAATGTTTAAATGTGATTCCTTTTACCGTTTATAGTCTTTATCTACAGTAATATTATAAATCTCTGTGTGTTTGTTACGTTTTCACTAAGAAACGGTTAAACCAATCTTGATGAAATTTGACAAGGAAATACTGCGTATCGTTAGGAAGGATATTGGTTCATTTCGGAATATATAACATATTTTGTCATGAAATTTTGAAAACTAACCGAACGGTGACAGACAGACGGATAGGGTCTGTAATGTTATTTCGGTCACTCATGCTTTGTTTCCCTCGCAGACAGTTTGTCGGACACTTTTTACGTAAGTTACAGCTTTCTATATCCGACTGTAGCAATAAAATTCTAAGTCCGCGCGTACGAAGTCGCGGGTAGCCGTCCTCGGTAGCGTAGGGGCTAGAGTGCCGGAGGTCGCCTGTTTGAGTCCGGCCGAGGGCATGGATGTTTCAGTAGTGTGTGTGATGTCGTGTCAGTGCTGTAGTGTCCATACTTAGATACTACAACCTACTGGAGAAACTGATTTCCTGGAAGTTACGATAATCACATTGCTCCAATCGCACTCTCTAAATTCATTTACAAGTCCTGAATTCTACTAAAGTTTCTTTCTTTCATCATCCAAGGTTCTGAACCGTTCGACAGTATTGGCACAAAGTAAGTTTTACAAATAATTCCTGTGCATTTCCGTGGAATCTCTCTGCTCTATATCAGCATTCTAAGTTACATGATTAATTCCTGTGCTCTTCTGCACATTTAGTTTATTTTTTCCCTGATTTTCTTACATCATGCTTCTCGAATATCTTAATGCTTCTACAAGATTCACTTCATCATCTACACATACAACATCAGTATTTGCTCCACCCTCCCCACCTTTTTCAAAACAGGTAGTAATTACTACTTCGCCCTTTTTGAAGAATTAATTCTGTACGAGGTAGCTACTACCTGACACGCATCCACATTTTCTCGCCATTCCAGACTCTGGAAACAACGTTACTTTCATGTAGATTCCTATCTTATAGTACAATTTGTTTATTACTTCATCTATAACAATAATGAGTAGCAGTGGAGAGAGAGCACTTCCTTGTTGGGCCGATTTTAAATCTCAACCACTCTGTTATTTTCACAATCATTTTCTCACAATTGCATCCTTCGTACATGTTCCTAATCTTCTACATTTCGTGAGAGGCGGGCAATGGCATCAAATAGGGAACAACCTGGAGGATTGAGGTACAATGGGGACTAAGAGTTCCGGGACCGCTATGGAAACCAGATTAGTGGCGGCTGAAGGTTCACTGGTAAAGCTGTAGAAGGCCGCGCAAGACAGCAGTGGATTAAATGAATGCTTAAGAATATTTATCTCAAGGGGACCACGTAATGGAACATAATAGTAACCAGATTAGTCAGCTCACCGATCGGCTTTTAAACTACAGAAGTGTCTGTAACTCCAAAGTTTCATTGCCTCAAGCAGCTGTTTTATTGCATATAGTGAGTTCGCAGGTATGGCAGGAACTGTAAACACGCCATTGTTTGGAGAAAAAATAGCATTTTCCCATATTCGTTAAAGACGTCTTATGACAAACTTATTAAACTTGCACATTATACCAAAAACAAACTAATCTGAAACTGTCATCCAACTAATGGAGTTGCTCATCTGTCCTAACTAGCGAACTTTATCGGAGAAACTCACGAATTTGTCTCTTTCTTTTAATTTAAATGCTGGTCAGTTTCCACAGTATTTGCGACGCTGTTAACTAACACTGGCAAAACAATTTGTGCAGTATCCAAGCGGAACAGCAGGTGGCATATAATTAATTCGGTATGTAAGGAGAGCAAGGTAAATACGCACAGCAGTATTTCGTTGCTGGTACTAGAATCCGTCACACATTTGACCACGGAAATTAGGGAGCGTGCACAAACTACGTGGCTCGGTCCAGGGTGGGGGGGGGGGGAGGGGTTGGCTGGAAGGCTACGCTGGGCTACGTGGGAGGAGGGGGGGGGTTCCGAACCAGACCACGTAGCTTTCCTTTCATAACATTGTTCACAGTTAAAATGAGGAACAGAACTCACAACAGCATGTGAATATTTATTTCCCTTTGTTAATTATCTCCGTATGTAATTTACAATAGTCTGACAAGAGAAAATAGTACAAAATGTCTTCTGGAATCAAAAGGGAAAAAAGCTACGTGCTTCGTGGGGGGGGGGGGGGGGGTTAGAGGCAAAAGCCACGTAGGGCTACGTGGGAAGGAGGGGGTGTTCACAGGAAGCCAAAATGGAGTTACGTGGTTTATGCACGCTCCCTTACAGTACTTTAAACTATATTATATTGCGAGTGAAATGTCTTATCGCTGCAAATATTCTTAAGGCTCTAAATCTCTCCCAAATATAATAAGCACCCTAGTTATTTCAGAAGATGTAATACTTTGTGGACACTGTGAAGAGTGTTCAGCAAATAATTAATAAATGGCAGGTTTCATACTTAAGACGGTTGGTTGGAGCACAACGTCCTGTGGATATCATGGAGATCGTTCCAACACTTAAAAGACAGTAAGTGTTGCTTAAAGTGAAAGCTTATTCATCTTTTTATGCAGTATTTTTGATGAGACGATAAGGTGATTGGCTGGTGGTGTAGGCAGTGGGCTCCAGTTTGCTGACGCAACGAAGCACTGACCGGGCTTCTCCGTTGCGTGACGTTGCTGGAGCCAGAACAGCTGTACGGTGACGTCACAGCTCGCTGTGGAGGTGAAGGTCATGGTGCGTGTTGATGCGTGTGTGTCCGCTGTGCAGCTTACGCAAGCAACCTGTTTGGACCAGACACGCTGTCTACAACAACCGCAGCGAGGCGCTCCTGAAAAACTTTACACGTCTTCGATGTAAGTCGCTGGCTTCGCGCAGAAGATAAAACAACGAGCTGAACGGTCACTTGCACGATTAGGCGTCAAGTTTTAATCTCGGAGTACGAGATCTGAAAGCTAACTTGAGATGGGAAAATACCAAGGCTTCGGAAAATCTGTGTAGAATTTCAAGTAAATTTTGAGTCTCAGAGATGAGGTCAAACAATGGCCTTTCCCGTGAAGTAGGATTTGATGTAATATATTATTATACTAAGTCGTAAGTGCAACCTGTTATCTGACGCGTTTTAACTCTCGACGCAACATGATAAAGAGGAGATGATACTTTTTCTGCAATATGTTTTGATTGTTTTATTTATAATTTTTTATTTACACATACATAATCGAAAGCAAAACTATAAACATATTTCACCAAGACAGGCAAATAATATTATAACCGTTTTCTTCCTGTCTCACAGACAACCAACAAAACAAAACCACAGCAAGTCGATTGACACACACATTAAGTCGCCAGTGTGTTGAAAACTCCCACTATCAGCTCGCTTTCGACTAATTAAAACAGCCGATTAACGATAAAGTACACAGAGGAATTTGGTTTGGTAGAGGATTCAAGAAACTGTATGTAAAAATCAAATTGAGGCATACGTTCAGCTATTAAACGTCATAGCATCAACGAACGAAGTAACCTGAATGTAATGCTTATCGTCATACTAAAAAAATCCTATACAAAAATGTGAAGAATCTCGAGACACCTCGGCTAACCAGGCACACATATAGAAAAACATGGATACTGTATATATAGTACGGTTAAAAGGTGGAGGAGGAATGGAGGAAATGCTTGTTGAAGGCATAAAGTGTAAATATCTTGCCTTATTACTCGTTGATAAATTCAATAGAACAGGATAAATTGTATGGAATTGTTCCAAATTCCTGGATTTATTGGAGAGAACGATGTTGTAATGTGCCACATATGTGAGGGTATTGGAATAAAATGCTTGAGAATGATCGAGTAGTACGTGACCCATGTTATGGGTACGTAATATAAGAGCTGGGAGAGGGTGCAAAGAAGGAAAGCTAGATTTGCTTGTGGAAATTGCCGCATGAGTCATATGATAAAGGATCTGCATTGCTTATAGTTGAAAGACAGTAGGCGTGTGAAGATAGTGCTGTTAGTGGATGATTCGTGTGTTGGCGATGAGGCCGGGACTGATATCATTAGAAGAAATGACCATGATTATAACACACCACTTGATTTTAGGTATAAGTGAATGGGAAACCTTTCATTTCTAGGTAAGGGATTCAGAAATTGGAATAAATTACCGAGTGATATTATGAACAACATCCTCAAACATCGAAAAAAATTAAAATTAATATTCACTTGAATTTTGAAGCAGCAGGTAGGAAAACTCCCACGTGATTGGTGCACCGTCATTATCAAACAATAAGAATAATATACAAATCAAAAACTGTAACAGCTAATAGTAACTTAATTTTGTAACCGAGTGCCAAAAAATTATCTGCTAGAACAATTTATTGATAACAGTATGGAATTCGTTTGAACAATTTTGGTGATATGACGGTTCTCTTCTGCCTTTAAACTGTTTAGATTTCCGTTGTGCTACTCGCAAAGCCGCCCATAAGGTCCAACAATTTTAGGAACAGTGAGCAGAATCACCGCTGTATAATTACCAAAACATTGAAATCAGTAATTTGCTAGGAAATGTAGTTACAAGTGTTGGCATTAATCATCGATGAAAGTCTAAATTTCAGAAGTCCTTCAACATTTAGTTATTGGCGAGTATGAGGCCACAGCAGAGTAGTTATGAACAGCTTAAGTTACCGAGACACACATGTAGACAGCGACTTCAGATGGTGAAATGTGCTTACATTTTCACTATGTTTCTGAGAAGTATGTCGTTAGTTTAGTCTCGGTCCAAGGTCTACCACGTATGTATAGCGTCGACGTTAAACACTGAGATCTGTACTTATGATAAAGCGTGCCATGTTCTACTGAGTTACCCTGCACACATGTTCTCGTAGATTAGCTTCATTTTGATTTCTTGCCGTGTGGAGTTACTCAACATATTGTCCTCACAATTTCTAAAAGTGTGGTAGGAAACTCAAGTATTGCAATGGTGTCTGGCAACATGACAAGTCGAGATTCAGTCTGCAGTTCGTTTTGACCCTTTTTGAGTGTCTTTTCGGGGACAGCGAATATCTGTTTGTATCCTTCGCACGTAATCAACCGATTTGCAAAATGTTTTCTTGGAACAATGCCTGCAAGCTGTTAGTGTTGCATAACTACACCTTCCATGAATGTTAACTACTGTAATCACTCAACTGTTACCAATTAATTTGTTACTAACATTCATCTTTTATCTTTTAGCATTAAAATTCAAGTCAGCAAAGAAAGACAAACGTAATTGAAATATGGGAATAAAATAATCTCGCACGAAGCCGGAATCTGAACAGATTGTAAACAATGGAGTAAGCAAAAATAATTGAATAAATTCAACAGAAGAATAACTCGAGTACATTGCCTAGGGAGATAGTCAAAGCAGGTAAGAAATCATTGGACATAAGGGAAAAAACGAGGTGGATCACAAAGAAATGTTGGAATTGATTGATCAAAAGAGAAGACACAAAAGGCTCAAAATGAACTTGAAATTCAGCACTACATGTATTTTAGAAAAAGAATGCCAAAAGATACAATAAAGTCATAGGGAAATGTCTACAAGAGAAGTGTGAAGAAGCAAATGCTTGACACACAGAAAGAAGATAGATTTTGGAGAAATGGAAAAAAACAGAAGTTCGGGAGGACGGCGGTTCGAATCCCCGTCCGGGCATCCAGATTTGGGTTTTCCATGGTTTCCCAAATCACTCCAGGCAAATGACGGGATGCTTCTTTCAAAAGGGCATGGCTGAATTCCTTGCCCCCTATCCTTTCCCGTCTCTAAAGACCTCACTGTTAAGAGACGTTAAGAAGTAAAAAAAAAAAAAAAAAAAAAAAAAAAAAAAAAAAAAAAAAAAAAAAAAAAACTGAAGTTTTAACATGAAAAGTTGCTGATGGAAAAAGCATTTTTAACCCAGAAGAAAGAGCTAACATACATGAGATTCTTAGAGATATTCTCTTGAAGGTAACAGCTTGAAACAAAAAATAATAAAGAAAGGTGGATGACGATGTAGTCATCTTGTTTTAAATACAGTATCTATCAAGGCACTGAAAGATTTTGTAAATAAGCCAGTAGGATTTGATGAGATTCCACTGGAAATTCTAAACTCTCTGGAAGGTGAGTAATTGGAATACTATTCAAAATAATATCAAAAAGTTATAAAACAAAAGATATCAAATATTTTAATAAAAATATCTTCACAATGCTGAAGAAAGCCCGAACTGAAAAATATGTAGTACGCTTAAAAATTGCTAACCTGTATAATATTCTGAAGAATAGAAAGAAAAGTGGAAACGATATAAGACAGAGATAAATTATTTCGGCCTTGGAAATAGGTTTTGATAATAGGCCTAATAGATGGGGCAAAATGTTCGAAATTTTAAAAAAAATCTGTTATAAAAGGGTACGGCAAATATCTAGTGTTCCCTAACAATCAGCTTTTATGTAGAACAAGCATTAAAGGAAATAAAAAAAAGAAAATATTGAACTCGAGGAGAAACAATTAATATTCCACGATTTGTTGATGATATTTATTGTTAACTGGAATAAATAAATACAGAAACAAAAAAAAAATGGGAGTCACAGCTGATTAAATTAATAGTAAGAACATATGAAACAAAAAAGTCAGAATTTTGTTATTAGGAAGTAAAATTACAAATGAAGGCAGAAGCAAGTACGATTTCGAAAACAAGGTAGTATTAGCGAAAAGATTATAATTCAATTATAGAAATATTTCAGTCTGAAACAATGAGCAATGATAGAGAAAGAATTTTCTGAAATTGTATGCATGGAGATGAGTACATTATGGTTCTGAAGCATGGATTTTGAGAATGGCATAGAGAAAACTGGGAATGTGATGCTACATACGGTGTTGTAAATTAAATTTGTAGGTTCTGGAAATGATGATTAATGGAAGAAGTTTGTGGAAGAAATTCGCAAAAAGAAGAGACATAAACTTTAAGACATATAATTTGTTAGTAGAGCGAACAGCACAAGGGGTGAGTTATAGATAAAGAGAAATAATAAAACACATGAACGTAACGTTTTCGGCAGTACGTTGCAGTGATATTCAGATGAAAAGTTTAATTCAGGATACGAAAAGATGGAGGATCGCATCCAACCTATAGAGAGACTAACGAAGAATAATGTAACAAGATGTTCAGATGAATTCTATAAAACTTTAATTTTCTCATATTTTCACCTTGATTTCTTCGATCTACTATTAGTTTACAAATTATTAGATTAATGTTTAAGTATTGTTGTAACACCAGTGTAATCTATGCATACAACCCACATTAAATGTCTGGGTATAAAATGAATAACATATGATACTTATATTACGGTACAGCTACATCAATTTACCTTCTTGGTCTCAAAATATTTTATTTAAATTATGTTTATTCTGAGAAAATAATTTGGAATTGATACAATATTATACGAATGTTACTATGAATGAAATTTTCTCAGGCCATAATTACAGTGCTATCAATGAATTAATTAATTTACTGTACAGACTTGTAGATTTTCCTCAGCAGTTGCTTACTCTGCCGATACTAAATCCTTTCAGAAACAGGCGTAAGGTTTCCCATTTCGGTGACAACCTCGTGGCGCCGATTTTGGTTGCTACTAACGTAAGTTATTCCATCGGTGGGCGTTTACTTACGAGAACTCCTTAATCGCAGTTAATTTTTGCTGCGAATACCCTTAATTTACAAGATGGCCTGCGGAGGTTATTTCTTGATCGACCGTTGTAATGTTTGAGTACGCAGGGCAGTGTCGGCACGAAGTAAGGCGGTGTACTCCTTACACGTGGGGCGTCCCACATTCGTTCGGACCTTCTCAAGCCACAGCGCGCAGTCGCAACTTACGTTCACGGTGTCATTGAACCAGGTGTGGGTCATATGCAGTATACGAAGCACCGAATCCTCAGTGATGTAGCTAATGTTTTATAAATTAATTACACTAGGTGTTTGTTAAGGAATTCCATATATTCTAACAGCTCACTAAACAGAATAGTTGAATGTGTGATGGAGTTAATAGGATAAGCATCATTTTTGATGTTCATAAATTAAATCAGTGTGATTTAAAAAAAAAATTATTTCCCTCCCCATCATATTAAACGTCATATTTCGATTACATGATTAATTTCAGCAGCTGTTTTTGTTTTTCAGGAAGTAACTCGATATAAGGTTTAATTCATTTTGCTTGGCGATACATTCAAACACTGAAGTGCTTCTGCTTTTCCTTCTGCCACGAAGAGCAACAGGTTATATTAGAAGTGAAGCTCAGATTAAACAAAGCACCATGTTTTCCTCTAACGAAACTATTAATACAATTAACTGCGATTGCGAATAGCCTACCTTGCCAAATTAATCTATTTTCTGCCGACTATAGTGCATGAAGAATAGGAAATACAAGAAAAATCTGCAACATAAGGATTCACACTGTTCTATGTCACAGCAACCCGACAAGAAGAGTATACTTGATTCGTTTCAAAATCATTGACACTAATTGGTCAAAATGTTGTAGTTAAGAAAGTTAATTATGTACATAGGCCTACTAAGTTTAGTTATATTCACAGTTTCCGAACAACCATACACTACACGAGAGATTACAACCAATTTACATCTCTTTTCCTTTCGCATATCCAAAAGTCGGGTTTTAAATTCTTATTCTTTTCACTTTCCCAAGTTCAAAATAAAAAATTCTTTAACAGTGTAAAGTCTTTCTTTCTGGGGTTTTAAATGTTTGAAGGTATCAGAAAATTTGATTTCTTTGCTTTGTGACTATGTTATTTTCTGTCCTATGACGATATGTATTAGTAATCATGTCGAAGTAGTTATGGTTGTTCAGTACTAAGGATACAAAAGAATGTCATGGAATCATTTCAAGTATAAATCTCTCATCACATTACTGCAGAGTATCCGTGCATTTAATTAAACATACAATTTTTAAAATTTGAGCACTTCTTAAGACTTTAATTCTTCCGTTCTTATGAGGAATTTTCCCAGAATTACCTTCAATAACACAGAAGAGACAGCGTAATTTAGCAGATTTCACATTAGTGAAAATGTTATAACGATAAATTTTTTCTTCAGCTTTTTTTTATTATATTACTTTTTATTTAGTATGTTTTAAAATAAATTTTAAACAATTATTTCATCCTCAAATGTCGTTTGCAGCTACCCTTCGTTTTCTTATTTGATGGGAGGGGTAGGAGGGTGGTGAGGGTAGGCGGGGGTAATTAATTGCATCTCTAAAAAAAAAGTAGCTATTTATTGATACTGAATAACAGTTTTGCTTTCTTTTGAGTATAGATGGATATGTTTTTCACGTTTCAAACTAATGATTTTGTATGATATTGGAAGTCACATCTTATATATAAAATTCTCATGTCACAATTTTTGTTCCCATACTCCTCCGAAACGGCTTGACCGATTCTCATGAAATTTTGTGAGCATATTAAGTAGGTATGAGAATCGGCAAACATCTATTTTTCATCCCCCTAAATGTTAAGGGTAGTCCACCCCTAAATTTTTTTTTTATTTTTTAGACAAAATTTTTATTTTTTATTTTTTTATGATACAACATACAAAAATACATACAATCCTAAATTTTCACTCTTCTACGATCAACCCTTATTTTTTTATAGCCATTTTAGTAATTCTTTTTGGATGCACCGGGTGGAACTGGCAAAACATTCGTTATTTCGATAATTCTTGCTGAAATACGATCAAATAATGGCATCGCATTGGCCGTCTGAGAATCGGCAAACATCTATTTTTCATCCCCCTAAATGTTAAGGGTAGTCCACCCCTAAATTTTTTTTTTATTTTTTAGACAAAATTTTTATTTTTTATTTTTTTATGATACAACATACAAAAATACATACAATCCTAAATTTTCACCCTTCTACGATCAACCCTTATTTTTTAATAGCCATTTTAGTAATTCTTTTTGGATGCACCGGGTGGAACTGGCAAAACATTCGCTATTTCGATAATTCTTGCTGAAATACGATCAAATAATGGCATCGCATTGGCCGTTGCATCATCGGGCATTGCAGCAACTTTATTGGATGGAGGCAGAACAGCTCATTCAGTATTTAAGCTGCCACTAAATATTCAGAATAACCCTGACGCAGTATGCAACATTAAGAAACAATCGTCCATGGCCACCGTGCTGAAACGGTGTAAAATTATCATCTGGGATGAATGTACTATGGCACACAAACATTCGCTTGAGGCGTTGAACAGGACATTGAAAGATATTAAAAACAACAACAAACTATTTGGCGGAACTCTATTGGTCCTTTCAGGTGATTTCAGACAAACACTTCCAGTCATTCCACGTTCAACATACGCTGATGAGTACAACGCTTGCTTAAAATCATCTCCATTGTGGCGTAATGTTGAAAAATTACAGCTAAAAGTAAATATGCGCGTTCAAATGCTTCAAGATCCATCAGCTGGAACATTTTCAAAACAACTTTTAGATATCGGTGATGGAAAAGTTGCTATAGATGAAACTGGATACGTAAAATTACCGACCGATTTCTTCACAATCGCTGATTCGCAAGATACTCTCATTGAACAAATATTTCCCGATGTACACACACAGTACATAAATCATGAGTGGCTTGCAGAAAGAGCAATTTTAGCGGCAAAAAATGTAGACGTTTTGTTATTTTTATATTCCCTCATCGTTCACAGCGCTCCATGCCTATTTCAGGCATATACCACATTCTTACATACATACAATATACACATTCTTACATACATACATACTTACAATAAGTAAGCTATTTTTTGTATACACTATAAATTACTTGAAAGTTATTTATATGGCAAAACAACGTTTGCCGGGTCAGCTAGTAGGTTTATAAATTCCAACCTGTAAGTTAACATTTTCTTGTATAAAATGACTTGTTTACTGACGTAGTTGACAAATTAGGAAAGATTCCAACAATTTTAGTGCCAATTTTTCCATGTATATAATATGTTTTCTTTTATGCTCCATGAAGTTTTAAACCTTTTCTTAGCCCACTTTTTGACTGACTTCAATAAATCTTTCAGTATGGCGTTATTCAATAATTTCAATAATTTTTACTTAAAGAAATTAAATTTATTGAATAAATCTTTTATTTTGTACACAAATTATTAAACCCTAGAAGAAAATAAAATAAAAATTCGTAAAAGGCGAAAGTAGGCGGGTACAAGAAAGGATAAAATGGCTGTGTATGTAAGCTTCCAGGGGAGCATGCGCTTCATCGCAAATAAATTAAAATAAAATACATATTTCTCCTTTCTAAGTTAAATGTTCAGAGTCTGATTCTTTTATTTTTTTATTTTAATACATTCCTCATTTACTGCTCATATTACGATATAATGTTTCAATAGTTGCTGAGCTATCAGATGTAATTTAATTGCGCTAATCACTGAACCTAGCGTGTATGATGATGAATATTATAACCTCCCTTCACAGCCTGGTTTGTTTCAGGAGTCGGTAGACGGAAAAAACTGAAGTCTAATTTTCAGATAAAAAACGAGTTTGCGCAGATAGCAGCAATTTAAAACATCTTGTGTACAAAGCAACGTAATAGTGACTTAACACTTCTTTATAAAATGTTACTGACAATAGTTAATTTTACTGTCAACAGATTTTCACTAAGTGAATAACTAATTCAATTTATTTTTAGGTTCAAAATGATTCCATGTTTTTATTATTATTCACTTTTCTAGTCTACCTGAAACACAGCCGAATAGCGTTATCCAGATTTTTTAAGGTATTCTCAATGTAAACAGTCAGCTGTTCAACAGTTTTTGGTATCGTCCTAAGCACTTTGCCTTCAAACATCCCTCAATGAAAGAAGTCAATTGGGTTAAGATCGGGGTAACTTGATAGGCATACTGTAATTGTTGCACGTTGTCCAATTACATGTAAACTTACTTTTTTGTCATCCTGTACGAGAATTATTATTCATATCGATCAATTAGCAGAAATATTCAATAATTTTAGGCTGACAATTAAATTATGATGATACCTAATCGTAAAAACTAAGGAAATTTGTCTGCGATCATTTTATTTACTAGAATTGTTACGTACTTGTCTTTTTATACTAAATATTATCACTAGATTCAATTACATTCTTTAAATATACAGATGATAAGGTATACGGATTAACAGAGATTGAAAGTTATGTACAGAATTTGTAAGATAAGGTTGTAAAATGTAAATAAACATTTAATCCGATCTTAACATAGAAAATAGATTCCTTTTAGGCTTGTTGCTGATCTAAGTGCAATGTCGTCTAATTCTATTTGCATTGCATATAATTTAAAATGGTACATTGCTGTTCTAATACAATCTGCACATTTCCTCTTATATATATGTTTATACTGTGAGCTTTCTCATCGCTTACATACACAACTGAGCCTCTTTCTCACATTCCATTAAAGAGATGAAAGTTTACTCCTGAATTTTCAAATAGTGTTCCTTGTAACGTACGGCATGTACAGTAACTTTCAGAAAACTAAATACTATTGTTTCCTATTACGCGCCATGTTTCCTGTTACCTGCCAAAGAAGCAATTCTTACTGTTACATGTTTCTTGCTGTGAAGTTATCGGCGAGTATAGTCCTGTTGTATCTGCATCCCCCTATGTAGCACCAGGAACATTCATCTTTTGATACTTGTCCTTCCTCTTATCCCCGTCTTTCGGATACTTTTAATCCTATCGTGATCCTAAATATCCATACTCCGAAATATCCCATTTCTACTAGCTTAAGCTTAAGTACACTTTTTTTTTTTATATAACCTTCTAGCATTTACATTCATCAGTACTCTTAAGTGGAAAATGTGACGCTAAAATGGAGCTGGGATCTCGGCGTCGATGGTTATCCGAGGTACTGCAGAACCGCGATTCATCGCTGAACACAATGCGACGCCATTCATCGTCAGTCCAGCGAACTGCTCTCCACTGGTTTGGTTTTGTGGTCGTGGCTTGCGTAGCTGCCCCGTTACTGGACCAGCGCAACGACCCGATTAGTGAGCGCCTCGCTACTCCTCTAATTTGGTGTGTCCACTGTTCCGAATTCGCAGTACAGCTGGTAACATAACGGAGCAGTAGCTGACAAAACACTCATGATTTCCGGTTCCGGTATCTGCATGTCGGCCAAACTGACAAACGGAAGCGCATATTTCCACAACTGGTAAACGCATTTTATGTTTTACCCTATTGTCTCGGGGATGACTAATGAAACAGACGTCTTTCTTCCGGCTGCTTGTAACAAGTAAAATCGAGTCCTGGCAAAGTTTTCCTCATGTGACAGACCTACAATTAATTTATGAAACAAAAACACTAATTTCAAGGAGTGAAGTGATTGCCTACATTTGGTACTACTGATTATAACATGTGCTCTTAAAAGCGTATTTTAAAAACAGTAAGCAAGGATAAATATTTCATAACAACAGCATTCTTATTTTTTTAAAGGGGGTAGAGGCAAAAGCCACGTAGGGTTACGTGGGGGCGGGGGGGGGGGGGTTCACAGGGGGCCAAAATGGAGCTACGTGCTTTATGCACGCTCCCTTAGTTGCAGCAATAATTAAGGATTGAAGTTATTCGTCGACGCGCAACTGTACAAACTATGTTTCATTTGGCATATTCGTTTCATTTATTCTTTTAGTGACGAAGTTTTGAAAGGCTAGTAGAATGTTCATTAGTGTGCTTATAACATGAAAATTAAACAACGGACATCAGCAGTAACAAAGAAGCTGGCTCGGAACTTCCTGGGTTTATAATGTTCTGGAAAAAAAAATGTCTCGAATAAATAAAAACGCGTATATCCAAAAAATAGCTTTTCATTTGAGTTATATGTAGTGCGATTCTCTGGTGGCCCAGTGGTTAAGGCGACAGACTGGAGATAGAAACGTCTCCAGTTCGAATCCAGGATTTGAAAGGGTTTTTCAAATACCCTTAATCTGGCCTACACCTCCGGCACGGCTTGCTGTGTAATGTGAAGTACGCCAGAACGATTCTGTGATTCGCATTGCGCGTTAAGCTGTAGGTCCCATTTAACCATAAGGATTACCAGGTTAGCTTGACAAGAGGTGTATTGCGCGGCGAATCGAAAACTGTCACTTGGCGGCCAAATAGTCTTACGGAATCACCCTGATAACAATGCCATGCGATGATTTGATTTCTAGTTCTAGTGTTCGATTCTTCGTGATGGACTTCGGGCAAAGATAAATGTACTAGTACAGTTGGTGATGAGATAACCCTGGGGTCTGCTGATCAGCAGGTGTGTAACCTTTCGCACCACAGAGACACAATGGACCCGGTCGACGAGATTCCTGAACGCACTAAGCAAGGCGGGTCGCGGCTCTTAGTAACGGTACGACGGCGCGGTGCAGCAAGGTGAAAGGAGACCGCTTCGCGACCCACCAGGCTCATTACACGCGAAACCACACTGCTTTACACCAATTATATATGAGGTAGGGTCCAAAGTCAAACAAAACATGTCCACAATATGAAGGTTGACTGGATTTTCAACGAGAAGTTGTAGAACCAATATTCCAGAGCTTGGCCGGTCCGTACCTTTTCTCCGGAACCTACAGTTTTACGTGGGATCTGTACCAAGGACCCACATACTGAAACTTTCCTCTGAAGGGAAGGACAAGTTAGAGGCCTATAAAAATTACTGCACCGGGAATCTTCAGAAATCTAGGTATACTTGCAGTTCCGGCACAATAAAATACTCCCTGCTGTTTTTTTAACCAGAAATCCCGGAAATTTTCTGTCTCAAAACTGGGATACATTGCTATATCACTAGTAGGTGGTATAGCATCCAGAAAGATTACGAGGCATTGTTAATTCTACACATAGGGATAACATTCCGAGTATCTTCTTTATTCAATAAAATATTGTGTGTAATAACATCCTAACTGCCTCAGGACCCATTTCCTCCGTGACGGAATTTTGTTCTTCCAATTTGGAAACTGAAAATAACTGAAAACGTAAATATGCATTGGGATGGGGAAGGGGTAGGTGAAAAAAGTTTCTCACAACCAACTAATATGGAAAACAATACTTTTTTGTGGAATTGTGTACAAAGTTGGATTTAATTAGACTCTCTGGAAATTAAATTCAACTATAGTAAATTAATGGAATGTTATGTACCTGTATTTAACATTGTAAAGTGTTTATACTTACGCGATGCTAAGTAACTAACTGGTAGTCAGTGGTTAGTAATACTCGCATTATTGTTTTGTTAAGAATTGTTTGCACTGCGCCATCTTCTCGAGGCTGTGCGCATATAAAATCAACGGAAATATACCTAACCTAATCTAAAACAAGTAAAAATGTGAAACGATAGTAATTTTTTTGTGTCAATTTCGTTTCATTAACCCTGGCGTTATCGTGCAGTTTTCTGCTTGACGTATACGCCAGCATTACACTACTTAGCTTGTTAGCATATACATGCACATTAACCAAGGGATTTGCGTCTTGAGAATCTTACTGACGCCATTCATGCAAATTTATGTTATATTACTGGACTCTTGTGATGTTACGAAATCACAGAACTGGTTTTCCTTCTCAAATGAAGTTGGTAACATTTTTGTTGTTCTATTAAAGAGGATAAGTTGCATTTAACGGTTAAAAAGCGCTCATATCAATGTGTATGTGATCTTTGTATCTTTATGAAGAGCCCGTGCGGCCTTTCGCCCCGGGCTCTCTTGACCCATATGGGGCGCATTGTGCGGTCAAGCCAGTGGGGTGGTGGGGGCTTCCTCCGCTTGCATAACCTCGCAATTAACAGGTGCTAACGATTATGCAAGCCCCCGCGCTGCCAACTTCACAATCACCTCAAGCCGAGTGTGACGAATGCAGTACGAAAAAATAATGCCACAAGGTGGTGCCACGCTTTCCGCGTGGCTTTGAAACAATGAAAATAACAGTGGTTGAAGAAAACTACTCAGTTGGAATCCCTATTAAGAAATATGACTATGTAGCAATCTGACCGTTTGTTGCTGCTGATTCAACAGCGCGGTTCATCTATAAAAGCACAGAGCGCCATTTTCAAATCGAGCTTCATGTCAGAGTTACTAGTATGCTATCTACGTGAAAGGGACACTAATAGATAAAACAAATGATGTGTAGTTGAGCATTTTGAATACTTAGGTCAATATCTTTAGCTGCTTATTTTACTTACAGTTTTTCTATATTACATTAGTGTATGGAATTGTTCCAAATCAGTTTCTCCCCTTGAGGTTTCTCACTAACTGAGCAATTTTCAATAAGAAACATAATTTGCACACGTCTGATTTTGAAAGTAGCTTCTGGAACAAGCTTAGTTGTTGTTATTCTGCTTGAGGTTATTCACCAACTGACCATTTTGTTATGAAAAGCATATTTATACACGTGTTTACACAATGTAGCTTTTAAACAGACTTTTGTTACTGTTTATGGTTTCTTCTCGAAGATGCTAACTGTCTATGGCTTATGTATTACCAACCTAATTTGATAAGTTAATTTTTATCTTTGCTGTAGCGGTTTGTTTGAATGCGAATTCATTTTTAGTGTCTGGTTCGTAAGATGGATGTATTCATTAATCACATTTTCCCCTTCGTTTAGTGCCTTTTGTATATGAAAATTTTCTTGAACTGTCAACATGTTTTTTCTGTGGTTATTGATTGCCAATATTTGCATGTCTGTTCCCATTTCTGTGTGTTCGTGTTTGTTTTCAATTAAATGTTCTGCATATGTAGAATGATTGGAGCATCTTAATGCCCTTATGTGCTCTTTATATCGGATTTCGAATTTCTGGACAATCAGCCAGAAAAACCCAACATTGTAATTGAGCATGTTTTGATGTTTAATAAATTTAAATATTTTGTTATATTTTATAATTTATAGGTCATATTTACCCATTTTTAAGGTCATATTTGCCTGCATATTTCTCTGGTTTTTTTTTTATCATAAAGATCCGAACCCTAGTTATTACAATCGGGAGAATATGGTGGCGAAAGTGATTTCGGGAAAAAATGGAAAATCGAAATCTGGATGGACGGACGAGGATTCGAAACCGAATACTCCCGAATGCCAAGCTCGAGTGGTACTACTCACCCACCAGGCGCACTGAGAAGGTTCCAGGACACCAATAACCAAGATATGGGCGTGCCTTAAAGCCTAACTGAAACAGCTCAATAGATCTTAAGTTTCGTCTCTGTTCTGAAAAATGTATAATGTAGATCTTCTTTATCACAAAAAATATCTTTAAAGATCTGCTGAAATGTAACGAATCTATATGAAATCTATCAGTAACGTATATCTAGAGGAATCAGTGGTAAATTTAATTTAAATAAGCCAAAGTAGAATTTCCTCTGTTTGAAGATAACTTAACTTAAACATAGCTCAACTAACAACGGCATTGTGACACTTCATAGCCAGTAGTATTAGATTTATCCAACCGCTGATGTTTAAAGTCCCGATTTAATACGTCGCATTATACTGGCTCTATATATCTCTGCACACTGTTAATAAAAATACTGGTTTTTGTCTCTACGGCTTTACAGCACAAAGAAAGCATTTGGGATAACCGTCCATTATACACACATCTGGGCATCCTGTATATATACGAAAACTGCTGATAGAATACAACACGTGGCACAAGATGGGGATTTTGCCATTTATGCTTTTTGTGTTGTTAATTGCAGTTGAAAATGGAAAAATTATTTATAGATTTTTTGCATATGATCTCATTCTAGGATAATTTCTAACCGCAATGAGATGAGTGTCAGAAATATTTTTCTATGTTTAATTCAATTTAACCTATTGGTTTATTTTTTCGGTTCCTATTACAAGTAAAAAATATTGACAAAAATTGTAGCTTATTAAGTTTTCAATAAAAAAAAACTAAATGTAGAATAAGGTGACCGGCACGCAAAGTAAAAATACATCAAACAGCTGCGAGAAAGAGCATAATTTTAAGAGCAAACGGAAACCCACATAAGCGAAAATTTGCTGTAGGGCAAAACCGATGAACGCTGATGGCTAGGAATGTATGGCTGTTTTTAACAAACGTTTGATTGGTATTCATCCAACTATTTTTAAAAATGATTATTCTGAACGTTGATTTACGTATTTATCCAACATAAAAATCATATTCCTACGTAACTAGCTGACAGAGACGACATTCAGATTCTATTAGAGTGATCCGATGTATGAATTTATATATGTTCTTAAACATTCAAACATCAAACAAGAACACTTTGTTAATGCAGAGCTTGGTCAATGTTCCTTCGGTCCGGTTGTGATGTCGGTACCAGAGTACACTACCGGTAAATCCGCTTAAAACCTGTGTTCCCTTAAAACATCACATTCATAGTAATTAAATTCTTGATTCCTAGCTCTCAGTGTTTGAATTTATGAGATTTGAGTACCTGGTAGCACCGATGAATAGAGCTTTTATTGTTACAGGTTGCCTAGTCAGAGAAATAGCAGTTTCAGACTACATTAACCTATAAGCTACAAGAAGAATAAAAATACGATCAAGATTAAAGTACCAAATCAATTTTAAAAAAATATGACTACCACAGACAAGATTCGCTTCGTGGCAATAGTAATCATTTTCACTCTGTGTTATAAACGTTTTTCTGTTAGATTCGACTGCATCATCGTTGATAAATTACAGGCAAAAAATTTCTTTAATTTGTAACTTAATTTTCATCGTTTCATAGTTTTGGTATTTCAATTTCATTCCAGTTTTTTGTACGCGTGACAAGTAGAGCACATGTGAAGGAGGAAACAGCGCCGAGAGCAGAAAACGCATACATTTATGCGTGACAATTCTCGTTGTGTAATTTCCTCTTACGTACAAAAATGTGAAATATTTTACTAGCGATGTAATAGTTAAAAAATCCTGCCGTACAGTTCTAAAAGAAGTATTGGTAAAAGTTCAGTTTAACGAAAACTGTGATAATAATCTCTTTATACAAAATTGTGAAGTTCATTATTGCTATTCGTGTCTACTTCACAAACTGTATTGTAATATTTCATGCAAAGTTACGACTTTAAGGAAATATATGAAGTATGAATATGAGAAAAAATTGTGACTACAAAGAAGATATTATTTATACTTTTCTTTTAGGTCGGAAATAATAAGTAGGAGTAAAGGAGTCTGCCTAATGTTGTGGTAAGGCTGCCGAGGTTCCGGCGCCTGCTTGCCCGCTGCCCGGCGCGCACGGAAGTGGAGATGCTCGGCACGTTTTGTGGCTGTCCAGGTGTCTTGGTCGCTCGTGAGTGCAACTCAACAGTCACGTGACTTCAATAAAATGTACAAGCCTACATTCGAAGTCATAATTACACTAGATATGATGCGAAGTGAACTTAAAGTGGGAAAGAAAGATACACTATATCAAAGTAATATATAATATATTTAATATTTTGTAGTAGTTAAATAAGGATACAAAAGCAAGGATAAGGTAAACCACTTAAAATCACCTGGTTCTCCTGTAATCTAACTCACCTATTATTGGCATTCGGAAAGCTGCTTGTGCAGATGTCCCATGAACCATTCAGTCATCAACTAGTAAAGGTGTGTTAACAAAAAGAATAAACTTGAACACTACTCTCTACTGAAATCATTTGTCATATGAAAATGTTATCACTTCTGGGACTTTGGCATTACTGCTGTACAATGAATAATGGTGGGAGCGTTGAGAACAGAATAAACGTTTTCTAGGGACGTTTTTTAAGGAGTATAAAATGAATAAATACATTTCCTCCTACCAACGTATCAGGGAGTTAACTTTGTTAAATGACATGATGTGAACCTATAAAGAAATTCGTGGCGTATGTGAACCGTAGGAGGGTCTACTTATCAGTTAATTTCAGTCGTGAGTGTGAGTGTGACTACAAAAAATGAAATCTTTGTAGGGTTCAATTTACGAAGCTGTTTTGTATTTCACCCTCACGCTATATTTTTCCTTAACTACTTTTCACCAGTAACGTCTACTGAAAACTGCGTGCTGCATAGAGGACAGCGTTTAACAGTAGCTGGTGTACGGAGACAGACAGGGGAGCTATCACGACATGCCATCTGCCTTGCGACAACCCGACCTGTCTTGCGACATCCGAGGCCATCCCTGGCTCCCACTCCAAGGCCGCCGTGCGCCCAAACACCAGGCACGCTGCTTCGAGGCTGTCGACGCATGCCGGCATGACGTTTGATGGATTGCGATACGTTGCTCCCCGTTCCCATTCAAGCCTGTTCCGTTAGCAGCTCTAAGAATGATCGGGAGTAATTTGGATTCCACACCGATAAAATATGCACGTTTACAATTATTTATATTCTGCGGATTTTGAGCTTTTAATTACTCCTGGAATTAAGCGCATTGAATTTCACGGATACATTGAAGATCCACGAAGAATCATATTTTGATGCTTCCAATCCAAAGGAAATAACAGCGTGTTATAGATAAAAAGGCCCAATTCATCTCAAACACATTTTAGCTGTCGCTCATTTAAATCTGAAGACAGAACACGGTTAGTTAATGTATCAGCCAAAAAATGTAAGAAACGCTTGTTACTGAAAAATTATAAGCACTCTTCCGAAACACATAATTTATTCTGAAAAACTACGTCTATCAGCAAAACAATATTTCACTAATCGTAACATTACTTCAAGTAATTACTGGTTAATATTGACAAATAACAATATTTCTGTTATGGCCATAGTAGATAATCTCCGACTGGCGCTTACTTTTTTAACAGACAGCGCATTTTCTGCATACACTCGGTCAACAACCAAAGATCATAACATCAGTTACCAATCCCCAAATACTTTACACACTACTAACTGTGAAACGCTATAATGCAACAAATCAAAGTTTGATATATCAGTACAATGTATATATACACAATTAACTAAAAAAAATGCTGGGGTGCGATATTAACACAGGATACAAATAATTAATAATATTAACGACTTGGACAATTGCAAGGGACATTTCTCATAAACGACAATGTATTGTCAATGTAAAGAGAAAATATACCAAACATTATTAGTAATTACTATATTGAAGAAATTGTACTGATCAACACAATACTTCTGAGACCGATACCGATCGTGGTGGGTGAGCGGTTAACGCTCTGGTCTCGCATTCGGGAGGACGCTGGTTCGAGTCCCCATCCGGGCATCCAGTTTTAAATTTTCGCTGGTTTCCCCAAATCTCTCGAGGCGAATGCCGAGATGCTTCTTTTAAAAGGCCATGGCCGAATTCATTACCGTTCCTTGTCCACAGTCCTATGACCTCGACGTCGACGAGGCGTAAAGCCACACGTAAAAAAAAAGAAAAAAAAAAGAGACCGATGTCGAATGAATAGCACGAGTAAATAAAAGACAACGATAGAATCAGACAGATGAAAGAAAATTGCAGACTTTGATAGGGATGTGATGGGTTGTGACCGACAATTAATAAAAATGTGTTTAAAAGTAAATGATTCTATTTTAACCTATGCTCAAGAAGAAAACTGGAGTTAAATAAGCAATACGATGGATAAATATACATCTTTCAGGTAGTCTAGAACAAAATATAAGAGCAAGCCTACATTCGATAATATAATCGTACTAGATATCACGCATAGTGTGCTCAGGTACAAAAGTTAAATACGCTATTCCAAGGTAATTTAAAATATATTTATTATTGTGTAGAAGTTAAAGAGAAGGATATAGAAAGAATCTTACGTTAAAACCACTTAAAACCAATTGGTTCTCTTATAAACTATCTGATCGATTATAATGTTCTGTCTCATCTCTTACTGGCTTTCAGAAAGCTGCTTGTACAGCTGTCCCATTAATCTTTCACTCAATAATTTATAAATTGCAAGAAATAGTACAAATTGGAACTCTATTTCATCCATTGAATTAATTTTTAAAAATGTTTTCAGCAATATCAGCCAGCTGCAAGTGTGGTTTTGTTTCTTAAAGTGTATAGGTACTACATCATCGTCATTAATACTTACTCTCAAGTGTCTACAACACAGGACGGACACAGCACTTAATTAAAATCACCCGTGCCCTCGGCCGGATTCGAACCGGCAACCGCGCAACAAGGGCTGGCATTAAATTCATTTTTCATGAGGAAAGTATCACTTCTGGAAGTTTGGAAGGAAGAGGGCATGTAATTAAAATATATAAAAATGACTTACAATTATTATTCGTATGAAACATATGTCAGACAATTTAGTGCATCTTATAAATCATTTAGTTCCCATTCACAAGAATTTGGGGTCAGATTCCTGCCGCGTCAATAGATACAGGATTTTCTGTGTTGTAGAAGTATCATATATTCTGTAAGGTGTTTTTTTTTATTTTTTTGTCACAATCCAATATTTCTTTCCAAAACTAACCGAATGTATGAATGAGGTATCATTTTAATGCTTAAGGTCTCCACTTTGATCACATAAAATCTTAAGAAAGGAATTTTTCGGAATTTGACCCTTAAAGGGCAGAATTATTATTATTTCCATTACTTATTTTACTGTCACGAGCTATTTTTCTCCCTTAATATGTAACCAAAATCGAGAAATGAGGTATT
Organism: Vandiemenella viatica; assembly: GCA_031002005.1. Lineage (NCBI taxonomy): Eukaryota > Metazoa > Arthropoda > Insecta > Orthoptera > Morabidae > Vandiemenella > Vandiemenella viatica. Next base: position 60,208,058 of record JARYHS010008075.1, on the reverse strand, counting down.
ATTTTACAGATTAAGGTCTCCTCTTTTGTAAAATCATATTTTAAGAAAGGAATTTTTCAGAAATTTACCCTTAAAGGGCAAAAGTAACAACTGTGAAAGTCGCGTGTATGAGACAGTTCAGAGCCAAGCCGCTAGTTAGCAGTAGCAGATATTACAGAGATATTAATAAACTGCTTCACTGGGGTCGAGATTTGTTACATACTTATTACACTAAACAAATAAGCAATTGAAACAAATGAAGCGGTTTTTATTTCGTCCTATAAAAGACCCAACCTTACTATTCATTGTATTCGCAAAAATTCGCACGGGTAATCTAGTAATAGCATAATTTGCCAGTGGTGGTTTTATCAACGTAATTGCATAATTCGTAACTACGTCAACACTGACATGCCAGTGAAGTCTCAGCGAGTGGAAAAAAACAGTTCAAGAGCACTGTGAGATCAAATAGAAATTGTATACCTCCTCACGTAAGAAATAAGATTATAATACGACTAAATATACTAGTAAAAAGAAAAGTATTGTTTATTTAGTCATTTATGTGAGAGCGAGTTCATTTGACGTATTTGCACGCGAACAGTTTCAGAACCTTCGCAGTGAGTGCGCTCCAGAGAGAGAGAAAGTTGCTCGGTAGCGATAAATGCTATCGCACTGTTTTGTCACGGTAGCTCGACACCACTAGCTGGTCGCTTTTGCTGTGTGAGGTGTCTCTTCACCGCTCCTTAAACAAAGCGTCAACACGGACACAGGGCGCCGATCACTCCGCAACAATATCGCTGCATCATATACCTCAGGACACCATTCCTAATCACAGATAGCCTACCAAACACCTATGTTAAGTTCCGACTTCTTCGCAGTGAATGGGAGCATACGATACTATTGACAGGGATTTATCGTCGGATGGGTACTTTAAACTGGGCGATCCCACATGAGTCACAAGGAATGACTTACGGTATCGCTGTTCACTCTCACCCTTCTTCCGTCACTCAAACATATGGCGGACAACTGTCTGCCCCAACGCCAGTGGCGGATTTAAGAATTTTCGGAGGTGGGACAAGAACTTTATATTACCGCTCCTTTGAAACATGAATTTGCCGCCAGGAGTAGTATAGAGCTGTTTTTCGATTTTAGCACCCTCCTGAAATTGCCACCCGGGGCAAGTGCCACGGTTTGACCCCCCCCCCCCTAGATCCGACACTGCCTAACACACACACACAGCAATATCATCAAAATATACAATTAAAATAATGGAGAGGCTACAAGGAAACAGCGGAAATTTTCTGCTTGGTAACTTCTGACGTCATGGAGGCCAGTCACGGCACTTGTTATCTTTACGCCAAAGTAGATAGTGTCCTAATTAAGGAGACTTACTTGTGTCAGTTTCCGAATCTAGTCAGTAGCTGCAGTGGGTTGCCTTAATTATGTATTGTCTCTGTTGTGTGGTGTTTACATGTTGAATATCATTACTTATTATCGTTGATATTTCGTATGAAATAGATATGTCCATATGTGTACATTAAGAAGTGATGCTTCGTACTGATGGATTTTGCCATAGCGACTCTGGACCACCACATTTTGTCAGTTGCGAGACAGAGTCTGCCGACAACATTCTGCACAAAGTGATGCAGATCTAATATCGCGATTTTTCTATTAATAGTTTTGTCATGCAATAGTTGAAGTGAATCAAGATTCAAGAATATTTTTGTAAACGGTATTGATCATCGTTCGTTATAAGTTTTTCTTAATCAGACATTGGGGGCGTCCATTATTTATGTGAGGTGTTTTTCCGGAAATCTGAACTCCCCACCCTTGAAGGCCCCCCCCCCCCCACTCCCTTTTGTTCGTCTGGTAATAGAGAGTGTCCTAGGGATTTCCGAGACAGCGTGCAGTAGTGACATACTCTCTTACATCCCACTACCAGCGCAGTGTCTGTGTACGAGTGGTTGTATCTACCACAAATCGTATCTGTTGTGCAGAGGATTTGCAACTGCTATAATGCTAAATAAGTGTTCTGACAAAGTAAGAAATGAACGAGTTTTGGAAATGATGGGTGCGAAAAGAAGTTTGTGGAAGAAGCTTACAGAAAGAAGAGACAGGCTGGTAGGTCATATTTTGAGACATGCTGGATTGGTTAATTTGTTAGTGGAGGGAACAGTCGAAGGTAAGAACTGTAGAGGAATACAGAGATTAGAATATATGAAGCAGATAACTGAGGACTTGGGCTGTAAGGGGTATGTAGAAATGAAGAGGTTAGCACAGGATATGAAGGGATGGAGAATTGCATCAAACCAGACGAAAGACTGACGACAGCAAAAAAAAAAAAAAAAAATTGCAAGAGACATTTGTGACCGAACTGATCTCTTTTAGCTATATTCGTGAGCAAAATAAGAGGATCTCGTTTTATTAGAGCATCAAGTACAGAAGCAAATGTAAAGACTATGGCACTAACTTATTTTTGATTTCAGTGTTCTATGAATTACGTGAAGTGTGAGTGAAGATTTACGTTACGTTGCTTGAATGAATTACATTTACTTTCACAATTTAAGATTTTTCGTCATGTAGTTAATGTTTCTACGAAATTACTTGAAATTTGTGTCACCGTTGTAAAAATCAACCGACCTTATTATCAAGCAAAGAAAGCCAGGACAATCGCTTATGTAATGGCTTGTAGCACTGCCAGAGAGAAGCAAAGTGAAATTCGCTCAGTAACTGCCGATGTGCAATCGAGAGTAGCAGCATGACTCTCAACACACAGTGGCGCTGCAACACCATCTGTCAGTCACACATTCTCGCATTAATACCTCTACAGACTTAAGCTTTCTGTCTTTTTCTTTTTACAAAAGCTGATATTGACAATGCAAAGTTAAATAAAGTTTGTCGATAACGCAAGTCAGAAAACTGGTACAGAACAAAGTTCAATCGACTAAACTCAATCGTCCTTAAATCACTACTCATCCTGTTACATTAACGGTCCCGCTCCGGAATATCTGATTTGAGGGTTGAACCTCACTCCTCAACGATATACTGTTTTGTTCTTTGTTCACAAACAGAATATTCATACAATTAAAACAATGTTGTAGTTAAAACGCATTTTATCGTAAAAAGATTAATAAAAGTGCAACAAATACAAGCCTTTACTTTTCAGGCTCTCCGAGGATGAATTGTGCTCCTGATGTTTAGTCGTGCACAAAAAACCGCCTAGTTAAGTGTAACAGAAGAAAATTTCTTTCATCGTTTCACATCGTGCAGTGAGCTGAGTTGAGGGTTTCGTATAATTCTCCTTTAACATGAGGACTGGAGTGGAACTTTGGCTAGAATAACAAATGTAACTATGACATCTTGTAATTGCTGCAAAATTATCGAATATTGTAAAAATTCTTTCTTCTTTGCAATTAAATATATCTGAACCAAAAAGAATGCAATCAGAACGATATTTATAAGCAACAGGGATATTTTGGCGTACCACTAACTCGTTAGGTAGCAATTTATATTAATTTTGAGCTTGCCTGTAGTACAGATTTATGACGAAAGTTACAAAATACCGAACTCACTCATGCTGACAAGAAATTTTGTACATGTGTTTTTTATTTGATTTTAAGTTTCATATTTTAATAATAACCCGTTCCTAGAGGAATAAAAACTGTTGTAGAACTTCCAAGGGGCATCTAAATAAAATCGTACACCTTACGGTAGACTCTAAAACACAAAATTTCATGACTGTCAACCAAATTACTGTGTTGAACAAACACTCAAATAAGGACCTATATCAAACCATAAATTTCAGTAGTGAGGTTGTTATGAAACATATTATTGTCAATGATTATGATCTGCTTCGTATACTGTACTGTTAATTACTTAAGTACATTATTTACTAACTACTCTGCTGACATGTATCATAGAATATAATCGAAGATGTCAAAATGTTATTAAAACTGAATGTCATAAATGAGCATACATATATGGATTTATCGTAAATTTGATTATCACCGTGCTCGCGAAAATCTGCCGCAGACAGACAGAACACCGAAGGAGTTTGGATGCAGAACATGTTTTGTTGAGACGTTCAGATGGACAGTTTCGGACAAATTCTACCTAATAAGAACAAAATAAAAAAACAAAACAGGGCAACCCAGTGACGAAATACCTAGAAAGATGTTTTGTTGTGCAGATTACGGCGTTGCACCGCATCAGTGCGCCAGAGCTGAACGAGAGAAAAAGTGTCTGCCATTGTGACCGTCACACCAGTTAAGAGAACGGCTGCGAGGCACAGGCCTGGTCTTCTTTCAAAAGATTTTTCTATCTGTATACAATGGACGCGTGCAAACGGGGGCCACTGGATACATGGAAACATCACTCCCTGCTACAGTGACCTCCAACAGTAATTATTAACTCAAATGCATGCGCAGAGGCGAGCAGTACTAATGGATGGCCGCCATACTAGAGGGGGCGAGTACAGGAGCGAATCAAAATAAAATAATATTTAAAAAAATCCATACGCTGGTTGACTTCCTTCCAAGACGGATCTCTACTTTTCCCTCGCCTACTAACCCTTACAAAATAATGGTAGCAAAATACCAGAAGAACGCAGCAAATCTGAATGCAGCATAAATTGGGTGCCTAACAAATTGAACAGACCGTGATTTGATTACTATGGCGAGAGAGCTTTCAGTTCTTCTGTTGTTTTCCTCTCATCTTACTTTCGCATAACTCTCTTGTTCCAAGAATTCCGAATCGCTAAGTCATTGATTTCGGGCTTCAGTCAGTACGAAGCTAATAATTCCTTGTTTTTAATATGAAATGCAGGTGTTAAATGGCTAAAGATGTTTGACCCTAAACTGCATTTGGGAATCCTCGGAAAATCGACCCCAATGGATGCAAACCGAATCAAAGTTTGCGTAATAGCAGTCTCTCTCTCTGAAAATTCAGCACACCTCTACACACACTGAATCACATGCATAAACCAGCCCTACATATGAAAGATAACGATGTGGAAAAATAAAAGTTGTGTATGGGACGCACAAGCAGTACAATCTTTGAATTTTCATCTAACTCTACTCTATCTCTCTATACATAAATCTGTAGCACCGTTATGTTTATTTTAACATCGCGTGAAAACGAATTGAGAGATTCTAATAGCGGTTTCACGGTTTTAAAGCTTAAGATCTTACTTGAAATCTGTGGTGTGAGGTATCATTCTACGTGACGTGGCGCCGGAGCAGTGTATGAAAATCTATTCCTATCCTACACTTTTTACGCCATCCTTGTAAACGAACATTGCTGATTTTGTACCAGTAGGAAAGACATTGAAGTCATATTCAGATGTTGACGATCGATTGTAGGTTCTACTCTCGATCAGAAATACTTTTTTTCTTTTTACTTACTTTTTCTTTTATACAAAAGTTCGCCTAAATACCAATTTACTTTTTCCACGAGAAACATTTGATGAAAAAATATTTCATTTACATTTCTAAGTTATGATATTTCCACCGGCTAATATTTTAAATTCGTCCACACACTGGTGAAGGAAAGCGGTCATTGTCGACATGGAACAATTTTATTTAGTTGCGCATTCAGCAAGAAATGAATTTGACGATCTGTTGCTTCTATAATTACTTATTTTTTGCACAATTGTAACAAATGTTTTTCAGTGTTGTTGGGTGCTTTACTTTTATTTTTCTATTTTCATCACTACGACAGTTATCCCATTCTTTTCCCACTGTACGGACCAAACAAAACATATCCTTCTATATGAAAGATGCTATACTACAGACCAAAGCTATAAACGCAATCAATTTTTTTTACTGCTTAACGTCTCTTAACAGCGTGGTCTATAGAGACGGGAAAGGATGGGGAGCAAGGAAGGGGAAGGAATTCGGCCATGGCCTTTTGAAGGAAACATCCCGGCATTTGCCTGTAGTGATTTGGGAAACCATGGAAAACCCAAATCTGGATGCCTGGACGGTGATTCGAACAGCCGTACTCCCGAATGCGAGGCCAGAACACTAACCATTACCCACCACGCTCGGTAACGCAATCATGTTTTGAACGCTCCATCAGATATTAAACACTCCACGAAGACTATTCTACCAATCTATACGAAGGTAATTCAGAAAAAAGTTTGAACAAGACATTATTATAATCGGTAGTACTTTATATCGCGATACAGTTGGAATTACTTACAGAGTGCTGAATTAGTGATGTCAGTGATATGGCGCTAATGAATGCAAAGAAAATTAACAACAAATAGTTAAATCCTGACACGTTGAGCTATTACGTCCAATATTAGTTATAAATTTAGCCCAGTCCTTATAGATCGTGATACTTATGGGACTACTTCCATACTGATGAAGAAATTTCATCAGGAGCATGCCACTCACGAAAGCAAATTAAATTATTATTAAATACTAAATTATGATTTGTGCTGTAATACGGGTGTCAGTTGTCATTCTGATCCCGTCAGCGTTCAAACATAAGCACAGCCTCTGCTAATATTGGTGCTAGAAAATCCAAATATCTGACGTATAACATTAATACAATATCCAGATGTTAATACACTCCTGTGACGTGATATAGAACTGTCACACACAACTATACTATAGAAGATACAGAACGCCGTAGTACGCGCGTCCGATAGGTACTTCTCGGATTTTTTGCTGTTGTTCCCTGTTTGTAGGATTAAAAATTTATTTTTACAAATATTCACCCAATCACTATTATTATTATTATTTAGGGAATCACAATGTTCTTGATGAAATACATTGTTTCCACATCAAGAACATTTATGAAAACACATTTCTGCTGTATTTGTAAATTTATATTTTCCACATAGCAAGGGCCACTAGAGGGATGCTCAAGGTAAAAGATAATTTTGTTACAAATCTGTGTTGGTTTGGGCATCACGAAAAATCTGCTGAACTTATCTCAATGTGATTTTCATCCATAGTTTTAAAGCTTAAGGTGTGACTTACGGCCTGCGGTATGCCTTATGAGGCTGCAGACCAGAAAATTAAGATATCTCTTGAGCTTTCTTTTGTATATAATATTGTAAAAGGTATAAATAACTGAGAATATTTTGAAGGCGATAGTCTTTGGCCTAAAATTTGAGGTAATGGGGAACTTCGTGTAAATAATAATAATAATTAAAAGGTAAATATTAATTTCAAGCTGACATCCATTTTGGCAACAAAGTTTATTGTTGGTCATATTGTAAATTAGCATCCGTCACCCGTTGGCGGTGTTAATGTCAGTCCTATAACTTGTACTTAATTTCATTGGTTTAGCAATAATTGGCGCGGCGAGTAATTCATATCACTGTACAGTTTTTTTGAGCCTAGATTTTCTGTAAACATCAAGAATTTAAAATATGTATGTGTGAATAAACCTCAAACATATTTACGGTGACAGGAAAAACCAAAAGATAATAATTAATTTTTTTCTTACATTTTGTTTAATTGGTTATATCGACATATTTTTTGTTGCACATTAGATATTTTTAATTACACTCTCGCTGTAGATTCATACGTAACAAATGTTGGTAAAAATATAGACGCAGTCACCGGTAAAAGATAGTTCATCAAGTATTTACATGAGAACTCTGTGTTTTCAGGGTCTATACAGTACAGACAGCAAACGACAAAGGAAACATTTTATTAAAAAAAAAACCCTGATGCACTCGGATTCAAACCGGTGGTCCTACCGACGCAAGGCCAATGCCGTAGTCTAAATCTCTCGAAGTTGGTGATATCCGTCACAACAGCACTAACTATAAACTACCCACAGAATAATGTGATAAATTCACGTTTAACTTTCTTACTCCGCATGTGGTTTTGTCTATCTAGTTTCACTAGTCACATCAAAACCGGTAAATCCCGAGGAAATAACTTAGATTAGTAAGTTTTTCACAATCCTCGAAATAAATAAATTAAAAACATTCCATGACAGTTGCAAGCTATAGTTGACAGTCACGTTGTAAGGCGTAATTGTACATAGTCTGTAGTTAAGTAGCAGCCAGAGAGTACATTATGCATGGTTCCAGACTAATAGTAGCGAACCGGTTCAATCCGATGGCAAAGGCTTTGGAAACTCTCTGGGAATACGACAGCGGAAGAGAGATCAATGAACTAATTTCATTATTACTATCCGTAAATGGTTCGTGGTACATAAGAAGAGAATAATGTGTATGCATACTTGAAAGTAACTGCAGCAAGAAATACAGCTACAAAAGTCCTGCGCAACCAATGTTCTTGGAAAAACTGTAATCCTTGCTCTAAGTTTCATTTGATTTAATCAGTTAACGGCATATGTACTAAAAAAAAAAAAAAGATATAGATAAATGAAATAGTAAAGCCTAGAAAATTGTAATTTGATGAATATTAATACTTGGGAAACTTAAAGGAGAAATTGAGGCATTATCATTCGAGTAAAAGTGTGAATGAAATTTGCGAATATTAATTAGTATCCCAGTAATTTCTACTGCTACTCGGCATTTACAGAACACTAGTCTTCGTAGTAACCAGGCAGGATACCAGCATATAAGAACCTGTTTAACAATTATTACAGTGTATAAAAAGAGAAAAAGATGAAACTGTGAATCATGATGGCTCTTTGTAGTGATAAGTAATCCTCCCGAAGATGGGTTCGAAATTGAAGCCAGAAAATTAAAATAAATAGTTATGTATATACAGGAAAATGTGGAGATTCATTCCTAATACACTTTCGGTTTGACTGAAAAAAGTGGAGTAAATAGTAAAAAAGTCGTAACGGTGTTTCAGAACATAGAATCCGGATAACTATGACAATCCGTCTCATTTACTATTCTTTAAATGAAGTGTTGTAAATGAAGAAAGTAGGAACAGAGATAATGCAACGGGGTACCAAGTCAAGCGATGGTGTTCAATGCGTCATCTCGTTTTCTAGTCACCATGCGAACTCGGTAGGCGGTTATCAGCATAAACTGTCTTAATTAACTTCGGCATGACGAATGTCTGTGATCGAGGATTACTAGAGAAGCTTACAGCGTTATTCATAATTGAGAGAAGACTTTTGTTTCATGTGTTGCTTGTAAATGACGGTTAATTGTAGTCCCGCAGTTGAATATAACAATCTGAACAGTGATGTTATCTGTAACATTAGTATTAATGATGTTTGTGATACACGTGTTGTGTGATAAAGTAAGTAATGTGTGCGAGGGACACTGAATAGTATTTTACCTCTCCCCGTTCAGAATTCAGTACGAACTCAGATTGCAATAAACTGAAAAGTCAGCGAGCCCAACACGCAGAGGAACAGTAAACTTTTCAAACGAGAGGTTTGCCTGCCACCACTGGATCGCAGTCTTTGATGGAGAAACACCAGTGATGCCAGGAGCTACATTTTTCAAGAGTCCTCAAAAAATAGTTTCTATTGTGACTCCGGTACTGTGAGACTCATCATCTGTGAAAATGACTATTCTCCGTTTCCTGCCCACAAACTATTAATTTGCTCTCCGTAACTGTCTGTAATGCTTGTATTCACGTCAAGTTGCAACAAATGAAAACTAAATCGCCATCCCCCCACAGAAGGCAGCATGTAGCAAACATTGTGGCATGATAAAGCTCAGAGTTAAAAATAATACTGTAGACCATATATGGGCAACCCTCCACCAGCTTCAATCCGGCCCGCGAGAGATTCAGAAATTTCAAATAAGCTTCAAACTCAAGTCTGTCATTAATTTTGATTTTATTTTTCTATCTGTTTTTGTTAATTTGGTTTTTGTATGTTTGATTATGCTATTGTAATTCTAATAAATAAAAAAATGTGTGAATTTTTATCGCCTTTTTACTACCTACTTATTTCTTACCTACGGCCCGCGATTTCTTACCTACGGCCAGCGATTTCTTACCTACGGCCCGCGGCCTGATTAAGTCCCGAAATTACGCCCTCCTCTAAGCAAAGGTTGTCCATACCTGCTGTAGACGATCAACAAGCATGTGGAAACAATGTAAACGTATTTTGAAATAAAAGTCATTGTCTTTCCTGTAACGAGTGCTTTTGCATTCGACATTCGACTGAGCACTGCAGAATCGGACCTCGCCCTCTGTGTTATGATCGACCTTTGGCCTACGAACATCTCACCACGTGCAGCGCTGGAGCGGCGTGAGTCAGATGATTATCTGCAGTGATAAAAGCGGCAGCAGCTTCTGAGCTCGTTAATGGCCCCCCTTGCCGACTGGGGTTGTCGCGCTGCATAAAATACGTGTTTATACTTTGAGTAATCTAGATACACAACGATAACAGAGATCCCATGCAAATAACAACACCCGGAGCATCTATCACAGATAAACAGCTTCTTGGTAATAGAAGTAGGCGTCATTGTCTATCATCAACGTCAGATATCACAACGTACGGTTTACAGTGGGTCCAGATACACGTTCAGTACAGTTTATTAGGCCACAGTTGTGTGATTAAAAACTAACATGAGCAATCTTAGACCACTCACCGCATGTGCGCAAACATATCAAAATGCAGTTCTTAAAAGGCAGTGGTACACAAAAAAGGTAGATTTAAACCCTTTAAACGTGTTCAATTGGTAACTAATAAGCTTTGTCGCTAAGTAAATTGTTCTAGCCGGGCGTGGTGGATGAGCGATAACGGCTCTTATTCGGGACGACGCTGGTTAGAATCCTCATCCGACCATCCAGATTTTGGTTTTTCATGATTTCCCCAAATCACTCTAGGCGAAAGCCGGATGGTTCTTCCAGAAGGCCATGGCCGAATTCCTTCCCTTTCGTTGCTTCCAGTCCTTTCCCGCCTCTAATAACTCGACGACGACGAGGAGTAAATTCACCTATCCTTAGCAACATGGTGATTGTGTCTCCGCATATGATAAAATTGGTGGCCACTTTTGTCTTTCGGAAGAATATGCCATCATGAGTTCCCGGCAGTGGATATCACACTCAAACTTCATTCATCATTTCATTCACAACACAAACAACACACCACAAAGAATGTTGACAAATATCAAATCGTCCCTGCGAAACAGTTACCCAAGCATACGCTTCGATCACTGGGGAAGGAAAGGGGAAACTACCCTCTCCAAATTACAAAAGCAAGTTACTCCACGGCCAACACCAAAACCTGGGTCAGCGGGTGATAAAACCACCATCGCGTTAGAAGACCTTATCTCAAATTATATTACTTTTCTAGTATTGTAAATTTTATTATTTGCAAGTAAAATCTGTGGGTGAGTGCTTAACGCTTGGGCCTGGCATTTGGGAGGACATGGGTTAGATTCCCTACCCACCAGTTCATAATTCAATATTCCATGGTTTCCCTAAATCATTTCAGGGCATGATCGAAAGTCTTCCAGTACTAAGCTCCCATCTTCAACAGCCTTCTACGACCTTAACTTTAACGAGCCGTAAACCCAGAACCTAAAAATGTAAGTAATTATATTAATATGCCAGAAACATCTCTTAAATAAAGAGTGATCCTGTGTCTTCAGTTACATAACGCGGATACTCTTCTTTCTAGCATTTTACCACAGTTAAATGAGGACCGCTGTTACTACATACATACATACGTTGAAGTGCCAAAAGTTATAGGATTCCTCCTAATATCTCATGGGACCCCATTATCCCGGCTAAGTACAGTAACCCGACGTGGCATTGACTCAAATAGTCGTCTGAAGTCCACTGCTTCCTCTACAGCGAAAATGTTGCCAGAGCAGTACGTGGTGTACGAACCGAACATTGTGACATGTTCCAGATATGTGCGACTGGATGAATGTTTGGCGATCTGTGTAGCCAGATCATTCGCTGGAGTTTTCCATAATGTTCCTCAAACCAATCTTGAACGATCCGGCTCACTGACACGGCACTTTGACGTTCTGCTAATGTTTATCGTTGCTTGGGACGTCGCTGGTCTTGGCCATTAGGCCGGCTTTACACTGTAAAACATCTTTGATAAAAGATATTTTATAAGATACTCTACAGTGTAATGGAACATATTTTATAAAAGAATTCATTTATAAAATTTCTTTTATAAAATGTAATACGTTGGCAATACATTTTATAAAAGATTTCTTCATCCTGCCAAAGTAGACGAAGGATACGGAGCAAGCGAAGTTACCGAAGTTGGTTAGGACTGACGAATCCATGAAAATCTTGATTTCTGAGTATGAACAGAAGGAAATGTTGTAAAGTCAGCAATATGTAGACTGTAAGAATAGGAATAAAAAGGACACTTACAAAAATATTGCGAACTTAATTAGTTCTGTGAAAGAAAGGCGATACTGTGGATGACGTGAAAAATAAAAGTAATTTATTAAGAAGCTAGTAAATGACAGATTTCTGGAATAGTAGCAGAGAGAATGCGTTGAGCAATATAGATGCGATACTGCAGAATAGTGTAGATCCGCCAACAATTGAGTACAGCCCATTGCACATACACTATAAAAATAGACACCGAATAGAATATTTCGTTAGGTTCAGAGGTAATGATTCTGATACAGAATTTTTTGAAATATTGCGGTATGAATTTATTGGACCTATACTGCAGCTTCGAAAATAATTTTTATAATGTGCCAGGTCCCCACATTACAGCTCTTTCACTGAACTTTGATGAATTCCTTTCGCAATCAAGACTTGCAGTTCACGATCTAACCCTAATATGTTTACTTTTCTCTTCTTCTTTTTTCAGTAAAATACATATTGTGACAGCTGCACTTCCTGCGGCTGCACAAGCATAAAAGTTTACTTCATTCATTTCTGGGAAATATGATGAAAAATTTTATGTAAGTGTAATGGGCCTGATAAAATATCATAAAATATCTTTGATAAGATAAATATGATAAAATCTTTTATAGAAGTTCTTTGACGAAGGTCTTTTACAGTGTAATGCCGGCCTTTAATAGATGTGGTAGGCCACTGTGTCGTCCATTGGTGGGAGGTAATGTCGGAAATTATATATTCACGGCACATGTTAGACGCTATTGATGTTGTATTCACAAACTATTTTCAAAATGGACTGCCCATACGTCTAGCGCAAATTACCATTCCGCATTCAAATTCTATTAATTAATGACGTGCAGCCATAACCAGTTTGGAAATATTTCAAACGACTCACTAGAGCACAATATTTTTTCTGGTTTTACCCCTCGCTGGTGTAGAGGTCATTATAGGCAGGAAAGGATCGAGGGCAAGAAACGGGAAGGAATTGGTCCATGGCCTTTTTGAGAAATCATCCCTGCATTCACTTGGAATAATTTGTGGAAACCATGGATAAATCCAAATATGGATGGCCGGACGTGGATTCCAACCCGCGTCCTCCCGGATGAAGGCCAGTACAAATGAAAACCCCAACACTACATTAATACGTTCCTTCTACCGCCATCTAGATATATGCATTCTTTTGGCACTTCAATGATTTGCGATAAATCTTGTTTACCTTTCGCCTAGCCACTAAGGTAAGTGGCAGCTAAGATCTGGGTTTTTTCTGCTTTATGTCCCGTTTGCGTCAAGATCTCTAGAGGCAGGAAAGGACTAGGGCAAGGAACAAAACGCAAATTGGCCACGGCCTTTTGTAGGAACGACCCCGCTGATTTCGTGAAATGACGGAAAACCGAACTCTGGTTGGCCAGATCTTGCGTCGTACTGAATGCGAACCCAGAACGTTACCACTCACCCACCACCCACGTTCATGATCTGTCAGCTAAGTTATTTTATGATCCACGTGATTAGTGTTATATTGCTTGCGTTTTTATTGAATCGGAAACTGAGTATCGTCCTAATATCTTCATTAGACGATTATGGAAAAATACGTTAAAAATCTAAATTTCAGGCCTTAGGCTTTAACTTCGGGTCACTGTACCTCCCAACCCAATGTGGTTGTGTTTTAACGCACACAGTTAAGCCGACTTGGCTGGTAAATATATTATGACCTGAAAAGAGACTTTTATATTTACGAAAATATCAGTAAACATTATAATTGAATACGACAAAACTTAAAGCAGTAGTTGTCTGAAACACGGGGGAAGGTCTCTGATTAGAATAGAGAAGGAAGCAGGAAAAAAAGGGGAGGAAAATATTAAGCAGTCCGAGACAAAACACCATTACCGCAGTCGCTAATATTAAGCTAAGATCTTTCAGAACACACTGTCCTTAATCAGACCTGAATAGTGGAGATCCTATGAACAAACGAGCGTATGCTGATGGTATTGGTTTTGTCCTACGTCATTCAACCTTGCCGAATTCAATTTTACACATTAAAGAATTTGACAGACATTCTGCCAGAAGTCGAAGTAAAAGTTTGTCGTACAGTTGGACTGTTGTGCGGTGTTTCCAAAGCGCTGGAAAGATTTTAGAATGGTTCATTCAAATAGATTTGAAGATGTTCGACTACACGATAGCCTTCCTGAATGCTTTCTAAATACATCACCCTATTGCAGCTAAAGCATTATACCGATTCTGATTCTACATATAAATAGGGCAATTTCACCGAAACGGACTACTTCAGGCAAAAAGAAGATGTAACAAAGATTATCAGTAATCACAAATCGCCCCAAGGAAATTTAAAATACTGTGGAAAAGCATTTTAAGATGAGAAATTTTAATCACTTCTTTTCTGAGTAAGTGAATCCTTACTTTGTCGACATTGGTATCAGAAAATACGAGCCAATAACGAAATACGAGGTAGGTATTACAAATAATGCTAGGCCAGCAAAGTTATATGTATTAGCTCATCTAGAGAAGCTCATTGGTTTTTCAGATTTTCATTTACTTCAGTCAAGGAGTGTTTGTGTGTGAAGATGGAATAAAGTGTGTGAAGATGGTAACCTTGGAAACAGCCATTGTGTTAGTTGCGTTCCCAGACAGACAGCATACCATCTGCCTTGCAATGATCTCAAAAGCGGTATTAATTTCACGACGCTAGCGTTCCAAGTTACTTGAAGTTGATGATCTAGAGGAAGCTCCTTTGTAGCAATCTATATTCTTTCAAGCAGTTTGCTCGAAGGGTCCACAATTAGTGGCTTGACCTTGCTGACCGTAACAGATGAAATAAAATCATCTAATCCTTGGGAAAAGAGGAAGGGTCTACAAATACAGGGAGCCATAATTTTCGATCAACATGAGATCACCAAGCGTGGTGGGAGAGCGGTAACGTTCTAGCCTCACATTCGTGGGAATGCTGGTTCGAATCCCCGTGCAGCTATCCAGATTTGAGTTTTCCACTGTTTACCATAATTACGCCAGGCGAACGGCGGGATGGTCCCTTCAAAATGTCATGGCTGAACTCCTTCCTGTTCCTTGCCCCCAATCCTTTCCTGCCTCTAATGACCTCGACGACGACGAGGCTTCGGAGATTTAGAAATGGATATGAAGTTTCACACTTTGTGCTCAACAGTGGTCAGAATTCTATTTATGCACCAAGTGACCTACACTTCAGTAATTGAGATGCGAGTTGTCTATATTATAACACTTTTCATCTGACGTCCACAAATTTACTAAATAATCCAGTGAATCGCCAACTTCATAAGAATAGGCATACCAATAATTATTGAAATATAAACCTTGTCAAACCACTATTTTCACTGACCACAATGATCCATCCCCATTCATAAGTAATAAAAAAGATAGGTAATTATTATTCCTTTGTAGTTTTTAGCTCATTAGCGACTTTATCATGTAGCAACTAAGATTTGGTTAGAGAAGTTGCTAAGAATGTTTTTAGAAGGATTCTGACCTACGTTTACATTATTCTGGATAGTCACGGAAAAAACAAGTCCGTGGAGGAAGCTTCGTTAAGAATTTATATTTTTTCCTCTTGTGTTTTATGAATTTTCATTCACACTGATTCATATTTTAAAGAAGATAACTATATATATTTAATACATCTCTGTAGAAGGGATATTTTTCATATGCATTTTGTACCTGGAAAAAATAATATTGTTACTCATAATACAGAGTTGATGAATTTATTCTTCGGTTCTTACTTTAATTAGAACTGGACAGAAAGTTTTAGATTATTACAAACACTGTGATGTTAGAAAGCAATAACAACTAAATGAGTGTTACACTGTTCTACCCTAACTAATAAAATGAATTTGTCTTAGACTTCCGCATCTCCCTCTTCTAGACCAATGTTAGTGCAACAATGAGTCTGATTAACAAGGTCATGTGTTAGGTAGCTCATCTGATTTCTGTGAAGCAAAGCTAACAGATGCTACGATTATAGGACATGAATCGGGAACCAATCAGGACTTACTGCTGTATATACAGTACAGAAGCAACTATTAATACAGTTAAGACTTCAGGCAGATATTACACCCATATATCAGATAACAGTTTATTTTATCGCTTTATGTTGAGGCATGGCACGATCATGATATACAACATAAAACTTTTAATGAGCTATGTGTGCCTGTGTGTGTTTTTTACCGGTAACCATAGAATTACGCCGAGCGTCTTAAAGACCGCTTCTTTAATTCTGAACAACATAAACGTTCTTGCTAAACACTAATTGCTACTGTATGTTGAGAAAGTAGATCTAGTTTTAAGTTAAGAGAAGATTGCACCTGGAGTCACAAATATTAATCGATACCATTACAGTTGTAGCTGTAGCCACCGATGTGTATAATATCCTAAATGGAGGGTAATATCTGCCATTCAGAGCTTTGCAATTTTCAGGTTCCACTACATTTGTTATAACAGCGCAGGACTACGTTATTTTAGTTCTTTCATCACAAGAGCAATACAAAGATAAACATCGCAAGTGCATTCTCCGTCGTGCTCCCTAGTACAAGCAACAACAAGTAAAATGCAAGCCATCAAAATTGTATCAAGGAGGCGTCCATTAATTACGTGAGGTATTTTTCCGAAATCCCTCCCCCCCTTTCCTGCTCTGACTACCTCGTTAGACCTTTTTTTCTTTCTCAGGGGCGGTTGACACTCTTAACCTCGTGGTCGACGTCGTTTGTACACTTCTTTATTAGCTCTATTGTTCCGCAAGGAATTAAAAAGATGGCGTGAGATTTCTGTGCCCCCCCCCCCCCTATTTCACCTCACATAATTAATGGATGCCCCCCAAAAAAGTACAATAGAAGCAGTCACGCTCTTAAGTAAACACATAACAGGACAGCATTTCCACATAACATTCTGAAACAAAAAGGTGTTCACATTTTTCGACTGCATTACTGACTTGGTGATAACTGACTTGCTGAATAAAGCTTTTCTTCGAAACAGTTAAAATTAATTCAGCAAGAGAGGTGAGCGCGTCTTGTCGACAGAACCGCTTAGCCATGGTAACAGCAGGGCATTAGAATAAATGGTTAGAGCCCTGTGTTGGAAGAAATTTTCTCCCCTTTGGCCAGCATTTTGCACATTGCCACCATCTAATCATGCGACAACATTTAATAACTTTAAACGTAATAGCGAAGGCGGCGTGACAGTCAGACTTTCTAATGTGAACTGATGAGGTGGGGGCTACATCTTTAACAGTAATCAACTACTCCTTGGCAGAGCCGGCGTTAGGGGGGGGGGGGGGTAAGCTGGTCAAATGTACCCGGGCCCGCTGACTGACGGGGGGCCCCAATCACCGGCTGCAGGGGCCCCCAGGCTCGAAACCAAGAATCAACCCATTGTCGCACGGCCCAGTTTGTAGAGCTAAAAAAAGGTCGCCCATTTTACTCCGGGCCCGAAATTCCAAGCGCCGGCCCTGCTCCTTGGAAATCGGGTATAGCAAAAAGCTGGAATTTTTCAAAAAATGGGGAATAAATAAAATAAAAAATGTGATTACTGTAGGGCATTTCTTCTGCAGTTTCTTTATAAAATAATGTTTATTATTTAATAAGTACGCCAATGCAACTATTTTAGAGTCTTATTTATTTACGGACGCTTTTCGCCTCTCTTCGAGGTATCTTCGGAGATTTAATTTTTTGAAATGTATGCAGTTTATAATTTTTACACTCATGTTTTTCTGAATGTTATTAAAATTACATTTAAATATGGTATTACAGGTTACTTACAGTCACATGTCTCTTGATAGCTGTTCACCTGCGTCTTCAACTAGTATGCCATTATTTACGTATGTTATGCATAAAGGCAGAGAATCACAAATTCTTTCACTTTGCTGTACTGTACTGTTTACATCCATCAGCTTATATCATCAGTGAGTGTGGGGGTGAAATGATAAGGTGCATCAACAGTCTCTTGATCCTTTTACTTTAAAAAGGTAATTAAAAGAGGATGAAAAACTGCTCCACCATGCTGTCAACAAACTTGATCTGGTTTCCATCGCTGTCAAATACTACATCAAAACTTGTGCTTGGTATTTACCTGGCACCGCGTGCTTCCTACGCCACCCCGTATTCGTAATTCCCTTTGCTGGACACGGAAGTCTCCGAATATCTAATTAAGTTTCCCACTTCTTTAGAGCAGAACATCAAGGTGAACGGGACGAGAGTTATAAATACAAACTAAACATGCAACAGGGCATGTTGAATTCGACCTCCAGTGTTTCTTTAACCCTAATGTTAGTACATTACGACCTTGGTGTTACGAAATCATAGAAGTAGATAAGAGCTTTTGAACACAACGCAAAGTTATGAGTACAATAAATCTAACACAATTCTATTAAATGTATCAATCACACAACGTTGAGTAGACTTATCTATAGTACAGCAAATGGCGCACAACTAATTAGCAATACAAGTACAGTAATTACAGGTTAATAGCTAAGTCTTATTCTTTATGGTTAGAATAATCTGGTAAAGACTTGCTGGTACAAAAACAAATCAGAAAATTTACAAAAAATTCTCTCCGAGTCCGTGTCGGTACATGATGCAAAGCGCAACGCTTGGTCAAGGACAGATTCCAGACAACCTGGACACTTATTAGAGTTACTGGATCGCCTTACGTAATGGAGTAACTCCATTACCGTGGAAGGCCTTTTCGTTTCCACTCCTACGTTAGTCGTCGAAACTAAAATACGGCTATAAAATGTTAAAAAATAATACTTAAGCGAAATTTTTGGAAGCGTTCAACAATTAAAAAATTTAACTACAGATAAGTTCTATCTTCAGTGATTTGCTGACTTATTACTGGACTGATTATGCGTTACCCTCGCAGTAACCAGCGTATCACGCGAAGGACAGATTCAGGGGTCATCCCGGAGAAGCAGTTTTCCTTAGCGCAAGGTTGTGCAGCTAACTATGTTACATTGTTTTCCACGTTATGAAATATTAAGGACTTCTTTCCGAATCGGAATTGCACCCTCACGCTCTTATGATATATTTCCATACGTGCTTAAAATTTACTGCGCCCCACGGATAATCTATTAATTACAGAAGGGAAATTGAGGTCGCAGTGAAGACTGCTGAGCTAAAGTACGGTGGCGATGTTTGAGACCTTGGCACGTTTTACTACTAGTATAGAACAACTCATCTGATGGCCACTGCGGTGGTTATAACGTTCGAAACGGCATTTGTTTCAATCCAGAGAACATGTCATCAAGGATCAAATTGTTTCAGTGTGACGAGACAAATAAAATATATTTCGTTTTGACCCATATGCTTCAATAAGAAACTTTTATTAGACTGTCTTGTACTAATGCTAATCCGGCAGAAAAATTTCTAGATGTCTCGTTTGAGGGATACAGTGATGGTGGTTACAGTAATTATACTTTATTTTCAGAATCAACAGGTAATTGAAATAGACAATCTGATATACTGATAATTAAAAGTGAATACTTTCCACTCTCTTCGGCAACATATTTCCTAAATCTATTGTTTCACATAGTGTACTACTGTACGGGAATTCTAAAAGCAGCCTGTATGATTGCAGTAATTATGTTGTAAACAAAAGTCATTACGAGAGCGATCAACGTAAGGCATAAGAAGTTGATAATACGCTGGACACGGCGCGAAGAAGTTGTGGTCACATTAGAGATTAGTGAGCTTAAAGAACAACGACTATGTTTTGAGTCCTTGGCACGTTTCATTATTCCTGTACAACACGGTTCGTTCATGTAATCTTCCGAGCAGACTGTCGCGTTTTATACACTTCACGTTCTGCATATCACAACGAAGAAACTAAATACATCTGAACATCGATAATCCGAAACCATGCTGTGCAACAATGGTTTTTTTTTAGTAATCCACCGACTTTTACATAAAAAGTACCGTATTTGGTTTCTGATTAACTACAACCTGCTTTCTGCCCTGCATCGTGTGTAAGCCACCTTGCTTTAAAGAACCAAGAAGCTTATGGACTGCCTTGAACAGAATACGCACAGTAAATGGCAGATGCGCCGATTTCCTCTTTTAATGCGGCTCGTTGGACTCCTCAGAGTGTGGTTATGGAGCGGAAAGATAGACTGTGCATCATGTAGTGTTGGAAACAGTCTTTATATGGGTGACGCAAGAACAGATTACTTGAGGAATATTGATTTTAATTTTTAACAATAGGGTCTTTCTCTTGCAAATTTTCCCAGTAGCTGAAATGATATCAATGTATTTTAGATGTTCTTGTGACCATACGATGAATAAATAAATCGCAACTATGTCTGTTTAATAATTATGGCATAAAAGTAATGTCATTGTATCTTAAAAACCATGAATTTTAATGTTTTCTGTTAACTCATTGGGTTGTAAAATTAGATTTTTTTGTTTTTCCGTTTGAAGAGGAACACGCTAGGCAAAGGAAATGCCAATCACAGTTAGCGTGGACACTAGTAAGGATGCGAGAGGGAGGGCAGTGGAGGTAGAAGCAGCAGCTGTGTGCGCTGGCGGCCTACTCACTGTGCAGAGCGGCGTCTCTCCAGTCGTAGCAGCTGCCGATGTGGTTGTTGTTGAGGCTGGTGCTGTTGTTGTTGAGGGCGGTGCAGGTGAGCGGCGCCGGCGCCAGCTCTGCGAGCCGGACGGCGTCGAGGGCGTCCGTCCGCGACGGAGCGTCGGCCTGCTCGGAGACGTCGTCCGCCGTCAGGAACGACGTCAGCGTCACCTGGCTGCCGGTGCACTGGCTGACCGGAGCACTGCGCATCTTGTACTTTGTCATCGCTACCAAAAACGTCTGCACCCGTACCACCTCACCAGTGTCTGTCACTAAGTTACGGCTGGCGTCTAGTCACTGAAACGCGGTCAGTAGGGGACCTTCCGCAGTTTCATCGCCAAAAGTCAGTGGAGCACCAGAAAATCTCCTCTTCTGACAGTGTCCTCACCGTGACAACTCTGCCATCAGCACGGTTGACGCGAATCTCTCCCGAGCAGATCGGCAGCTACCATTATTGGTTTGGAGACCACAGGGGCGGCAGTCGCGCGACCTGCAACAACACAGTGACAGCGACGATAAGAGCGGCCTGTCGTCTCGCACCCCGCTGCTGACGGACGCTGCACTGACGGGTCACCAGCTCGGCGGCGCCGACCTGGGCTTATGGGAGCCAGAGGTGCGCATGCGCGCGCACCCTGCTACCCCCACCACGCGCGGCGCGCGGCCCGGTGCAACAGACCCGACAGTGGCGCAGGCCCTGGAGAAAGTCGCCAGCACTCTGCCAGCTGACACCTGCAACTGTACAGCGGTGGCGACATTACCTGGCTTTCGTTTTGATACGCATCGCAGCTAGTGACGACGGAATCTCGGCAGGATCTCAACTCACTTCACATTTCCTTGCCTTGTTATAACAGTTTAAAATCTCAGAATCGCTGCTTCAGTTTTCCTACACTAAAACATTACCGATAGCGAAACAAGAAACTAACGCATTTAAAGCGTGTTGAATACAAAGCACTGAGATTGTAACCTGTCTGATTTGATTCCCACTCTGCAATCCGAAATCAAACCAATCATTTCAGATGATACAGTCATGGAGGTTCATAAAACATAAAAAAAACATTCGGTGGATGCTATCAAGCATTTCAAATGTAATTGCTCCTCTGGTAATAACTACACTAGTTTATCGCCTTTCTATGTAATCTTTTTCACATTTTGCATAATATTTTCTGTGCAGGATTCATTATATTTCACGACAACCCTTTACAATCACTGAGACTCTTGGTGCAAACCAAAATTATTTTATCCTCCCTGCTTTTGAGCTTACTCTTAATTCTTTCTTCATTACGTGCCCATATGTTACTTTCCATAGACGAGTAAAATACCCGGTAGTCACTTTGCCGTCTGCTCACTTCCATCGTTTGTCTTTTCACTTTCTTTTGTCAGCTACTGAACTCTTTACTCGTCCTAATGATGATGCAAGGCACAAATTATTCTGAAAAGAACTAACATGAAATTTTACTGTGCCATTGCTTATCAAGTTCGGTATAATCACATAGCCGGAAGCGTAGAAGGCCTATAGTAATACGTAAATTTTAAACAAGTTGGTGCAACCTTTGATTATAAATTCATTTGGTGTGAACACATTACACAGTTGGTAAGGAGAAGTTTAAAATCATGAATTTACTGAAGAGGATGATGAAACGGTGTACCAAGGAAGTGAGGAAATAGGACACGAAATATCTGGATGATGTGGATCATTTTCCTCAATTGGTGATAGTATTCATAAATAAATAACGCCAAAGCAATTGAATGTTTGAGCATTTATTCAATAAATGCTCAAACATTCAATTGCTTTGGCGTTATTTATTTATCAAAAGGACATGAAACTTTGTTCAAACCATTGTTTTAATAGCGTATCAAATGCAGGAGTTGAAGAGGACTGCAAAGGAAAGCAGGTAGAATCGTTTTGTGGAAGCTACCACAGAACTCTTCAGCAACCGATATGGTAAACGATAGAAGGTAAGTGAAGAGAGTGCTGGGAGTATATGTTCTAAGTCGTATATTGGCTATAACGCCTGTATAGAAATTGCATGAAGATTTAGGAGTAGTGAATGGAAGGGAAGAAATGATCATCCCCATAAACTAACAGCCTTACTTGATTTAGTTTGTAACAGAGTGGAAAATTTTTATTTTTGTTGGTAGAAGAGTTAGGCATTTGAACATATTATGAAGGAAACTTCTCAACAATTTACGGGAATCGCTAAAAGAACTTGAAAATAAATTTTGTAAAGAGCGAAAGTAGGTGGGCAGAGAAATTACACTCAAGGAATCTTCACCTTCTTCTTCGGCTGCCTTCGATGAGTTTTACTCATTCTAGGCGTGATCAAATTTAGACATTTGGTTTTATGGCCACATGCTTTTTCTGACGCCAAGCATTTTATTCCTACTGGCAGATCGTACTACTGATGATGGAAGTAAAACGTTTCTGTTTGTCTGTGAAACGTGGGAATTTGTTCAGCGTGTGATAAGTGTATTTTTTGTTTGTGAAATGTGTAGTTGATGAGGCGGAGATTTGAGACCGTTTCGGCATTCACCTTGATGGATGGGGAAAACCTCCTAAAACCGTAGTCAGCACGGCCGGTACACAGGGCCCTGGAATCGTGCCTGGTTCCGTTGTACCTGCTGCGGCGCATTGAGCCACACTTGCTGGTAAACTTCACTCAAAGCAAGGCAAAATTTTTTGAAATTCTGTAGGAGAAGAGAGGATTGATTACCTCCCGGGCATATGCTCTATTGCAATTAAAAAACAACAGCTAGTGGAATGAGGTCCTGCAATAGTTTTATACGCTCTGACCTTTGCATCATAATCCATCAGAATTCAACCCATATATGCAATCTAGAATTTCCTTTCCACTCAACCGAGAGTAATTGCCGGTCTTGCTTCATATCGCTGTATGTTGCTTACTCCGCAATTTTTTTTGGTATCAACCCTATCAATCGTTTAACTGTTATTGTCAACTACTATAAAGCACATAACGATACTGTAAAATGAATATCAGACACAAAAGCAGAATAAATTTTCATTGATTGAGTCCGTCTCTTTTGCACCGGCAGTTGCATAGGAAGTTCCTGCATTTTAGGGTGATGTCACCAGGTCCTGACTCAGCTGCAAAACATTCGCTCGCAGGACAGTAGAGGTGACATTCTCCTACTGACTTCTGTTATGGACACAAACAAAAATTCCCAAGCTTGTCATAACTTCCTGACACGATGACAAGAAAATAAGTCTCGGGACGGATGAAACTTATCACCTGGAATGTTCAAGAAGCAACTTCCACGAACATCAAATCGTGGCCCTGGCAAGACGCTTCAGCTTACGTAGTATCCTGAAGGGATGGTTGCTGATTAGGATCGAAACGGTATGTCTGCGTTTAAACAATTGGATTAATGGAAAGATTAAGAGCTATTTGTTGCTGTATTACTCAACAGCCAAATGCTGCCGACGTTGCTTACAATAACTCAGCTTCTGAATTTCTTACGAATTAAAATGACAACTTCCCGGGCATTGCGTCATCCTTTAGTCTTCATATCGGTTTGGCAATGATTTCAAAACTTGTGGGCGGTTATTAGCAAGTATTATTCGTATTCAGGCTAATTTTTTACTATTTTGTGGTGTTAGCTTCCTTTAAACACTGCCGTCTAAAGCACTGCAGCTTTACTTACAGTTTAGGTTCCTGTAGAAATCAAGGTCCTGAAAATCATGAAACATACGAACCAATAAAGATGGCCTGTGTAGTGTAAAAAATGAGAGAGAAATCCGCCCTTAATAGTACTGAACACACACTATCACGGCCAACCACATGGACAAGAACACTGGTAAGACAACTTCACCTCTGTCCACGATGTAAACACAACACTCATCGAGGGTGGTGGGGGGAGGGGGTAGGGGAATAAGTAAATGAAATGATTTCAGTCCAGCCATTTGAGTTTTATCCACATGATTTTCTTGACCGCTCTAAACTATGTGTAAAAATAATCTCCCAGGATCGGTCTCTGATGTAGGAAAAACAGGATAGTGCGGGTATAGCTCGATCTCGATGATCAAACCTTAGACCAAGGATTAAAGCGGAATATTTCTGTTACATTCTTTGTGGTAATCCCAGTCGAAAATAATCTTTATTTAGATACAACGCAGCTAGTTTGCTTTGGGGCAACAAACTTGCTCTCCTTCTTGTGTATAATACAATAACATATTGTTATTATCTCTTTTTTATTTTTATCGCGGAAAACAATAAGCTTAAATTTAGTCGACTATCGCAAATCTAATCAATGTAGGCCTATTTCATCTCTTTGCTGTGCAGTTTTATCTCTCAGCGAAGTGGTGATTTGGGGCAGCAAATCGAAATTAATCTATTTTTTATGTGAAGTAAACTTTCGGTTCTGCCATCAGACAGAATGAATCTGTAGCACGATGCTGATTATGGGAGTAAAATGAGATGTAATACTCAATACGACCATTTCGTACGACATTTTTTTTTCACGAAAAAACATGGAGCAACTTTTTTATGCAACATACATCAAAAACTCTCAGGTCTTTGCTTGATTAACAATCGAAAATCACTTCAGTTTATAATGTTCAGTAATAAGACAAATTCAAAACAACGTGATTTTTTTTGTCTCATTTTATTAATTTTGTATGCATTTTGTCTCCTAACAGTGAAATATGGACGGAAAGCAATTCTTCTTCTTATTGCGCCTTTCTCAGGATACAACGTGTTGGGGATTTGACTGGCTTGTCGCCTCCCGGGGAGAAAAACTGTGTTCTCACCTTTCAACGAAACGGTTAACTTTTTTCTGTGTGCACCAAGTTCTTATTTTTGTTTGCGTTATGTGTACTTTATGACGCTGAGATTAGGTGCAGTACCTGCATTCGTCGCAATCAGGACGGCCGGTATGCGAAAACCGGGTCTTGATCCCATTCAGCAGTAACTCCCCACCATAGTGTGGCTCGGTGCCTTAAAGCACCGAGCCACACTAAGGTAAGGACAGCTCGGAATTATGTGATTATAATAATAATAATAGAGAAAATTTGTTAGGGTCTTTGAAGCGAGCAAACGAAGTTGTTTCTTACATGTTTCAGTAAACGTCTGTGATCAAGAGTGTTAATCCTTCATTACTTTTAAACAAACGAAAGTAAATTAATAACAAAAAAAATTTCCACATGAAATACGGTATAACTTTTTCGCAAATCGTAAGAAAAGTTTTAAGGCAACATTTTTTTATATTATTGCTTTCATTCTTGAAAAATACGATTAAATGGTTAAATTAAATTAATAATGAGGATTTCATTTTTAATGTTTCAAAATGAATTTCGATTGTATATTTGTCTACATAACAACTACAGTTTTCTCAAACGAAGAAACTTAAATTTTCCGCAAAAAGATGGCGAAAGGAAATTACGTTATTTACGGATGAAAAATCACGGTAGTAGTGTGGCAGTCCAGTCAATGAGGTCGGCGAGGCTATCATGTTGCGTAAGTTGACGCAACGGAGAGCGGGAAGTCCTGGACGCAAGCGGGGCGAACCGACACTGCGTTTACGCGGACCGATAGTTGATACACAGACGTACACAGACGTAAAGGTAGCATTTTAGCTACCAGCAAATCGAAAATGAGTTTAAGCTTCATCCTGGATACAATCATCTCAGGCTCTCTAACCTGATAAGTGCGTTCAAAAGGTTTACGATATATTTTAAAGATGTAAATTAACCACATTATCCATACGCCCAAGGTTATGTAAGTGCTGTTTCCTAGGATTGTGTTCAGTATAGAAATGGAGATCTATTGCTGTCGTGCCGGTGTCTGTCTGCCCTCCGCAGGCCTCTTGATCGAAAACTAATTTAGTTTCAGACTTCAAATTAGCACGTGACATGTGGTACGTTCGCCCAAAACCGAATATAAATATTTGGCTTTATGCCTCGACGACGTCAGGTCATTAGAGGTGGGGAAAGGACAGGGATAGGAATTCGCGCATGGCCTTAATGAAGGAACCATCCCGGCATTCGCCTTGAATAATTTGGGGAAACCGTGTAAAACTAAAATCTGGATGGCCGGATGGGGATTCGAAGCTGCGAACTCCTGAATGCGAGGCCGTAGCCTCCCACCACTCTCTGTCCAAAACATCGTGTTTTAATTTTTTTTAAATTATACTCTAGAGAATTTGCAGAAATAAAGAAGGTCTAATAAAGTTTTTTTTTTTTCTGCCCCAGCTTGAGGGATATCGATGTTTAGAGCAAATCGGGGACAAAAAGATCCTTTTTCTTTAAGTGGAAAATAAAGATATGAGTTGTCTAGTCTATCTCAGAAACACTATTATTGACGTAACCTATATTTAAACGGCAAATACAAAGCAAAACTAAAAAATTCTCTAATATTCTTTGTAAGTTGTGAGCAAATGAAACACTGATTTTGAATTTTTTTGCCAAATATACTATTAATGTAATTTAAGGAAAATATTGCGACCGCATTTGATCATAAAGTACTTATAGTAAATCTGATTGTAACTGAACGATAGCGTTTAGCAGTGCACGCGGTAACGTGGAGTGCCGTGGAATGGAGTCCACTAAGGGAGTGTCCATAAACTACGTGGTTCCATTCTGGAGCTCCCTTCATCCCCCGCGCCCCTCGTAGCCTGAATTCCTTACCGTTTCGAAATTGACGATCCTTAAATCCCTTAGTGGTTGAGTTAGCCTCATTGGAATATTTGTCAATTTTGCACAGTAGAGTTTCACACTATTTCTCGTGACATCTGGATTCAAGATTAATTAAACTGCAAGAATATCATAATCATGGTTTAGATCGTCTGACATATTAGAGCAGTGGTTCCAAATCAGTGGTTGATGCGCCCCCACGGGTAAACGAGCTTGCTTCAAGGAGCACGCGCGGTAACTCTTGGCTAAGGTAATCGCTGTCATCAGTCTCTCGACTGGTCTGATTCAATCTTCCATTGAGGGGATTACATAATCTCGGGATACCCTTAGGGTCTTTAATGCAGTGGTTTCCCGTTGCCTTTTACACCCCCATACCGTTGATCATTTCTGATTCATCCACCTTTAGCGGCAGTTTCCAATCCCCAAGGGCAAGAGAGTGCCCTTAACCACTCCGCGCTGTTCAGCCATCCTTTCGGAGGCCGTTGGCAAGCAGTGGGCGACTCCTTATAGCGGGAATCTTTCAGTCGCCAGAGCCCCGTACGTGCAAACGGGTCACACCACGTGAAGGAGAGGTAGACATTTATGGTTGGAACAGCTCAATATAGTCTCTCACAACCCTTTACTCCGTGTGCATATAGTATTGTAATAAATCTCGAAAAACTGGTTTCATTTATTATTTATAGTTTTGGCTATAAGGGGTACGCGATGTTGAGCTCTTTTTGAAGTGGTTCTCCGGAAAAACTAATCGTAAATCACTGTATTTGAATAATAATGCACGAGTAAAGTTTGGCTTTTTTCAGATTCCTGCAATTAGGAGGAGCTGGTTCATAAACAACGGTTTTCTGTAGTACCTTAGTGTGGTCAAAAGTGACCACATCGTTTAACCAATCAATCACTCCACCTTCAAAAAAGTAACGACCATACATTAAGACATTCATAGGCCTCATAACATCTGTTCCACTGAAAACGATTCTATCATAGGAGACCAGTGTTAGGGACTTACCTATGCAACAGTCGCGTACACCTGTGATACTGCATGTTACTGTACAGTATGACTGTGGGATCGTCCTATCTTTTCATTTCTTGATTTGCTGTGTGGAATGCTGGTCCACGTATTTTCGTAACAGTAGTAATATGCTGCATTCATCGCTGAACGACGCAGATGGTCTCAGATATGCTGTTTGCTTGCTTGCTCGCTTTAGGTTTTGTTGCTGGGAACTGACACCTCACGACGTGCAGGGGCACGTTGCTGTAGTAGTGAGCACTGCACGTGTCCAGGAGTTGCGACTGGTTTAACTGCTTCCACGTGACGGAATAAGCCACGGAGCCACTATCCCCCTACCAAAGGTCTTCCAGCTCATTATTATTTTAAGAAGAGCCGTAAAGTTGGATCGTTAGTCTGGTTTTGATGTGTTAGTCAGTCTCACGGGTATTAAATATCCTCTTAAGTAGCTTAAATTATTTTTGTATAATTTTAATTAATATTTATAAGTATTGGATTAATAATAACTGAGTTCGGAACTTTAGGACAAATCATATTTTTTTCCTGCCATCTTGTTGAGATTTAATGCTGAATTAAACACTAACTGAACATTTCTGCTTGTATTTTAATGTATTTCATGTAAATGCTTATTTAGGCCATTGTACTAGTTTTGATCATATTACTATAATATTTATGGTCATAAGGTGATATTTTGAGGAAAATCTAGGGGTTTTTTTTTTTTTTTTTTTTTTTTTTTTTTTTTTTTTTTTTTTTTTTTTTTTTTTCGAGTGTGGTGGTGTACCGTTTATCTTTCTGGCCTCGCATTCGGGAGGACGGCGGTTCGAATCCCCGTACGGGCATCCAGATTTGGGTTTTCCATGGTTTCCCAAATCACTCCAGGCAAATGCCGGGATACTTCCTTCAAAAGGCCATGGCCGAATTCCTTCCCCTTCCTTGATGCCCATCCTTTCCCGTCTCTAAAGACTTCGCTGTTAAGAGGCGTTAAGCAGTTAAAAAAAATAATTTTTAATTAGACCAGAAATTTGCTGGAAGTTATAGATGAGAAGAAATGATGATAATTAGTTACAGAACTGTACTCCTATCATACATTGGAAGGGAAAACAAAAGTATTTTCACTGAATTGATCAGTCAAGAATTAAAGTTATACATTATTATCAGTCTCTAAACGTAAATATTCTGTCCACCTTTTAATTTCGACAATGTGGATTCATGTCTCGTTATTACCAATAGTTTCGAAAATAATTCCTGTGTTAATCTGCAGTGGATCAATGAGTACAGGTAGGGTAATTTTTTGTTTGTTTATGATTGTGCCAGATTATCGAGTTACCTAAAGAAACTTGGAGAGAAGTATTTTAGTACAGACGAAAGAGTTATTTTCTGAAAACTATGCGAACTTAAAGTGATTCAGCAAAGTAATTTAAAATTTAATTTCCCAATGGTGCAGTGAGTGCACGGAACCAAATTATACTGCCTGCGTGAAAGTGACACTACTAGATAAAATAAATAATGTATAATTGAACATGTTTTGATGTATAGTAAATTTGAATGATTGGTCATATTTTTTCATGTTTAGGTCATATTCACCCTTTTTTGAGATTATAATTGCATACATATTTCTCTATTTTTTTTGTCATAAAAATCCGAACCTTATTAATAAATTAATCGACAATGTGAGATATTTTTAGCAGGCATCTCAGCTATTGTTAATTTTCTCGTTGGTTTAGACTTGGAGAATATGACTGGCCATGGTACATGCTGTTCTTCCATAAAACTTGATCATGAATAACTTCTCGCGAACAACGGGACACTCATTTCGTACCAATGTCTCCAGTAACTTTCTATACTGCAGCAAATTTCCACTTCACTGAATCAAAGATCATTTCGGTGAATAACTTCTTTAAATCTTCGGAAATAAATGTCTGTGGACGGTTTCAAATGCAAAGAGAGCACTAAAGGAAGAAATACTGCAATATCTTGAGTTCTATTTCTAATTAATAACTTCCCATTTGCAGTTAAATCATCTTAATTTGACTAAAGAAGATTAACCAGGTGCCGCAAAAAGGATAAATATATTTTCATGGAACCACATTGATAATTGTTCCAAACGATTCATTTACAACTATTAAATCGCAATTTGTCACAGTGTTATTAGAATGCAAGCAGTTATTTTTAAACAAATTCGAAACCTATAAACTAGCAAGGGTTATTAGAAACACAGCAAATATTTAGCACCATTCACATGACGAATAGTTTGAATAACGAACTGCGAAACGATATAAACTCCTATTCATGGGTAGGAGCCAATAAAATGTTTGGTGGCGGAACACTTTGTTTGCTTCGACTATAGAATAATAAACCCGTTAGTTAACCCTTTTTTTCTTTTCCTTTTAGTTTCAATCATCTATGGACTACGACTACGCAACTTCATTTCCTCTTCTGAGTTTCCTTTCTCCGTAGCCAGTACTCTTTCATTGTCAGGCTCACTCTTGCTTTTTCTTCCTCTGAAAATGCCCTCTTTTTCCTGATTTTCTTTTCCTTGAGTCAGGTTCTTTACCTCCACAATTTTTCCTCTGAATAATTCCCTGACATGTATTTCTTCCATGCTGATCCCACATTATTTCAGATCCTGATGGGCCTCCTTCACCCATTGAACTTGAGTCTTCCTGTTCTCTTGAACTTTGAGTATTTTCTTTGATATACTTTCTGGATCCATTCTCTTAATCTGTCCATAGAAAGCCAATCTCCTGTTAATGGTGTTCGATACCTTTTCAAACTTGTCGTATAATTCTTGATTCGATCTCAAACGGAAATTAAATTCGCTTCCTGTCACTTTTTTGATCCCAAGATTATCCTTTGAAAATGGCTAATGTCTCTGCTGCGTATAAATATTCTGGCTTATCTACTGTATTTTGCCTTATTGGAGAATAATTTTGATTTGTATGCTTTTGACAAATCCTGAAAACTGTTTCCATTTTTTTTTTTTTTTTTTTTTTTTTTTTTACTGTTTTACGTCTCTTTTTAACATCGAGGTCTTTAGAGACGGGAAAGGATGGGGGGCAAGGATGGGGGCAAGGAATGGGAATGAATTCGGCCATGGCCTTTTGAAGGAAGCATCCCGGCATTCGCCTGGAGTGATTTGGGGAAACCATGGAAAACCCAAATCTGGATGCCCGGACGGGGATTCGAACCGCCATCCTCCTGAATGCGAGGCGAGAACGCTAACCGTTACACCGCCCCGCTCGGTGCTGTTTCCATCTTTCTCGCCCAATATTCAACTGCAGCCTTTTCATTAACATTGGGAGTCAAAATTTTCTCAAGGTATTTGAACTTCTGTGTTCTTTTAATATCACCATATTTAGTTTTAATTGTCCATGTCTGGTCTTTTGCGTCTATGTTCATGTATTCCTTTTTCTCAAACGATATTTGTAGTCCTGCTTTCTCAGCTGTTTCCTTCAAGACTTCTAACTGTTTGATTGCAATCTCCAGATTTCTTGCAAATTAAACCTATTATTGATAAACCGAATTTTAGAATACAAAAAGAAACTCAGATTTATTTGTAAAGACTGATGCTAAACAAATTTGGTGACGTATCGTCGCTAAGAGCGAGATCTTCTCGTGGCACTACGTTGATAGCAGAGCAGCAGGCGTCAGTAAGAGGTGCCGGCGCTGGACGCGTACGGTGATCGGCCGCTGACGGCGCTGGCCCACTTTCTCCGCGCACTAGCTCCCGCGGGCGAACCGACTTTTTATCAGGCGTCACCGGAAACTAGTCGGCGGCCCAGAGGACACCGCCCTGGTGTGGCGACAGCACTGCTTCGAGACCCGACGCACTACTGACTGCGTAAGTTCCGTCCATCTGTAACTTACCATGTCGTTTTTATCAGTTTCTATGTTCGTATTCCCGAAATCACTACAGGTGAATGTAAAAATGGTTCCTTCAAAAGGCCATAGTAAAATTCCTTCCCGTTTCTTGCCCCTCGTCCTTCCCAGCCCTTAGTGACCCCACGTTGTCGAGGTGTAAAGCTATGAGGGGGAAAAAAACCCTGAAATTCAGCTTCGGAGAAGAAGTTATGGTCTATACACCTTAACCCGTTTCCTGGGGGTGGAAATAATGCTGCGCACCTAATCTATGTAATATTTGTCTTCCTTACTCTGTAGCCGTGAAATGCGGGTGTTTTCATTTTTGCCATAATCTACAGTGGTTGATTGGCGTTCTAGATCAGTGTTTCTTAGCCTGCGGTCCGCCATGATTGGACAGAATTTAAAAAAAAAAATGGTTAAAAAGATATCGTAATAAAAATAAATTGATAGATATTGTTCGCATAAAATGAATTACGTAGTCAAACGTGTATAAGGTTGTAAGCGAGTATAAGCTAAAAACCAAAGTTTCTGAAAGCCATGAATATTTCTACGACCAGCAAGAATCTGGCGTTTCCAGGGTATGAGAATATAACTGCGCTGTTAGTAATCACTAAATACCATCCAGAAAGCGGGGTTGCCTTGAGAATTAAGCTAATCACCGTTTTACGATGACCTTATTGTATATATAGGTCTCAAGGCATTGCCGTAAGTGCGAATAACAATTGGTTCGGTTTGTTAATATACAGACTGGTTAATAATTACACCACTAAATGTTATTGTTCCATAGAATTATTTTTGACATTTTACTGGTCCTCGGGTTGAAAAACGTTGAGAAACGCAGTTCTAGAGTATTCTCCCTTTCAGCCAACGCATTCAGTAACAATACTGCCCGACTCTAATGAAGCTCCTCAGTTTCTTCATTAATCGTCTTTCATTCAACTGCACATCAATGATGTGAATAACATGCAGTTCTGTAGCTGTAGTCTTCTGTTCATTTGTGAAATTTATTCAAAAGGAGAACTAAAAAATTCAAACCAGTAGTTTTTTAAAAAATTTAACAGCTAATTACAAATTATCGTACATTCTTGTAGTACTACATGACAAAATGTGAAAATTCCCAAATATTTATTTTAAAAGAATAAAAACAATATAAATGATTTATTTTAAGATTCACGGTTAATTTCCTCAATCGTTACAGCACTCGGTCAGTACTAACATAGATGTACGACATTAAACGACTTTGTACAGTTTTTCTCTCCATACTGCAGTGGTAAATCATTAACCGTATTCGAGGAGGGAAAGATAGACATGGTTGCACAAATGGGGCCAGGTCAGTTCTGCAAACAGTGACTGTGGAGCCATCCTAGTGACAATCGACCACATCGATTCTGAGAGCCGTCTTTGAGCTTACGAAAGATATACCATGCATCGATTAAAGCAATTGAATGGATCAAAACAGAAATTAAATACAAGTATTATACGAGCTTGCGATGTGCACATTTGCCCACACCTTTTGTATATTTGTAAAAAAATCGAACTTTCATCATACGACGAATAAATCCTCATTTGTGACCTTTGGAGCTATTTACTATCTTTGCCATTGTCTTAAAGCATATACGCGAAATTTCTGGTACATCTCTCAGGTAACCACGACTTATCGACATAATCATGAAATCCTTGCTATTTCTCTCATACCTACTTATCTGCTAGGCGCAGTTCGATAAAACGCCTTTACTGCTTGAAGTAAAAGCCTATTGTTCTTAAGCTCTTTCGAGTCCGTGCCTCCTTTACCTACAAATGAGAACATTCCTACTTCCTTATCAATAGAATCAAGAGTTAAATTATAGTCAACGCTTCATTTTCCCTTTCACATACTACTTCTTCTTCTTCGCAGCATATTGATAATGACTCCGATGAATGACGTATGCTACCTATGACTCTCTTTATACATCTTATGTCTTGCAGTGACCCCAACCTACCTCCATCATTTCGTTCACCGTGTGCGTTCTGCGTTAATTTACACAGGAATATCTATGCGCTCCTCTTAAGGGACGCGTCCAATTCCTTTGATACCAATAATGCGGATCAATACCCGCAAGTGTGCAACTGACGCACCGCATACAGGATGGAGGGGGTAAAACTGGACTGGGTAAGAGCCCAGGCATCTGCGTACCTACCATCCTGATTGCAGTTTTTAGGTGGTTCTCCGCGAATTCTTGGACGAACGCTAATCTTCGTCTCATAGACTACACATTTAAAAACAAAGAAATACACTTGTCGTGCAAAAGACACAAAGTTACACGTTTCACAGAAGAGTTGCAAATCAAGACTTTCCTCCAATAGATTAGGTAAACCGAATCTAATAGGTCCGGTAAGACTTCGGGCAGGAACTCAGTTCCCCCACCCCCTCTCTGATTCTCACCGGTCATCTGTGGAGGCCAATGTCGCACTTGGTCCTTGCTGGCCGAATCGGAGTGAGGGAGGGGGGGGGGGGAGGGGAATACGTATCAATACGGTCCCTTCAATATTCAAGTAAGGACAACAAACAATGTTCACAGTCCAAATCTCTTAACTCTCCTTATACATCTCGTAATTTTTCTTCATGTGTTTCAAATTTTTTCCCCATGATATCTTCAATGGTCCTGTTCAAATGAGATTATTTTCAAGTGATATGCCAAATATTTACGTTTTCGTTACTATTCTGTGGCTGACTGCCTGGTGGATTGCGCCTGATCTAGGCCTTCCCTACATGAATGGAGAAGTTTCTGTTTTGATATTATCTCTACTCTAACGGCATAATTAAACCTGTTTTTTTTTATATTTTCACAGTTTTTAAATCCTCTGTGACTTCTTCCCATCATTAACAGTAACTCTAGGCTCTTTAATGATATAGCCATAGAGATTTCTAGTTGTATCATTCAGCGTTTCCTTATTGGCAATAATGTTCTCCGTCAATGTATTCTGATCTTTCCTCTTTACATCTATTAATCTATGTGACGATACTAGATAGGAGTGCATGTTTATCACCAGATTGTTAGAGTGTACAATTGTGTACTGCGGGGCTCAACCTGACGATTCTTTCCCGTGGCATTACGTCAACCAATTGGAACGTTTCTTTAATATATATTGTGCAAAACAGAAAATTAGCCGAAGAAACTACTGAGAGTCACATTCCGATTATTTGAATAAGGATTTACTTGTTAAGGATTGACTGTTTTGCTTAATTTTTCCTAAAGTGTCTCGTGTTTATCATTACTCTAATACATACAAATTAGTCTTCGTCTTATGATGTCATACCCGGTTCAAGGGATAGGTGGTTGCCATTGAGAACATGAGAACTCTTGGGAAGATTAACTGGAGTGGTTTTCCGTTGCTTTCCCCAGTGTGTGTTCGTATGTATTGTGGTAGGTGGGGATACTGAGACATGTTTGTGTTCAGTGTAGAGTGTTTTTGTACTGTATGGCATGAGAGATGAAGTCAGTGCTGCCAGCCTCTTAGCTTTGAATATCCGTAGATGACAGCTAAAATTTCCATAGATTGGGTACAAAAATCCGGAGACTCGCTAACTAAAAGACTAAAACAATAATTATTGAAGAGAGAGTCAAAATTAAGAATACTTTTTATTACCAGGTCTTTCAAATCCGAAATATAAAATAATATTGTACATTGAAAGTAAAGGAAAAATATCTCTGAACATGTTTCATTCATCGTCACTTTGATCGCTGCTACTGCAGTGCCTACTCTTTTTTTTTAGTGTTTCCTTTGTTGACATTAAATTTAGCATATCTTCGGTAACAGGAAACGTTAAATACTGCGAACACTTTGACTCTCGGATATTGGTTAATCCTTCTCGGAAGGCACTGCTTTCTAAGCCTTGCCAACGAATGTGTCACCGTGCATAAAGAGTGCGCCGACAGTTCTGTATTACTGTCTTTTAAGATCTATAAAATCTATAATCAAACAAAGTATGAGCTTTATTACAATCGTTGGTTAACACGAGTGGTTGCAAGGAAACGATTAACAATTATATTGACAATTCTGTAATACATTAACACTATACGCTCAAAGTTTAAACACACCAATATAAGAAAAAATAAAAAAATTGTAAAAAGTAGCAAAAATCCGTAGACATTTTAACAAAATCCGAAAATCCTAATTTTTTATAAAAATCCGTGGAACTACGGATAAATCCGTAGAAATGGCAGCACTGGATGCAGAAGAAAGTGGTTGAAGCACTGTACAAGCACACCTGCCACACCGTCAGACCTAACATCACCATCAACAGTTTCGCATGCCTTCTCTACATACGCACAGGACTCTGGCTCACAATGTGGCGATTAGGAAATGTGTACCACCACAGTGATGAAAATTTCTTCCACCACGAGAACTCGAACCAGATAACCCCATGTCAGCGCCATGCATCATCATGGTGCAGCAGCCAACTGAGCCAAGGGGTTGGTCTAGGTAATGTGAAAATCTCAGAAAACATTTGAGTTTCTATAAAATACTTTCATAAAAAGATATGGTTGAACTGAAAATCTTCTCAGTATTCTCAGTAGCTGGTAGGAAAGAATTAATAGTCTGTTTCGTTTTGATTTCTGTGTTCCATTATCTCTGTTGATTATCAACTTCATTAGCACCATCACCTATCAATTTTAGAATGTAGTTCCCTTGTATTACTTTATCTTGTCGTGAACGTGCCTTAAAATTTGCTACCATACCGGAGACCCTATGATAAATCGTGAAGTGCAGTTTGGTACCGCAGTTCTGAATCTACCTTCCCCATTCAAATCTGACTTCACCACTGAAGAGCCAAAGCATCAAAGAATTTCTCAGTCCGAAATGTGATTCTGACGATTCGCGCGCGGCAGTGGAGGGAGCGAAGACATTTTGGGTGCGCGCGTTGTAATTCCTGTCAGGGTGAAACTACCAAGATCACTCCAGCCCCAATTGTCACCTGTCGCACAGTCTATCGATTTCAAAGAGCACAAAACTTGAAGTTGTAGAAAGAAATTTGTCTGCTGCTCTTGAAGGCCTATCAAGCTATTATAGGGAAAATCACTTAAGACCTAACCCTTCAAAAACTGAAGTGTGTGCCTTTCACCTAAAAAATAGGAAAGTTCAGCGTAAGTTAAAAGTAATGTGGTCAGGTATCGAACTGCAGACATGTAACACCCCAAAATATCTGGGAGTGACACTCAACAGAACCCTCACATATAAGAAGCACTGCATGAATTTCAAAATGAAGATCTCTACAAGAAACAACTTACTGCACAAATTAGTTGGATCACAGTGGGGAAGTCAACCACAAACTATACGTACATCGGCAATGGCCCTTTGTTACTCTGTTGCAGAATATGCATGCCCAGTTTGGTACTCATGATCTCATACCAAACAGGTGGATGTAGCCCTCAATAACACCTGTAGGCTAGTGGCAGGTTGTTTAAAACCTACCCCAGTTAATAGTCTTTACCAGCTTTCGGGCATTGCACCACCCAGTATCCGGAGAGAAGTGGTTGCGAACAAGGAGAGGACCAAAGTAGAACGAGAAAGCGCTCATCCACTGCACGGCCATATACCACCAGCCCAGAGACTCAAATCCAGGAAAAGCTTTCTCAGAACATCACGGGAACTAATTGGGACACATGAAAAGGCAAGAGTACAGTTATGAAAAAGAGGGTTCCCAACATCTCGGGACCACTGACAGTTGCAGAGCGCTTGCCACCTGGCCATGAAGAAGACTGGAACGTCTGGCGGTCCTTAAATCGATTGCGAACAGGAGTGGGCAGGTCCAAGGAAAACCTAATGAGATGGGGTTATACTGATACTACCAGTATTAAGTGCGAATGTGGTGAAGACCAAACTATGAATCATATGCTCGAGTGCCCCATGTGCCCATCATCCTGCAACAACGAAGACCTGTTTCAAGCCACACACAATGCGATCGAGGTTGCGAAGTACTGGGCTAAGTGTGTTTAAAGTTGTTGATTTGCACAATGTATTTAACTGTGTATTTTGATGTTTTTGATACGAGAATAATAATAATTTTCAAAACATTAATGTTGAGTAGAGGTGGGCGCCGCGCCGGCGTGACGCCGCCGTGTCTGAGTGG
Source organism: Vandiemenella viatica (assembly GCA_031002005.1). NCBI lineage: Eukaryota > Metazoa > Arthropoda > Insecta > Orthoptera > Morabidae > Vandiemenella > Vandiemenella viatica. The sequence continues at coordinate 60,169,635 of JARYHS010008075.1, read as the reverse complement.
CTCGCCGCCGCCGCTGCCAGTTGTTTCGCGGCGTGTCCTTGAGCAACACTTCCTAAGCACAACTCGCTTTTTTTTTAATTTCGTTAATTTGAGTTTAATAATTATTGAACTAGCTAAAACTAATGTTACGTGAATATCTAAGCCAAACTAGTTTTTGTTGGAAATATTCCGGAAGTTTAGTGATAGAAGAAGCCAAAAAGAAGAAAATCGTGAATTACGGTCAAGTCTATTGCTTAGCTAGGCTAAATGCGGTAAAACAGTGAGGTATTTAACCATGAGTACTCAACATATGGAGGAAATAAAGACTGGAGACGAAATAGAAGGCATGATAAGAGATATAAAGAAACAGTTTGTACTGAAGGGAAACAAGTTTCTAGCTGTCATAGATGCGGGATAAATCGTGTGAAGATCAGTTTCGTTGCCTAATATGGAGAATCATCTGTGTCTTGGTCATGGGCTCCAATCTCGTGACAGAGGGGTCATGAATAGAATTCCCGAAATTGAAACACTCGTAAAAAGAATACAAGAAGATTATCAAGAAAGAGAGTGATATCCACTGCCAGAGATAGAAGTACATGCCGAAAAGATGGAAAAAGAGTTTATGAATTCTCTTGATAACGTCGTTCAATACCTAGAAAATGATGAGACCGATCCTATTTTAGAAAATGATTAGATGGAACCAGTACACACAGAAAGATTGGATGAAGTGGTTGAAGAGAGTTTGCTATTCGTATCAGTATCACGAAATATTATATTCACTCCTTCAATCAAAACTGAAAGACCAACTAGTTGGACACCAACTCGTTAGCACAGATTTCCAGAGATTCTGGAATGTTTAACCCACGTTTGTAACCGAGACCCAATAAAGAAGATTTTTAGAATGATTGGACAAGATGAGATAGAGATTAATCAAAGTAAGTAGAATATTTTAGACATAAAGGATAAAAAAAAAAAAATTGGAAAGTTTTCGCGAAGCAGTTGGTGTCATGTCGTCTCAAAGATAGGTACAATCAATGTGACTCTTCTGTTCCGTTCTGAAATAATTTACATCCTGAATTCTGTCTTAGGTGACGAATTATTGATTATATTTCGGCTTAATCGCAAAATGGTGACAGAAATTAGCAAACGATTCGCTGCCACAAGAGTGGTCGTAGCAGTATCACTTTTGGATTATCGTTTTATGGGTCTCAGAGAAGTAGATACTTATTTGGAGTCAATACAGAAGACCAGCACTTACTTTCTTGCCTCATATATCAAGGAAGTAATCACTGCCCTTAATGTGTCAGAAACAAATGAAGGTGAGGACCCCATTGCTTCTACAAAATATACCAATTCGTTGCTACAAAAACTATCGACGAAACATCGTGTATACGGCGATAATGATTATCCGATCGATCAAGAAAGTTGGAGATATTTAGTTTCATCCGATACATCAGATCCTAAAGATTGAAATCTAAGTTACTTGAACAGCAAAAAAAAAAAAAAAAAAAAAAGAAGAGTTTTCTGTTCTTTTCAAGACTTTTCTTCGTGTGCCTGCACAAGCACACCTAGCCAAAGAGTATTTTCTGTGACTAGGTTAGTCATTTCTGCGAAAAGGCCTAGGCTAAGCTCATTTCACCTAAATGAAATTGTCTTTATACATTATAACTACAAAGAGTTCAAAAATCTGCAAAATTTTGAATATATTACTTATTTTTACTTTTTGAGACTATGTAATGATGTATACATATATCATAAAACCTGTATATAAAAAAGTGACGCCGCCGGCGTTACGCCGCCGCTGGTTGAAAACGTTCGGCGCGCCGCCGCCGAGATTTTGGCAACCGGCGCCCACCTCTAATGTTGAGTATTTATGGAGAAGTTGGATGAGGTTGAAATTGAAAATCAATAGAAGCGAAAACAACATTGCCCTATTCTCCACAAAAAGCTGAGCCGAATTTCAGCAATAGTATAAAATATTGTTGGCGATACCCTCCTATCGAATGTGAAAGGCGACCAGAGTTTTTATCCAATTGAAGACGGCTAGCCGCGCCATGTCAGGGGCAACTTTCAGATCCTCGTACAATCACTCAGCAAATTACTGCAGAATAGAAATGTTTAAACTCTTAAGGGTCTTCACTTGTTCATAGATGATCGAATGAAGTTAGCAACAAGATAATTATAAAATTTCCTTTGACTGTATTAACTCTTGGGTTTGTTTTCTTTTACTCTGAACAATTTTAAATATTCTCTCCCTCTTCAAGCAGACTAATTAAACTTATTTGGAAATATGTTAACGTTTCAATAATAGTATCCCATTTATTAATATTTATACCACGCATTTATAAATGTAATGAAGGAAAACTGCTGAGGAACACAGATTTAAGAAGTTTCAGCCCAAATTAATTTTTTTTCTGAAGCTGAGCAACCACTTTCTGTTCAATTTTGCAATCAAAGAGAGAATCTGACATTGAATGTGGCGGCAGGCGCATCATTCAGTTTGCGAAGGAACACTGGCACTGTTGCTCGTTCTAGTGTATAATATTCCAACTTCTTTTACTGCTGTAGAGATTCTCGCCAGAAATACGGTGATTCCCATACACACTATATTAAAGAGTTAACTGTGTCGTAGCAGACTTCAAGTTCGACTCTAACAGGTGTTGTAAGTGTAGGACTGAAAATTTTGGTCTTCTGATTTTTATGATACCTTAACAACTGATTAAAATTTACTGCGAGACTAGTTAAAAAAAATAAAAAAAAAATCCTCGGTTATTATATTTCAGTGTGTTTTCTGTAGGATACAAGCAAGTTTAAAGGTATTTGTGCTTTGTTACAGAGTAAAAAAGAATTAATTAAAATAAGTATAGGGAGTTGAGTGTATAGTATCATTAATTGATAAGGCGGACGTGGAGAAGGGATAAACTGAAGCTAACTTCTTCAAAATTCTTTTAATGATTGAGTTATAAAGTAACATTGTAGCAAAAAAATCCATCATAATCTATACAAACTGCAATGTAAAAGAAGTTATAAAGCAAAAGAAGTGAATAAATGCTACTAATGAAGGGAAATTGGAATAAGAAGTTAATTTTTAGTAGTGAATTGAAGAGAAAGAAATTATTTCGTTTTTTGCGTGTCAAGTGTGGTCAAAATTATATTTTTCAGCTCTTGTATTATTAAAAAATAAATATGTCGAACTTTCGTAGTCCACCTAACATGGTCGACTCCTGAAATTTTTTCTTTTCAATAACATGAAGAAATGAGAGTTTTCATGGCTAAGATTACGGCAGATCTTCCAATAATAAAAAGCGCTACAATGTAATGGATGATCTTCGCGAAACAGTTTTCAGAAGATAGTCTACATTGTCTGGTTCCGGCCTGCAGACTGAAAAATTGAAGTTGAAATCGATGCAACTAGCACCTCTGAAAAGAACAAATCGTGCCAAATACAAAAATATATCGCACAGCGCGAAGTAAACAATGTGCGCCTACATGAGAAGTCTGAAACAGCGCGCGTGGTGAGAGTAAAAGTATATTCACGCGTGCAGATTTAAGGGCCTGTCTACCAACATATTCCTGCCTAATTATTTTCTTTATTTTGAAGTAAAGATGTATTTCCTGATTACTGTAAACCCTCCCAGATGTTTCTTCTTCTTCGTAGTTTCGCTTGCTCTACTCTGAAGGCCCTCTCATAGCTGTAGCAATAAAACTCATCAACGGGACTGTGTTTAGGGAAGTCATGTAATTTATTCAAGCGCTGCACAGCTCATTAATGTCACCAAGCAACCCCATCAGTTATTATCGCATCAGTTAAACGAACCTTCTTATCTAATTTATATCGAAAATAATGCATTTTGCAGCTTCGGAAAAATAGTAGGAAATAAATAAATGATGACGAAAATATTCATCCTTCTATCATTTCTCAAAGTTCATCTTTAATGTCACGCTAATGTATTTATCAGCTGCCTGTATTACGCCAGTTCAGAAAAAAAAACATTAAAAAATCGATTGGGTGAAGATCCACTTCAACAGCATATACATAACATATACGAAGCTTAGCGACTTGTTACCAGCGCCAATTTACCGCTAAAGTAACTGCTGTTCTGAAGCCTTTGCACTTATTATTTTTATTAACTGCAACAATTTGTCACCGAGCGTGGTGGGTGAGCGGTAACGCTCTGGCCTCGCATTCGGGAGGACGAGGGTGCGAATTCCGGTCCGGGCATCTAGATGGGGGATTTTCATGGTTTCCCAAAATCACTCCGGGTGAATGCCGGGATGCTCCCTTCGAAAGACCATGGTCGAATTCCTTCCCGTTCCTTGCCCCCCCCCCCCATCCTTTCCCACGTCTAATGACCTCGACGTCGACAAGCCGTAAAGCCACAAGCAAGAAAATGTCCTACACTGAACATAAATTACAAACCTGACAATATACTGAATAACAAAGCATGCTATTGTAGAACTACAACCGACAACCGATGGAATTTAACTCTGATGTATTAGCTGTTATACAGAGACTTGCTGGATATATAACATATGGTCTTTTCTCAGCCATTACAAGCCAGCGAAATTTTCATTGCGAAGAAAAGTACATATAGCGCTTCAACAGTTTAGTTCACCTTTAGAGTATCAGATTATTATCAGTTTAATCACCAACTAGGACAAGACGGCATTTTTTACAGTGAAGATAGTGTTCTAGTAAACTGTAGGGCAGTCGTATCTTAAGAATATACAATGCTCGGCAGTAAAAGCGAAATCCGTTAGTGGAGGAAAACGGCAAATAAGCTGTGTAAGGACACAACGTGATGCTTACTTGCACCCGGCGTCATATTACGATGACGTCACTACCTACATGCGACGCGCTGACAGGTGGCGACTAGGGAAACCACCAATCAACTCAATAACATGACCGTAAAAGGCAAGTTTCCTACAAATAAGAGAGAAAGCTGTTTGTAGATAACTGTTGTGGTGTTGTGGCGAACTACAGCGTGGACAATGTTTCTCTTTTATGCCACCGTTAAACACATTAAGTGTCCTCAAACAGCTCAACGAACAACAGTAAATTCACCTTCATAGACGTCCCTTAAATAGGAGATGTACGAGATATATAACACACTATTCTACAAAAGTTAGTAGTACAGTAAAGTGGTTAGTTGGCTTTCGTTTGATTTTGTGCTTACTCAGCTGTTCCCTGTTCTTTTCTATTAACTCTATGATTACAGCTAACTTGATTACCATTACAATCAAGTTGGTTGTAATCAAAGAGCAATTCACCTTTGCCCTGACTTATCATTTGATGGTCCAGGCTGTGGCACAAAGTCTTTCTAATCCGTTTCTGGCTCTAGATTGTAGGTTCTTGGGGCACTCGGATTGGCAAAGATTCAGTGTGAGGAACTGGTCTTAAGAGCTGAAGGGATATTATTCTATGCTTACTTTTGCTAGAGAACTCAACGGTGGAAGCATGCAAAAATAACAGTCTGTGAAATGACAGCGAGGTTCATACCAAACCATGGGTACAGGATATGGCATTGATTTATGGGTACCTTTGAGCCATTTGGTCAAGCTTACTATAACAAGTAGTGCAACAAACTGTCGAAGCCCAAACTTTGTCCTGATTTCCTACTGCACAATCAAAGGAAAATTTATAAGCAGTTTTAAGAAGCGGAGAAAATCTTTTAAAGTCAATTCCCCGCAAACATAGCAGAAGCTATTGGGGTGATTTTTTGCAATAGCGTGGCATAATAAAACAGAACGTTAATAACTTGATATTAATCACAACTCACACTCACGTACCGTAATTCAATTGGAAAAAGCTGAGTAAAAAAGTTTCTACCGTTTTTTTACAAGAACAGGAAGAAAAAAGGCATGAAAATTTCTACGCAAACCTGATGGCGCGTGGTATTGAGAGAGGCAGCGTGGTCAGAACTCTTGCTATATATTTGTATTTATTTTTGCTATATTTTTTTGGAGGAGGATAAGAGGGATTACGTAGAAAATAAGTGAAAAAATTGCGAAATAAACGGAAACAATTGATCATTTTAATTTTTTTTGTTTTATAATTTTTTTTAATTTAATTTTAGGGGACAAATCTCTCCAAATTTACCTACTTTCCATAAATGTTAATGACTTATAACTTTTCACCTCTCTAGCCCCCTCAGAGGAAATGTAAATGCTAAATAATCCTTTAGATTATTCCTAATTATTTAAAATTGATATAAATGGGGGGGGGGCGTCCCCCAAAAACTGTGGGTGATGGGTGTAATCGGATGTCATACTCGGGCTCAGTAGGTCATTTTACATAACAATCAGCAGGAATGGTGTAACTCCAGTTGCGTCTACCCCTGCCAAGTAACATGCTGAGTAACATTTCAGAGGAAATCGGCTGGCTGTGAACTTCAAATTAAGAGACGGCAGGATTCCAGGACACAAAAATATAGTTTCCATATAACAAATTCTTGAGAGAAATATTGCGAAGACTGTAATGCAGCGGAAAACAACGGGTGCACTGCCTCTCGGCGAATAAATCATAGCAAAATGTCGTAGAGCTTTTCCCAGTATTTTTCAGTTATCCTCAGCGCATTACCAATTTTCACTTCGCAAAGATCATTTGCAAGGCTGTACAACTAAAACTCTAAACGATTCGTACTAAATGTATTCTGCTAGTTTTCAGTATTTAATATGAGCGCTGAAAAACAGGAATGAAAGAAAATTAAAAATATAAATCACCTGTTAGGAAAAATCCCCAGGAAAATATTTATACGTATAACATTAATCTTCCCTCTAAGCAATGAAGGACGTGATTAATTCCTGATACTAGTATCAAGCTGATGAAAAGGACATTCAGTACCAACTTTGCGTTTAATGAATCCAATAATTATAACATTCGTCCAATTTATCCAGCCTTAATGTAGGCTACTATTGCTTAAGAATAGAGGATAATACTGACTATTTTTTCACACACATTTTGAAAAATGTTTAAGACAAACTTGAGAAGACAGATGCTCGCATACAGCACAAGGAAACAAACAAAGATTTGCATAAACCTTAATGTGGGGAGGAGGCTTTACATTAGTCGTAACACAGAACACAAAGGGTTAAACATGTTGAATATCTTGCTAATAAATCGAGATGCCCAAGTTATGGAGTCTCAAATAACTAAATCGATAACTTAGAAGTTACCATGAGTATTAGAAGGATCAATAAGCCAATGGGCGAAACTGAATGTGGTTAAGTAATAGAAAGGCATATATTTTAGAGCTGAAGAGATAGTTCACGGGAGGCTTCAGTATATGGAAGAAGAACACAAGTGGAGCTGAAGCGGAACAGCTCAAGCAGATAACGTGAATATGGGGAAACCGAACGTAGCGGGTGAGCGGTAACGCTTTGGCCTCGCATTCAGGAGGACGTGGGTACGAATCCCCGTCTGGACATCCAGATTTAGGTTTTCCATGATCTCTCCAGCCGAATTCCGTGATGGTTCCTTCGAAAGGCCATGGCAGAATTCCTTCCTGTTCGTTGCCGCCAGTTCTTTTCCGCTTCCAGTAATCTCGATGTCAACGAGACGTAAAGAAAGAAGCCTAAAAAGGGAAAGAAATGCTTATTCCAAACCAGAAAATAATGAAAGTATGAACCAATGTACTATAATCTATAATAGGGGGGTGAAGAGATTAAAAAGATTAGTGAGAAAAGAATATAACCGAGTTTTGAGACAACAAGGTAGTAGAGAATATTTGAAACAAGTAAGCTAGGAATTAATAGCAGCAAAGGGATATATAAGAATAGACCAATCATTAAACTAATATCATTATCAAATTTGGAAACGTTAGACCGGCAAAACTAAACAGTGGTAACTTTCAATATGCAAGCTTTCTGTTTTCAGATGAGTTGATGCGGGGTGTTTCGCCTCTGCTGTGTGTTGAGCGACAGGCGTTAACGACGCGTTGGAGGAGAAGGGTGGCTGATTGATGCTCCCGAGTGCGGGCAGTGCAGGGCGACACATCTGGTCCTGTAGTGCGCAGCACAGAGGTCACACCCGTGCAGCTGCGACGGATGCGTCTAAAACTGTTTACCAACAGCTGCCTCATAAAAAGAAGGGACGTCGCCGGGGAGAGCGACAAGTTCAAGGCCACCGTCGGTTATTTTTGCTGCTGGGGGGAGTCTGACGCAATGGAGATAAGCACCACAAGTGATGCAACATACAGTAACTGCTCTTTCAACCACCGTACGCAGGGATTGTTACTGAGAGTAATGGAAATGTCAAGAAATGGTTGAAATCTGTTTCGTCCCAAATCCCATGCGTTGTTACTCTTTTTGCTAAAAAAAATTAAGTTTTTACAGAAAAATTCTGCCAAATATAACACATACCGGTATGTCACATAGAACTCTATGCTCTGTTGCAAAACCGCAATATACAATCGTATACAGAATGGTTAAAAGAAATTCTTTCACTTGAAACAACCATCATACCACAGCTAAACTATTGAAGTTTCACAAGAATCATGTTACGCAAGATGTGCAAATCAGTTCTGATTTCAGACATAAAGCTTCCAGTTTTGGTAATGACATTACCCAACAACAGTATAGAGTCCGGTTAGTGAACACTGGATTCGGATCTAAACTCATGTATAGGGATGCAAGTTGAAGTCAATATCGATATTTATATCAACGCTAGGCAGATATCCATAGTGGATAATATCGGCTCGTCAAACCGATAATATCGATATTTTACCGATATTTGTGTATATTATATTACAAATCAGAAATAAGTATGTAAATCAAAATTAGGTAATAAATTTGAGGCAGTTTATTGAAAAAACTTAGATCTGAAAATATTCGGCGTCAACAGATCCTGAAAATAGTAGTTTGTTTAACCTTTTTCGATGAAGTCTATTCCCACTTTGAGTGACAGTGGTTCCTGCCTTTTATAAGAGACATTTATTAGGTACCGATGAGGCTACATCGAATAAATGACTAATTACAATTTTGAACATATCTTAATCCAATTCGTATGCCAATCGTGATTCATTTTGCTGCAAAGAAGTACGGTAATCTCCAAATATCTCTAGGCCAAACAAATGCTGCACACTTTTCAACTTCTCTTTCATAATTTTCGAAATTTTTTCACATTTCTCATCAATTTTTGTTCTGATAGTTCCACGAGACAGGACTTTGAATGAAGGTGCTAATTGCTTTATTAAATACTTAAAACCTTTGTCTTCATCTGCATTAAAAGATCTTTTATCAACGATGATAAAATAAGCAATTTCATCATTTATGCGGTAATATTTTTTACCCCTTTAGTATATTGTAATACCTCCTACAGAGAAAAAAGAACAAACGAACGCAACAGATTAAATAATAAAACGGTGAACATAAATGATTGAGGAATGGTGCCACGGTCGGAAAAGACGTTATCGATTTTGTTATAGAGCAAAATCAGGGTTTAGCATAGTTCTTGCCACACATACATTTATTTGCAGGATTTTTTATTGTGAGGTGTTCGTAGCTTTCGATAGTTCATTGCATCGTATCATTATTATCGTATCGACAATATAAATATCGATATTTTAGATCCGAAATTATAAATATTATCGGTTGACCGATACATCGTAAAAAACCTACTCATGTAGTTAGAAATGGATAAAAGTAAACATGGATATCGCCACTGGCCGGGGATCCTGAACGGCAATAAACCAACCAGAGTTTCAATCTGCAGCGATATCCGTCTCTTTTCCTGGACCGTCAATCATACCGGGTAAAAGGGACAGTGAGTATTTTGTAGAATTCGAACCACGCAGCGTCCTAGCTTAATTCACTTGAACAAAGAGATGATCTGCCGCAGGTTAAAGCCAGTTTAACGGTCTGTTAATATTTAGCCAAACCCAGTCTTTCCGCAGTCAAGCATCTTAAAGAGACGACTCAGTTAATGGATAAATGTGTTACTTTCATCAGTACTTCCTGCCTGAGCCGATAGAATGTAGTAATAGTATCCAAGAATATAAACATGTCAGTATACAGTAGGTGATAAACAATTCTCCAAGCAAGTCAACCACATTCGTGTTAAGAGACCGAAGGTGGTGGTGTGGCGGTTACCGAGCCTCGCATTCGGGAAGACGCGGTTTCGAATACCCTTCCGGCCATCCAGATTTAGGTTTTCCATCATTTCCCCAAACCACTTGAGGCGAATGCCGGAATGGTTCCTTCAAAATGCCATGGCCAAATTCCTTCCCGTTCCTTTCCCCTATTCCTTTCCCGCGTCTAATGATCTCGAATCGACGAGGCATAAAGCCAGAACCAAAGCAACTGCGTTAAGATAAAATGTAATAGCATATCTATAAAAGTGACTAACATTACCTTCATACTGTAGATTAAACACACAGCAAAGATTGGTTTATATTTCAGTGCAGCTCCAAAGCTCCAAAATAGCCAGTCTCATACACTATGTGTGAACGAGATGACAGACATCATGACAAGAAAGTTGTTAAATGTTGCATGTTAAGCGATCAACAAGCTGTTAATGATTTGAGCAATGGAAATAGAAGACTTTTTTTTATATATTATATTTAATAGCTGCTTGGTTACAAGAAGATAATGCTAAATTTCTCCTTCGGATGAGGAAGTTGGCGGCTGTTTCATATCCACCAATTTCACTCTTTCTCTTTTATCATCTGTCAACAACCCATTTCTCTCTCACATACACTTAAGTACTTTGCTCACATCGGTTAAGGCAGCGGAAACCTCTCCGGTTATAGTACTCTTTACGATGGTGATTAAGTCGCGCATTTAAACAGTCTGATTCTTTTACAACTTCCGAAGTCAACAAAATACAACAATTAAAAAGAGATAAACAAAGCACATAGTTTCCTGTGTCAAGAATGATACTTTGGTTTCGCAAAGGAACGCTGTGAAGCGACATTACCGTTAAAACTAGTTTTTCGCAAGACAAACGGAAGTCAAATCGAACCAAAATGGCACTTGACATTTATATGTGAAACTTGAAGTTTTTTGCAACAAAATGATGCATCTACCGATTCTGTAAGTTATCTTAGTAAATTTCTATATCAATCCAAAGTTCAAAGTCCTTTTTGACTCATCCTGTGTATCTAGGAGTTGATTCTTTCTATGTTGGAGACCTTTCCGCATGCTTGCTTACATATATGTCACTGCACTATACACACCGATTTAAGTAACTGCCTACACTAACGGTGTATCCCGTCTGTATCTTTGGTCACAGAAAGTGACATGCACATGGCGTCCAGGGGCTGTTATGCACTGTTCATAAGGGCAGCACAGCAATGGGTAAAAACAGTCAATTTTGATTGAACGTTTAAAATAAGAAAAGTTTCAGACTTCAAACCTGTAAATTATAAACATTTCCTCGAACCAAATCCAAATATTGTTTTTAAAATTTCGTAAAATTATGTTCTAAAGAGGTTGCATTGAAATAAAGGGATCCAAAACAAATAAATTTCAAACTTTGCTAAGTAGAGGACTAAGATATTTGTGACCTACGAGAAAAATAACTTATATTAATATAATTTTATTTAAAATACCACAAATTAACACAGTAAACCTGATTGTAACCAATCGATAGCATTAGGCACTTGGTGAGGCACTATGAAGCCGTGCAACCTACCCTGAAAACGCTTCAAGGAGTTATTTTGTTTGAATTGACCTACCACATGCGATATATGTTTTGGACATTACAGAACGACATCCTGAATCTGCTGGCCCTTTTTACTATTATTATTACTATTATTATTATTATTATTACCGTCGTATTACGAACTTTTTTTTATATCTTAAATCTAGAGCCATCCATTCAAAGTTCTATGCATTTTCTGCACCGAAACTGACTTTTTGAAAGTTAATAATCATCTGGAAGAACTTTACATCAGCTTTCCGTCACGTATTTTGTATCTATCGTCATTTCTTTCTAGAAGCAAGTTGACAGCTTGCTTCGAACTTCGGAGCAAGCGTGGTGGGTGAGCAGTTAACGCTACTTCCTTCAAAAGGCCATTGCCGAATTCCTTCCCGTGCCTTTTCTCCAGTTCCATACCAACTCTAATAACCTCTAAGTCGACGAGACGTAAAGTCATAAGTAAAAAAAAACTGCAGCGTAACGCCTACTCATACACAGCACCGACATCCAGCGACTGTGATCCTGTGACATCATCATTGCTTTCCCAGTTCTGGTATGATTTTAATCGCAGAATCTCAAAATCTATTCTATGAATGTTTGTTTGTTGGTTTGTTCGTCTTCTATCCGTTCCTACACCATTCATGCAATTACGTTTAAACTTTTGCTGGTTACTGTGAGCGCGGCTGCGAAGGTTTCTGGCCAAAAAAGAAGAAAAAAAAAGACCCTCCGCCCTATACACCCCTCAATTTTATCGGATGTTCTTTGTACAAGCCAATATTTTTTGTCTGATTTCGATGGAATTTTTGACACGTATACTGTAATACAAAGAGAAAAATACTACCTACATTTGATTTGCAAAAATTCAATCACACTCCCCCTTTACTTTGCCTCCCTTTATTTTTACCAATGTTCTTTATACAAGCACACAGTTTTCTCCGATTCTGATGGAACTTTGCTCATGTAAACTTTAAAACAAATAGAAAAAAAATACCGTTTAGGTTTGGTTTAAAAAAACCAAACCCCTCTTCTCATTTTCCCCTTGTCCCTAATTTCCGTCAACATTCTTCATTAAAACCCACAATTTAATCCGATTTTTATCTTTCACTTTTACACTTCGAAAGAAAGCGGTCTGGTAGCTCGACGGTACGTATAAAAGTTTGTCTACTGTCGTGGATTCAAATCCCGTGAGGAGGAGGAATTTTTTAGAGTTGTATTTAATCCTTTGAGCTACTCCTGAACGTTTCGTTGTTCGGATTCTATGTTAAAATGTAGGTCCCAGAGGAAAGCAAATGGCCATCCTACCTGTAATACAATGAATTAGTACACCCACCACGAGAGGATTCAACCATCCTTCGGGGTGTGAAGTAAGTTATTTTTTACTTTGAAACAAAGGGAATAGTATTGTCTACATTTGGCCTGCAAAAACCCAACCACTCTCTTCCTCCTCCCCCTCCCCCCATAACTTTTTTTTATGTTCTCTATACAACCCACAGTTTTTAGCCGATATCGATGGAAATTTGCACAAGTATACTTAAAAACAAAGAGAAAAATGTTGTCTTCATTTTGTTTGCTAAAACCAAGCCCCCCTTTTCCTTTTTCCAAACCCACTTAATTTTCGCCAACGTTTTTTTGTACAAATACATAGTTTTGATGCTACTTAGCATTCATATACAATAAAATAGAACGGTCTGGTAGCTCAGTGGTTAACGCGCTTACTTTAGAAAGTTTCTGTCTTCGTTCACGAAGTCAAATCAGGATGGGTGCAGGAACTTTTAACATTGTGATTTGATCGCATAAGGTACTCCAGGTCTGTGGATCAGATTCCACGTCAAACTGTAGGTCCCAAAGGAAAATAATTGTCAGACCTACCTTTGACACTGACACGATAGTTTAGTACGCCTCCTTCGGGAGGAGTCAACCAACCTTTGGGTTGTGGACTAAGTTAAATTTTTAAAGTTTATAAAATAAATAGGGAAATACTATCTACATTCAGCTTGCAAAAACTCATCGCTCTCCTTATTTCCACACCCCACTCTCCTGAATTTTTGTCAACGTTGTTGATACAAAGCCACAGTTTTTAACTCGAGTTTGACAGTACTCATCACACGTATGATACAAAATAAGGAGGTCTAGCAGCTCAGTGGTGTTGCGATATTATCAGCATAAACGCAGAAAAACGCATTTGATTCAATTGAGCACAGTTACCTTTTAAAAGTCATGGAACAAAACGGCTTAGGCTTACCATTCGTGGAAGTTATAAAGAAAATAATTATGAATACATATTCTAAACCCCTCATAAACGGACAGCTATCAGCGCCTATCAACATACAAAGATCGGTAAGACAAGGGTGCCCACTATCCATGATTCTATATGCACTGGCAACCAAGCCACTCCTCGAAAAATGTCACCAAAATTTAAGAGGCATAATTCAGAACGGGTACAAATTTACATGTAGATCAAATGCCGACTATATTTGCATAGCCCAAACATCAACGGAAGACATCGAAATAACGCGGGAAATCATCACAATATTCACGGATGCAAAAGGTGCCAAACTAAACCAAAAGATAACAGCACTATTACCAATAAGTGTGGGAGTGATTCCAGCACCATTAGACACCTGGTATAAGCAAGTACAGAAACACAAGACATTAGGGATTACTTTTCAAAGGAACATTGTCAAAACAATAACCAAAATCTGGCGCATAACATTATATAAAGTCAGGGCAGTCATAAATATCCACAGTGATAGGAACTTAGATACAATACAGAGGGCTAAAATCTTACAAGTGTCTACATTGAGCAAAACGGTTTACATCGCCCAAGTACTACCGATACCCTACAAGAATCTGCTAGGATGGTATGCAAGGAGGGGTAAAATCTTTAAAATAACATTCGAAACAATGACTTTACTTCTAAGTAAAGGAGGGATTGGAATGATCAGCGTACGCGAAAGATGCTGCGCTTTATTCGTTAAAAGAACCAAACAGCCTAATTTACGAAACCAATCACTGAGGAAATACCATTCAATAAGGAAGAAATAAATTACACCCTTCCGCACATGAGAAAATTCCACGTCGAAACAATCTACGCAAAAACCGAAGGATCTACTTTACATAACAAGACAACCAAAGAGATTTACAAAATAATCAACGCATCTTATCACAGGAACAAAACACCAATACACCTGGAGCAACATCTGGAAAATATTACTAATAAAACTCTAAAACACAATCACTGTGGTATAACGTGGTAAATGACAACATCCCAACCAACAGAAGACTTTATGAAATGCATCTATCGCTGACTGACAGATACACAAATTGCGGAAATACTGACACACTGATGCACAGAATAACGTATGACCAAATCCAGAGAAAATGGACTGGGACCAGGCGGAGAATAGCCTTCCTAGACAGAACATCCCCCCCCCCCCCCAACTGTGAGCGCCCAGGAAATATTGAAACCAGACAAATCGAGATATCCCGAAACGAAACACAAACGGTACCAATACCCTAGCCTACATCGTACAAACCGAGAAGACTACCTAACGAGTACATAGATCATATGAATATTTTATATTATTAAATAACCCAAACTCAAAATTATAAAAAAGTTTTGCACGGGACAAACACAAGTACATACTAGGATTGAAAGCCGGATTTTTATACCCAAATTAATAACAGTAATTCAGACAATCAGAACGTCAGTGTCCAAGAGGGAGAAAATACTGTTGATAAATACACTATGAAAAAGGGGAACAGACCCCCCTAAGAATTTTTTTACAAAGGTATAGGGCCAGGAAAAGAAAACAAATAAAAAAGAGAAAAAAAAGTGGTGAAAGCGCTTACTTTCGGTAGTTTCTGTCTTCGGCCACGGTTTAAAATCTCAGGGGTAACAGAAATTTTTAGAAGTTTCATTTGTGATGCCGGGACGTTCCATGGTTTCACACTATATATCACAGAGGAAAGAAACTGGCCGTCTTGCGTCTGACACAAGAGGTTAGTTAGAACACCTCCTTCGGCAGGATTCCACCAACCTTCTGATTGTGGACTATGTTTTTTTTTTTTTTTACTTTAAAGCAAAGAGAAAAATACTGTCTACATTTGGTTAACAATAACCCGCCCTTCTTCTCCCTTACCCCACCCGCTTTATTTTTGACAATGTTCTTCACACAAACAGCCGGTTTCTACCGATCTTTATGGAACTTTACAAACGAATACTTTAACACAAATAGAAAAATAGTTTACGCTTGGTTTACTAAAACCTAACCCCTCTCCTCATTTACACTTCTTAATTTTTGTTAACGTTGTTCATAGAAGTCCTCAGTTTTTATTCTTAAAAACAGAGCGATCTGGTTGAACAGTTATTAAGACTCTTACTTTCAAAAGTTTCTTGGCCTGGTCCCGGGTTCAAATCCCAGTAGGACCAAGAATTTTCAAAGAGTTGTATCTGATCAATGGCTTGGTATGCTCCCTTCAGTAAGAGCCGACCGACTGTGGACTAGGTTAGCTTATTTTACTTCTGGTTTGCAAAATCTATCCCTTCTCCCCGTTTTCCCTTCTTAATTTTTGCCAATATTCTTTGAACAAACCCATAGTTTGTATCCGATTTCGATGGAGATTTGCACTATTTTACTTTAAAACAAAGAGAAAAATATTGTCTACATTTATTTAAAAAACCATACCAATCTCCCTTAAATAAAATCTACACTTGGAAGTACACTTTTTCTTCCAAATGTCTCAGAAATAGTAATGAAATCAGCCAAATTGGGTAGGAATATTTTTATATTTTCAGAGCCCATGGATGGGGATATTTGTGATATCTCAGTGACCAAAACATTTCCTGTGAAACAGCGTTGGAACGATTCCAATTGGACAGTTGCTGAACAATAAATTCTAACTTGAAATTTAATAATAGTTTTTATCCAATCCTTTTTTTTTTTTTTTTTTTTTTTTTTTTTGTAACAGTTTAACGTCCCTTTTTAACAACGTGGTCTTTAGAGACGGGAAAGGATGGGGGCAAGGAATGGGAAGGAATTCGGCCATGGCCTTTTGAAGGAAGCATCCCGGCATTCACCTGGAGTGATTTGGGGAAACCATGGAAAACCCAAATCTGGATGCCCGGACGGGGATTCGAACCGCCGTCCTCCCGAATGCGAGGCCAGAACGCTATCCGTTACACCACCACGCTCGGTTTTATCCAATCCTGAAGGAACATTGCGCACAGATGATTTAAAACAAGTGAAAGTTGATGTTTGTATTTTGTTTATAAAATTGCAATCGCTCTTCCCCTTCGCGCCTTTTAAGACTAATTTACACAAACAACTTTTACCGTTATTTTCTCATATTTTTCTAAAATCCGATCACAACTTTCATATACACCGGTCAAGAAATGCTATATATAGTATTTTTCTCCGTGTTTTAAAGTAAAAAACTAACTTAGTAAACATTGCGAAGGTTGGTTGGAACCTATTGAAAGTGGCATAGTAAGCCATTGATCATACACTTAAAAATTCTTGCATTCACCGGAATTTGAACCTGGGACCGGACTAAGAAAATTTGGAAAGTAAAAGCCTTCACCAATGTGCTACCAGACCGCTCTGATTTTAAACATGGGTGTGTTAAGTACTATCAAGACCGGATAAAAACTATGGGTCTGCTGTTACAGAAAACGAAAGACTAAAAATATAGTATATCCCAAAGCACAAGAATAAATTTTTTCACTTAATCCACAAAAATCATTGGCTTTCATTTATTTTCTACACATAAATGGGTCTGTTTTGTAAATGCGTGCCAAATTAAGAAAGAAAAAGAAGTATTGGTACGCATGCCACGCAAAGTTAGTCTAAAATTATTTACGACGATTAGAAAAATTAATTCCGGTAGAGCTTTTGTTTCACTCAAAATGAATCCCTGCCAAGAGACGCGCAGACAAGAGACACTGCCGATCCTTTTATTTCTATAGCTTGTAACTGAATACTTTCTTTGTCGCCTGAGTCACTCAAGATTAAAGCGAGGAAAAGCGACTAATTCTGTGTCTCAGATTTAATGTGCGATTATTAGTTTGTAAGTTTAAGAATACAGGAGTTACGAGGGTAACCAAGCTGACGAGCTTTATTGAGCACTGCGAAAGACCACTCCTTCCAGACAGCCCGTGGATTATGGCCGTAGCCGCAACCGACGTGTTTGCCGTGCGTCTCTCATTACCGGCGCCGCAGGCCAGCCCGTGGAATGTGTTTGTGCAGCTACCCTTTCATCCTGACATCTGTCGTCCTTGACAAGAAGTTGAAAACACGTTAATTGTGCCACCGGATACTTTGCCGGCAGCAATTTATACTTCCTGTTGAATAATTGTTGAGAAATATTATCGCAGATGTAAAGAAAACACATGTGCTGATCGAAGTACAGAGTTTTTATTCACAGCCTGCTTAAAGAATGTGATTTTTAATTTATTTCCAGAACGGGTAGTAAGTTTTTAAACCACAAAGTTAAAAAGACAATTGGAATATATCACTTCAAACGTATTAATCTTCAAATTTTAGTTGTATAACCTCCATGGTTAGTGCCAGCAATACGTTACCAAAGTTGGATAATGTACGTGTTACTTACACATCAAAAGCAGGTTTAAAAAAAAAAAAAAAATACTGCTTTCATTCATAATAGCGCAGGGAGGGAGTAACATCGACTCGAAAATCAATTTAAAGGTATTAGTATTTTGTTTGGTCTCCTTATACTAAAAACAGTTGTAAGGACAAGAAAAACTTCTAAACAATAAACGAATGATAGTACAGAAGCAAATCTGCAAGAAGAACTCAGTTTCGTCGTCATCGTAATCAGAACATTAATAACGCATCAAATTTCATCGACATAACTTTTCGATATAGTAGCCTTTTTGTGTATATTTGACAACCCTTATTGCTTGAATATCCTTCTAACAACAGCAATAATGACTTACGTCATTTCTGCAGCAGCCATTCGTACCACATTCTGGAGAGAAGGTGACAGAGCCACGATATCTAATCGCACACATTTAGTTGTTACTATTCCCTAAGAATCATGCATATATGGCATTCGCGCATTCGTAAACATTTTGCTCTTACTGTTCTCTTCGAATCATGCACGTATGTTATATCGTATTGTCTTAGGCATTTTATTCTTACTTTATTCTAATAATCAAGCACACGTCATATTGTACTGTTGCTTTAGAAAATTCGGTCATTGCATAAATGCTTCGATTAGAGGAAGACTCCTCGTGGTATCACCGTGATGATGCAAGTAATCTCTCTG
Organism: Vandiemenella viatica; assembly: GCA_031002005.1. Lineage (NCBI taxonomy): Eukaryota > Metazoa > Arthropoda > Insecta > Orthoptera > Morabidae > Vandiemenella > Vandiemenella viatica. The sequence continues at coordinate 60,150,728 of JARYHS010008075.1, read as the reverse complement.
AGAGTTTGGCCCTCATCAGGAATCCCTTACCCCACGTATTAAGCTTCCAGGGTCACGTGTTTTAGTGTCCAGTTCCGTCGTTTTTCTTACTCGTACTTGGATAGATTGAAACTGAGACTATTGGTTATACTAGTCTTATCAAGAGCTGAAGTGAAGGTCGCTCAGTTATGTTAATGGACACATCACATGACATGTTTTACGTATCCACAATCCTATAACAATCAAGTTACGAGTATCTATAATGCTCTTTCCCAGAGAAGAAAAAATATTCCTGCTGGGTATATGCATTATCTTTGCGGCGAAAATACTTCTTCTTAATGTCATTCGCCATGAAGGGATCCATCACCAATGGAACCTGCATTTAACTTTTACGTCGTTAATTCAAATGAGATCTGGAATAATTGCACGAAACAAAGTTTTAATGGACTGGAATAAGAGGAGGGAGACGCAGGACTGTAACCGTAACCATATAGTGTCTGATTAAGTGATGTGGGGTCTTCGACCCGAATTTTACGGAAGCCTTCTTCTTCTTGTGATGCCATGTGCAATTCAACGCACAGTCGATTACTATGGAGGATGTTCTATCTCTGAAAGATGAACTGGGATGGTTTCCGGATGCCTTCCCCAGTGTGTGTTCGTATATGTTATTGTAGATACAGATGATTGTGATAATGTGTGTCAGTGTTTAATACAGAATATTGTTGCTATTGTGTGAAATCAGAGAGAAGAAAACGAATGTGTAAAACCCTGTACCCGGCATATTTAGGGCTACTCTTCCAAAAGACACCGAGGGGATCGACGAGCTTAACGTCGCCATTTGACGGACGAATCGCCACCAACAGTGCCGCGTGCCCTCACCCCACACGCACTGCGGAGAGGTTTCGAATTTAACACAGAACTTCGGTGCACAGGCTTGTGATTAGGAATTGTGTGCCACCACTTCTCCTAACCTGCCGGGCAAGTCCTGATGGTGAAAATACCTTCCATCAGTAGGACTCGAATCAGTTAACCCCATCTCAGCGTCTGATTCCGCAGCCAACAGAGCAAACGGGTGGTGTCTTCGTGTGTTAGTATGACTATAAGGACTGTTGTTAAGAGCATTGTGTTGTAGTGTGCGATGTGTGTGTTTAAAGATGAAAGATCGTACTATGTGAAATCCGACGACAGCCGTGGATGCAAACTCTTTTGAATGCAGGATGCCAAGTTTTAGCATCAACAGTGCTATAAGCCTTCACTCAAAACGCACTGTGGACAGGTTTCGATTTCACCCAGGCGGCGTTCTGGTACACAATATGGTGAGTATCAGTCGTGTATCAACACCTCTGCTACCACGCAGCTAAGGTCGGATTGTGGAAACTACTTCCTCAGTCGGGGATCGAACCAGTTTACCCGTGTCAAGCGCCATAAATGATCACGGCGTTTCAGTAACGCGGCTAACACGAGGGTTTTATTTGGTTATAAGTTGTTAATTATGATATGTTTCATTTCCGAAAGATCAAAGTTGAATTTGTTACTTTGGAGATAATAGAGTAACTATTTCTCTCCCTCCGATTTGGCGACTAAGGACTAGGTGGACACTGGTCACCATAGGTTATAAGAGAGGAAGGGAGTGGACGGGAGGGGGGGGGGGGAGGGGAGTTTCTGCCCGAAGTTTAACTGAGTCTGTTAGGACCGGCGTACCTAATAATTTGGATGAAAGTCTTGTGTTGCCAGCTGTCTGCGAAACGTGTAAGCATGATAATTTAATTTTGTGTTTGTGAAATGTGTAGTTTGTGAGGCGGAGATTGGGGACCATGTCTGCATTCGCTTAGACGACTGCGGGAAACCACGTGACGGCCGGTACGCGCGTACCTAGGATCGTGTCCGGTACTGTTGTAGGTACCTCCTCGATCCAGCGTGCTTTGCCACAGCGCACTGAACTACACAGGCGAGTACAGTAGAATAACTCTCTATATGTATGAGCTATGTGAAGCGACATAATTGTATCGCTTTTTATTTGTATACCAAAACCTAGTCCTCTGCTCCTCGAATGGACAGATGATGAATATGGTGAACTTGTGGGCGTAAGAACAAGAGAATATTTTCGAGTGAAAGTCCACAGAGATCGAATATATTTCTTTTTTTAAAAAAATAACAAGTTACGGTAAGTGCGTTTAGGTTATAAATTAAACTGTTCGATTCCCTGAAGGTCGCGAGAACATAACCTCGTAGCCGCGGTGAGTAGCGTTTACTAACATTGGCACATGTTGGGAAATACTACGAACATTGTTTTGATATACATGTCCTTGGTGCAGTCCTATAGATGTTATCACGGCACACAAGTTTCTTTTGTGTAATAAGGCATGAGGTTCCTTTCTATTAAATCTTTGATATTGAATCTTTAAAGCTATAGTAGGTAAAAGGTTATAGTAAATACAATAATACCTTCGTCCTCTAAGATTTTCATTAGTTGTTGCCATTTAAACGCTTATTTTCTGAAGTTGAAAATGGGTAGCATCCTAGTTTTAGACTAAATGAATTATTAATTAAGGCTGAAAGTTGCATCAAAAAGGACTCAGTAAATCATCTTCAGCTAGCTAAAAAAGGAAAGCTTTAACGTGTACACTGCAGTCTTCCGTCACTGCAATGAGCCTACTACGATGCTGACAGTTGGAGATGATTTTGATCCATTATGATAACTGGAATTCATATAACAGAATGGCAAATAAAACAACTAGGAGTTACGGGTCCATGTGAAGTGACTAGTCAGAGCCTGTCGCTTGCGAATCGCTGGATGCCTCACCGCGAGAGGCGCCCCGCTTTCTACTTTCCTCTGAGCCAGTCCAGTCCGGCCCAGCCCAGAGTAATCAGCTGCAGAGTCAACGACCACTGCTGGAACCCGCGCAGCCTCACCAGCAGGAACCGTACTGGCGTATGACTCCTAACGATCAATCTACACTAATATTATAAATGTGAAAGTAACTCTGTCTCTATGTCTGTTACGTTTTCACGACTAACGGCTCAACCGATCTTGTTTAAATTTTAAAACGAAATATTACGAGTATGTGTCATTAGGAAGGTCATAGGATACTTATTACGGGATAAATAACATATTTTGTCACGGATAGCGTGTGTAAGTCTCGATAGTATTATATCGGTCGCTCAGGCTTTTCTCTCCCTCGCAGTCAGTCTGTGTATGATCCGTTCATAAATTTTTGTATAGAGACGCAACTTACTACATATTATAGATGTGGATTTGTGCTACAATAGATAACTATTGATAAAACTCAGCTACTACATACAAGTACACTTCGTGCACGTAGAAATGACGAGTTTTTCTCATGAGCAGCTATATGTAACTAGCTCACGGGTTTCCAATCCCTAAAGGGCAAAGTACAGCAAAATGAAAAACGCTGTGTACAAAACGATATTGACATAAAACGTTCACAGAAATAAGCATAACTTCAAATCAGAAACAAAAATTTGTCGGAGGAACTGTAGTAGACAGACTTCCCCCCAACTTAGTTTGTTCCTGTTATTAAACATGTTGCAAATTGGTTGTCTTCATGAGACACGTTCAGTGGTAGAATGGTGAAGGCTTCCCCGTCATACTATCCCGACTCCGTGCCTGTTGGGATAACTTTTAGGTAACATACATCTTTCTATATTCAATTCTGGCAATAAAATGCTAAATTCAAGCCTACCAACTTGCGGGTAACAGTTTGTAGTTAAAAAAAAAAAAAAACTTGTTCTAGCGAATAAGGCTTACGAATAAACGTTAATAATATTAGTTTAGCTATTAAAACACCTAATAATTGGAAACGAAATACGAAACTACAACTGATTTTTGAAAACTTGTCTGAAAGCTCAAGAAACATTCTTTTATCTCTGCATATTAAATGAAACATATTTTAAGATGCATATTCTTAAAATTAGTGAGCCTTATATGGCCACATGGCCCAGTGATTACCTGCATCTAGATAGGATGATTTAGACAACCAACTGTTGTTTAACATACTAATGCCCTAAGCTGCACCAGAGATGGGTCGTTCGTGAGTGAATCAGTTCTTTTGAACAATTCTTTTAAAAGAGCGAGTGAGCAGTCGCTCACTAAAAAGTGAACGGTAGTTCTTCTAGGTGATTCGGCTAATTCTGAAGATCAAGAAGAGCTTTTTCATTTGGGCATTGTGGACTGTTGAGCTAAAAAAAAAAAAAGGGAAAAAAAGGAAAAAAAAAGTTCTACTAATTCCATCAAAGTCGATTTAAGGGGGGTATTTTCATTGGTAACCGGATTGTGAGGGGTGAGACCTAAAAAATCTCAAATATTACTGAGCAAGTGAGCTAGTGAACAATTCAAAAGAACTAGTTCTTTAAGTAGAGTGGTCAAATGAACACCGCTCTTTTTAGTGAATCACTTTGCCCACCTCTAAGCTGGACCCACAAATAATTTACGGATCTGTCAGCGTTGCAGAGAACTATGAATTCTTGGGAATATTTTTGCTTACACTTTATGTTTTGTCGAGAACAGGGACATTGCCACGAGGACAGGATCTGTGTTTGGGGGGGGGGGGGGGGGGGAATTATAAAAATTGCATTTATACAGGAACTGTCTCCGCATTCGCTTGATTTCGGAAAAGCATGAAAAATCGAAATGTGAATGGTCGCACCAGGCGTTGAATTCGCGTCCTCCCGAACGCTAATGCTCACTAATAAATTAACCTAGCAAGCGGCTGTAAATATGACTAAGATTAATACGATTCATTGGGAAGTCATGGAATACATATCTACTCTATATTCACGTGAGATTTATAGAGAAGAATAACGCAGATCAAGTCATTACATCATTTAATTCTTCTCGAGAAATGAACAGAAATACAAAAGAATCAGTGCATGAATCCTATCTGGTAAAAGGAACGGGGACCTACAGTTTAATGTGCAATCGGAATCACAGAAGCTTTCTGTTGTACTTCACATTACGTAACAAGCTGGGCCAGAAGAAAAGGTCGGGTTAAGGACACATAAAAAAAAAAAAAAACAGCGGAGACAGGGATTCAAATCGGGAACCTTTCGATATCTAATCAGACGCCTTAATCTCTGAGCCACCAGGCCGCTCATTTGATATCTGTAGTAATAAAATAAAATAAAAAAAAAAAAGAATAATTTCATTCACTTTTACTCGGCCTATGGAGAATCAAACGCACACTCACTGTCAGAGCTTGTAATTAAGAGTCGAAAGCGCCAAAGGTTAGTCTGTTCAGAGTAGGGTACAGCGGCAGTCCCACCGCCTATAGTCAGAAAGTATTTACCCAAATGCGAATATTCAGAATATTCGTTACAATATTGTTTTTTTTTGTTGGAAAGTGACACTGACAGTAACGTTGGAGAAAGTAAAAAAATCCAGAAATAGTTGAATGTTCCTAGTTATCTGGATGGGCCTGGCATTCGAGAGCACGCGGGTTCATGTCCCCATCCAGCCACTCAGATTTCGGCTTCCATCGTATTTCAAAATTACTGCAGGCGAATTCCAGGGCGATTCCTAGACAAGGCCATGGCGGAATTTGTTCTCGATCCTTGTATCCCACCCTCTCACAGGTCTAATGACCTCGACGTTGACGACCTGAAAAATCCGAAACAATAAATATTTCGTGGATATTAAATAAACGGCTTCCTAGATTTGTAAAAGAAAACTTACTAACCAACGAAAACTGTGTGTACTGGCATTTGTTTAATGAGCTCTGATATTTAATTGGGGTGAAGCATATACCCCGATGGCAATTTCACTACTCACCTGCTTACACTTATTTTTATTTATAATTTTTTACCAGATTCTTTCAGTGCAATTTCCATATTAACATTCACTCTTTCACGAATGTTTAATTTATTACCAGTTGAAAGATAACGCCAATGCAACTGTTTCATTTATTTATTGATGCGTCGTACGCGTTTCACCTCTCATCGAGGCATCATCAGCGAAGAATTATTTACATTTTTTAATACAGTATGCAGCTGCGCATCTCCGTTTTCATATACAAAGCATGTTTTGCCTGTATCATACTTACAATATAGTTTGTTGTCCTCGTTATATTGTAAATATGATACAGGCAAAACATAGATGTTGTGAACAGTGATATTAAGTGTAAGGATGCTAAGAATGATGGTGTAGGAAATATGGAATAATGTGGTTGCTGGGGTGTGATTTGTAAGAAGCAAGAGAATGGGGAAACAGGTGAATTATTATCAAATGTTTAGTGACAGAATTATTTTTACGAGTAAACAAACTAAGTGTGCGCCAACTCATTATATGACGTCTTCACAAAAGGACGATGACGAAATAAAGAAAATATATGATTAAATTGAAGAATTAATTTAACATCTAAATCGGTAGAGAAACTAGTTATCATGTGCAAATCAAACGTGATAGTGGGAGAAAGAAAAAATTGAATATTGTATGAAATTTCGGTCTAGGAGAAAGATATAAATGAGGAAGCAAGGTGTGAGAATTTTGTGGAAAATATAAAGTTTTTGTATCAAATACACTTTTTAAGAATCATGCAACAAGAATATCCATCCGGATACATTCGAAAATAAGGAAGAAGAGATATCTGAAGGATTACATCATGGTTAAACAGAGATTCAGAAGCTAATTCCAGGTTTTAATACATTACCCAGGAGCCTACATGTACATTGATTACAATCTGATACTTATGAAGTGTTTGCTGATATTCAGTAGAACAAGGAATCTACAGATACAAACAGATTCAAAGTGAGGAAACGAAAAGAATATAACATCAAAGAAAAAGTTACATATAGTGTAAACGTGGGTTTCGTAACTCTGAAAGCAATTTTACAGCAGAAGAGAAGGGAGAGAAAGATAATCAAGGGTGGTGACGAAACGTAAGGAAAGAAGGGGATTGAAAATCTTGCATTAAATAATTATTATTCTTTTGATGGGTCAGGGGAAAAGGCACAAAAATTGTCAAAACGAAGTTGGAAAACAACAGCATATAAGATAAACAGGAAATGCGAGAAAGTAAAAGAAAATTCACTTCATGAAAAGTTAAAAAAAAAACTATAGAAGTATATTATCGTAGCAAAATTAAAACCTGCTTATTGCAGTGTCAATCAGAATTTTTGATAAATGTAAAAAAGATGTATAAAATAAAGGTATTGATGGGAAACCTAATAGTCAGAAGGAATGCATGCAGAAACAATATGATGGGGATCGTCTGAACAACAGTGAGCTTAAAACAGCAGTCGATGTAGGAGGCAATGTTTTAAAGAAAAATTGTTGTGGCAGAGCTTTGAAAGATTTATACTCAAGCAGGTCATTAGCAAGTAAGGAGAATCTCTGGGAAAGAAGGAGCTCAAAGATTATTCAAACTGATATCGAAAATTTATGAGAGAAGACAGATTCCGATGGATTTTAATAAAAGAATTACCTTTCTTCGTTATGCTGTCTAAGAAAGCAGAAGCTGACAAACATGAAAATTATTACACAATCACATGCTTCAAAATTTCTGTCTACGACAATATACAGAATAGTAGAAAAAAAAAGTAGAGAGGCCCATTAGGTGAAGATCAGTGTGGGTTTAGGGGAAACTAATTTACAGCGGAAGCAATTCTGGCTTTGGAAGTAATACTGGAAGTCATATCAAGAAAAACAAGAATACTACTGCTATGCTTATGGGCTTAGAAACAGCTCTGGTTATGTTAGGTAGAGTAAGATATTCAAAACTTTAAAGATATTAGTACAATATATATTCCGTTCAAGATTCAGTTAGCTATAATAAACGAATAGAGACCATGTGAGATAAGCATCAATTCAGAATTGTGTTAGACGAGGTTGCAGTCTATCTCCACTAATATTTAACTAGTATGTAGATGAAGCAGTCAAGGAAGTAAATACGTCATTGTTTAGAAAGCAAGAGCGATGTGAAATGCAGAATAGCTCTAAAGAATATCTATTTAAAAAAGTTAAATCTTTTAGTTTCAAATATTGACCTAGGATTTATGGATGTATTGTGCCAGTTACCTCACGGTAGTGAAGAATGGACTTTAGTAAGACTACAAAGCAGAAAAATTAAAGCATTTGAAATGGTATATATAATAATGATGTTGTATATTAGGTGAACATATAAAATTCCATATCATTGTGTTTCTGAAATGATATGTGATGTAAAAAGTTTGTCAATGAGAGTCACACAAAACAATGATATAGGATGATAGGTATCGGTTGATTTGTAAACAGAGCGATAATTTAAGGAACTAACTGCATAGGAAGAATAAGATTAAAATATTTGAAGTAGGTAACTGAGGATATAGGTTGTATTTTGCCCCTGAAATGAAGGGGTTAACTCAAGATAGAAGAATACAGAGACATATATCAAACCAATCGAGGGACTTTTTTTTTTTTTTTTTTTTTTTTTTTTTTTTTTTTTTTTTTTATGGCTTTCGGCAGCTGAGGCCACGCAGCCAGCTCAATGTGATTATTATAGCTTCCAGTGAATCAATCGTCATCGAGTGTTTTATGTATTGAGTATGGACACCACAGGACGGACAGGACATTCACACAGGCACACAACATTTATCATCCATGCCCGCGGCCGGATTCGAACCGGCGACGTTCGGCACTCTAGTTCCTACTCTACCGAGGCCGGGGAGGGACTGTTAACGGGAATGAGATATATGGGTCCCATCTTCCCTCTCTCTAATAAATTCAGGGTTTTAAAACCTCGAACAAGCACTGTCGCTGATAGGAAATTAATATAAACAATTTATACCAAGACAACAAATTATAGGACCAGTGGAAATGACAAGCTATACCTTGTAACTGATACTGTTCCCGTTGTTTTCATAGGAATAGTAAATTTATGGATGCATAACTTAATATAACGTTGTAATTCACGAGATGAATTCGTGTTATTTGCTTCCCTTCTGCTTTCAAGCTGTGCCTGTGGTTTAGAAATCATATAAAATGGAATATCAAGTTAGGGAAAAACGCTAGGCAGAAAAATGTCGTGATGGTAATAATAATTTCGTTTGGTCGTGATGACCTGGTGACAGGGTTTCTACTGTTTCCGCCCCTGTCGTAACCACCTAAACCTAACCCGCCAATCCTAGCGGGTACAGGGGACCTACAGTTTAACGTGGAATCCGAACCACGGAAGCGTTCTAGCGTACTTCACATCACACAGTGCTAGAGGTGCAGATCGGGTTAAGTGCCTATGAAAATCCCCGCCGAAACAGGGATTTGAACCGGGGACCTTTCGGTCTCCGGTCAGACACCTTAACCATTTGAGCCACCAGACAGTTCGTGGTGGTGGCGAAACCAGGTTAGCAACGCTACAGTAAGGAAACAAACTTATTGACTTAATAGATGCAACTGTCTGAGTGTTGAACATGTCATTTACGCATCGTCATACTGACAGATCACTCGCAACCGTTAGTGTAGTGTCGGTAGCAAGGTTCTAATATTGAACAGGATGTACTATTCTAGCTACACAGTTGCGCTAAATATTAACTGCTAAGTATTACTTCGAGCTTAAAAGATGAAGTAAACCTTCGTACAAAGAGCCACCAGCTCAGACGCTGCACACTATAATGAGAGGCTGGGGACGAGGACGCAAGGACGCTGCCTACATGGTATATACCAAAAGTAGTAGGACTGATTTTTTTAAAAAAAATTTATTGAAGATATCTTTACAATACCTTAATCCTCTTTGAAATAGCACCCTTAGGCAGCTACACGCCAAAAATTACGCTGCTGCCATTGGCCATACGCCTTCTGGAAGTCAGTTTCGGGGACGCTGTTGAGAGCCCTCGTCGATGCTGCTTCAACGTCCTGGATTGAGTCAAACCGCTGTTCCTTCAGCTGATTTTTCATCCATGTGAGTAAGAAAAGTCAGATGGAACCAAATCAGGACTGTAGGCGGGGTGCAGCAACGTGGCAATATCAATTCTGGCCAACAGTTGGCTCATGACGGCGCGCCTTGGCACGATGCATCGTCGTGATGCAGAGTCCAGTAGGCGGAGATGACTTGTCGGACGCGATTCACTCAGTCTCGCAGGCGGTTTAGCACTTGCACGTAAAAGTTCGAATTGACAGTTTCCCCAGGGCTAACGAACTCCTTATGAATCACCCCGCAATGGTAAAAAAAAACACGATCAGCATTGTTTTGATCTTTGATTTGCTCATGCGAGCCTTCATTGGACGGGAGGATGAAGAAGGCAACTGTTGGCCCGATTCAGCGTTGCCACGTTGCTGCACCCCACCTACAGTTCCAATCTGGCTCCAACTGACTTTTTTTTTTATTCCCACGGATGAAAAGGCAGCTGAAGGAACAGCGGTTTGACTCAATCCAGGACGTTGAAGCAGCATCGACGAGGGCTCTCAACAGCGTCCCCGAAACTGACTTCCAGAAGGCGTATGGCCAATGGCAGCAGCGTAATTTTTGGCATGTAGCTGCCTAAGGGTGCTATTTCAAAGAGGATTAAGGAATTGTAAAGATATCTTCAATAATTTTTTTTTAAAAAAATCAGTTCTACTACTTTTGGTATAGACCTGTATCAGCCGTCTTGACCAGTGCCGAGAAGATCCCCAATCTCCACCTCATACGCTACACATTTCACAAACAAAACATACAATCCTCACACACAGAACATAGTTAAACATTTCGAGACAACACTTCACTTCTTCGATTAGTACATAGCATGACTTGTAGCGGGTACAACATGCTTGGCATGGGCAAAGAAATGCTACCGTAAAACAAAAGCACCAAATTTTATCATGCCAATGATGAATAAAACTCCTCAAAGGCAGCCGACCCTTAATGTTGAGAAAAGGTGGTGAAATATCCAAATACATAAACTGAAGTAACGTTTCATCGATCACCGAGAACAAAATTTTCCCACCCGGAAGTAACTGCAAATGTCGTTTATGGAGGTATACGCCGTGGATCAACGCAGCGCACGATATGAACCGAACTTTTAGCTACAGGTGGAGAGCTACTCTCTGTTTGGCTTACTTTCTTTCACGTTTTTCTAGGCCGCATACATTGAAATCAGGACAGCTGCTAGAAATGCCGGCCATTTAGATGGACCTTCCGGCGCGCCTTCCTACTACAGCATCCTCAACAGTCTCCATGATCGATTTCACTCCGCCATCTGTTTTATGAACGTTTATATCATAATAAAAATTTTCACTATGCTACCGAAATTACAGAATTCTAAGGATTAAGTAGTGGGAATCCCTTAAACATGTGAATCCTTATTTGTTAGTCACAGTACGGTAGATACAAATTTTCGGTGATAGTTACACGCACTTAACATGAAGATTGTAAAATAAATAATTTAAACACACAAGAGTAAAAGCCAATATCATCATTGTTTTTCCCACAGTTTTACATTCTACAGCCAGTTGTATTACTTTAATTTTGCCACACACTTGTCGGGCACTGTCAGAAAGAAACCAAGTAACCATTGTATAAACCGGCATACATCAAATCTGACGATATGATATTTGTAATGAAATGTAGTTCATTCGGAACAAAGCATCATATTTCCTAGGCCACAAAATATTAACGATCATATTATGTGGCAAAAATTGTGAAAAAGTAAACAAGCGTGTTTTTGATAAAGTGTAGTAGATAAAGTAGCCACTACCTACATAAAAATTGCTGTAACTGCGTTGTATTAGATGGGAAGCATTCTTAACAGTTGGCATTTAAAAGAAGGAACGTAAACAGGTTCAGAGTGATTAAAGCCTGCATATCACATCGCAGTTCATATTAAAGAAAGTCAATTATTTATATTTTTTCAGATGTTCGAAGCTGAGAGGCTTCAGAATAAATAAGACCTTATTACATTCGCCGGTGATCTCGAAATGTAGAGATTAATATATTGAGGGTGGCATAACTAGCTGATAAGCAACTTCAATATAATTAAACTTGTAGTAAACATTTTTCAGATATGAAACGAAACTTTCCATCGATTTGCAAAGTCTAAATTATCTAAACACAAGAGCTCTTATTGTTTATTCATTAGTCATTTTATGACGTAAGTAAAGTAGGGAGAACGTAGTTACGCTCATCAGAGCACTTGCGGCGTACAAGAGTTATGCTCGTCATGCACGACCAGCTTCAGTTAAAGACAGCATTAAATAAAATTTTCTAACTGTGAAGAAATGTATGGGTAGTCAAGATTTTCGCCTGTCGTTACGTGAGATGCGAAAGGTAACGTTGTAAGCTAAATTCTAAATTTTTCCTGTGAAACCAGTCATCTGCCTACTCGAATATATAGGCTACACCTCATTTTCTGTAGTTCTTTGACAATTACTCACTCTCTCTCCCCCCCCCCCACCCATAAAACATTAATGCTTTTTCCCTGTGTAAGGAGGCATAATTAATTATTTACCAGCTTTTATAGTTATTAAGAAAAAATAAAATCGTAAGAGATATTGGAAAATATTTAACAGAGACTTTAACTACGTACGTTTTAGAAGAATGCTGGAAGTACTTTGCTTCTCAGGACGTATATACGATACGTACATTCGTATTACCATCTCATGTTTGATTTTAAATAAGTTTCCGGAAAGACAAACAACAGCCAGTATGATGAGGGGGAAAAAATATTTTTCAATGGTGATGTTAAAACCAAAAACTAATTTCCGAAATAAACTTGCTGTTTATTTTAGAAATAGTTCCATAGCATTTCCAGTGATGTGAAAAGTGCTATCATCAACGTACTACAACAATGACCTCTTGTTAATTACAACAATTAGACAAAACTGTCAGTCCTACTGTCCGAGACTGGTGACTGAACTGTAACACTTGCTGCTATCGTTCTGGAGGAGGCGCGTTGGATCCCAGTTCGGCTATATAGCTACGTTTCGGTTCTTTGTTGTTTGGAGAAAACTTTCCAGGCTAATTCTAGATTTACTATTTCAGGTCATGGCCCATTCCTTTACCTTGTGCAATACATTCCATCGCATTTTATATCCTCTACAAAGACGAGTCATAAAAAAAGCAATTAAAAAAAACCTTGTTACTGAGATGCAAAGTCTATCAACAGTCTTTACCTCGATCTAAGTTTTACGACATCTCTGTATATGAAATAGAACATACAGTAAAGTAGACTTTTTTCTCTACAATTAAGATAAGTTTAAACAGAGACGCTTTTGAACCATATAATAATCGTGGGTATGGAATAATTCTTGTAAACGTTCAGTGAGTGTTACATTTTTAGCTGGAATACCCGAATGATAGTTCGGCGACAAAGCAACAGTTTTAATTTGTTGCGCCTTCCGTCTCTGCCATGGATGAGCTATACAGTTTTACGTGAAATCCAAACCACGCAGCGTACTTGGCTACTTGCGTACCTTATTTGAGGAAAGGAAAGCCAGAAAAAATTTATTTCTGCACCGACATTTGAAACAAGCGCCTTCATTGCTGAGTTGCCAAACTGCTCGCAATGATTACTAAGAGATGAAAATTTCGGAAAGAGTTGGTCAAGACAAACAGTTTCATTGGAATTACAGACAGAAAATTGTAAAACATTTTACATGTTTCAGTGCTACGTTTATTCATCTCAATTTCAACAACTTAATCAAACAAATGAATAATTATAATCCGAAATAAATCTCTGTGGTTCAGCGTAATGCAGCACAGTATAGGGCTCTTTCAAATCATTCGTCCATAATCCGAAATAGGTCAAAACAGTTTAAAACCTACCAAAACAACAAGGGGAATAAGTGCAATATCTCATATCATCTTTAATGCCAAAATGAATTTAAAAGATGACAAGAATCCTTAGAAAAAACTTTTATTATTTACATTATTCTTTATCTACGTCATACAGTGCTGGTAGTAGAGCAATAGTGCAATCTGTAAAGGAGCAGGCAGAATTAATACGAATTTATCTTTATCGAGAAGTTCCAGGTGATCCTGAAGATCCGTGGTAACGCCGAAATAAGAAGAACAATGTTAAAAATCAGCGGATTAAAAAACAAATGATGCCGGATTTAAAAACAGTAATCGGAACTAACAGCTGGAATTTGCGTGTTACACCATAAACGATAACATTTAGTCGAATGTAGGAAGCGAAATCAACTCTACTTAAGAACGCTGTAACAAAACACAATTTATGTTCAGTCAGTTGTATTAAAGTTTTTATTCTTAGTTAAAAGTATTTCGATGACGATTTTGCAAAACTTCTCTTCGGAATACAAAATGTTAGACAATGTTTTGTGCTCAGGAACGAAGACGACGTATTGCGCTACCGATCTAAATTTCATTTAGGTATCGCACTGTGCATCCTATAATTGTCAATTGTCTCCAACCGTGCCACTGATTAGGACGCAGGATAATAGCCCAGTCTGAGGAATAAAATGCTTAAATCGCACGTTGATAGAACTTAGAATGAATCGGTGGTTTACTGCCTTGCCGCACCCGCCATGATAAAACAAATGGAGGACACTTTTCCTACCTCGAGGGCGTGTCTTCTCTGGCCAGCTGGTAGCAGCAACTACCTGTTGAATGTGCCAGACAGCAAGCCAATAACTGCTGTTTTAAGACTGCAAATTCCGCTTCTCGGAAGCCGAAGGCGTCACTGTAAAGGGGCGAGGTGTCTGACCTCGGGTCTCCACAACACAATCGACTCGTTGTTGGTGCTTAAGCTGCTGGGGTTACTATTTTTATTTGTACATGTTTACCGAGAAGTTATCTTTTCTTTGGCTTTAGCTCATCTAATGATCAACTAAGCTAGCGTAGTCAAATTGTGCGTTTCTTCTTTTGAAGAACAACTAAAGTTCTGGGATTAAAATATATTTTCGATGTTTCTGGTCGGATAGATATTAAGATAAATTACCACATAAATTGGCTGCAGAGAAAAAGGAATTCACGTAAAATCATCTTGATAGTGTGTGATAATAGCAGGAGTTATTTTTATTTACAGATTTTACATGAAACTTGGTATTAAACGACGTAGGAATGAATGTCAGTTGCATAAAAATTTCGTATAACTTTTTGTCTGTTGCATTATTTGATTTTACTAGACTTCTCCATACATCATGACATACTGTAATCATAAACCTGTTTACAGCATCTTAAGAGAAACTTTAATTTGCCTATAAAGACTAATAATCATCCGGTTTTCTTGAAATTCCATGTTCCTTCGAAATTATTGCCTTATTTCTTACTCTCTATACTAGTACAACTAATTTGTTACTAAATATCTTTTTTCACCGTGCACGTTGGGAGAACTGTTAACACAATGACCCTGGCATTCAAGAGGACACAGGTTCAAATCCTGGTGCCACTATCAAGATTTCGATTTTCTGTAATTTCCCACAATCGCTCAAGGAGAACCGCCAAGATGGATCCTACAAGAGGTCATGGGAAAATTCCTTCCGGTCTTTTGCCACAATCTTCTCCAGGATCTAATGATCACGTCGTCAACAATCGTAAATCGCCAAATTAAAAGAAACGCTTCATTATAAAATGAAAAAACGTGATCGTTCTCGTTTCAGGTCTAGAGCACCGTATAATACAAACAATAAAGTTTACATCAGATTCCATAATTATCCCATAATTTGTGTGTATTGCTTCATTTATATTTGGTTATTTGTATTTCTGTCCGGCGGTTGGGTTCAAATTTCTTTTTACTGTCTTCGTGCAAATTAATATTTACCTCTCGAGTAGTTCGCAACGAACATGCGCTTAGCGTGGCAACGTATTTTGTAGTAATCAAAAAAGTTCCTAGTTTTTCGATCATTTACTAATTAATACGTTTTATTGAAACTTATAAATTAATTATAAATCAGGTGATCTACCTAGCTAAGAGATTTGTTGTTACTGCTCAGTGTTGACTGAAGTTATCGTAAGTGAACTTTACATACAGAGAGTCATGTCACGATTAAATCCTGGAACATCACATACGGTATGTCTACATTGAAAGTTAATCAGCTACAACCATAATGTTTTCCTTGAATTTGTAAAAACAGGCACTAATAACTATTATTTTTGAGAATTTGATCTGATGTTTCTCAGCAAACGTTATCAGAAAGTTCAACATGCAATCACAGCTCCGCGATAATCGGCCCATGATTATCCGAACATTCGTGTTCCACACATCGTGCTCTTTGATTGTTTGTGACAACATGAAGACAGACATTAAAGTAGAAAGTAACGTACTGAAACACAAAAATATATATGGAGATAACACACAGCATCCTATTGTTCACTGAGAATTAGCTCCTCAACGACAAGATACAAAACGAAATGGGAGAAAAGGTAAACGAACGTTGGCTTCACATTTACTGAGAATTGTGATGACTGGTGAAAACTGCTTAGCAGAAGGTCGTCTCTTAAATAATTAGTGCCAGCAGAAAGTAACGAAGTAACAGATAACGAATTTCTAGTACTGTGCCTTCCTCTAAACGGCACGACCATTAAAATTTTCAGATGATATTGCAGTTTGCTAAGTATACTTGAATAACATCAGTTGCATTCCAGAAGACTAATAACCGGGTTTTATTTCCAAGTGTAGAAATTTTATGTGGGTTGTAAGACGCTGAATATCTTTAATGTAATCTTCACTGTACACACCAAGGCCTAGGACGTTCAGCTCTGACTTACCTTATGCTAACACTAAGACCAAGGGCAAATGAACAAATACACGACTATTTTCCTGCAGAAAGTTTTGAAATTATTAATGCATTTGCCACATAGATGTCAAAGTTGTTTACCCGGATCGGTTACCGATTTAACATTACGACTAATGGCCATTCAGAAGTCATCAATAGTTTCAAGCCGGATATTATCCACTATACTTGAAAACTACAAATAAGGCACAGTTTCTCTCATTCAACCTAGTAAATTAAAGCTCCTTGTTTTATCGACTGATGAACTGGGATATATTTTGGAGCACATGACTTTTTATGATTTTTATCTTATAACAATGGCTCACTGAATGAATGAATCTAAGGTTAATTTCTTTTTTTTTTTTGACAAAATCGTAACAATAAGCAAACTTTCTCCTTACTAAAAAAATAGATAATAATAAAATACAAACATTATATAACTCTCATTAAGAACAAAGATAAATTACATCATATGTAGAATTGAGAAATAAAGTTATTACATCCTTGCTTTATTAGTTCTCTAACGTTATTGATAGTATCTAGAACTAAAGGTTTGACAAATGTATGTAGAACAGTGCCGGAAATAAATCTAAGATTGAAATTCTGTCTATACGATTTAAGTTAATACATGTTACTAAAATATGCTGAACGTACATTACACTGAAAATATTATATTTTTGTTAAAATTTTGAAGAGAGTTTGTTAAGGTTCTTTGGGTGGTTTAATTACCTGCATTAATTAAAAGTCCACCAAAAACAAGGTTATGTTGAGATGTTCGTTTATTTTGAACAAATCAAAACAAGTCAGCGACATTCACAAGCATAGCTGTTACAATCCAAAGATGCAATACTGACTTACTGAATACTCTGCATGAATGTCTCTGTAACACTGAATTTATACTTAATGCAAACTAAACTCTATGTCCAGGCGATCTGTTTATATAGAGTCTATCGAAATTACGAGAATTCTTCAAAGGCATCCGCCCGATATTTCTCGATCATTAACAATCACTCAAACAATCAAACATATTAAAAACAATCGGAATTGATACAAAATTAATTAATAACATTACAAAATGATTAGAAATGGTAATTAGAGATACTTTGAATACAAAATTATTTACAGAAATCCTTTCAAAACGGTAGAAAATCGTCCTGTAGACATCGTAAATTACAGTAATACATGGAAATACAAACTTTTAAGAAATACTCTTGCACCATTCGGTTATTTAAACATACTAAATCGTCTTTAAATAATTTTCTTACCTAAAACAAAGTCTATATACACTTATTTACAAGAATTTACAAAATAAACATATCAAATCACTTTCAAGCAAACTTTGGCTCACTACAAATATTTCACACAGTACAATATTATTAAAATTCAGGTATTAGGGCTGTTACAACCCCTCCCCAGGATTCACTTAATTTTTACACAGATAAAATTGATTGAATCCGTCACGAATCTAAGCAGGTTGAATGTACACATAATGCAGACACGAACAGATTACAATCAATCAACCATAATGACTTTTACAATGAACAAATACATTTCTTCATACAACATCTGCACATAGTCCATGACACTGATTTTGTTTACAATAATTGTCTTTTTCTCAGGTCCAATCATTTTATCATTTACTTGTTTTTACACAACAAACGTTCAATGCCATCACCTTAAGTTACAATTTTTTCACTCCAAATTACACACTTGATGTCTGCTTGTTAATTACACCAGTCTGTTTACATTTTACAGCTGATAATTTGTCACCAAAATGTAGACAGTCACAACATCATAAAAATACCAAAAGTCTCTACACAAAACTGTCACAAATTATACATTGAAATGCTTACATCTGCATCTGAGCTTAAGTACTCACACAAACTATTTACATGCATCAATTCAAAAACTTATTTACAAAATTAGATATTTACAGGTAGGGACCCCTCCCCCAAACCATGCATTTCAATTAATTCTCATAAGTGGGTTCCAGGATTTCCCTGGAAACCCAGAACCATGTAAGTTACTTTTTCCTAACCTTCCAGTTTTCTTCAACTTTGTATACACATTTAATATTACATTTCTATTTTCACAAAGCTTCATTATATATATACAGAAAACACAAACTTCCAATCATCTCAGACAACAGACTTTGGTACAACCACGCAAACAGCTGAGACATACAATGGTTCTGTTTTAGCAAATTGATTGTCACTTAAAAGCAATGCTGTTGACTCAACTGGTAATATAAATTTATTATTCTCACTACTACAGTTTTGTCCATCATTACACCCAAACCCACTCTTCATCATCTGATTACTACTTAAGCTTACCAAATTATCTGAGTCAGTACCTAAAACTGTTTTAACATCTGGCTTAATGACTTCATCCACCAAATAATTATTTTTCTCAGCAACTACTACTTCACTATCAGCTTCCACATCAAAGAGAGTACAAAACATAGTGTCATCTAAGTCACATTCTGTACAATTTTCCAGATAAGAAACTGGTTCAGATAAATCCTTACTCCCACCCCTTTCTTCATTATCATTATCTACACCAAATACAGAGCTAAATAATGTATCAGCTAGGTCAAAGTTAGGACATTTTTCCAACTTAGGGATTGGTACATAAGGCTTTTCAACCACTCTCTCTTCAGAAGACAAATACTTTGACTTACAATTCTCCTCCTCATCTGGGTCTCCTATCCACACCACTGTATCACCTTCATCTTCAAGATATCTGAGAAACTCCTCGATTTCAGCACTTCTACAAACTTCATTACCACCTATATAAGCACACATAGTCCCAACTATGCCATTCTGGACCTTATAAGTTTCCGATAGCCACACTGTAGTATGCACTATAAATTCTGCACCCTTTTTTGTAATTAAGCAGTGACCATTTCGAAAATCTTCTACATGAAAATTATTACTTTCGCACACTGATTCTAGTGATAAGGTACTATGGTGGTCCCCTTCCCGCTTTATCTTATTATCAACCTTTACATCATCAACATCATTAATTACATCTATCATAACCTTATCCTGAAATTCACTTGCTGCTACCTCTACCTCTTCCAATAAATCTTCTCGGGGATTATTCATAAAAATGGTATTAAAGCTATAGCAGTTGGTACCTGGACCCACAATCTTACCCATTTCTTCTATATCCTCATCTACATCAAATAAAGTGCCAAGCATCGTGTCATCTAAATCAAATTCAGAGCATTTTTCCAACTTAGGAATCTGTACACAACTTCTCTCATTCTTCCTTGGTTCAGTGGAAAAACATCCTACCTCCCGACTCTCCTCCGCATATAAATCTTCTACTGACACTATAGTATCATCCTCATCTTCAAGATATTTAAGAAATTCGTTAATCTCAGCTTTTTTAAAAACCTTCTTCCCACCAATACAACCAGACATAGTCCCAATAATGCCATGTTGTGGCCCCCCAGTTTCTGCTAGCCAAACTGTCTTGTGAACTATGAATTCAGCATTGTTTTTAGTAATCAAACAATGACCATCCCGCAAATCTTCAACATAAAATTCATTATTCTCATCTACTGAAATGATTGAGAAGCCACAATCGTCATGATTAGGAACAATTTCTATCTCTTGAATCACCCCCTTCCTGCTCTCAGAGTATACTGCTTCCTCAGTAACATTTATATTTGACTTACTGTTAATTTCAGAAAATTCTGTATTCAAATAACTACATACTCGTAATACCAAGGATTCTAACTTTGTTTGCAAATTTTGACTCTCAGCCATTTTTAGTAATTAGCAAAATCAACATACTAAACAAAATTAAGGAAAATTAAAATCTTTCCAATCTGCCACACATTCGCATGCAAAATAAATCACTTGAATATTCAATGCAGTACTTACAATTCTTCCTCAATTTTGTATCACATTAAATTTCACTTAGAAGCACTTAATTAATCATTAAACACCACACTGACTTCAAACACTTAACCACACTTTTCACAATCCACTGTAGGAAGACGATTTTGAGGCCGAAGGAACTCCATTCGACGTCGGAAGATTACAGCCGATTCCTGATGGAGAATCTCCGCCTTAGGCCGAAGAAGGTCCGCTCGGCGTCAAATCCGTGTCGTAGCCGATCGAAATTTTCTCGCAATTTTCTGCAGATTCTTTTTAGAAGATAAACATCCCACAGATGTTTAAGAACTTCTCGTCATGTCAACGGTCGCCATGTTAAGGTTCTTTGGGTGGTTTAATTTACTGCATTAATTAAAAGTCCACCAAAAACAAGGTTATGTTGAGATGTTCGTTTATTTTGAACAAATCAAAACAAGTCAGCGACATTCACAAGCATAGCTGTTACAATCCAAAGATGCAATACTGACTTACTGAATACTTGCATGAATGTCTCTGTAACACTGAATTTATACTTAATGCAAACTAAACTCTATGTCCAGGCGATCTGTTTATATAGAGTCTATCGAAATTACGAGAATTCTTCAAAGGCATCCGCCCGATATTTCTCGATCATTAACAATCACTCAAACAATCAAACATATTAAAAACAATCGGAATTGATACAAAATTAATTAATAACATTACAAAATGATTAGAAATGGTAATTAGAGATACTTGAATACAAAATTATTTACAGAAATCCTTTCAAACGGTAGAAAATCGTCCTGTAGACATCGTAAATTACAGTAATACATGGAAATACAAACTTTTAAGAAATACTCTTGCACCATTCGGTTATTAAACATACTAAATCGTCTTTAAATAATTTTCTTACCTAAAACAAAGTCTATATACACTTATTTACAAGAATTTACAAAATAAACATATCAAATCACTTTCAAGCAAACTTTGGCTCACTACAAATATTTCACACAGTACAATATTATTAAAAATTCAGGTATTAGGGCTGTTACAAGTTGCTACATGATGATCAATGCACGACGTACACAGCCAACTTTCAACTTTAAAAAAACTTGGTACGATTGAATGAATTGTGATAGGTTTCCTATTTTAATCTGCACTATAAATCCAATATTTAGTGAATCATAAGATCTAAAAAAATAGCCATTGTGCCATCCGATGTACCGTCAGGCAACTGATATAAATGTCGTTTAAAGATGTTTTAAGAAATAGCAGCGCGTTTTCAAGTACCCATTAATGAGATCGGAATAAGGCACTGATAATTTCTGGGTACCGACATCTTTATTTAAGACAAATTTTAGATTGTTATATTCCTTTCCTTATAGCTTCCACAGTGTTTTTTTTTTTTTTTTTTTTTTTTTAAAAAAAAGCTTAGTATACACAGTTTTCGGATGTTCTTCTCAATCTGTTGAATATTTTATGCTACAAGATTTTAGCATTTCAAAGAAGTTTATTGCTCCTACTAATCCGCTTCTTACAATATCCTCCAATCAGCTGTCGATCATAAATTTACTTCATACTTAAACAATTTTTTTTTCTGCTAAATATGTTCAAATTTTGCTATTTGATTCGTATTTATCGTTTCCAGGCTTGTTGGACTTTATTACCCTCGTTTTGCTTCTGTTATGTTGAATTCAAATTCTTCTCCCATTATTTTGCTCTAACCATTCAGTTGTTTCACAGTAAACTGTTATCTGAAAACAGCACTACATGTTTATCTTAATGAACTTATATTCTACATGCAAAGGTTTCTTACATTCCCTGATGAGCACTTAGAAATACAGTGCAGCAGCAGTAAGCTAGAACTTTGCTAGTCCCTCGCTTGTCTCTCTAGCAATCACCCAATTCTAGTACAGAATTCTCTCCGAGTGTCATAAACCTCACTTCATTAAAAACTTTATTACGTTGTTCAACTTAATGTGATGATAAGACTATTCACAAAGTCAGTAACGACTTTAATATCACGTATTTTTTATTGATCCATCCTTATAAAGTCCTCCACTACGATTCCATTGTATCCTTGTTCTTTACCTAATGTCTCCCCCACTTTCCTTTAAGTTTTACCATTTATTATTGCAGTTAATAGATAAAGCATTTGACGTCTAACTGATCGTACCCTAAATTTTAACTTTGGCCATCTTGTGCTTTCTTTGATAGTATGAAGGTCATTAATTTATAAAAATCAATTTCTGTCGTCCCTCATTCATTTAATTTTGTGTTAGATTGACTACCCGTTATATCAACAAATAATATAGCACTTACGTGCGAATGTTAAAAACTTCTTCCAAATTCAATCCTGAATCTCGTTTTTTCATCACGGTACGGTCCACTGGATGATTTCTGTGAGCGCTCTTTCTACTGAACTTAAGAGATGTTTCCCTCAGTGTTTTTAAAACTCCTCTTTTAATTTTTACCCGAACTGCAGTTAATCTCACTGTATAATGCTTCAACTTTATATCCGCTTTTTTTTTATATATATACTTCTTACACTTGTCTTGAATCCATTCTTTATTACTTTTTAGGCACAGCTGCCGGTTACTTTCATTACTACCGAGCATGGTGGGTGAGCGGAAACGCTAGGGCATGGCATTCAGGAGGACGCGAGTTCAAATTCCCTTCCGGCCATCCAGATTTCGGATAGATATCTCCTCTTCATCAATTTCAGTGCTTCTCTGAAACATAAGTTTTTAAACCGTTTCATTTCTTGTCAGATATTAGCAGTCCGTCTATGTCTTTTTCTCATTTGGATGAATTACCTTCCTGCTTTTGTTACAGTTTTGGCGACCTACTGTTTCAGGTGGATCATTTTTTTCCCCTTTATGTTGCTCTGCCATATTGTTTAATTTTAATATACACTAAATATCTGTCAAGTTGCTATGACATATAGCATCGGTTACCGCGTATGCTTCATGTTTTATAGAATAAATTTCGTTTTAGCCTGATTTATATCTTTCGGTATTGCGTAAATGTTTAAACGTTTATTTACTTCTCGCACGCGTCTTAAATAGTGTGTTTGATAAAAGTGTTTTATATTTTTTGTCGTCTTTACTAACATATTTCCTCGCTCAGTACTTTCTCTTATACCAAAATTCCTTATAAAGTTTTCCTTCTCTACGTCACCATTTACCGTTAGATATTCCCCATCTCTAATAAGGTAGTCAGGTTCCCCTCTCTAGTTTGTTAACGGTTCTAAAAGCTGAAACCTTACTAGCAGTTTCAGGAGTTGTACGACACGAACTGTATTAAAATATAAGGAGAAGGAAGAATTTAGATTTGCTTGTAAAAACAAAGAAGAACTATATTATTAATTTCTCTCGTAACGTACCTAACAGAAACTGAATCAGCTTACATAAAATTCAGCATCTAAGTTGCAAGGATTTTAGCACTACATATGCGCTACGCCAGTACTTATTGTGCTGATTTGGAATGGTAAAGTTCAAATTTTTACCAGTCATGTCGAGCTGCGAGAACGTTAGTACACTGTACATGGCCAGAAGTTTCGGTTCATACTTCTGAGGCATTCGAAATCGTAATTTAGGCTATCTATTATGAACAAAGACCATGCCGAGTTGGTCCCCTGGCCTCAATTAAGAAATACTCGTTCACGCTCACCACTATTGTTGCTGAAATTACTCACTTCTGAAACAGGTTCCTACACCACCTGCTTTTTTTCGTAACAGGGATCTGGTCTTTATAGTTGAAAATTGGAGATGTGCACTCCAACATTGTAAATTTTGAGATACCGAGTCTGCTGCTGCAGATGGTTACACAACGGGTCGGAGGAAAGTAGGTGGTCTATAAACTGAAGATGGCAGGAACAGTATGTTAGAAGCGGATCAGAGAATTCTTGCTGCAGCGAATGAAGTTTAATTTTTATTTACCCATTTTACATAGCCTACTACCTCGTTACCTAAAGTAGGCCCTTAGTTTCTACAGTTTTTATTATTAAAATAACTTACTTTAAAAAAATAGATCTGGATAATTATTCTTAAGGATAACGAATGAAGTTCTGTCAAACAAGCTGCAGTATAGTCATTCAACTCTATTGAATCCTTAAGCGAAGCTATGTTGTAGCAGTGGTGAGTGTGGCCTTCCACGGTTAAAGGTCGTAGAAGGCAAAGCGAGTACCGCGATGCTTGCAGAGGACTTGCGACACCACGGACTTTCACCCGCGGCGACCGCAAGCAAGGTGGGCAGGATAGCAGTGCTTCCTCTGTCCAGCCCGCGATAGTCAACAGCCATTAGTCTCGTCGTGGATCGCTCAAGAGACATTTAACCACCGTGCATTGTGGAAGTATGGACGCTTAGCACTGAACCACTTGGGCCCTGTATCATTTCTCTTTTTTTTATCAATGTATCAATTTCAATCTCAGCGTAAAAACATTCGTTTGTCTCTCCTACAAAGAGTTCCTTTTGAATCTTTTTTTTTCTTATGGTTTTGTGCCTCGTCGACGTCACTGTCGATGTCGAGGTCATTAGAGGCGGCAGAGGACTGGGGCCAGGAACGGGAAGTAACTCGGCCATGGCCTTTTAAAGGAAGCATCCCGGAATTCGTCGGGAGTGATTTGGGGAAACCATGGAAAATCAAAAACTGAATGCGAGGACACAGCGTTACCAATCACCCACCACGCTCGGTACCTTTTACTTTCCCATATATGTAGTTACATAGTATTTATAGTGCTGAAAGATGCTAGTCACATATATGGAAAACAATGAATCAGAAAAACTTATGTACGTATCATCCACTGTAACAAATTAACGCAAAAAAAACTGAAACGATTTTTTAAAAACGTTCCAGAGATTCGTTTTCACATCTCATTATCAATTCTTGACAAAAAGCTATCGTACCCTGCCTTCTGATACGCCTACAGCCTCACATATTCAATAGCCGCTCATCCAATATCGTGTTGTACAACTTCTAGGTGTTTTTCTCTGTGGTTGCAGTTTTTGGTCATCGTTAATGAGATTGTGTGGTTGCAAGAATATACCCTTGCGCAATCTCATAGTGACAATTATTGATTATTAATTTAGCGAATGTATGCCGTAAGTCACATGGAGTTTCGCAGATCGTATTATCTCTTGAGTGTCTTCATAAGTGTGCTATGGTTAAATAAAAAGGACTCTTTGTAAGAGAGACAAACGAATGTTCTTATACTGCGATTAACTATGTTACACTGATAAAAAAAAAAAAAAAAAAAACAGAAATAAATATTGATTTTAAAAGCTAATAGTGCTGATTAGTTGTGAATCTTCGTACGATATTCAATATAACCAAGGGGTGTTGTATTACAGGCGAGATATCTGTTCTAAGCCCTGGTGGTTTTCTGCTAACGCCGGCAAGGATAACATACCTAGTCACGGGCAGTAGAGTACGTTCAGAAAAGTACATAATAATACCATCATCCTTACAAGATGTACGGCCAGCTTTAACTTCAGCATCTTTCTTTATTGTAGGGAAAGAAATATGAGGCCCATTTTAAGCCTTTATCAACTTTGAATGAACTTCTCTTGACTATAAACTGTGGAAACATTTGTGACCGCACGATATTCCAGTTTGTCCATTTCAACGAGACGCACAAAACGTCTACTTTAATGACCCATAAAATTGTCACATAAATTTAAAACTTGACTTTTGTTACTGCGGCAAGTGTACCAACATTAGAAAACATGCACTGATAACAATGACATGTCTGTGCCAAGCAGAGAACATTTAACCTTGCGTTCGTAAGAAGCCGACGCTTTGGAAGTAACAGAACGGCTGAAGAAAATTTTGCAGTCAACCGAAAACAGGGTGTTTGGAAACCCTGCTGCTAATTGAGGTTGCTCCAAAAATTAAAGAATGAAACAGTGCGCAGAAGGATGAATACAGATACTAAAATAATCGACACTGTAGCAGCGGTCGGCCTAGCCTGGTGGCTGAGGAGTAACGATCTGGCCTGGCGATCTGGCGGACGCGGGTTCAAATCTCCGTCCGGGAATCCAGATTTCGGTTTTCCATCGTTTCAAGAAGTCATCCCAGGTGAATGACAGAATGTTTCCTTCAAAAGGCCTTGGCCGAATACTTCCCCGTTCCTTGAACCACATCCCATACCACCTCTAATTATCTAGATGTCGACGAGGTATAAAACCATAAACAAAAGAAATAGAATTTGGTACAGCCATGTTTGCAAATGACTGTAAATGACAATGAGTGGTCTAAGAAGAGGGGACCAAAATAGAATGTGGGGGAGTGGTACTGGAAGTATTATGAATTTATGAGTGCAAGGAATTTACGATTGGAGGTTAAGAAACCATTGTAAACGAGGACGGAGAAAAAGATAACAATATTGCATCAAATCGCAATATAGATACATATTTGAGTGTGAATGTGTTGAACAGAGCGTTCATAAATTATTCAGATATCTTCTGAAATCTATATTAATACATTAATACCATCTGCGTTGGCGATATCTCCTTCACTTCTATACTAAGATTTACGTTTCTCATATTCAACAGTGTTGTCTCAAGTTTTATGAGAAATCTGTGAGTTATCGGTGAGTGTTACTGTTCTTTTTTTCCCCCCTTCCATAGTGTTGTTTTGTTGGTAGCGGTAGTTGATGATGTACTTGATGTTCATTGACATCTTTATCAAGTGCCTAAGAACTAAAGCAACAAAAACTATGAAGAATTTACTTCACATGTATCCGAACATGTTGAATTTATTTTGACGTGTGTGCATTTTTTGTTCTTTTTCAACATGTTCTTTGTGTATGCTTGCAGTTTTAATAGAATCAAAAACTTCTTGAGAACTAGCATTTATGGTATTTGAATGCTATCTTTTTTCTTAAACTTAGAATTTTGAGAAAGTCAAGAAGGCTATATGTGTTTTAAAAGACATTTTGACGCTCTGATTTTCAGAAATATTGTGTTATGTTTTGTCTCAATCGTTTTGAGATTAATCATCGCTATCTGACAAATACCACCGAGGTCAGTGAAAAAGCATTATGTTGTCTAGCGTTTGACATGGGATTGGACCGTTCAAGCCCCGGTCTTGAAAGAAATTCCGTCATTCTGCACTTAGCAAATAGTGTAGGTGAGATGGAGGCGCACAATTCCCAAACACGAGATCGTCTACCAGACGCCAGGATTAAATTCCAAACCTTTCCTTTGTGCGTATGGACTGATGGCTTACGACTCTGTTGTGACTATTCTTCCATTTAATGAGGACGTATAGGTAGGCGGTTCCTTCGGTGCCTTAGGTTGGCACGGACATCGCCCTCCCTTCTGTCATCGTTATAACCACGACAACCTACTACGCTTTAAACACACATTTACACATATGCAGCAGAAATTGGAAATGCACAGAGCAAAGGAATTGGTCGGCCTGCACTGCAACTAGGCCTAGTACGCCTCGTACGGGGAGATCCAACCAACCTTTTGTAAGCGCACTGCACACGACGATATGATGTTTTCGTGGTTTCTGAGTGGAGCTGTGTCTGCTTTCTTAAAACCAAATGATATGGGCTCCACTGAGGCGCCCAGAAAGAGTTAAAATACCGGAGCACACCTCTACAACGGACCGGAAATCGGGCACTACCTGCTCTACCCCGAGATTATATCGCCCTTCTTAGAAGTCCATTCTTATGATTTGTTGAGTACACGATTTCTGAGAAGGGTGAGCAGCGTTTCCAGAACCGTTTTGTCGGTAACTTCGTATGATCTGGAACAGAAAGAGCCTGCTAAACCAGTTTCTCCTAAATAGCACCTAATAAGGACATGGAACATATTGTCACGATTAGCATTTATCACGAGTGTCTTGTTCCCGCGGAATTCTTTGTTACGATAGTCTGGGGTTGGAGTTTGGGCTAACAACGATATGCGACCATTATTCCAGCGTGGACGAAACGGCATGGTGTTTGCCGACCAAAGGAATGGAGCGTCAGATTCGGAGAACCAGCTGCTTGTTGAGTGAGCCGGTCGAATCCTGCTCGCTGCCATCTAGATAAGGAAGATTAGATAGTTTCCAGGAATTCTCCAAGTGTGATTGACACTGGAATTCACTCAACGAACTGTCATGCACACAATATACGGAAACAGAGCGGAACTCCAATTTCTACATTAGAAATGTTTTTGTCACTTTTTTGCCGTTCAGAAATGTTTTTCAATCAGAGTTAAGGTCTCTTTCGGAGGTTAACAAACTGAGACAACATAGCATAGTATTTAGATCGTATCTACTAATATGTTAATGTGTTCTTTATTGGTATTACATAGAGAAATTGCGTTGCAGCAGTCTGTGCAACAATTCTGTGAACTAAAACATTGCAGTGCAGCATTTACACTGTATGTCACTGCTGAGCAGGTGTAGGCAAGGATTTCACGCGTATCATAAAATATTCACACTTCAGCTGAACTGATAATTAGACGGCGCCAACATTGTATTCCAGTTATTTACTTTAAAAAATAAAAAAAGTAGGAGTTTCTTCCGATTCTTGACAGTTCCAGGGACAGTCAAGATTAAGTTTGATTCCGTAGCAGTATAGTTTTATTCCTCTGCTTACGTGCCATTCTTTATTCGTTAGTTGACGGTGTGTTTCACTGTCGATGAAGACTTTGAAAGAGAAGCACTTTGTCTTCTTTGAAACTTGTAACGCAGATTTCGCCTGTTATTACAAAAGGAAGACTGTATAATGTTTACCTATACTCTTCATATTAATAGAAGCGATAGTGGTATTGGGATAGTTCCAATTTATTTGAAAAATTTTGGGGATAGTTTCATGTTTTCAATTCACATTGACATAACTGGCCACCGTAGCATATTAAGGCTCTGTAAACATTTCAATGCCCTCAGGGTTGTAGATACCGAATTCTAAAACGCAGTCAATTGTATCATTACTAAATTAAAGCGAGTAACAGCTATATCCTCAGTTTGTTATTTTATCCTCACTAGAATCGCTAGATTTTAATTTATTTACCTTTTTTTTTTGTCCCTCTGCACTGCAACTAGGTGATTATTTTATCAAACTTATGAAATTCTTGCTTCTCATTGCACAGCAAAATCTTATTATACTCTTTTCATTAGATGTATTTTACGTTTTAAGAAGTACTTCGTTACCAGCCTGTGTGGCTCAGTGGATCTGGGAGGTATAACAGGACCGGGCACGAGCCGTCTCCCCCTCGTAATGGCCGTCTTTACGGCAGTTTTTGGCGATTTTCTGCAGATAATAAGACAAATGCCGGAACAGTCCCTTATCTTAGCCTCAGAACTATGCATTCCACAAACAGATAGAGCACAGTTATACATTTCTGATATACCACCATGCTAGAAGAAGAGATATTAGTAGACGCATTAAGAGATTGTCAGAAAGATGAGATGGGAACAGGAATTTGGTCTATCTACGAAGAGGAAGTGAGTAATTAATTTATGTGACATTTGAGGTAGTTCTGTCGATTTCACATGACTTCTCATACACAAAGCTGACAGGTGTCAAAACATCAGTGTAAACGACTTGAAAGGACTATTGAGCATGAGGGTAGAACGAAAGCGAAGTTGAGCATTGTGACACGTATATTATGGTCTCTCAAGATAGCAGACTTACAGATACGTTCATGGGTAAGACGAACTTCAGGATTTAAAACGACTCACATTTTAGGAATTAAATACAGGAGTTGGAAGGGGTGTAATGGAGGACCAGTAAATTTGTTTGTGGAATTATTGCAGAACATAATCAGACTCTAACATGATAAAATAACTGGGTTGGCGGGTGACGGGATTGCTGGGAGGGTATAAGGCGTTTAACGCCGACGGATATTGGTAGAATAGTTAGGAGTATAATGTGGAAGGTAAGAAGAGACAATGATCATTAACTGGCACTTGATTTTAGGCGAGAGAGAGTGAGAAAGTTTTCTTTTAAAGATACGGGAGGTATTAACTATCAAAAGAAATGCTGATCAATTCCCATGAAACAATGAAAGAATTTAAAATTAAAAGTAGGTGCGTAGAGAAATCGTACTAAAGAGAATAAAGGAAAAAATAGATATTTACGAAATTAGGAGAATAGATAAGTGACCACCGGGGCAAATTCTTCGTAGCTAATGCCGTGTGCTTAGCAGCAACGTTGCAAGTGAAAACGAACCTGATCAGTTAAGGCTTGTCATTCGCCTGGCGTGATTTCTGGAAACTGTTGGGAAGTATTTGAATCCGCGTACTTTGGAATGCATATACAACAACAAAGCAGACTTCTCAGGTCCATAATATGCTTTTAAAAACAGAACAAAAGAAGGTCATTTAGAATTTCTATATGTTTTTCTTTTCTTTTAGTTTCATTTTTTTTTCTCTAAATAAAGCAGCTGTAAAGAATTAAATTAGCGTTTTTTATCATTTAACTTTTGACATTGAGTCGCTTTATATGGAGTATAAACTAACCAATATTGACAACACAGATAACTTAAATCGGTATGGATAGTGTTGCAAATTGAAAAAAAACATTTTGTTTTTTTTTCAAAATTTTGAAAAAAAACATGAAAAAAAACATGGCACCGTTGTTTTTTTTCTAAATTTGTTTTTTTTTCAGAAAAACAATATATTTGATAAATTATAGTTTTATTTACATTTTACATTGTTGTTTTAAATATTACTGAATGATATAAATTATTACATAATGTTTGATAAATGTATCTCTATAGGTTACATAATATTATTCATCATCGGTGTCAGTATTAGTATCACATTCACTGGAATCAGCGCTACCAACACTAGTTTGGTCGGTGTCGGTGTTTTCACTTTCTCCTTCTGTTTCCTCTAGTTCCATCACTTCAGAAACATTTGCATTTCTTTTTCCTGGTTGTTCTTGTATTGTTCTCAGACGATTTTTAGATTTCAATTTTAAATTGTGAGCAATGTACACAATTTTGCTAGCTCTATAATTTGTCAGTCTATTCCTTTTTTTGGAATGAATGTCACTGTAAGTACTAAATGTTCTCTCAACTGCAGCCGATGTAGTTGGAAGGGTTAGAACTCTGATCGCTACTTTAGATAAGGCAGTCGACTTGCAAAGTCCTGCCCACCAAGCAATAGGAGTAAGCTCTTGTGATTTCGGATATCGATTACGCGCAATATTTCATCGTTGGAAGACCGTGGCATTGAGCTTGTCACTGTGGCACCGTTCATAAATACTGCGCCGTTAGTTCTGTATTACGGTCTTTTAAGTTTGAATTTAAATCTATTAACATACAAAATATGAGCTTTATTTCTTTTCAATAGTTGGTTTACGCAAACGGTTGCAAGGAAACGATTCATAATTACTGACAATTTTATGACTCGGTATCAGTATCACTATGCGCTGGCACCGTTCGTAAAAGGAAATTTTCAGTCAATGTCGCCAATACTTTCGTAATTATTGTTTTACTGAACCAGAAAAATATAGTACATTTAAAAATTAAGATAAGTACTTAGTATAAACTCTAAAACAGTCATATTAAACGATAACTGCCTTACAAAATTGAGATTTAGTAGTTGTGAAAAAAAACGTGTTCCAGAAAAAAAACATGTTTCAAAGTTTTTTTTCATGTTTTTTTTCAGGCTTGAAAAAAAACCGTTTTTTTACAACACTAGGTATGGAACAGGCGCTTATGCACAAGTTTATAAACGTCACCGTGTATATCTAACTTTGTAAGAGAGTTAGCAGCTGTACTCTCAGATCGATCTTGGTTCTGCAATACGAGCAGCCAAGTTGTTTCTAAGGCCATTCAGAAAGGGAAGTGGTATCTATTACCAGTAAATTCATACACTTGTCCCTTGCTACCCAGCAAGCGCCATCAATATTGAGCAATAAGGCTCCCACAGGTTTAGTGACTGCTGCAGCGATTTAATTTAGTTGCAATGGAGCGCATGCCCCGGTGGCAATTTCCCTACACTCCCATTCCCCACTCTCCTGCACCCACCTGCATTTTCCCTCTATAAACTTCAACTTTAAACTTTTTTTTTTTTTACAAATTAA
Source organism: Vandiemenella viatica (assembly GCA_031002005.1). Taxonomy (NCBI): domain Eukaryota; kingdom Metazoa; phylum Arthropoda; class Insecta; order Orthoptera; family Morabidae; genus Vandiemenella; species Vandiemenella viatica. The sequence continues at coordinate 60,118,209 of JARYHS010008075.1, read as the reverse complement.
TCATCACTTCTTTTGGTAACTTATTCCAATCCCTGACATTCTCACCTAAAAAAAAAAAAAAAAAAAAAAAAAAAAAGAGAGAGAGAGAGAATCTTCCTACAACCTTGTGCCTGAAATCTAGTGTCAGCTTGTAGTCATGGTCATCTTTTCCCTTCCATGCATTATTTTTAATTCTTACACCAATATATTTCCACGCCTTGTACACTCCCATGACCCTCTTTACGCTCCTCCTGTCTTCCAATGAATCCCATTCCAGCTGTGGTGTAACGGCTAGCGTTCTGGCCTCGCATTCGGGAGGACGGCGGTTCGAATCCCCGTCCGGGCATCCAGATTTGGGTTTTCCATGGTTTCCGAAATCACTCCATGCAAATGCCGGGATGCTTCCTTCAAAAGGTCATGGCCGAATTCCTTCCCATTCCTTGCCCTCCATCCTTTCCCGTCTCTAAAGACCTCGCTGTTAAGAGACGTTAAGCAGTTTAAAATAAAAAATAAAACACCATTCCAGCTATTTCATCATATCTTTTTCGGCTTTCGTTCTGCGGTAATTTCCAGAAATAAATCTAGTAGTCCTTCTTTGCACGTTCTCATAGTCCTATATTTGATACTCAAAATGTGGGTCCCATACTACACTACCATATAAGGTAATATCAAGTTAGCTTGATCACGTAACTGAAAATTGAAAACGATAATAGTACAGCACCGAGCGTGGTGGTGTAACGGCTAGCGTTCTGGTCTCGCATTCGGAAGGACGGCGGTTCGAATCCCCGTCCGGGCATCCAGATTTGGGTTTTCCATGGTTTCCCAAATCACTCCAGGCAAATGCCGGAATGCTTCCTTCAAAAGGCCATGGCCGAATTCCTTCCCATTCCTTGCCCTCCATCCTTTCCCGTCTCTAAAGACCTCGCTGTTAGAGAGACGACAAGCAGATAAAAAAAAAAAAATAGTACAGCAGAGTGCAGTTACAAAATCAAATGAAATATCATAACAACTTAGCAGAGATTTTTTTTTTAATTTAGGGGTTTTTCGTATGAGAAACAAAAGAAGATATTTCGGTCCGAATGTAACTATGCATTATTATGAATCGTGATTTTAAGTTCTTTTCTTTTTACCTATGTATTTGACACCAGTTGCCGCGGACCTCTCCATTCATCCGTTCCCTGGCTTATAGAAATAACGTAGTAACTTACTAATTCCAAACGACAGGATAAAAGTTAAAAGCCTTGTTATCAAAATTTTTAGCCTTGTTTGTTAATCAATAAAAATTTGAGAAATGGCTTGACGAGATACTAGACTTAGGTAATACTTCACTTATTTCTGATCGCTTACTGCGTGATACGATTTTCTGTTGCGGTGGCGAAGCGAGTGAGCCGTGATTCAGCAAGGTGCTGGTGACTCGCGGGGAATCACGCCTCTGTTGTCGCCATCCGGGCGAACGGCAGAGTGTAGCGGATCGCGATTGTCCTGCCGAAACTGTCGCCGCGACTTGTGTTTCATTTTTATTCTTGCTCGACTTGTGAAGGTCGTGGGCCGTCTTCCTTCGCTTGTTTGCATTTCCCAGAGGAAGAGGCGAGCAGAACTGCTCGGTGTACCGAGACAATGGCCGGCGCGGGCGGGATGACGCAGTCCACGGCAGTAGGCGGCTTTTTGCAGTTACAAAACAGCAGGAAACAACGTGTCACAGCGGTTTGGTCAGCTACACAGCCATGCGTTGCTTAGTAATCGTTCTCTACATATTTTTTTTTTTTGCTGCTTGTTATGTGTTCCCATCGAACTGATTTCTTGACGCTGTATATGCCTCCCAACGTTTCCCCTTCATCTGGTGCTCGAAATCGGGTTAGTTAAATCTAGCCACGGTAGTATTTTTCTCATCCGGAACTTGCCCAACAGGATACATAACATTATGACACACAATTCCTGTAACCTTATTATCTACCAAGTCGACAGAGTGTGGTGGGTGAGCGGTAACGCTCTGGATTCGCATTCGGGATAACGTGGGTTCGAATCCGCGTCCGGCTATCCAGATTTCGGTTTTCCAAGGTATCCCCAGACCACTCCAGGCGATTGCCTGAATGGTTTATTCAAAAGGCCATGGCCGAATTCATTCCAGTTCCTTGCTCCCGGTCCTTTCCCACGCTAATGATCTCGACGTCGATCTACGAGCAAAATATAAATGTACAAAAAATCTGCCAAGTCGTGGACAAAATCATAAATTTCTCCTCAGTGCTTATGGAGAGAGAATATATATGAGACAACAATAATTCGTTCGACGAATGGAAACTTTAAACTTTCAGAATGCCCTCTTTAACAATCCCATGCGCCGGTACACAATTTTTTGTTACTGGTGATAGGTATCGTTATATGATATACCATCTTTACTAGAGCGGAAATAACTTTCCAGCATAAACGAGTTTTTTAGAAGTTTTTTCATCCAATTCCACAGTCTCTGAAGTAATTCCACCCAGAGTGTCTGCTTACTTACCGATGACACAGCTGTGCTTGTGAAATTTGTTTAGCAGTGTTAGGGAATGCAAAGCATTTTTCTACTCCTTTGTTTGAGCCTTATGGCTCATAGACGTCATGTCGTTGGAGCTGGAAGAAGATTAAAGAGCAAAAATCTGGAATGAATTCGGCTTCGGCTTGCTAAAGTGACGGTACTGTCATTCTCATGCAGAGATTTACGGCAACCATGGAAAACCGAAACCTACATGGCCTGACCAGAGATCGAACCCGCTCCTTTCAGAGTACCAGGCCCGAATGTTACTTACCCGCTGAACATAAACAACTACTTATCTGGCCAGATTTTAGTTTAGAAAGTAAACGATGATTGGACGAAATACATAATGTACTAAGTAGGTAGTTCGAGAACTATCCTGTCAGGCCAAGAGAGAAAGACGCCAAACACAACTAGCAAGAAGCCATACAAACAATGGAAAAATAATATAACTTATAAGTTGTCAGGACAACCTTGTTAGTTAATTCATTACCGAGGTTCCCCCTGCGGATTTCCACCCCCCCCTCCCCCCCCCCCGGCTGATTTTAACGATTCCATTATTGATGTGCACCTTTCGTGATTTTCTAGTATCGGTAGTTATCGACAGATTTTTTTTTGTTAAATAATCATTTATTACTAGTTCCTCAATTTTGTATCCCTTACTCATATCATATATCAAAAACAGGAAAAAATGTCGTGGATGCAAAATCTTCATTTTAATCTTGAAGGTATGACTGAGTATTTATTGGCATTTTTCTTTTATTTTTGGTTGTAATTCCACACACTTCTAATCCAAATTTCTTCAGTTAAGACAATGAATAAAAGATTATATTAGTCTCAATTTCCGATTTATTTTTCGTAGTACTTAGCAGGAAAATTCTTTTCGGCAAATAACAACATCTGCTTTGGTTGCTAGTAGAAGTATATTTGTAGAAGTTCTTCGTCTTGTGAGCACAATTATCCATCGGATATTTAAAGGAACACTTTAGGCGAAGGATGTTTATTCGTGGCGTCCACTATTTCTGGAAGTCACTCACACCAAGCAGATTGTTTACAATTGCGGGGGACGAACTAGCTGAGACCTGACTTAGCTCCGTATAATCAGTAAGAGGTCTCATACAGAGCATATGCGAAAAAAAAAAAAAAAAAAAAAAAAAAAAAAATCGAAGTTTTGTGACAATATTTCAAATAATCAAATAATATAGCTACAGTAAATTTGTGAAATCGTTTTAATAATTTATAATAACTCTGCAGTTTCACGTAAAGTTGTATAAAACTATAAAAATACACTAGCATAGGACTGTACATGAACTTATTTGCTTTAACAGATCACAAACTGGTAAATAATGTGTAGCAGGACTTTTAAAAACCATTTTTTTATTTCTTTAATTTCGTTTGCCAAATTGGTCCCACATTAATGTTGTAATGAAAACAAATTTTATTCTTATTCTGCATTCTATTTATTGTCTAGCATCTTTATATTTGCGCTCAAGGACACCACAGTGTTTAGTGAGATACTTCGGCTACAAAAGCCCATTGGCTGATGTAAAGTGTAGCATACAGTCAGTTAAGATCTTGTGGGACCGCAGAAGTAGTTTCTAATAACACTGAGTATTTTATTTCGAAGCGAGTCATTATATCTCTGAACGACTGACGAATGAGGTAATATGAGATATTTAAGAGTAATTAAATGTGACAAAACAGACCAGTAGGTGGTTTCTGGTAGTATTTTGCAACATCAGTCCCTATCACAGCTTTTCATTTCCTCTTAACGTTAAGGTATGTGAAATTTAGCGGAAATAACACAAATATGTTCTTCACATGGGTGCAATTATAATATGTAGGCCATCAGAGAGACAATAGTTTCCTGTAGCCGACAGGTCCACAACACTAACGTCATAATGCTAGTTATTCATGACTGTAGATCAGAGGGTCCCAAAGTTTTTCATACGACGCCCTCCTTCCGTCAAATGAAAAATTCAGCGTCTTCTGCCACCTCAATGTTATTATTAAAAATAAAAATAAAAGAAGCAGGTATGAAATCTAATATATTTAATTTTTTAGTTTTATATTTTTGGCTATTGCTTATAAAATTACAAATCTTACATTTTCTGAAAAAAGTAGAAAATAAAAAATTAAAAACTTTAAATTTAATGAAGAGAGGTAGATACCACAAAAAAAAATCAGTAGGAAGGATGAACTTGCATTTCCGCTTAGAAGATTTTCGATTCCTATTTGGATATTAAAAATTGCACAACTAAAATCATTGCCAACATTGAGTTTACTTCAGTACTTTGTTTTTTACTGCAAAATCACAGCGTTTTTTGTAATAAGCTGGGACACACTCTGTAATAATTGACCTAAACCGTTGGTTTATCCATTTAATTAAACTTATATTTGGGAGCAACATATATAATTGCAGAGCTCTGCCGATATTTTACATTTTCAGTGTTGTAACTACTCAGTATTAACATTGACATCTCAGAGCAAAAGTATGTGTCAGAATGAGATTTAAAACTCTCAGAGGTGGCGAAGGAGACATAGTAGTCAGACGGAGTAGAATTAGAGTAAAACGTCAACACTGACGGTGAAACTACCTTCCATCCCGCGACTTCCTGAGGCGAAAGGGGGAGGGGGCACCATTTGGAAACCTATATATTAGAAGTTTGAACTCTATTTTTAAACTTGTAACTAACACCTCATTTAACATTTGCAAGCCTAATGAATTTGCTCAAGATTAGCCTCAAAATGGAAGCGTAAATGTATTTAATCATTACGATGTACTGCTATTAAGCATATTTTGTAATTTGATTAGAATTATTCAAAACATGACTCAAATATTAAAAATGTATTTCGATTCAATAAAATCACAACGTTCTTGTATTGGAATAAGTCTAAATGTTTAAATTATATTCTTTTTGCGTATGACAGAGCATTTCAATCAATTGACAACTTTAATTTGAGTACAGATTGTTTATTGTATTCGCTACAACACGTTCCTTACTCTGGACATAATGAATTTTTTTCCACAGAGATCATTTGCCAATATCAGACTTAAGCAATTAAGATATGAATTGTGCCGAAAGTCCTGGAAACACTGATAATGTTATCGACATCCCCGGACTATATTGTCATGAAACTGTGTCACATAAAATGTTTTCTGTAGAATGCAGTTCAACGAATTTAAAGTGGATTATATGTACTGACAAACGTCAATAAGGCAGAATATGACAAACGCAAAAGTAGTTATTTTTTTTTTTTTTTTTTTTTTTTTTTGTAACTGCTTTACGTCTCTTTTTAACATCGAGGTCTTTAGAGCCGGGAAAGGATGGGGGGCAAGGGTGGGGGCAAGGAATGGGAAGGAATTCGGCCATGGCCTTTTGAAGGAAGCATCCCGGCATTTGCCTGGAGTCATTTGGGGAAACCATGTAGTTATTTCTAACCTTTCATCAGTCGCTTGATCAACATCGCGAGTATAAACGTGAGGCGGTATTTAGAGGGATAATTTTTTATTAAATTCAAGCAGGGTTTGAGATAAACGATGTTACTATAGCAAGGAATGTTGCAGTAAAGTACTTATAATGTGTTCAAACATATTTCAACAAAATGCGATTAAAAATGATATAACGTTTTTTGTGCGTTGCTTTAGTTGACGCCAAATCTAACCTTAATAGCTTTCTGTCGAAATTTTAATTTTCTAGACGAAAAAAAAAAAAAAGAAATTCTGGCTTCGAAAGTTTTATTTCTTACGCTAATCAACAAAAACCTCTAAAAGAAATTTTTATTTTTCAGTTGCTTTTATATGGTACAGTTCATTTATGCTTTACGCACATATACTATCTTAAAGCGGGCGGCTGAATAAAAGAAGTAATTGTATTTTTATTCAAAACAATAACTTATTTATTGTTGTGTTTGTGTTTCTTATGGTTCTCTTTGGTTGTAACCGGCACTGAGCTGACATGTAGTTAGGGAGGAAATCTATCCGGCGGTAGTTTGGATACGATGGACCTTTAATGTGACCTGTCACCTGAATGAGATTCAACGGCTTATCTAAACCTTCGCTATGAGTGTGCGTCTATTGAAGTAACATACAGCACATTTTAAAATAAAAATTATTCTGTTTATCTCACAACATTTAAGTTTATTAAATGTGCTCCATCAACTGTTAAGATAATTTCGTTAACAGAAGAAAAGTACTGTGGTGCAAAAAGGGATAAGTCGGATGTCATGAAAATAATCCTGTTATTGTAAAATCGGTTTAACTGACTCTTGAGTCACTGATTTTTTTTCTCAATTGAATCTACTTTAGCCTGTAATAAGAAGGATAAGAAGAACTTATATTGACATGTTCTTTGTCTTTTAGCGATACGCCCCAACTGTGCGCTGTACTCCATCAACTATTCCTCCGATAGGCTAAATCCATTTCTAGCCTTCTCCCACCTGTAATCTTTGATATCTATACTAATCTAATTTATTCATCTTGCCTGTAGTGTTTCCATCTAGCGTGATGGGTGAACGGTGACGTTCTGCCCCCGCATTCGAGAGGTGGGTTCGAATCCCCGTCCGGGCATTCGGATTTGGGTTTCCCATGGTTTTCACAAATCAGGTCGGTATGCTTCCTTCGAAAAGGCCGTGGCTTAATTCCTCCCTGTTCCTTGTCCCCAGTCCTATCCCGCCTCTAATGACCTCGACGTCAAGAGGAGTACAGCCGTGAGAAAACAACTCGACCTTTAATAAAATCAATTTCATTCATTTTGTTTATTACTTCTGTTTTCTTCTTCCTCACCACCTCTCCCCATCATTTTCTGGTCGGCTGCCTTTGATGACGTTTACTGGTTTACTGATCGTTGGCCTGGTCAAATCTGGAGCTTTGCTTTTACGGCAGCATGCCCTTGGGGAGCGTGTATAAACTACGTGGCTTGGTCGAGGGGGAGTGGGAGGGGTTGGCTGGATAGCTACGTGGGGGAGGGGGTTTCAGATCCAAGCCACGTAGCTTTTCGTTCATCTTATTTGTCACAGTTAAACTGAGATACAGAACACACAACAGCCTGCGAATATTTATTTCCGCCATTTAATTATCCCCATATATAATTTATGATAGTCTGAGAAGAGAAAACAGTACAAAATGTCTTCTGGAATCAATAGGGAAAAAAGCTACGTGTTACGTTGGAGGGTGGGTGGGAGATAGAGTCAAATGCCACGTTGGGCTACGTGGGAGGAAGGGGGAGTTCACAGGAGGCCAAAGTGGAGCTACGTGGTTTATGGACGCTCCCTTACTCCCTTGCTGACGGCAAGCATGTTATACCTCCTGTCAGGTCGTACTACGCACTAAGTTGAGTGTTGCCATCTGCCTGTGAAACGAGTAGCTATGTTCTGTGCGTGCTAAGTGTATTTTATGAGGTGGAGATTTGGGACGTGGCGACATTCGCCTTCATGGCTGCGGATACAAGTAACAGCCTACAAGTCGCATCAGGACAGCCGCTACGCGGTGATCCGGTGCCTCAGGGCACTGAGCCACACTGGCGGGTTTATTACTTCTATTTAGATACGGATAACTGTTTTCTGCACATAGTTTCTATTTGCGTTACACATTTAGTTATAATTTAATCAGAAGTTTGAAAAAATAATAATTTAATCATCAAATAGTATTTTCTGTCTTTACTGAAAATTAAACGATGATCGTGAGTTTATTTTCATCTCTTAAATCAAGCAGTATTACGGGTTCAAATGGTGAACGTTAGAGATCCTAGTACAATCAACTCAAAATATTGTTAGTTCATAAGTAACTGGAACTTTAGACCCCTCGAACTAGAGCCTCGAATATATACAATACAGCTCCAGTTTCGTGAAAACAGAAGATGCTGATCTTCGTAAATTGAAATATCAGTAAACTAACAGTAATACTGCGATATTACGGGAAAACACCGAGCCTGGTGGGTAACTGGTTAACGCTTGGTTCTGCTATTCGAGAGAACGAGAATCCAGATTTCGGTTTTGCCTAGGTTTCCAAACCATTCAAGGTGAACGACGGGGTGATTTCTTGAAAATGTCATATCCAAATTCCTTGCTACTCCTGATTCTCAATCTTCTCTCTGATCTTCTTGATCTTCTCCTTCCCCAACTCCTTGCAACTGAACTTGAATAGCTAGGTAAACAAGATTTCGAAGTAATCGGAACTAGTCAAATATCGTGGTAGGAGTTGAGGCGGTCAGGAATCTTCCACAATCAAGAAGTGACAATCGTGCAACGGTACTGATGACCACTATTTCCTAGAGCGTGTTCATTTAACAGAGGCGACTCGAAGTCGCTCAGCTCTATTCCCACTCCTCTGTATTTATCCCTACCATCGAAGGGAAAAGATTGCTCGCTGACTAAGTTGGACACAGCGGTCTATTCGGATGGGCGGGCAACGGTTGAGGTTCTGAGGTGAGGAGCAGGCCAAGGGCAACGTAGCCTTAAAATGCCTGTTCAGAGGGAAGAGGGTACATAAACTTATGAACATGTACAAGGAATATGAGTGATACATAGCTAAATTAAAACAAAATCAAAATTATTTAAGTCAGGAGCGAGGAGCATTTGAAAAGTTTTCCACAAAACACATCTAATATCGAACTTTCCGAGAAGTTTGAATCATGCAAGGCACTGTTTAATTGTTGGGAAGAATTACCAAGCGTTTGGTATGAAATTTAAAGCAGAATTAACGATCCTGTCTTCCAATAGGAGAGAAAACTGTGATTCCTCTTAATCAAGTGGATTTGGTTTCTCAGTTTCATCAAACGAGTACTGCCGCCCGAATTAATACCGACAGGGGCAAAAATCTAGAAAGTAGTCTGTTTCTGTAGCCCGAAGAGACTCCCTTAGATACGATATAAAGGTATTCCTGAGTCGAGTGAAAACTGGCTAAAGGATACTTTTTTTTTTTTTTTTTTGCTTCTTGCTTCTGGATTTACGCCTCATTGACGTCGAGGTCGTTAGAGGTGGGAAAGGACTGTGTGAAAGGAATGGGAAGGAATTCGGGCATGACCTGTTGAAGTAAACATCCCGGTATTCGCTTGGAGTGATTTGGGGAAACCAAGAAACCAAAATCTTGATGGTTTGACGAGAATTCAAACCCACGTCGTCGCGATTGCGAGACCAGAGCGTTACGGCACACCCACCACGTTCTGTCCTACAGTGCTGGTTCATCGTATGGATAATGATGTTCCTTGAGCTCCCAGCCTGTCGCACGCCATCACTGTACGCTGGTGTCGGATAGTGCCACTGTCTGTTGAGTTCTGGTATCTGGGGCGTTGATAGGATGTGCTGTGTGAACTGTTCTAGTGATTATATCGACATAGAAGTTCATATCAGTTAGTCGCCCACCTGTCCCTGTTCAGCGGCAGCCTTCCGGTTGTACCTGGAGCGACGGAATTGGTTTGAATTATTCTTAGGTAAAAAAAGTGCCGTAAAAACAGTTCATCGTTTAGTGTTAAATGACAGCTAGGTAATAATTTCTTGCAAGATAAAAAACTTATTTAGTATGGACGAAAACATCAGAACGTATTTATGTAAACTAAATTCTTACTTTTTTAATTTGTAATATTTGTGAAAAGGAACGCATGAAAGGAATTGTTCAACGTTTTTACAGGATTTAGTATGACAGTACACAAAACTGAACTTTTGTTCCATGTCTGAGTCAGGATTCAGAAGCGGCAGTGTAGAGTTCAATTCAGAAATCTTCTTGTGGCTGTGTACCATCTAGAGTTGGGATCCATCCATTGAAACGAAATTTAAGAGCTGTTGTTTCTTCTGCAAATTTTTATTCTTGATACCTGATTTTTTTTTTTTTTTAACAGAAATGTCCCCTATTTCCCAATGCCATGTCCCCAATCTCCACATAAACTCTTTCTCTCTCTTCCGAAAACTTACAACTGTAACTTTTTTTTAAATCAAATCCTTTTTTTTGTTATTTTTTTTTCCGCTGCTGCTGTTTCACTGTGCACATTTTTGGGCGTAGCTATGCCTGCTTTTCGAAGTGGCCGATAAGCACAACAAAGACAATAACGACCGCAAGCACTTGATGGAATACAAGGACGTCAAGTTGCCGCAACGCACTTGGCTACAAAGTTGTTTCACTCATACAATATTGTAGTTTTTGAGTACCTCAGTTTTCTTATTTTGATTAGTGTTTCCTAACGGCTACGTAAAATTTTAGGGAACCATATTAATTTTTTTCTAATGGATTTACGCCTCGTCGACGTCGAAGTCTTTAGAGGCGGGAAAGGATTGGGGACAAAGAACGGGAATGAATTCGGCATCGTCTTTCAGGAAGCATCCCGGCATACTTTCCTATTTGCAAGTTTTCAGTTTAGTGAAAGGCTAAAAATTTCAGGGAGGCAACTGGAAATAACAAATAGCGTGATAACGAGCAAAGTGTTGGGTTTGGACAAGAATAATACACTCGAGGGGATACCCAAAACAAAAAAAGAATTATTTTTAAAAGCTATATATTTTTAGATTTTTTATAAAACAACCTTATGACCTTCAAAATACTCTCCTTTACAACTAATACATTTGTCCCACCGGTGCTTCCACTGTTCGAAACATTTTCTGTACTCCTCTTTAGAAATGGCTGACTGCTCTTCTCTCGTTTTTTTCTTGACCTCTTCAATGTTGTCAAATCGGTGTCGTTTCATGCCCCTTTTTATGCGCAGAAATAAGAAAAAGTCGCTCGGAACCAGGTCAGGCCAGCAAGGTGGCAGCGGAACCATGCTATTTTTAGCAAAAAAACAGGTGTGTGTGCAGGTGCATTGTCGTGATAGAAGAACCAGTCTTGTCTGCACAAATCTGGTGTTTTTTGACGAGCACTGTTGCGTAATATTCTTAATACTTCCTAATAAAAGGTTTGATTGACGGCCTGATGCTGGGGAACAAACTCTGAATGAAATATACCCTTGCCATCAAAAAAGCAAATGAGCTTTGTTTTGACATTTGATTTGACTTGACGACATTCTTTTGTATTCAGTAGCGTCTTCCATTGGCTTGAATGTTGCTTTATTTCTCAGGCGTAACCATAGCACCATGACTCATCACCAGTAATAACCCATGACAGAAAAACTGGATCAATTTCAAACTGTTGTTCAAAGCACGATATGTTTCAACTATACGTTCTTTTCGATTGTCAGTCAGAGCCCGAGGAAGAAACATGGCAGCAACCCTTTTCATTCTCAAATCTTCGGTTACAATTGGGTGAACCGAGCTTTTGATGCTGACTGGAAATGAATAGACTATTGTAGAAACAATGCTGTCGTATCCTTGAACCCTGGAAAAACCATATTTTTCCTGCTCAATGATATATTCGTGTGTTTTTTTTTTAATTATAATTTTGCTTATACGCGCTTATTCCCTTATACAGTACGAACACGGTGCTATATTTTTAGTAATATTCCAGCAGATTGCATGCCACTTGAACTATGTTCGCGGACCACCATGCTGAGAAACAGTAGCCTAGACCAGCGGTTCCCAACCTTTATTGGTACACGACCCACTTTTAAGTAAAAAAAATTTCGCGACCCACCTAACATGAGAGTTTATATAATATTAACTGTTGTATGACCTCGATACTCTTTCTACTATCCTATCCTACGAAAAGGCAAATTTTCGTACAACCGATAAAATATCAACAAAAACAAGAATTAATAATACATAAAATAACAAAGATATTATTGATTGGGAGGCGGCTCCATAGGCCTCACCAAGTTGACAGCTAAAATTCCACAATTAGAAGTAACTCGATCAGCATCTTATAATTCAACTGATCTGCCAAGTCGATTTTTGGTGGAAACCACCTGCAGACCCGATTTCGCACTGCCTGCATTGTAATTACAAATACTTGGTTGTGTTTCAGTAACATTTTCAAACCTATTATTACCAGACACGGAGGTTGAAGTTTCGTCACCATTTTGAATAGTCTCTTTTACGGCACGACCCAGTCCTCAACCAACTTTCCACAATTACAGTAAATCTACTGTCAATCAAAACAAAACGCAAATAATAACTCACTCCAACAAGCAGAGAAAGACTGTTTCGATCAAAGCCTTAGGTTTCGATTCAAGAATAAACAAGACAATGACAATGTAAAATTGCAGGTAGTATGCGCACCATCTCCGCTCTAAAACGGGGCAGGGAAGGGGGTGTTCAGGGGTTGGCATAACGATTGCGCGATTGCTGCCGCTGCTCTATCTCACAACGAGGTTATTGCATAATACAGGATGACTGTTTGAGAAAACTTTTTTTTTCTCACAAAGTATTAATTTAAGCTAATAGCTGTCATGATTATTGCACTTGTAAAATATCATGTTATATTTTTTAAATAAATGAAATAAAAGATAAATTTTTGTGGCAAAACCCTCGATTGTTCCGCAATCCACCAAAAGACACGCCGCGACCCACCAGTGGGTCGCGACCCATAGGTTGGGAACCGCTGGCTTAGACTGTTTAAGACGGGGTTCTCAACGTGGGGTGCGCGCAACCTTCGGAGACGTAAGCAGATTTTCAGGTTATGTGTGGCGTGTTATCTGTTGCTGCAATTTTAAACAACAATTCTTTGTGTATATTGGTTTTCTATACTCGCTTGTTTCAGACCAAAGTCCTGAGCAAGGCTAGACGTCAAAAGTGTTCTGGTATGTGCATTATTATAATTAATACCAAACATACAGAAACTTGTGCAAAATAACAGAGCCAAACGTCTCAATGATGTTATGTAACCAGCAAAAAATTGTTGTATTTGTTCACTAATATGTTTACAAAAATTTTAGTGTTTAGTGTTTTAGTGTTTTTTGCCATAAACGACAAAGTTTTTTTTGTATTTTAATTTAGTATCGGATTCGAACAGGACAAGGCAGATGCGCCTCCTTACTATACAAATGGGGCTAGGTAGATTCTGCAAATTGTGACTGTGGAGCCACCTTACAGACAATCAATCACATAGTTTCTGACTGTCCTCTTCGGGCCTACAAGGGAACAATGGCGGAATTACATGATGCGTCGATCAGTTGACTGGATTAAAACATTAGATCTCGAGATATGAAATTGTACACGCTTGTGATATGTACATTTCCTATTGTGTACCTTGTTAATCATACGATAAATAATAATAATAATAAAAAATTAGTATTATGCGATGGAAAACCGTAATGTCAAACGAGAGTCCAGAAGCGAGGAGGGAGGGGGCACGGCCTAAAAGGTTGAGAATTGCAGGTTTAACAAATGTGTGTGTTTTTCCTTGCATTTCTGTGTATTTTTATTTCTGAATTATTTTTGAGAAATTTTTTTGTTGGATCATAATGAAGAGTTTTGAGGCTATTTGAATAATGTAGATGTGCACCTCATTGAAGTATTTCCATCACTTTCTCTTTGTGTACATTCTTACAGGTGGCGGAAGTATCGAGAATAAGGCAATAGTTAATCGTATGGTCATAAAAAAATGTAAGACTGTGAAGTTTTCAGAAAATCACGGCTTGTATTAGGTTCATGGTGATTTTTTCTTATTGCAAGACTTAATTTGAAACATAAAATATGCTGAAATGAACTCCTGTGGAGAATTAATTTCATCAATACGCCGCGAAAGTTTCCACTCACACATAAAATTTGTTGATGCTCCTGGAAACCATTTGAATTTGCCAGAGAGAATTGTTTGTTTTTACCGTTCCCAATCTAATACTTTCTCCAGACACTGTTCGCTATTTCGTGCATTTCCATGAAATGGAGTCGAACTGCTTTTCACTGCCTGTTGTGAAACAAAATATGCTTTACATGGAGACAGTGCAACGTTCCAGTTTTACTAACAATTTTTTGTAATTGTTACATTGTGGATTTTGTAAGTATTCACAGAAGACATCATATAACACTGATTAATATCACCAACTAGTATTTATCGCATCGTGATTGGAAATGACAACTTACTGTGTAGTTGCCCTTGGAGTTCCTTCCAAACTCGTCTCCGCTTCTTATTTGGAGCTTTATAGTTTTGATGCTGCCGAACCAACTATTATATGAACTGCATAGTAGTGTTTATGATGATGTACTGGTCTCAAATTCTTAAAACATGAAGCCAAATCATCCCTGAGTGGTTAGATTACACGCGAGTAGTTGGCATGAAGTATACTACGTCACCTGCCAATCTGAGTTCTTAGCTGTTTTCATGTCTATGTAAGAAAAGGAATTCTACACAATTCTGTACTTCCTAAATCCACGAGAAACATTGGTTAAGATGGCAAAGTTCTATGTTACTGTGACTCAGAGTCTGCTAAACACAATATGGCTAAGAACTGGATAGACGCAGCCGTCCAAATTCAAATGTCAACAAGGCTTCTCCGTCATTTTGATCCTGTTCTCCATCGTACACGTTAATAAAGACGAATATTCGGAGGACCCCGTTCCAAAATTGCGAACTTGATGTAAATTTCTCATATAAGGTAATTATAAATGGTGGATTACTACCACTTTTTTTTTTAGTAAAAATGATATCCAGAATGCTTATATTTAAAAAGTATAATAATGATAATAGTTCAAATCACTTTCAAAAAGCACTATCAAGTATAAAGATATCATGTGGACTATATTAAGGGCTAAGACGTACTACGATCTCCATATACAATGATTCATTTGCACGAAGTCTATTTGACTGTATGAGAGGCAAATAATTTAATAGTAATTTTTTGATTACGACTTGTTTCAAACTTCATTTACTCTATTGATACGTATGGATGGGCATAATCTGACATTGGTTCTTGTCATTTATTCAGCACAGCAAGAAACTCTTTCTGCATTGTAGACTGTGTCTCAATAGATTAACCACTAATGTTTCTCATAATCGTGAACAGCGCAAGAAATTTTCTAGTACTTGCTAGAAGAAGCAGTTGACGGTAAGCGAAACTCTGGGAAAAATCGTTGCGGGGTTCTTGCTGTTCCACACAGTTTCTCTTCTGAGACGCTTTCACGACTGCTACAGAATATTTCCATTACGTACATAACACTTTGTCGCAACCCGCTACGGTCACTGGACAGAATTTTGTAACAGCCTGAAAATCAGTGGATGATTTATTCCTAGAGAATACTCTCATGTATCCGTTTCATTTTAGGAAGTCGACGTGGAATTGCCTGCTTCTCGAAACAATCAACACACATGAAACACCGCATCCTGTAAACATTTCTGAGAGTGAGTTAAAGTTTTTGCTAACTGACAGCTCTACTGAACGAAAAATTATTTCACTACTGCAAGACGTATGTGATCAAATTTTTCCCCCGTGATAATCAATACACGCCGTTTTGAATTAGAAACTGATAAGTCTGCCAAACATCCACTATGTTCTTAGTGCAAGCTGAACAATTTTTAAAAGAAATTTACAATAAACCACCAAATTTCTAAATTGTACTAGTGGAAAAACAGCGTGATACCTTCAGCCAACTCTACCATTAGCCACCAGACATGTGCTGCATCCACTTTATTCCTGTCTAGTCCATAAACCACCGTTCCGTACAATTCAGTCCAATCATCTAATTCATTAAGGACTTGGAAAATATTTCCAATCATTCACGAACTACGCCAAGCAACTTTTTAGCAGTGTCGACACATTTTCTAATTACAACCATTTCCTACACAGTAGTGTGATTCGCCTGAGGGGTTTCTTTAAAGACATACTGTCACTCTGATGCTAATATTTGTATCTTTCTCTAAACATGTGGCCTGGGAGAGCGAAATCGATGTAACCATGGTCGCAAACAAGATTGCTGACTGTTACTTTGCCTGTTCATACTAGAGAGATCTTCTGATGTGTTTACAGCTGCTTCTGATGTCTGCATTTGATCGTAAATATGTCTTTGACCTTCTTGAGAGGAAAGTCGTGCCATACTATTTCGACCCGTTAGCGTGACTGGCCAATATTAACTTCACTGTTTCTTAAATACAGACCGTCTAACTAATCCGTTATGTCAGATTATTTCATACGGTAACAATGAAATACTGGTAAAAAGTAGAACACGTCGCAGAGCTTTTGCTGTCGCATGTTCACTGTACAGACTGGATGTAAGATCGCACCTTCCAAGTTAATGCACGGGTGCAGAGCTGATTGAATCATGGCTCTGGTACACTGTGCACTGTTAAGAGCTCAGACACACTAGACGCTAACGATTGTTGTAGATCGCAACACAAATGCAGGGCCACACAAAACATACATCCGTATGGAAATATTGCCCGAGAGTTCATGAAGGCCGCAGATTGACAGAATTTCGATTTGCCGTGCATCCGAGTAATCCCTTTGTAGAATACGAACCGCAGAGCGTCCTAGCGTACTTAACAATTGGCAAAAATGAAGGTCTGCATAAAAGCCGATAAAACTTCGGGAGAGACCGGGATGTGAATCAAGGACGTGTTGATCGTCAGTCAGGCGTATTAGCCAGTTTAGTCACCAGACCGATCATGACCAGTCATTTTTTTTTTTTTAATGGCATTCGGCTACTGGGCCATACAGCCAGCTCAATGTGAATTGTTGCTATCAAGTATTGACACAAGGACACTACAACACGAACAAGACATTCACAGACACAACACTAAACACCCATGCTCTCGGCCGGTCTCGAACCGGCGACCTTCGGTACGCGGAGCTAGCACTCTAGCCCCTACTGACGGTCTAAGGAATGTGAAAATCATACCTCTGCTGCAAACAAGCTGGCCCAGACTACAACCTCCCAATTCTACATTATAGTTAGACAATTACAGGTGGACTTTTTAAAGATTAAAACGAGAAAATACATCACAGGTGAAACTTTTTTTTTTTTTTTTAAGGTGAATCTCAGCTTCTTAGAAAGCGGTCGACACTTCATTAATATTTCGGAATCCGTCGTCACAACACGAGGATCGAAACTGCTGTCGACCGCCTCGAATCTCAGAAGTTTTGATACTGCTTTACAGTCGATGGGAACAAATAATGTGGTAGTTCTCCCTCCTCCACCTCTTGCAACTTTTAGCTAATTGTGAAAGAGGCCTCTTACATTTTCACTTATCGGAACAGAGTCCATCGTTAAGTCGCCATTGTGCCTGAATCTTATATTTATTGGGATGATCACCAGCTCAATCCTCAGGATATTGAAGTACATTGTTTTGTCGAGATGTTTTCAATGTTTCGAGTTGTAGTGATTGTGTATTAACTTTAGTATGTAGATTCAAGTGAGCAAATATACTATGTAATGATAAAGTATGTTTGCATTTGGCAAAGGACTGTTAGATGAAGTCACATGAAGCTGCAAACCACGCTGGAAATGTGACGTCACGTAGAATGGCGGCGCTTCAGTTAAAGTATCCTCCGGTTGCGTGTGGATTATCAAAATCGACGTTTCTCCTTTAAAGTGCCCCGCCTACATAAATCGCGTAATTCAAATGCTAACAACTTCGTTAATCAATCTGCGTCCATATCTCAAAGTCTATTAATTATTAATTTTGATAAATGGTATTAGTACTTGTTACATTAAATATTATTATGACGCTGGTCACGTCGGTATGCTTTAATTATAGAAAACTGTGGCGCTCAACTGTCAACGTTGTATCCAACCGAAGCTCTGTCTACACAACATATCGACTTCTGATAAATATAGTCTCATCACCTTCGTCGCTTTTTTTACAAGTTACCACGTCACCGCGTATTATTGAACATGCACTATTTTCCTCTGGCTCGACTGCTATGTTTTTTGCACATACGCTCGCTTTCGTATCTAAAGGACTCTGGTTTGATAGACCTCATTATTTTTTAAGTATCAGGTAGCGGTGGAACACACCTCTCATGTGTTAGAGAATTGGTATGTTCAACCAATTTCGTCTTTATCCTATGTTCATTTTTCCTTTATTTCTTCCTTCTTTTTTTGTTTGATGCTTCATTCCTTAATAATTTAAACTTTTAATGCAATTGTTCCAGCCACATACGAGGGTAGGTCCAAAAGTTCCCGGCCTGACCTACTTAGCGGATGGGTAGAAAAGTTTGAATTGCCGCGCTTCGAAGGTAATGTTTTGAGACACTAGCGCCCATATTTTCATTCCTTCCCGCAAGTTCCAACCATGGAGGTAGGAATTGCTCCATGGTTCCCGCGCGCCAGAGAGAGAGAGCTCCAAACATAACCAGCACGCACCATGTCAAGTGTGGAGTATCGTGAGGTGATAAAGTTTTTGACTAAAGTAGGCTGTACGCCGTCTGATATTCATGTAGACCTGCAAAATGTGCACGGAGACTCTTCTCCTTCGTATTATACAGTGAAACACTGGGCCAAACTTTTTTAATTTGGCAGAGAATCCCTGGAAGATGACCCACGCCCTGGACTCCCGATGACAGCGATCACTGATGAAACCATCGCAAGTGTGCAGGAGGAAGTGCTGGAAGACAGAAGACTGAAGGCAAAAGATATTGCAGTGAGTCTGGGCTTGTCGAAAACCACTGTCCTTCGAATTCTCCATGAACAATTGGGTATGAAAGAGGTCAGTGCACGTTGGATTCCCAAAATTCTGTCTGCAGTACAGAAAGCAGAACGAGTGAACTGTGCTCGAGAGATTTTGAAGCTGTGGGAAGAGGAGAAACATTCATTTCTGAATTCTATTGTCGCTGGTGATGAGACAATGGTCCTGTACTACGATCCTCTGTCTAAAAGAGAATCAATGGAATGGCGCCAGGTGGGGGAACCTCCGCCAAGAAAGGCGAAAATGTGCCAGTTGACGAAGAAGATCATGGCGACTATTTTTTGGGTATAATGAAAGAATTTTATTGTTTGATTTCAAGGAAAGAAATACTTCAGTAAACGCAGTATACTATGGCAACTTGATCATGAAACTGCGAGACGCCATAAAAGAGAAAAGGCGCGGCAAACTTTCAAGAGGCGTGAGGCTCCAGCACGACAATGCACCTGTCCACACTGCCATGCATGTGAAGGAGATTGTTAAAGAATGCGGATGCTCCGAACTGCCTCATCCACCGTACAGTCCTGATTAGGCCCCGACTGACTATTTTTTTACCCTCAATGACTATTTTTTGATTTCTAAACTAAATTCTGACCTTCGTGAACGCAAGTTTTGCAACGATGAAGACGTCCAGGCAGCTGTAATTAAACAATTTGACAGCAAAGATAAGAAATATTTTTCTGACGGATAAATTTGTTGATTCCACATTATGAAAAATATATTACTATCAAGGGAAGTTATATTGAAAAGTAAGATATATATTTCATTTATTTGAATGTCCCTTCTTACTTAGGCCGGGAACTTTTGGACCTACCCTCGTATCTTTGTTTCTTGAGACCGCTAGTTGCGTGAGGACGGATGTACTAGGAAGATGGACATAGTCCTGGCTGAATTTATACCCTTGCACTCTGTGGTCCGGTTGACCGAGGGATTCCGGCCTCGGCAGCATCGTTCGCTTCCGGCCGAGGGCATAGATGTTTAAGTTTTGTGTGTATTATTGCCGTGTCCTCCTGTGATGTCTATAATTAGTTGGAAACAATATGTAGTGGAGTAGCCGAAAACACTGGATGATTCGCTATCACACTTGAGCTGGCTGTATTGCGTAATAAGACGAAATCCATTAAAACTAAAAATTAATGGTGGAAAGTGAAATATATTAAGAAAAAAATAGTTTAATACCTTCCAGACGAAGGTATTGGTTTTTTAGAAAGGAATGTACGTTCTAATTCTACACCTGACAAACACTGTTATAAGATTTATACAGATTTTGATAGTTGCAAATCTCACCATGCTACGTCACACTCTCCGTCAGCTGAAATTGTTCAATATACCGCTACAAAAACAGTTACTTCGACCAGTCTATTGTGTTCATGAGCAGAAAAACGTGGCCCAGTTGACGAATAAGATGTGACTGATTTCCATTCATTATCTTATTGATGCGTTACCACATTATCAGTATGTTATAATCATACAGACTAATGATTAATATCATGGCAAGAGAACTGAAAATCTTCCCGAAAAATACTGGTTTGAACATAGTTTTTTTTGCTTGTATTTTCACAAATTCAAGGAAGGTAATGTTTCATGCCAGAAAGTGAAATAGACAAGTGTCGCATTCTTCTTATAACAACAAGTCAACAGTTCCTAAGCCTCTTATAAGCATATAATATTTTTATATCACATCTGTACACATATCTAGTACAATCGGGGAATTCCAAATTTAGAAAAATCTTAATGAAACGGAGGTACGTATTTCAATATGCAGTTATCCATACATACATGTTTTCTCACTTGCGATCAAATAGAAGAAGCCTGCTAGCACGAAATTTCTAACAATTTTAATAAAAACATTAAAAATTTGCATACAATAAAAACTTAATATTTTCCCTGGAAAGTGGAAAGTAAGCTCAAGGAAGACTTTTAACATGTGGATAGAGAAGCGTATGGGGCTGGAAGGAGGGAGAGGGTGTATACAGGAGCCCATATTAATTTCCGGTCTTTACAAGACTGTGAAAGGTAACGGCCAGGCTTACCGTCGTGCCATTCGCAGCACTAATCAACACCAACAGTGCGGTAAGCTTTCATTCTACACGCTAGAAGTTACCAAAGTTTTCTTACCACGCCCCTCCACCCTCTTTCGTTAAAAAATAGTTTCCTCGCATTCCTCCCTCCCCCCCCCCCGGCACATTTTTATTATTAACAAGGTAAAATAGCAATTTTGAAATTGAATATACTTTTTATTGCTTATACAGTTACACACTTTAAATTTTTTGAGAAAGGAAAAAATAAAAAATTACAATCTTTGAATTTACCGAAAATAAGTAACAAAGAAACAATAAAGCTTTAGGAAGTATGAGCTTGCATTTCTTATACAAGATTCCCCTGTTCTTGGTTGGGATATAGAAACTATACAGCGTAAATCATTGGCAGTATTGAGTTTCTTCCATAATTTGTTTTTATTAAAACTCTCACGAACAAGTGCTCCAATAGGTGAATACAATCGCAGCGTTTTCTGTGATACACTGGGAAAGAATTTGTAATGCTCGACCCAAAACGTTGACTTATCCATTTTATTAAAATAGTATATGATTTTCTTTACAACGCTTGCTCTCGAAATACTACATTGATTAATTACAGTTCTCTGCCGTTATTTTAGTACAAGTATGTGATATTAAAATAAAGGTTTCTATTTCTAAGAGATGATGAAAGAGACATGTTAATTCCGATGGTACAGCATCAGGGAACGTTCACATGGGCAACGAGCTACCTCGTACTTCGCTCCATTCTCGACATGTCTTTGCGCCCCCATGATGGGGCACCTCCCTCCATATACTCTACGCACTCCCAAGAGGTTTAAGACTTAATATAGAAACACGAGTTAATTATTAGGAATTGTAGAAACCAGAGGGATCTAATATCGCTTTACTCACCCTCAGTTGTGAGGTGGGAACGGACATAACTAAACATTGAAAAGATAACACAGCCCGTGTTGAGCGGTGGTAACGTAAGTTTTCGTTTGAAACTCCTTCTGTGCGTAGTAATCAGTAGGTGCGCGTTGATTTTCAGGCACAGCATTTGGTTAACCGTGCGTGTCGTACATTAACTCCTATGCCTGGGTTTAAGCGGAATTTTGATAGTGGTTTTTAATGCAAGAATATTTAAGTAACAAACGATTTGTGTGTGGACGAGTACCTCTGAACTATGCACAGGTATTACTGCCAACTGAATGATCCTCTAAATATTTTTATGTGTAACCTTGCAAGGCAATGGATAAAATTCCATCATGTCTCCTGAGAAGAATCCGTCATAATTATATTGATAACGTCCTGGATTGTAAACTGAGAGAAATAAACCATTAGAAAACATTAATATTTTTACAAATATTTTGGTTTACATGATTCCAGTGAGGAGGACTAAATACAAGTGAGCAGAAATTCAGTTTACTGTTCGACCATAGACAGTATCAGAATCCAACTGCAAGTATTAGCTTACGTGTCTCAGAGCACAGGACTAGTTACGACAAGCAACACGACGGATTTATGGAATATCTATGAACATTGACAGTACGATTTCATCTGTGGTGGTTTCGAGTACGATAGGAAAACGATTTATCAGTTATAAGCAGTCAGAGATTTATTGCATTTAATTTGTTTTCAAACAGCTCAAGCTCCTAACGTGAATGATACCAGCCAGGGATATTCGTACTCTCCCCTTGTTTTGATTACGGCTTGATGCCTCGTCGATGTCGGGGTCATTAGAGCCGGGATAGAAGTGGGGACAAGGAACGGGAACGAATTCGACCATAACATTATGAAGGAACCATCTCGGCATTCACCTGGATTGATTTGGGGAAACAATGGAACACCCAAATCTGGATGCCCGAACGGGGATTCGAACCCACGTCCTCCCGAATGCGAGGCCAGAGCGTTACCGCTCACCCACCACGCTCGATGAGATAGTCATCTTTATTCGAATAGATAAAGGATTAGATATTTATGACCACTGTGTCTTAGTTGCTTCAGTTGTCTATTCAAAGAGGTCATTTTATGGATCTGCGTACCTCTCAGATTTGTTCTCGCCGCTTCCCGCAAAATACGATTCCTCTTCATAAAGCTGTCTACCAGTCTCTATCATATCCTGTGGACATTTATTTAACTACTGTTTTGAAAGACTTGACACATGCTGATGTCACATATCACAGACTTTTTTCACAGTATGTATAAAATATTTATTTTGCACAAACGCCAAACTTCCTTTTGGTTTTGGGAGCGCCATTTTTTTTTTCTACGATTAATAAAGTTTCATATATATCCCACTGTTTTCTATGAGTGCTTAACGCCTCGTCGACTTCGAGGTTATTACAGTGTGCAGAAAAGGGAGCGAGCGGGCAAGGAACAGGAAGGTGTTCAGAAATGACCTTTTGAAACAACCATCCCGGCTTTCAGCTAAAATGCTTCTGGAACGCATGAAAACCTAAATCTGAATGTTCGGACCAGGGATGGAAACAGCATCTTCGGAATGCCGGGGCAGAGCGTAAACCGCTTACACACCAGGCTCGGAATAATTTGGAGGATCAGTAATTCCAGGACAGGCTACGTGAGATACAGACACTGTACTACTGAATTACATCCCCACTTATAATTATAAGCGATTATAGACATCTACGGCGTATTTAAAGAGGATTTACTTGCGACAATTATATCTTACCCAATTCACGAAGTGGCGCTTTAATTCGCTCCCTTAAGCTGCCCTCTACCATAATATTGTTGCAGCATGAATATTTCTGCTATGAGCAATCATCGGTACACGGAGTTAGATTTTCGCCGGCAGCTAAGCCAGTCTGTTTGTGATTTCAAGCAATAATATCTAAAATAGACCTGATGAAGACAACCTAGCAGGTTGTCGAAACGTCGTCATTTTACGACACAATCCGGCTGCACTCCCGTGAAGATTTCACTGCAACATTTCTGCTGTTTCGTCAAATTTCGTCAACCATCTACATTTCTTTAATTCCGACTGTCTAGAACAGGGGTGGGCAACCCAAATGATCTTGCGGGCCACTTTGGAAATGCGTCATAAATCCGCGGGCCGCATATAAAATTGTATATTGTATGTTAGATGTTCCGAGATGCGCGCGTATTATGAGTTCGCAGAATATAACATAATTATTCCGCGAACTGATAACTGTAAACTCATAAATAAAACAGGCAATATCTGTCATATATTCGCAAAAACATTATTTTAAAATCAAAGAAATATTTTCTCATAATTTCGACAGTTAATTTTGAAATATATGTATTTTTTTAAAATTCATTGGTTTTCACTACATTGGCAATTATAATTTGCAAATATAATTTGAAAAAGTGTGATGAATCACGCGGGGCGAAAAAATCTTCAAGGCGGCCGCGGGTTAGCCAACCATGCTCTAAACCGAGTACGATGCTTATTTTTATGATTGAAGAAAGCTGCTCACATTTATACGTGCTTCCGAATGTGCAAATTATTTTTCGTGCGAAAACTCTAAGCTGTGTATATTTTTCTTCGGAAAGGTATGTTCTGTATCTGAAATTTCTGAATCTCTCGCGGGCCGGATTGAAGCTGGTGGAGGGCCGGATCCGGCCCGGGGGCCGGGGGTTGCCCATATATGGTCTAGAACATCAGTAGGACTATAGATTCTATAGTTCTACTGATGTTCTTGGAAACTAACCTGTCAAGAACATGGTAGGTAGCTAGCAATAAGGAGTTCCGCCAGGAAACGCCCCCGTATTTCAAACTGGGCTCATTACAATGGCCAGGCACGTACTTCACTTCCTTATGTAATATACTCTGTCGTGGGAGTTGGTGACTGCATGCTTTCCGGCTCACATAGAGCCTATAATTAGGTTTAGTACCATCGTAAAAACAAACCTAATGCCTTATTGTTTCCCAAGGCGGTAACGCGTGCGGAGACAAAGGTTTGTTAATTATAACAATCGTTTCTATCGCTGTACTCAGAACTGTCAACTTCCACTCACAATAAACACGCAGTCTCCGTCTACCAACACTACGACCGATGTTTCGTATTTGTTTCCTAAGTTTACTTATTCAAAGGAACTTCTCGATTTAAAAGTTCAGCGAGCCCCATTTTCGCAGCTATAATTTTCATTATCCAGTTATGTGAACATATTATACACCAGTCTAATGTTGCTTGTTTTAAATTATAAGATATGTCACTATTATGTCGGAAGTACAAGTTTAAACGATAAACTTATGAACTCTGTAGGTTGAATTTTCACCATTCCTTAAATTGAAACGGGACGCGATTAAGACAAAGTGCTATGCTACTGTGTTACCGCGTACAATTTACTTTAAAACTTCAGAAAACGAGTATTCCGATTCGCACAAAGAAATAAGGTATTATAATATTTCGTCATATCAACAATTTTTTAATGTTCTTTAGTGGGATAACGTTGGTGATTTTTAAAACTGTATTGAGAACATAGAAACCTGGTATGCAAATAATAAGCAGAGAAAACGTATAGCAAACAATAGTCTAAAAGTGTAGCAGCACGTGAGTATGGACCAAAATATTGGGGAAAAAAAAGGAGAAAGCTACGACGAAGATTAAATCCGTACTGGGAAGGAAAGAATGTTCTAAAATATATGGTAAAGAATTCGAAAAAATGGAATGAAGGAAAAGGAAAAAATTCTAAATAACACGAATAATTCTATATTATACTAATGAAATGATCACAAGTATCCGTCCGAATTAGAATAAAAATACTGATTATTCCAGTACGTTGATGCAGAAAAGAGATTTGAACGTATTTGACCTTAAAAGACTTGAAATTATATAAAGATTAGGATCGCTAAAATATAAAGTGCTGCAAAATTTGGAGAACTGTTTGTTTTACGACAAATTTATTTACATTTTTCAAGAAAGAAAGGGAGGGGACTACGTAAGGCAATTGCTTTTACCTTGCTTAAGTTTAAATTGAATAAATACTGGCGGGAATTAAAATTGCAGCACCCAGATGGAGTTGTGATAAATGAATGAAATTTTGCCCCAACCATCCCCATAAGAATGTTAAATAATAAAAATTGAAAGTTTTACATGTAATAGTATCAGAATTATGGGGTTATTAAAAAATTGCTATGTTATTTAGCATATAAGTGGATAACAGCGTGGTGTAAAACATTTTTGTCCAGAAGTTCTTATCGACCAATTATGCGGTAATGAAGAATGACGACCCTCTACACGCAAATGTCTAACTGTGAGAAAGGATTGAGATCTGGTGCATGATATAGTGAAATCTCGCGAAGGATTGGCCTTAGTGCAATGTCAGTATACAGACTTGTTACACAGTGGATGAAAGAAGACTCTAGTACTCCTGGAGCAGCACAGGTCCATACAGAAGGACAACAGCACGTGAAGACCGCCAAACGGTGTGGGGCTGTTGCTAGCAGACGAGTGACTGCACGCTAGATCCAAGCAGTGGTTAGAGAGAGAGAGAATTCCCTGACGATTGTTAACCAATAGCTTGAAGCTTGGTTACACTCTCTAACCCCTATGCAATGTGTTCCATTAAAATGATTTCATTTCCAGCATCGTTTAACCTGGTGTAAAACGCAAATGGACACGTGATGGCGTAGATATTGTTTAGAGACGAGTTTCGATTCTGTCTGTGCCAAAGTGATAAATCGACACCATGTACGCAGGCGTACTGGGGAAACTGCTTACCCTGCTGTAATTTCAGAACGTCACACAGGTCCGCCACTGGTGTCATGGTTTGGCGGCAATCAGGTTGGACAGCAGGACTGAGTTGATTGTTTTGACTTATTGATTCAGTGACTGCAAGGATCCACGAAAGTAATGGTGCGCAAGATGGGCGCACTCTAAAGGTAATAAATTAGCCTGATCAATTTCAATTTGCTATCACTTGTACTGGGTATGACCCTGGATATATCTACAAATTCCCCTAAAATTCCAACATTCCTGTATGGGTGTTGCAATGTATGTAATTATTTGCGTTTTCTTTTAATCTCAATCATTCTAGAGAGCCTGTTAACAGCGAAGAATAAAAAGGGGAGCTATACCGCGGTCGGTGGCGGAGCATGTTTACACAGAGGTCAAATAAAGAATGTTAAATAAGCGGACATCTTGCGTGTAACACGGAAGGGAGGCACACGTAGCTGAATTCAAGAACTATTTATTGGGTACAAAGTGTGTTTGAAAAATGTTGAAACATTTGTACACATACACAAATTGTAATTAATGTGTGAATGGAAGTATTTACTGTTAAATCGATAATGATTTGAAATAAAATTCTATTGTAAAATTTATCGTGTGAATCAGAATTTTAATCAATTCAGTATAAAGAGCAAAGTCCGTTTGTCTTTGTGAGTTGATCTGAAACGCACTCTGTTGTATCAGATGATCAACAAGTATAATTTTAATGGTAAGATAATTTCAGAGAAAGGTATTGAAAAACGGAAACAAACATGTAAAGGGAAACCGAGATGAAACAAGTAATTATTACCGCTTCAAGTTCATATTGCGTTTGCAATATTAGTAATCAAATACGTACTAAGCTCAAGAAGAGTGTTTATGAGCATTGACTTACAGTTTAAAAGAACCTCTGAAAACTTGATAATGAAAGAGTTATTGAATGTCGTTCTGTTTCTACAACTTCGGTTGCCTCATATTTGAAGCCTGGAACCGAATCACCAAGCATGGTGGTGTAACGGCTAGCGTTCTGGCCTCGCATTCGGGAGGACGGCGGTTCGAATCCCCGTCCGGGCATCCAGATTTGGGTTTTTCATGGTTTCCCAAATCACTCCAGGCAAATGCCGGGATGCTCCTTCAAAAGGC
>JARYHS010008075.1:60051476-60089390 GCA_031002005.1 Vandiemenella viatica | reverse complement strand
AGTGGAGTAGTACCGGCTATTTGGGCAACTGGCGACGGTGTGGAGTATTCCACATTATTACGTAGCGGCAAGGGGGGGTATTCCTTGTTGCTTCTGGGTGGGGGTGGAGGAGCTGTTGCGTTTTTGCATAAGTTGACGTATTTTCTAAGGTCAGAGCCTGTTCCAGAGTCATGTTATGGAGGATGATGTTCTCCTTAATCCTCTTTTGTTTTTGAATTCTGGGCAATTGAAATTAGTGGCCAAGTGGTTGCCTTCACAATAGATACAGATGACTGGGCCCTGAAAGTCGCAGCTAGTTGTAACGTGTTTACCCATGCACTTGGCACAGCGGGATGTGCTGCGGCACTGCTTTCTCAGGTGTCCAAAACGTAAACAGTTAAAACATTGAGTTACACGGGGTATATATGGCTCTACACTACATCTTGTGCAAAAGATGCTAATATATTCAGGTAGTCGCTGTCCTCCAAACGTTAGGCGGACCGATTGAGTCGGAACGTATTCAACCCCTCCGTCTTTTACAACTTTCCTCATTATACGTCGCACTTCCAAAACTTCTATAGCGGATTCCACTTCCTGCAAGATTTCTGAGTCAGTAAGCCCTGGGTCCACATTCCTAACCACGCCCTCCTTAACAGTAAAGAAACGAGGGATATAATATTGTATATGCTTTGGCTGGTTGTTGGAATTCGCCAAGAGGTTTGCCCACTTAGCAGATTTAAGCTCAATTTGAACTTTGTTTCTCCCTTTGTTTCTTATGTCTAAGATAAAGTTTCTTATGCCGGGCACAGCGTCACGTATTAATTTCCCTACCGCCATTGGGTGCAGACGGCCTAGGTTTGTTTTGTGCTGCTCCACATAACTTGCTTCATATTCTGCATGTACAACAAATGGACCGCAATCTGTTTCTTTATAGAAATGGGGCTGCCTCAGCACTGCGTTAGGATCACTGGCTTGCAAAGCGTCTTCACTTACCAGTCCAGCTGAGTGTGCGGGGATTGTTGACTGTATGCTGTAGGCTGGAGTTGACAGCGACGTGCTTGGAGGAGCTGTTGGCGGCGTGCTTGCTGCAGCAGGCAGCAGCATGTTGACTTCCTCTCCCAGTGCTGTTACGTTGTTCTCCTCTCGGCGTGGTCTTTTCTTGGACTGCTTTTGGAGTATAGGGGCACCGTCGGCGTAGTCCATTGCTAATGTTTCCAGCGCCTCGCCCACTACGGAACTGGTGCACGTGTTACCCGACGGCGCGCTGTCAGTATGTGGCTGTATGCCACCTTCACCATACTCGCCACCCTCCATGGTGGCGAGGTACACACACTCTCCTAAACAAAACTTTTTAGTTGGTTTATTGACTGCTATTCACTGTATAATAGTATACACAACTAGTGCTTGCACTGTCCTAGTTCACGCGTTATTCGTCACAAGGAAAACTCGGAGTGTAGCTCTCTAAGCGCCGATGTTACCTCTACGGCGATCAGGAAGCGACTGAGGGATTCAGACATTAGCCAGCAGTATAGTTTAAAGGGTTGTTCTGAAGCGAGTCTTTACCTCGCGTCGTAATTATTGATAAGACCACTCAACAAATCAATCGACAAAAAGTTACTGATGTGTGAGTGGAGACTTTCCCGGCGTATCGATGCAACAAAATCTTCTCTGGTGTCCAGCCGGATGGTACTGTAAAAACACGACGTTTCGAGAGCTGACTCTGCTCTCTTCATCAGGTATCTTGTAGCTGGCGCAAGCTGACTGTTACTAGCTGTCGTGTTTTTACAATACCATCCGGCTGGACACCCGAGAGGATTTTGTTGCAAAAAGTTACTAAGCCTAACGAAAAATTTAGAAATAAAATGTTCAGTCCCATTCGCGCATAAGTACAGGTTTCAGTATTTAAAGTGATAAATGCAGTTGAGATGTTGCGTGTTACTAAATTACGCAAATTTTATCATCAGGCGATATTAGAGTCACATGTACGTTCTTAGAGTTTGTAATGAGTGACTAACCGACTCAACAGGTATAAGCGCGAAAATGTTCTTGTGTATGCGATAATTGAAATAACAACGTGTCAACAATGAAGCTAAGAGGAGAAAAGTGGGATAGCCCTGAAATATGTCTGCGCACACGTTTAGTGACTAAGGAAACAGTCTACACTTCCGGATGTTCCCTTCCTTAAGTTTGTACTTTCGTTAATTCAACTACACTAATAAGGGAGCGTCCATAAACTAAGTGACTCGATCTAAGGTGAGGGGGGAGGGGGGCTAAGCAGAAAGCTAAGCTGGGCTATGTGAGTAGGCAGGGGTTCAGAGCCAAGCCACGTAACTTTCATTCATATATTTGTCACAGTCAAAATAAGGTACAGAACACACAACAGCATGTGAATATGTATTTCCGTCATTTAATTATCTCCGTATGTAATTTACCATAGTCTGAAAAGAGAAAACAGTACAAAATGTCTTCTGGAATCAATAGGGGTTAAAACTACATGCTTCGCGGGGAGGGGAGAGGATGTAGAGTCAAAAACCACGTTAAAGTCACATCAAAGCCACTTCGGGCAATGTGGGGGAAGGGGGGGGGGGTTCATAGGGTGTGAAACTGGAGCTACGTAGTTTATGGACACTCCCATCAGTATGCAACTGACTGTGAATTGCAGAATCTCACTTCAGATCAAATTGTTTTCGTCGAAGCTGAACGCCCTTCCAGCTCCTTTCGGAGAGTGACGCTCGGGACTTTCACTAGGAAGGACGCTGGTTCGAATCGCCGTCAGGCCTTTTAGAATTCAGCTTTCAAAGATTTTGTGAAATCACTCCAGGTGTATGTCGAGATGGTACCTTTAAAACAACATGGTCGAATTTCTACTTGTCCTCAACCTTCTCCCGCCTGTAATGACCTCGACGTCGACATGGCGTAAAGCAATGAGAAAAATAACCGAAGCATGGCTGCGCCTTCTCCCTGTGTGCTAAGAATGAAGAGTGGTGTGTGCATGTTACCACGACCATAAGCTAGCATTAGAACTTTTGTATATGGAAAACTTTTCATTTGCAGTCAAGATAGTCCGATGGTGGAACAAAATTTCGAAGGAGCTATTGAAGAGATTACACCAAACGATAAAGGAGCTACTCGCTGAAAAGCATTATGAAGCTCCCCATCCTGCAGCAACGGATTCCCTCACGTGGGATACCTTCATTTTTTTTACTTATTGCTTTACGCGTCGTCGACGGCTAAGGTCATTAGAGGCGGTATGGGACTGGAGACAAGGAACGGGAAGGAATTCGGCCATGACCTTTTTGAAGGAAGCATCCCGGCATTCGCCTGGAGTGATTTGGGGAAACCATGGAAAACTCAAATCTGGATGCCCGGACGGGGATTCGAACCCACGTCCTCCCGAATGCGAGGCCAGAACGTTAACCGTTAACCCACCACACTCGGTGGCTACCTTCATCTTCGTATTATCTAACATTCCCAAGTACTTTGAATAGAAACGCTAACACGTAGAAGCAAACGAAGTTTTGAACACGCTGAAAATGAACTGAAACTGATGTACTGCTGTTCCACATTTAAAATAAAATATGAACTCCAGGGATGCTCCTGCCGTAAAAATTTGCACACGCTAATGTGTCCCATTCACTGCGTGAAAGGTCCTAATAATCGATGACAACTAATAAAATACTACGTCGTTTACAAAAATGTCTTTTATGGAAAGTACCTAAGAATATGTCATCTTGTTTGTTTGTAAAGGTAAAACCTTACGAAAGCAGCTGAAGATTGTTTTTGTATTACTAATTTATATAATACTTTTTGAAAATCGTTCAACCTAAACATGAACAAAAACATAAATCTACTAGTATTTTAAATAAAATAGTATTTTGAGACATGCCATAAGTGGTACATTTAGCTAAGCTAATGAAGATTACCATTAAATAAAACTAGAAGCAGCTACTCTACGATTACAAGGAACAACTTGGCATTGTTAAGCAGAGTTTTTCAGAAGTAAGCCAGTATTTGACTCAGGCAGTGTCCAGTTACAACCAAACGGAATTTCATAAGCAAAACTGATGACAATTCATATAAGCTCGGTGAAAGTTACCTCGGTTATGCTCCGGCGGTCGTTTTTATTCCTGCAGATCACGATGAGCAAGAACTGCGTGAAGGACCTGAAACATGGGAAGCAGCGGCTATAAGCAGGAATGTGATCGCAACAACAGCCGGTGATACATGTTACTACTATTTTACATTAAGTGACTACTCTTTTTAAGTCTGAAGTTCAGGCACAGACACAAAACAGACGACCAATTCACATAAGCAGAAATGTATGTAATAATTAAAATTTCATTAGGAACAAAAGGGTTCAAAGGAAATTATAAATCACGGGATCGCAATTAGCTGTATATTTTGTGATCCGTGGGTGGGAAATGATTGTTGTGGGTATCATTACTAACTGCAGTCTTTCCTTTCTTCCGGATGCAATTTCCTTATGCTTTCGAATTTCAGAAAGTGTTATTTCCAGTGTTTGTGGTAAAATGATACCGAGAGTGGTGGTGTAACGGTTAGCGTTCTGGCCTCGCATTCGGGAGGACGCCGGTTCAAATCCACGTCCGGGCATCCAGATTTCGGTTGTCCATGGTTTCCCAAATCACTCCAGGCAAATGCCGGGATGCTTCCTTCAAAAGGCTATGGCCGAATTCCTTCCCATTCCTTGCCCTCCATCCATTCCCGTCTCTAAAGACCTCGCTGTTAAGAGGCGTTAAGCAGTTAAAAAAAATGTAAAATGATCAGCGCTTTCAGTTCCCCGCTTCCTTTGATGCTAAATTTTAACTGCAATGAGGTTAAAATTAAGAACCCAATCTGTGATCCGCACACACAGGAAATATTTTTGTTTTAAAAAAGATTCCAGGCTAATATCACAACAAAGAAAAAATGACTAAGATTTTTTCATACAAAAAGGATATTATACTCGTTCTGTATTAGGCTATAAGACAATAATCCAAACTTTCTAAAAGCCACGAATAGTTCAGTGACCAAAATAAATCTGGTATTTTCATGCTACGGGGATACATTAATAATTTCGTGTGATCTTAATTACCTGGTGACAAGTTTTCTAATGGCTGCGCATTTCGCCCCTGTCGTTAACCTAATCCAATAGAATATAAGGGACCTACAGTTTACCGTGGAATGTGACCCACGGAAGTTTTTGAGGTGTACATTACACATCAAGCTGTGCCAGATGTAATAGTCGGTTTAAGGGTCTGTGAAAATCCCGGCCGAGACAGGAATTCGAACCGGAGACCTTCCGATCCACAGTAAGACACCTTACGCACTGTGCCATCAGATCGCAGGATATGTCGATGAGAATGAATTGTTACTTAGTCCATTCCCTAAATACGTTTCCAGTCGGAATCTAAGAGAGCGGCATTCCTGTAGTTAATGACTGTTTTATTAGAGCCGGGTAATATCTAGATTAGGATGCCGCTGCAACCACTTCCCGCCTCGCGATGTAAACACTTCCTGATGGAGAGAATATGACGTCACTATGTTTCCTTGTGTGACGTGTTCAGCCTTCGATCGAATTGTGAATACACGTTAGGCTATATAACGTAACCAATAGTAATAATAATAAAAAATACGGATTGAAAAACTTAAAGAAAATTATTAGTTGTATAATTAATAATATTAAAATATCAACAACATTCCAAACTGATAATTGATAGCATTAATTAGTAACGCTCCATTACGTACGTTCCTGTAACGTTAACGTTATTAATCACAATTCCATTGATTTTTATGTGATTCAGTTCTTCTGTACTTCCTCGCATGGTTGACATTGCTATTAAAATCATTAATTCGGTATAAAATATTTATAATAAAAGATTTCATCAATAACCGTTTGCGTTTAGGTTGTAACGCAGCCTGGACCACACTAACAGAGATCGATAGATATGATTTGGAAATTGGGTATCAGCAATATTATGTGCGACGGTTATGTTTCACTATGGGTCATGCTGCATTCAGATGTAAACGGCAGTAACAGCGATAGATATGGCATAGAAATTAAGTATCCGCAATAAGGTGTTCGATAGTTAGGTTTCAGTGTGGTCCAGACTGCATCGAAACCTGGTCGCTAACGAATTTATTCCTGTATTTCTGGTGCAAAATTAACGATTTCATGATATGAGACGTATTGGTGATGGACTACTTTCCGTGGATTGTCCCGTTAGCGACATTTGAAGCTGCGCGCGGAACGTATACGTCACATTCAACAACGTAGTGACGTCATACTCTCTCCACACGGAAGTGTTTACATCGCTATACGGTAAGTGGTTGCAGCGGTATCCCAATCTAAATATTACCCTTGAGCCTTATCATTAATGTACATCTTAAGGGACTACGATACTGAAAAACTGGTACTCTCGGTTAACAGCAAACACACAGATAAAAATTTAAGTTCATATAATTCAGTGATCTGAGAATTTTTTTTCCACTCGTTCAAGGGTTGAAAAAGGTTGAGAAGCACTGATCTATGGAGGAAATGGCGGCGTAAGAAGGACTGGACAAATCATAAATCGCTTACGGTTAGCAGTCAGTTCAAATATGACTGTAAACATTGAAAACTAAACTCCCACAGATATTATAAAAAACCACATCGTCAGTTGTCCAGATTGCAGGTATGCGAAGAAATCGTTAATTTTTATCTAAACTATTCCTAATTCTTCGACCAATATCCTTCCAAGCACCACCACCAACATAGTGCCTTGTACATTCCAGCACTCTCTTCACTCTCCTCCTGTCTTCCAGTGACTCCCAATCAACCTCCTTTATCATATAAGATATTGACTGGATCCTGCGATGATATCCACAAAGAAATCTAGCTGTTCTTCTTTGCAGGCCTTCCATCTCCAGTATTTGATAGCCAGAATGTGGGTCCCAAACTACATCACCAGATTCAATCAATGGTCTAACCAAAGTTTTGTAACCTAGTTCCTTAATTTCTCTGGGACGTCCTTTCATCACTCTCTCCAGTAAATGAAGGATTTTGTAATTTTTTTCCTACCACCTGCCCAATTTGTTCTGCCTAGTTGAGTTTACTGTCAAACGTTATGCCAATATAGGCGTTTCATTTATGTCGCGTCCGCGCGCACGGCAATAATGGCCCGGGGCAGCGCCTCCTCGCTTGCCGGTAAATCACACCGCGCATCGCCCGTGCTCAGGTACGCCTCAAGCTCGCGCTGATTTCTTACCTTATAGCACGTGCTGGAAATGTTGGCCATCGGCTTCAATACACGCTTGACATTTTCTAAGGATGTTTTGGCGAACTCTCTGCAGTGTTTGTGAAGGAATATTATTATTTTTATTATTATGTTTTCCCCAAGTTCCTCTTCCGTACGGGTAACCTCGGTGCTCCGACAATGCGTGGACCGCCCCTCGGACGATATCGGGCCCTTCGCAACACATCAAATGCGCTGTTGCAACTCAGTTCTCAGCTAGATTTTGTGAAGTGAAGATCAAGTACACTGTGAAGTCAAGATGAAG
This sequence comes from Vandiemenella viatica, assembly GCA_031002005.1. NCBI lineage: Eukaryota > Metazoa > Arthropoda > Insecta > Orthoptera > Morabidae > Vandiemenella > Vandiemenella viatica. The sequence continues at coordinate 60,081,875 of JARYHS010008075.1, read as the reverse complement.
TATACTTTGGAGCAACGAGTTTACCTTTATGATTGTTATGTGAAATACGAATCTCCAAAGAGGTGCAGGCGTTTGTTTGTTGAAAAATTTTCAGGAGCCGAATTTCCGCACAGGTCAACTATACAAAGATTGGTAAACAAATTGCGTGCTACAGGTTCCATAATGGACATGCATAAGAAACCTAAGCGCTCCGTTCTTACTGAAAGAAAAGTCGAAGAAATCGATTCTCGTTTGGAAAACTCTCCCAGAAAATCCCTCAGACGACTCTCCCAAGAAGTCGATGTTTCCAAAGCAATGTGCAAATAGGGCTACAAAAATTCTGAAAATGCGCCCTTATCGAACAACTGCTGTGAACGAATTAAAACAAACAGATTACACTGCACGAATGAGATTTGAAAACTGGTTTATGTAAAGTGTGCACGATGGCGAGCTGGATCCGCAATTGACATTTTTCACCGATGAGGCGTATTTTTATTTAAGTGGACGCGTAAACAGTCAAAACAGTCGGTACTGGAGTACAGAAAATCCACACCGTATCCATGAACAGCCGGGAAAGTTGGAATTTGGTGTGCAATGAGTGCGAGGCGAATTATTGGACCAGTGTTTTTTACTGAAACAATTACATCTTCCCGCTATGTGGACAATGTTTTAAATATCTTTTTTGAAGATGAAAGAAATTCGGTAATTTTCAACAAGACAGTGCAACTCCCCATACAGCCAAACATTCTATGCGTGCTTTAAAGCGTGTTTACAATGTTTATCAGTCGTAGATTGTGGCCTCCTCGTTCTCCAGACATGGCAACTTGTGATTTCTTTTGTGGGCTTACCTAAAAGAGCGTGTTTGCGATTCATATCCCCGTACGGAAGAGGAACTTAGGGAAAACATAAGAACTAAAATTAATAATATTTCTTCACAAACACTGCAGCGAGTTAGCCAAAACATCCTTGGCATATGTCAAGCGTGTATTGAAGCTGATGGCTAACATTTCCAGCACGTGCTATAAGGTAAGAAATCAGTGAAAGCTTGAAGCGTATCTGAGCACGGGCGATGTTCGGTGTGTTTTACCGGCAAGCGAGGGGCGACTATTGCCGTGCGCGCGGACGCGTCATAAATGAAACGCCCTGTATTTACACTTCAAGCCTTCAACAAGCAATTGTGACCCCGTCTTCTAATCATTATCAATCTTTAGTTTTCTATCTAATAAGCTGACCCTTGTTGACATTTATCTTCATTTCATGCTGACCTACCCAGTTAGATAGTCTATCCAGGTCACCCTGCAGCTGTTCACAATCCTCTCCTCTTTTGACCCTATTATATGCCATTATGTAATCTGCAAACAATATAAATTCTTGAATGCAAGCATTCATTACAATAATGAACAGCAACGATCTCAATACAATACCCTGTGGCACTTCCACATTCACTTCCACCTCTTTTGATCATGTATTTCCTATTCTAAAACTTTTCTTTCTGGATTTTAGTAATTCCCCTATCCAGCTAGTAACTTTTTCAACCATTCCAAGAGTTTTCAATTTATTTAAAACCATTTTATGGTTCACTCTGTCAAATGCTTCAGAAAGATCTGGTGCTAAACTATCAAGTTGGCCTCTTTTGTTCAATTCATCCGAAACATCTTGCATATATCCCGCCATCTGAGATTCACATGAATATCCTTGCCTAAAGCCATGTTGTCGATCTTCAAACCAGTTTCTTTCCACACTAACATTTCTGATATAGTTGCCAATCAATCGCCTATCACTGGTGTCATACTAATCAGACTGTACCTTTCAACCCTATTTGTCACCCTTTCTTTATGAACCCGTACGCTATCGCTCTTTTACAATCCTCTTATAAGAAAATAAACATACAGAGAGTAGTTGAAACACAAAATTGGTCTGAAGAAAATTTTAAATCAAAGTTTTTTACGAAGAAAAAATTAAAACTATTGGATGATAATGAGGTTGAAACTGCTGTTAGGCAATGAAGGTTTTAAACCGAAATATTATAAAATGTGTTTTTGTGTTCGTCCTGGACCTCTTGTAGTCACATGTGGTAAGTGGTGGGTTATTTTTCCTAATCCTCCTTATTCACAGAGAAACTATGGTCACAAAAATGACAGAATCGTAAGAAACAGAGACCGAGTATTTAATCACGTTTTGAAATCCCTAGTCGTTTTTCCTGCTGTTACTTGGTTATAAACAAATGCCAGTATCAAAACGTCGCTTTCTAGGATCTTCACGGTTTTTTCGTTTTGGTTACCATCGCATGTTTTATAATTTGGTCACTTTACTTCACAACATGTTGAGAATGACTGTAAGATACGAATTAGGCACTTAGATTTCACTACCTGTTATAGAACGAGTATTCATTTTCCCCATACTTGTCATCCAGTTTCACACAGCTAGTTAATATTACGCGCTGATTTTAGCGTCTCCGCTGGATTGAAGAGCTTGCGATGCAGCCAACGCGCAGCTGGTGGAATGGCGTTGCTCTCGGAGCTTTGCGAGCCAGGGTTCCCTTCAGGCCGTATCTCATTCGCTTTATGGCTGCCACTAAAGTTTATGACAGATAAAAAAGAAAAATCGCTCGCTGCCCACGCCGCTCAGCTGAGATCATAATACTAGACAATCAGGGCTCAGCCAAAGGAACAATAAACTAATTTCAAGGCCATATTGCTGATATGGGCAGTATCTAGTTGAGAACCAAAGACGTTTTAGTGATGTGGATTGTCTAAATTGTCAAACTTTACACATCGTATAAACGGGATGGTAACGCGAATGAATCAACTACTTAAGATTCTAGTGTTTAAATTAAATTAGACACAAACACAATCTTCAAAAAGTAGGCTTATAAAATTAATCTGCGACCATAAACTGAATTTCTGAAGTCACGGAGACGGATAGAGATTCTGCTCCAGGTTGGCTGCTACTAGAAAGAATGCAGGCGTGATGTGCAGTAAATTTATTTCCTAACTGGAATCACTCTTTAATCGCATTTTCATGATTTTTAATGCGTTTCGAAGAATTCTTTTTGGAAGTAGGTCGATTCATTCTCACTATGTTTAACACTAACAGAATTATTTGGTTTCGCGGAGCTTTCTCCGCAAAGGTTACAAGGTTCAGTCACTTACCTCCACATGGTAAAACCGTTTTTTCATGACTTCGATTCCCGAAGGATTTTAAACTCCCTGCTTAAAATAAAAAATATAAAAAAAGTGTTTTAAGCCGCTAGCGATGTCGAAGAAAAATTATACCAAATCTCGGATTTGTTTGTTTATTCTTTATATATATATATATATATATATATTAAAAGTTCTATTAAATGATGTGTGGTCGTATTTGTATTGGGGAAAAATTTGTTATTTTTGTATCCAACGCACTACAAATTAATTCCAGCCACAAATTAATCAATTATAATGGTTGAACTCAACACATATTGAGGAAACATTTTTAAGTTGGGTTATCAACTGACATTTATATAAAATAATAAGTATGAAACTAATATGTTCCAGATGTTTTAAAACAGCTGTCTCTGTAAATCCAGCCTGCGAATATTTTTTTTTATTATCATTAATTTATGGGGTCACGCTAAAAGTGGTTCAGTATTTTTAACAGGTGAGCCATACTATCTGACTTGGAACCAGTATTTAAGCTTCCTCGTCACCCTTTTCTTAAGGTACTTTTGGAAAAGGTCTTTTGAAGAAAGAGATATATTGAGGTTGTTGTTTGTTTCCAGGAAGTGATTTTCAGATTCTATACAGTTTTTTTCTTTTTTAAATTTTATTTGGCACTCGGCGTAATGGCTCTTCAGCAAACATTATATGTATTTACATGATAATCATGTACAGTATATGCCCTTTACTAATGCGTCCTCAAGTAGTTATCATCTGAATATTCAGTTGTAGGAAACCACACGACAGAGAACAGAACACTTGTGCCCTCAGCAGGACCCGAACCGGCGACTTTCGGTTTCTAGCCCCTACGCTACCGAGGTGGGTCATATTACAGGTGAAGAAGAAGGCGAGATTAGTGTGATTGAATATTGAGTAAATGGTTCGAGGCGCCAGATTCATGAGCATGTGCTCTGCTATTTCTCATTAATTTCCATTTTTACAGCTCTGCGTTGTTCATTACAAGTTATTTTGATTGAATTTCTGTTTAGGGTCTCGCATTTCGTCCTCTAATCTTGTTCCTTAATTTTATCGCTGAGCACGCTTCTTTTCAATACTTGTTCATAGCTTCTTCATTTTTAATGCACGTTTCTTAGAAATCATAATCCCACCATAGAGGTAAGATGAAGGAACATAAAATCCATCGTCTATATATTAAAAAAAAAAAGGCTGAATCTCTGTCCTTCTATACTCCAGGGAGGAAGTACGAGTGTACTTTATGTCTCCTGTGAGTAAAAAATCACTGATATATATATATATATATATATATATTTAATTTAATTGCAGTGGAGCACACGCTCCGGTGGCAATTTCCCTACACACCCAACTTCCCCCTATCCTGCACCCACCTACATTTGCCCTCTACAAATTTTAATTTTAAATTCTTTTAACGTTTTCGGTAAGTTATTCGGTAAGTAACTCATTCCAATCCTGGACACCCTTACCTAAAAAAGAAAATCTTCCCACACCCTTGTTCAGCGGCAGCAAAGTTACGGCTGTATGCTGTGGTAACCCTTGAAGTGTCTAGGAGTAACAGTACGAAGCAACATGAAATTGGACCAGCTCGTAACATCGATGTTTGGAAAAGCTACTTCTAGACTGTGATCCATGGTCGAATTTGAAAAATTGTAACATATTTGTAAAAGAAATAACGTATAAAACTCTTGTGCATACTCATTTGGAGCATTTTTTTGCTGTATGGAATCCGTATGACAAAGGATTGACTATCACAATCTAGAATATGACGAGAAGAGCCCCGCGAATTTTGAGCGCTTGCCATAGTGTTACAGAATTGAAATTATGGTGTAATTCTCTGGCAGACATACGACATAGTTTCTGCACAAAGTTTCTGAATGACACGCGAATAATTTCTGTTATTTAGGAATCCAGTGAGGAACTTCTTGCACCAATGGTATCTTCAGATATTGATATATTTTGCAAAGAATTACTAATTTTCTAGATGAGTTAGCTACTAGTATGGGTTTAAATCGTGGAACAGATCATTATAAATGCTGTTTGACTAATTTCAGCATGTTGTAAAGAGCACACGATACTTAACTTCCATAGTAGCAATTTATCTATCGATAAACATTTAAGTTTATCACAGAAAAAAATGTTATAGTACTCAATTTAATGAACATGCTAAAATATTAAGTAAAAATTACATCAAAGTGGTATTCACAAAAATGGAAAATTTGGTAGACAAATAAGCTGGATCCCGTACTGCAGGGATTAGACTCTTTTTCAGCATTCTCCTTGTTCGGAACGTAAATAAGCAATAGCCGCAATTACGGCTAAGAGCGTTTTGGTGCCTTGTCAAATTAACATATAAAAATGCAAATTTCTGCATTTTCCGTTTGTTTTTCAAGAAATAACTATTACATACATAAATATAGTAGAAGATGCACAGCTACAGCAGTGACTCTTCTTGGTGCTTTACTGAACTTCTGCTTCATAAAAGCCGATCTCGTGCGTCCTCAGGTGAGGCACTGACTAGTCGCATAGTCGTAGTCATAGTTAACAAGTTTTACGAGAATTATAATTAAGTCATAATTTTTTGTAGTAAGGATGTTCAGTTTGATTTATAGGTTAATTGACTAATTAATTTGTCCACTTCTATTGTATGAAAGTGCTTAGTGTCTGTCTTGAAACTACTTTTCAAGTTGAACGAAAGAAAAAACGGAAAACTGTGTACTTACTAAAGACCGCAAAACGCATTAGAACAGTAGAACATATGTGCCAATTTTTAACTGATAGGTTAACTTCGTTACCTCCTTACTGCTACGCTAATAATATTCGGAATCAGTATATGCGATGGACTTAAGTATTTTACTTACAGTTCTTCTGTTCCCCACCTATCTGATTCACGTGTAAGAAACATTCCAGAGACTCCTTTTGTTACGGCAATCCGTTCCGCGTTCCTGGAGTTTCCCACATCTCAAATCAACACCAAAAATTCTCACGTACCTGCGCGTCTGCGCATCCTTATATGGAAATGGTATCTCATCATTGTTCTATAATGTTGTTGAGTCATAAGTACGGAATTGAAGGCTGGCGTATGATAGTTTGAAGAGATCTCCGACCAACAGTCAGAGGTACGGAAGGAAAATTTCCTTCCTTTTTCGGTATCAGGCAGTTCTGAATTAAATTTTGAGTGGTCGGTATTAACGTGATGGTTTGTTTTATGGTCAAGGATGTGTGACAGGATTCAGGATCTAACAATGCCTAAAAGTATAGGTGGTTCCAGATATATTATAGTGTATACTTCACACAGAAAACAAATATTCACAAATAATGCAAAACATCATCATTATTAGTGTTTTGCCCTAAGGCAGGTTTTCTCATGGCTGCTCTCCATACTGTCCTGTCTCCTGCCCATCTCTTTATGTCCATGCAGTATAACATCGGAGATATAAATATAAAATGTTACTGTTGTTTCAATTCCTTACATTCATTTATGATAGATGTTTAAAAAAATGGTATGGTCCGAATTATTAATTTGGATGATTGAACGTAACATAAGCGAACATTTCAATATTGAAAATCTTTCCTTTTTCAGCATCATTGGTGTCAACGAATTATTGTCTATCTACCACCGAATTTTTAGCTTATTACCGTGATAAAATCAGTTAATCTTTTAGTATTTCTTATCAGCTACAGTGATCTTATGTTTGCTTGTATTCGAAAAAATTTCGTTAACCTCAAGTAGTTGTGAGGCTTTCACATTAAAATTCGAAACATATTGCTTTACAGATTTTGAGTTTTTGTATTTCGCTATGTTTTTGTCACTCGTATTTAGAAAAGCTGACATTTGAATAGTGAACAAAGTTAAATCATTTAATTTAATTAATTGCAAGCAAGCAAACGCCCTAGCGGCAAACACCTTGCACGCTTTCCATGATTTTTTTTTTGTGTTGTTCTAATCTTAAATGTAGCACTTGAAACTAATAAGAAAACAATGAAATTTTAATTGGCAATGATGGAAAAAGGTGCTAGGATTCCAAAAATCAACCTTGCTTGTCTCATAAGAGTTAAAAATATATTATTTTTAATAGTATAAGAACGTGAAAATACAGGCTTTAGTCAGAGTCTATGACGTCAGTCCCTCGTAAATGTCAATTTTTCTTCAGGTATGTTTAGTGTCTGTCGACAGTCTGTCCATCGTTGCTTTAAGGTTTTAAGTCAATCTACAATTTAGTTGGTTACCAATCCATAAATACAGGTAATAGAAGCTGAATTTATAAAAACCAACAGGTCTAATTTGCTCAAAATCGAAGTGACAGTGGTGGGAATGTTATTCGCATCAAACAGTGATTTTTGTTCAGTAGAATTTCCTCAAAGATACGTACTCAAAAATAGGACGTGCCATTTTGTGCTTGTCACATAATTTAGAATAGTTATATAAGAATGAAGTCACCGTTGACATTGCTTGGCTGTCAGGCATTAGAAGGTAGATTTTAGAAACTTATATCCTCTAGAAGTGTTGTTATTATAAGCAAAAATTTGTTTTATAGAGCAATATTAACAGAAGCAGTTGTTAAGTTTTAATGTATTCTTATTTATAGTGCACATAGGTAGACAATGAGCTCAAGATTGGACGGGATAATGAAAACCATTTTTACCATCTGATATTTGGTGCAGGGTGCAACATCGTTTATTAGGGCCCTATTACACTAGGCGACTTGGCGGCGCAACCAGTCGCGGCTCCGGTGTCTCTGTTGACGACGCAACCAGGATTCTGGTGTCGCAGCCAGCCAGCCACTCGCACAACCGAGCAGTCTCTTTGCTGTTATCCTCGCATTGTACGCGAATTGTGTAGTTGAATATGTCCAGTGAACTACAGAATGTCACTGTGGAAATGAGGGGAAGTGAAAGTGTAGAGAAGACAAAGGGGTAAAGCAAGAAGAATTTCTCATTTTCGTATCTTTCCCGGTAATATCAACCTTTACTAAGTATAATGATTAAAAGAAAGACGATTTAGACATTCTTAAGTAATTAAAAAACTTGTTGTCGTGTGAATACCGTTCATCAAAAAGAGTATAGATTCCCTTAACAATAGAATGTGATGTACATACGTCTTTCTCTCCCTTTGCCTTCCCTTTTTCATTTTAGTTATTTTTAATTAATTATTAATTTAATTGCGATGGAGCTAACACTCAGGTAGCAATTTCCCTAGACATCTAATTTTCACTTTATGTATATATTTAAATTTTCTTTTATAGCTAGAATGTTATATTCCTCCCCCATTTACTTTTCCGATTTATAAATTTTAATTTTAAAATCCTTAAGCTTTTTTTTTTGTATATTATTAATCACTACACTTGGTAATTTGTTCCAATTCCTGACGCCCTTAACAACAAAAGAAAATTTTTTCCACTCCCTTATGCAAGAAATCGAGCCCAAGCTTGTGGCCATGGTCGCCTTTCTCCTTCCATGCACTATTCCTAATTCTTTTACCAATTTCCCTCCAAGTCCCATCACCAACATATGCCCTGCACATTTACAGCACTCTCTTCAGCCTCCTCCTTTCCTCCAATGAGTCCCAATCCAGCTCCTGTATTATATCAGTTGCTGACAGGGTCCTGCGATGATTTAAACAAACAAATCTAGCTGCTCTTCTTTGCACACCTTCCAACTCCTGTATTTGATCTCCAAAATGTGGTCCCAAACTACACCACCATATTCAACAAATGATCTGACCAAAGTTTTGTAACTCAACTCCCTTACTTCTCTGTTACATCCTCTCATCACCCTCTTCAGCAAATGAAGGATTTTGTAACCTTTTTCTACCACCTGCCCAATTGAGTTTATCAAACGTTATGCAAAGAATTTACACTTCATCAAGCAAATCTGACCCCACTCTGTAATCATAATTAACCATTAGATCTATTTATCTGTGTATCTTATAAGCCGACTCTTCTTGGCATTTATCTTCATTCCATGCTGACCTACCCATTTAGATATTCTATCCAGATCATCCTGCAACTGTTCAGTCTTCACCTGTTTTTATCCTATTGTATACCATTGTATCATTTGCAAAATACCTAGATTCTGACCGTAACACAGTCATTCATTAGAACAATGAACACCAACTCTCATATTTTACGAGTGTGTAGTGAAATTGCCACCGGAACAAGTGTTCCATCGCATTTAAATTAAATCAAATTAAATATTACTTTGAAGAGCGTTTCATCTCATGCACTCGTTTTATTCTGTTGTATTAGTAATATTAAATCAATGTTTAACAGTTACTGCTTCTCGGTATTAGCTTAGATAGTTATTATCTGGTAATCAGTTAATTTCATAGTTTGATATAATAGAAAATGTTCGCTGGGACATTTTGGGTAACGTGGGAGTCATAAAGTATGCAAATGGCTAATACTTGTAAAGCCTGTAAACCCTGGAGTCTCAGATTATATTAATTATGATAATAAATTATTCTTATTGACATTTATGCTGTTAACAACTCTATTAACCCTGGAGTCTCAGATTATATTAATTATGATAATAAATTATTCTTATTGACATTTATGCTGTTAACAACTCTATTAACAGGTGATTAATTGCATCCGAGAAGATCTTTTCTCACTACTTGTATCTTCTGAACGAAACTTCATCACCTATTTCGGATGTGTTGTAACGTTTTCCAAATTGTGTCACTTTCAATTCCGAGCGGCAATACGGATTAACATTTTGCTACTCCAGTCAAAACCATTATCTCTAAACATTCTACATTTTATACCACATTCTGAAAAATTCTCTTAGTTGTCAGATACATAATTCGATTGTGATTTTACAAACTACCGCAAAATAATTTCTACAAGGGATACACGTAATAACACATAGAACTATTTTTTTTTATAATGGGTAAATATATATTTACTGTATTAATGCCTTAAGTTGCTAACTGAAACTCAGCAATTTTCTATAAAAATAGTTACTATGATACTGAGGGAATGCTGAAAATTGTTTTGCACCAATACTATGGGCACAATTAGTAACAATAAATTTTCCATTGAAGATATACACATCATACAAGAGATACCCCTGCCCCTGCTTCTAGAAAATTTTGAAATGTATTCATGTCTTCTGTAAAATCATAATCGTTTTATAAAACTGGTATACCGTAATATCAGGAAACCAAAAACGTGTCAGTTAATAATTTTGAAAACATTTGTTCAGTAATTCCCACTTATTTCCTTGTATTCTCAAACAGTTCTTTCGGTGTCAACATTATCTAAGAAAATTTACATTGTGTTACAGAATTGAAGATAGAAATGGTTTAATTACTGTCGGAATTACATAATTTATATTGACTAGGAATTAAGAGTCTAATAATACATATACCAATCGCTCTTACATGCAGGTACTTTAATCTGTCTCCCCCCCCCCCTTTTCCACTCAAAAAAATAAACAAAAACATTGACTTTGTAAGCACACTTCGAAAACATAGTCTTGGTTCTCGATAAGCCAGTGAGCTGACGCTCTACGTCTTTCTAGTCGGATATTGCGTCAACGCTTGAAGGAAGAAGCAACAGGATGCAATTTAGCTACGGGGTACGTTAAGGCGTTCGCTCGAACCGATTTCGAATAAGAGTGGAAAATCGCGATTGTTATGACTTCGCGGGGACTGTAACCGGTGTTTTCCCGAAGGCCGAAGAAGAGCATTTTAGCGCAGTGGAGCTGATAGCGGGTGACTCATTGGGCGGGATCTCGTGTTTGACGCCCGTAATTCCTGCTCCTGAAGCCACTGGTCGGAAGACCTAGCCGAGCTACTGGTATCTGCGCAGGCGTTCAGCAGAACAAGTTGTCGACGGGGAACACAAGCACCAACAACGACCGCTCTCGGTATGCATGTGAATGTGCTGCGGCGGCTTCGGTATGCGCTGCAGATTCTTCTCCAAACTCTGGGAGTTACGTCTGAATCAAACAGAAATAGAACTACGAGAAGTCGGCTTTCTAAAGGGAACGGTAACTGCGTCATTCAGAGCTGTGTTTGTGATAGGCGTGTCGTACGCAAACCGTAGCGAACGAAGCAGGATATGAAGTCAGTAATACTACAGGGATTTTACCTCTCCTGACGATTCGTTTACGATACATGTATTGTCAGAAAGCTAATACTGAACACAGATTTTACCAACGAAGCAGGAGGGGAATGGATGCGTGAAATATGATAGGCCAATGATCACTATAGTTCTTGGTACTAATGTTCAACATTAATTATCCCCTTCAAAAAATGGAAAATAAACAACGAAATATCATTTTATTAATTTGAATGTGGGATTAACGTCTCTAACTGAGCAGAATCGCAAGCTCTACAAAAACTACTTCTGTCAATTTTTCCAAGCTTGGTTATTATAATCTGATTTTTACAAACAAGAGAGCCTTCAGCGATAAGAGGTGACTGAAATTGCCACTCTTCTACACTTAAAAACAACTCCAGGTATGGAAACTCGGGTAAATGATGAAAAGTTGTAAAGTGCATGTGAATTTCAAATTTGAACCACTCTTCCGAGTGTTAGACCTAAACGTTACAGTTCATTCTCCAAATTCTTATTATTTGTGACAGAAACCATTGTACAAATCATTAGAGACGTCTGTAGAGGAGGTACTGCAAGAAAAAGCTATAGGCTTGACCTTATACGTATTTTCATCTCTCTCTAATAAATAATCCGCCTTCTGCTTCTTTACTTTTTTTTAATTTGAGGTTAATGTGATCATTTTTCTAGGGAATCAAAACTTATGAAGTTGTATATTAGAAAAGTATGAAATCTTTCAGTCGTATATACTCGTTAACAAAAAAGATAAACAAAATGACGGAAACAAATATTGAATGCAACTTTTTTACTTTTTGCTGCCACTACGTCGTCAGTTTTTTAGGATTTGCACCCTTCATTTGTTCTGCATTAATGGATCAGATGAGTTTTAACTCTTTCTAGGGTAAAACTGTTGTCTCTATGATAGAGGCTTTATGTTGTTCTATTCTTCTATAAGGGGTGTGCAGGAAAGGGGGAAATGGGCGAGTAGAGAAATTGGCACCTACGTTTGCGCTCCATTGCAATTTAAATTAAATTAATTCATTTTATTTAGCTATTTTTTCTTTAATTATTTATTTGTTTCGTTCTGCATGTGTTTCAAATTATAGTTTTCTACTATTGCCAATGGCGCTTCGTAAATATATAATGGTCGTGGTTTTACTGTCGCAGCATTTTGTAATCCACGTTCTGAGTTTCGCTTGCTTTTTAGATTTTTGCGTAATTCCTTGGTTTGGTACATAATGGAACATTCGTTGCTGTGTAGAGCTGTAGTACTGGAGTAAATCTTGGTGCATTCAGAATTTGTTTACTAAATCGATTTTGCTTATTTTTAGAGACGATCCCTATATCTAATATCCGTATAGCAAGTAAGGAAGTACTAGTATCTTACCGCGCGTGGAGGGTGAGCGGTAACGTCTGGCCTCGCATTCGGGAGGACCCGTGTTCGAATCCCCGTCCAGGCACCCTGATGCATGGTTTTCCCAAACCACCCCAGGCGTGTGCCGGGATGATTCCTTCCCATTCCTTGCTCCCAGTCCTTTGCCGCCACTAATGACCTCGACGTACGCGAAAACTAGTATCTTATATATTCGTGATTTTATTTTCACTCTTAATTTTTTTTTAAACTTACGGCTTTACACTTCGTCGACATCGAGGTCATTAGAGGCGGGCTGGGATTGGGGACAAGGAACGAGAAGGAATTCGGTCATGGCCTTTTGTATGAAGCATCCCAGCAGTCGCCTGGGGTGATTTGGGGAAACCGGATGCCCCGACGGGGATTCGAACCACCGTCCTCCCGAATTCGTGGCCAGAGCGTAAACCACTCACCTAGAACGCTCGGTTTCTTAAATTTCCACTTCTCATTATTGCGCTCTGATTTTCTGATAATCCTAACAGGAGCTTCGTCACATGATAAGGATGTGATCCATGCAAATCAATCTTTTGATCAGCGTTACCACAAGATAGCTATGATTGGTTACCCAGGAGGTTATCTATAAAAGAGCTATGGTATGTCTGCATTTCTCTCTGATTTATTACCTTCTGTAGCACCCCCAGGATATCGAGCATAGTTTGAACACACGCTGCCTCGTGCGATCTGTAATTACGAGGTTGCGCTGTGACAGGTGCGGGCACATCCCGGGGGCAGCAGCACCAAGGCAGTCCTCTGACGATGAAACCTCCCGATAACGCGCCTTGACAAGGACGACTCGCGACCCAGTAACGCCAAACCCTTCAGGCACGTCAGCAGCTCAGTCTAATACACTGGCTTAGAACATTCTATCCCTATCGTGCTAGGTTTTAATGTCTGACATATTCTTTCACTTTAGGTCTCTACTTCATAACATAATAGGGGGGTTAAAATGGACTAAATCATTACAATTACATCAACATCTAATTTATTTTCTCGAAATATACCACCAGTTTTACGCGCATATTCAGTTAAACCAAACGATCTCTTCTAGTTCACATATACAATCCTTCTAGAAAAATACTTAATTTTTTTCTAAACAGTTTCTCGGACAGATGTAGCACTAATGTCATCCTTCCGTTTTCCTCCCACATCACAAAGCTCTTCATTTTGTTTTCCTTCTTCTGGTTGATTCCTCTTTGGTTCAGAGATTCTTATGAATATTTTTTTCGCCTTCTGTCATGCCGGCCATTTAGCCATTAGCATCACAATGCATAGCATACAGTGAAATTATAACACTTTTTTTTCTGGTTTACGTCTCTCAACAGCGAGGTCTTTAGAGACGGGAAAGGATGGGGGCAAGGAATTGGAAGGAATTCGGCCCTGAAATTTTTAAGGAAGCATCCCGGCATTTGCCTGGAGTGATTTGGGAAACCATGGAAAACCCAAATCTGGATGCCCGGACGGGGATTCGAACAGCCGTCCTCCCGAATGCGAGGCCAGAACGCTATCCGTTACACCACCGCGCTCGGTTATAACACTTATTCTGTATGTTACAACTGTTCTCTCTATCATAATTCCACTTGAATTTGTTGCATCAGTGCATACAAGAATCAGAAGATTCTGTACTTATCTCTCATTAACAGAATCGCCACATTCATTGGTAGTAGCTGTCACATAAGAACTAAATTATTGACGAGGTTACCGGAGACGTCCTTTCTGTATGCGCACCCGAAAAAGATATTTAGCGTCCTCCTCTTGCCCGCACTCACACTGCGGTTCGTCTGCCACTCTGGTTTTGTAGACACCTTTCATGCAACATGCGTGTAGAAACTTAAGGTGGAAGATACCGGTACGGACTTTCCTTGGATACCTTAAACAACGATGGTATAATAATTTCAGAGTGTAAATTCACGTAGAATTTACCTCTCGTGATCGATGTACGTTGCCATTCTTCACCTCAGTCTTTAATAAATTTGTCCTTTAATGTTACAATGTTGCTAGCCATTTCGTCATATAATTCGTTATCGTTCCAGCCCTCTTTGTTACTGTATTCCAAATCTGTGACTGATTCAATAATTTTCTAAATAACTGGGTTATTAGTTTCGTTAAGATACTAACACTTCAGTAGCTTTAAAACTGAAACCGAATTGATTAAAATAATGAAATTACCATAGACTCTCCGCAAATTACAGGACTTCTAATATGGTAACTAAGCCTCTTTAGCGATTTGAACATTCCGTATTCTTAGTTTTATAGGTTGATGAATGCACTGTCTGCGTAATTGATCCAGGTTTTTGGTAAAGGAACTTTAAACAACACTTATTACGCAAATATAATTACTTGCCATTTTATAAAGTGCTTTCAATACTTGTTTAGGATGATCAAAAAACGCCGGAACATTCACATTAGATTATTTAATAATACCAAACGGTAACATAATGTGGTCATATCACAACTCCCTTGAACCATGCCCGTTACAATTTCATCCAGATTTACTCTTGTCTTAAACGTAGAAGTTTTCTGTTGCCTTTAAGCTGATTCATATACAACAGAATTTAAAAAAAAAGAAATTAGCAAAGAATGGAACTTTTCTTGGAGAATCTTGTTTTAAAATATCTCATACCTGAATAGATTTATCCTATTACAATTCGGTACAGTGAGGGAAACGTCGCATCGATTATTTTTGTTTGGAGTGAGAGAATAGAACTAACTACTGGTTCTAGGATTGGCGGTGATTTGCACCCTATCACGGAACTGAGTAATATCGACGACAACATTGCCGAAATAAAACGGAACATTAAAATGAAGCGCAATTGTAAGTGCCATCCAAACACTAAGCACAAGTAATATGTCCTTTTCTTCCCTTGGTTCCAATTAAGTCCTCTGATTCTATGGCGACTAAAAATAATTAAATAAAATGTCGAGATCGAGGCGTTGATTGGCGATATATTATAATTGCATGTGTTATCAGTGCAGCGGTGAGGTAGTTTGAATAGTTATTGAGAAGGTGGGCCAAACGGAACTTGTCCATTCCTTCAGCCAGTCACTAGTTAATTATATTTTAATATACAAAGACTGGAATAATGTGGTGATTTACTTCTTTCTCCCTCATCATATTATCCATCGCAATTAATATACGTCCCCTACCGGGGTTTTGTAGAGTGGCATTCAAAATTTCGCTATGTAAAACTGGCAGCTCTATAACAATTTCTTATATTTATAGATGGTCTTTTGTAGCATTAGTTCTTTTAGAGAACAGGTTTATAAGGTGGTGCTTCTATTTCTCAATAACTTCTTTTTTAGTCTGCGATAAAGTTACAATTTTTTTATTCTATTACAGACGTTTGAAGCTTACAATTACCCATAAATACAAGATTTTGAAGAGATTATTCATTTGGTTGTTATTTTGATGTTGTTTTGTCTTGGGATAAATACAGCGAATGGAACTCAATCTATCAGTCAGTCACACACTGGCACTGCGTTTACATTTATCTTAAATATTTCATCATCTGTAACTTATTTTGAGACAACTATACATGTTTCGCATTTTCAGGTAACCTTTACGTTCCTGAAACCAAGCGCGTTTGGCGGGTGAGCGATAAGACAGGGAGTTGTATTTGAGAGGACGTGGGTTCAACCCCCGGCAATCAAGACTTCGATTTTACCTGGTTTCCCGAAATCTCTACTGGCGAATGCTTGAATGTTTCCTTCAGAAGGCCATGGAGGAATTCCTTCCCGTCCCTTGTCCCCAGTCCTCTCCCGTTTCTAATAGCCTCGATGTCGCCGATGCGTAAAGTCATAAGAAAAAATGTTGCCCGAGAAAATATAAATTGATTTCATATTATTTATTGCGAGCTCTTGTTTAAGCTTCTTGCTCAAAGATGGAACTACTTCGACATCAACGCAATAGGAAAAGTCAATCAGATTTCTTATTCACTCGCCAGTTGAAAACCAAGTAGATGATCAAGTTGGATGACTCTGAAAGAGAGTGTTTCGAAAATCAATTCCAAAATTTCAACTATCTCTTGCCTCGGTGTTACTAAACAGAGGATTCGAAGTACGGTCATAGATCTTACATCTGTGCTTTATGGTGACCGCTTTCTAAGCATGAGCCGTTCCTTCAAGGGAGCGTGCATAAACCACGTAGCTCCATTTTGGTCCTCCTGTGAACACCCTCCCTCCTCCCACGTAGCCCTACGTGGCTTTTACCTCAACTCCCCCTCCCCCCCCACGTAGCACGTAGCTTTTTTTCCCTTTTGATTCCAGAAGACATTTTGTGCTTTTTTCTCATGTCAGACTATTGTAAATTACATACGGAGATAAGACTGAGGGAAATAAATATTCACATGCTGTTGTGTGTTCTGTACCTCATTTTAACTATGAGAAATTTTATGAAAGGATCGCTACGTGGCCTGGCTCGCAACCTCTCCTCCCCCCACATAGCTCAGCGTAGCCTTCCAGCCAACCCCCCCCCCCCCCTGGACCGAGCCACGTAGTTTGTGTAGCTCCCCAACGAAAGACAATCAATCCCCTCAAGAAAGGGGTAAGGTCACACAACTGGTTGATTTAATTGTCAGTTGGGTCTTTCCTGAAAAAAAAAAAAAAAAAATGACCGTTGTGCCTGCTTCCTGATTCCAACATGAACAAAAACAATGTCAATAAAATCACGAGAACCAAGGTGCCTAGGAGATGTGAAGTGACAACGTCTCTTTTTTTTTATCTCTGGCTTTAGGCCTCGTAGACGGCTAAGGTCATTAGAGGCGGGATGGGACTGGGGACAAGGAACGGTAAGGAATTCGGCCACGGCCTTTTTGAAGGCAGCATCCCGGCATTCACCTGGAGTGATTTGGGTAAACCATGGAAAACCTAAATCTGGATGTCCGGACGGGGATTCGAACCCACGTCCTCCCAAATGCGAGGCCAGAACGTTAACCGTTCACCCACCACTCTCGTTGACAATGTCTCTTAAAAGTTAATATGTGTACTAACTAATAATAGACTTCGGTGCATATTAAGATATTATTGTTGTTACTGATTTATTGCAAAGGAGCACATGATCCGGTTACATTTTTTTCTACACAACTGCTTCTCAATTTCACATTTTTTATTATTATTAAATTGCTTCCAGTTGTTGAGATAACTTATTCAACATATCACTAAATAATATACCGTAATTCCTGATTCCATTAACTGCAAAAGAAATTATTTTCAAACCTGTATGTCTGAAATCAACAGATGGTTTATGATTAAGGTCATTTACCACGCCTAATTCTGCAGACAACATCCATCCAAACCTCATTGTAAATGTCTTTTATATACTTCCAGTACTCATTTCATTAGCTTCCGGTCTTCCGACGATTCTCAACCCATTTCCTTTATCATATTCTATGGTAATTTCTGCAAACAAATTTAGCTCTCCTTCTTTGCGTCCTCTCGAATTATTGTATTTGACCCATACCGCGGTCCGAAATTATCCCACTATCATTGGTATTACGGAGATTTTTTATCCGAATTTCTTCACATACGTACTCACTCAAGTAAACGCAGAAATTTGGAACCTTTGCCTTCTGCGTGTACTATAACCGAATCAACTATTCTTTTTACCAAATGATATGTCAAGACATTTACACTTCAGCAAACAATTCCTCCTCCATCTTATGATCACACAATAACTAAATTTTTTTGATTTTCCTATCTAGATATACTGTGGAAATACCCCTGCAGCTTTTCAGAAGACTTTCCTGTTTCAATTTGCAAATTCGCTAGAATGAAGAAGAACGGAGAGTTCTCTAATTGTAATTTTGAATATATTGGACATTTCTGTACCACGTAGCACAGAGTAATCAATCATAAGCTTTAAAGCTGACGAAATACAAGAATACACTTTTGCCGGCTGTCTCTAGTTGATGGAAATTCATTTCTACCTATTAAATGCTAACTCAGTGTTGAAATAAATGTTTTGTGTTAAACGTTACACTATTTCTGTCGTCAGGGGGGAGCAGAACAGGAACCAGCTTGTTGCAAGGGCGAAAAGTTTGAGGTGTATTATTCTTGTGACACGTGAAGATTTATTTGGATGTAATATGTATTTTCTTTCTGGATGAGTAATAATAACGTCGAATGTATGGATAATGAGGAGCGTGTATCTTCTGCGGCGTAAAATTCGAGATTTCGTCAAAATTCCGTCGCCGGGTATTAAACCAGCGATGTGAGTATGCAATGATTGCGTCGAATGTTTGGTTAATGGTGTCCCAAATACAAATTTGTGTATTTTATGCTGTAAATGTCAAAAATTGATTGAAATTCCGTACCTTTGAAAGTAAACGCACAATTTGAGGTTACTGATATTCCGAATACAGCTTTGTTAGCTGTAGGGCGGCAATATTGATATTAATCGAAATGCCGTCACAGGGCATCGAATTGGTGCCCTGAGCCAAAAAATCGTAATAATTTTAGGTAGTTGTAATTAATATCAGTCAGGTGTAAGTATTGCAGTTAATTCTTTACGTCATTTGCAATTAGCGCCTTGGGGGGGGGGGGGCGGGGGACTAGGCAACGTAGGCAGACCAACTGGTACATATGTCCCATGATAGATAACAAACTATAGATCGCGACCCCTGATAAAACATAGATCATAAGCAGTTATCGGATTATGCTTAGTTGCTTCACTTAATTTTTTTTTAGGCACCAGTAACCAACTATTGAACAGGACATAGTGTATACGTCAAAAAGTCAGTGGCAGAAGGCATGTAGGTTGAAGTTGTAAAGTCAATGATTCTCCCTTATTCGTATTGCTTGAATCGCTTCGCTGCAAGAAACAAAAGATCATCCGAATTCTGCAGGGATTAGACGTTGATCTAGATACTGAATAATTAGCAATAAAGTCTCAAGTTAGGAGAAAGGAGCGCAAAACGTGACCGATGATGTGAAGTAATATCTTAGCATCAAAACGTCAACGACGTGACAGGCAATATCAACAAGCGGACTAGATCCGCATATTGTGACTTTTACTGCCTGGAACTGTGATGTGAGAGTAACAAGTATGGAGTGAAATGTACTGCTGTTAAAAACGCCCATCTAGCCACTGTTCCAGCATCCTCAATGTCACACTTTCTACAAATAATAATAATGATAATAATAATAATAATAATAAAAATCCCTATCCACACCGGGTTGGACGAGGTAGAGACACATCGGATTTGTTTGGAATCCTTTAACGTTTTCTGAATTAAGGGAAAAATTCTGCCCATTTTATGTCGTTCACATGGCTAATCAATTTTGATAAGGGGTAGCAAGATTAGCTACCTGTACCGTTGAGTCTTTAAATAAATGACATAATGCAGATGGTACCAAAGACTGGTTAAAGGTATCGTCCAAACATGTCTTTCTCATTTTTAAATCTCTCTTGTCTTCCGCTCCCTGCCGATAAAGTGTAATATATTTAAGAATTTTCTGTTTTTCTGACCGTTAATTCTGTAACTTTCCTCTCACGATGAAGTTGATATAAAAAATTGTAAATGTCTAAAGGGGATAACCACTAAGTTGGGATGTTGAAAGACAAGAAATTTATTACACACGTAAACATTCAGTATAAATACAGGAGACTCTACATAAAGGTGAGTTACTTACTTTCGAAAACCTTATAGCATGGAAACAGACTGTGTTCTATTCAAAAGAACAATGAAATTTTTAACAGACAGATAGCAATATCCGACATTTGGGACAGAATAAGAACCTTGAATGCGGAAAGATACTAAACAGTTGAGTTCTTATCACAAATCACCGATTAGAGTAAAATATTAATCTATTAAGTGTCTTGATAATCAAATCTGAAGTAAATTAGAGAATAGATGGTGTAATTTTGAAGTTGTTGGGTGCAGAGAAATTAAAAAAAATATAACACAATGTATTCCTTGATTAAAATCTCTTATAAAATGGGAAATAAATCTACACTGTTATTACTTAACTACACTCATAGTAAATAATGGACATGACTTTCAACTAGTGACATGTAAAAGGTCAGAATATTTGGCATCAAAAATTATAAAATTTGATAAATATAATATATATTCTTTCAAAATTTCAACCTCATATTTTAGTGTGAAAAGGCAAATAGAGTTGATATCATCGTTACTAAAATACATAATAATTATGCATCAAGCAAGCATACAACAGCAATGTTATTGGACGCTATATTTCAGTAATGTTGATCAGCAGGTCTACTGAGAAAATTGATTGTAACCTGTTACTTCGTAATTGTGAATCACTCTATAGTTAAGTGCGTCGAAGAGCAGGTCATGGAGGGAGAGTACGGTCGCAGGCAGGCTTAAATCTGGGTACGCGTGCATGGTTTCCTGGTGGTTTTCCATAGTCATCTAGGTGAATGCTTAGAATCGCTTAACATTTTTCACGCAACCACGATAACAAGGCATAGGCAGTTCGAAGTCATATGTACACAGTTTTCATTTAGGTAGATCGTTGTTAACGATTGTCACAATCCCGAATTTGTATTTAGAGCTTAGGGAGCGTGCATACACCACGCAGCTCCATTTAGGCCTCCTGTGAATCATCCCTCCCCCTCCCGTAGCCCTACGTGGCTTTTGCCTCTACCCCCCCCCCCCCCCCTTTCCACGTAGCACGTAGCTTTTTTCCCTTTTGATTCCAGAAGATATTCTGTACTGTTTTCTGCAGTCATACTATTGTAAATTACATAGGGAGATAATTAACTGAGGGAAATAAATATTCACATGCTGTTGTGAGTTCTGTTCCTCATTTTAACTGTGAAAAATGTTGTGAAAAGAAAGCTAGTAGCCTTTCAGCCAACCCCCCCTCCCCCCCCCTCCGGACCGAGCCACGTCGTTTGTGCACGCTCCCTTATCGGCTTATTAACGTTGGGGTCATTAGAGTTAGAATGTAAGTGTGTAAATAAGAAGAAGGAATTAGGTAACGGCCTTTCGAAGAAACGATTCCGGCATTCACGTGGACTGATTTTGGGAAGCCGTTGAAAACCAAAGTCTGGATGGCTGTATTGGTGGTCGAACCATCTCTCCCAGGAATTCCACCACCAGGCTAGGTGAAAAGCGTTTTGAAACCACAATAAGAATAATAAGAAAATATTATGACTCTCTGCTGATGAGGATAGCAATTCATTAAGAACATATCTCTTCAACATGAACACTAGCTGAAGAACAGCGTTGACTGATCACCAGCTATTAAAATAAACAGCTGACTTGCACACACTTCAGACGGTGCTGAAGTGGTCAACAATGCGCTAACCTGGACGAGTAAACACCGCACCAAACAGATCGTTTGACTAATACGCTAGAGAGCATCAGTTTGTAGGGGAGCCTACAGATTTCTTTATTATTATTATTATTATTATTTTTTTTTTTTGTCTAATAAATATGAGTCAGTTCTGAGAATCACTGTTATGATTGCCATCCACTGGAGTCGGTCGGTCCTAAAATTCCTCCTGCTGTATCCACGATTGTGTGGATTCTTCGAACTATGAAACACAGTCACTTCCTGATCGCCGTACAGGTCACATCGGTCCGCGAGCGCGCTAGTCAGTCCGAATTGTTTACCTTGTGCGACTACGGAAAGTGTTTGTACCGTCGTGATAAAAGTATATTTAAAACTTATAAAGTGCAACAAGTAGTGAACGAATAGCTTGTGGTAAAACTGTAAGATGTCTGGCCCGTTAGACACGGGGCAGACTATTAAGTCGGCGTTAGAGACGTGTTATGTCAATGAACCAGCATTACCTATACAATCAGTAAACTACCCAATAAGGGAAACATGTGAGCTTCAGATAGAGAACAGTATGCAAGCACATACTCCTAGTGTGGAGGAAGGAGAACAACAGCCGTTTATCCAACAACCTCATCTACAACAACTCCAACAACAGCAGCACCAACAACCGCAGCACCTACAGCAACAACAGCTGCATCAACAATTACAACAACTGCAGCAAAATCAGCAGCATCAGCAGTTCCAGCAACATCAACCGCAACATCCGCAGCAACAGCAGCAACATCCAGGACAACAAGAGCAGCAGCATCTACCGCTGCTGGAAATGGAGGTGGGGCAGAGTGAAGCTCTACTGATTGACTCACATATGACTTCTGGACCCATTCTGCACCAGATGCCTCGCAAAGGAGAAATGGAAAAAAGTTTAGGTGAGTCCAACAAATCAGCAAAGCGGCGTTGTGTAGAGAAACAGGAAACGGGGAAGGACACGGTTGATTTACAACAAATTAGCCAGATGGAAGAAAGCGGTGAAGTGGGGTCAATCGCTCCGAGTTGAACCAGACGCAGCCTCATACGTCAACCCAGACATTCCGTAGTAAAGACAATAGATATAGTAGTACAGATAATGGTCCGTATTACATCTTTATAGAAAGCTTGGACAGAAACGTTGCGAAAATTGCACCCAATGGCGATAGGAAAAATTTTATTTCAATATAATAATTCATACAAAAGGGACATCATTAACATCTCTACTGTTGGAAGAAACAGGCTTAAAATAGAAACTAGATCAGCGGCTGCAGCCAATTCCATAGTCCAACTTGATACTCTGAAAACTAGAAATATAGAAGCATACACACCAAACTTTTTGATTCAAAAACAAGGCATTATTAGGAATGTCGATATTTCGCTAAGTGAAGAAGAACTACAAGAAGAAATAGTTTCCCCTTTTCCTGTTGTTCGCATAAAACGCTTTACCAAAAGATCACAGAGGAATGATGAGCGAGTGAACCCCATCCCGGTCTGCCTAGTCACCTTTCGCGCACAAACTCTGCCCTCACATGTGACTATACTGGGCACACGTTGTTCGGTGGAACCGTACGTCGCCCCAGTTATCCAGTGCGGGAACTGTTTACGCCTAGGTCACAGACAGGAGCAATGCAGGACTCGTGAACCCCGTTGTAGTAGATGCGCTGGCTTTCACTTGGTAACACAATGTAGCAATACTGACAGCCGTTTGCTGCGCCCTCTGTAGCGGCCACCATTACGCGACAGACAGAAGCTGCCCAATATATCTGAAATATCGGGAAACAAAAGTAGCATCAGCACACACAACAAGCAACATGGGCCCTAATATAGAACAGCGAGCGAGAGGGTATGCTCAAGTGACCCAAACCCCGATACCGATTAGTAGCTATACAGAATTCCCACCCTTAACACCACAACAACAGCAACAACTGATCTATCTGCAAATGTCACATCAGACAAGGACTCACAAAGGCAGCAAGATTCAGGCAGGACATCAGCAATGCAAATCATTGGAGACAAAATAAACAAACCACAAACAAATTTCTTACTTACCCCAGAAGGGAATCGGGTGGAGCCGACGGAAACCATAGTGACACACAATAACTAGAGAACAACAATCTTGCCCCTCAGGGAGTATCCCAGGCTTGACTCAACACTGCGAAAATCAGGGATTTCCAGATCGTAGTAGGGCATACAAAACAACCTACCAAAGGAACAGAACACAGGATTACCGGGAGCTATGGTATCAATCACCACAACTGCCGCTATCGCCTATAGGCCAAAACCCTTACCCTCCCAACGTACAAAACCATGTAAACCCTCCTAGCAATACAAACGGCAAAAATAAATTAATAGAAGGAATCTTTAAGTTAATTGTGGAAGTAGCTAGACACATAACAAACAGTGGCATAGAAACTCTACAACTGGACGAGATTAGAAAGTCTATAGAGATATTAGTACAGCCCAGTTATACAGAGCCACAGTACTAAAGGGGTTTAAGAGAACTTTAATCAGGAATCCATAAGACACAAGACTTAATCAATGGCTCACACTTCGACCAACCCTCCACAACAACAGAGGAAATTGCACCGGGGCAGGAGCAGTGAAGCAGAACCCTTTCAGACAACTTCAAACAAAAAACCGAAAATCAAGATACTACAATGGAACGCCCGGTCAGTCAAAGCAAATCAGGAATCGTTGCAACGGGAACTTAGCGTAAACAACATATCTATCGCAGCGTTAACAGAAACATGGCTCAAACCAGAGACAAATATGTTCATCAAAGGTTACCATCTTGTACGTAAAGACAGAGAAGACGGGAAAGGAGGAGTAGCTATACTGATTCATACATCTCTTCACTTTACACCAATCCATATAGATCATACACAAATAAACTCATTCCAAGCAGTAGCAATTGCAATGCGAAGCCACAATAAGGATTTAACTATTGTCTCAATATACTGCCCACCTAAATCCAAAATCAAATCCAGCGAGTGGCGCGCCCTCCTACAGCAATTTGAAGAACCATACCTGATATGTGGTGATTTTAATGCACATCATACGTCTTGGGGATGTGAATGGAATGATGTATTTGGGGAATCCCTTCTAGAAATCATAGACGATTTCAACTTATGCATCCTAAACGATGGATCTCCAACCTTGGTACCCAAACCTGGCTTACGGAAATCTGTAATAGATTTAACAATTTGCTCTCCGTCACTGGCCACGGAATTTCACTGGGAAAATATTCAACAGGTATGGGGATCAGACCATTTCCCCATTATAATGACAACCAAACAGCTAGAGACACCACAACTTATCCTTCCCACCACCAAATGGAACACACGAAAAGCAAATTGGGTCAAGTACAGCCAAATAATTGAAGAAAACATAGATAGGGTGGGTACCGCCAAAACAACTAGCCAGAAATATCAGGAATTTCTAAACGTCATAAATAAAGCGGCAGCAAGATCGATTCCTCAGCACAAACCAAGATCTACGGAAAAACACATCCCCTCGCCTTGGTGGAATGAAGATTGCTCCAGAGCGGTAGCAAAAAGAAAGCTAGCATTCACAAGATACAAACACGAAGCTACTTGGGAAAATTACTTAAAATACAAAAAGACAGAGGCCGAAACAAAAAGAATATTAAAAGAAAAGGAAAAGATGTGTTGGAGAGAATTCTGCAACAATCTAAACAGTAAAGCACCAATGAGCTCAGTATGGCGCATGATCAACAGACTAAGGAAAAAACCGGAGAGTCCAAAATCGACATCAAATTGGATAGAAGAATTCGCAAACATAATAGCTCCGCCAACGGTACCACCCGGACCTACAGACCCACCAATCTATGACAAAGAAGAACATGAACTAAACATACTAGAAGAGCCGTTCTCGATGGAAGAGCTGGAATTGGCCCTTAAAACCGGTTCAAACACGGCACCTGGCATAGACAGCATACAGTATTCCATGCTGCACCATCTCCCACACCGCGCTAAGGTAGTCTTACTCCAATTACTAACGAAGATCTGGGCCAAAAGCGAGATCCCAAAACAATGGACAACACAAATTATTATCCCAGTGCACAAACCTGGCAAGGAAATAAATAGTGCTAACTCATACCGCCCAATTGCGCTATCTTCATGTATAGCAAAAACCCTAGAACGCATCATAAAAATGAGACTGGAATGGTGGCTGGAACACCATGGCATGTTGCCTGAGACTCAATTTGGATTCAGAAAAGGAAGGAGCACAACGGACGATCTCAGCATACTTACCCTTGATATTGAACAGGCATACATTAATAAAGGCTACCTAACGGCCATATTTCTGGATATATCAGCAGCCTATGATAACGTACATATTCCAATATTAATCGAGAAGCTGAGAAAATTGGGTCTGCCCGATATATACTTACGCGGGATTTATAATCTGATCCATCTCAGAACTGTCTACATCCGACTGCAAGACAATTCCTTATACGGTCCTCGAGTGATATCAAAGGGATTACCACAAGGGGCAATCCTAAGTCCCATACTGTATACCATATACACTGCAGACATAGAAAATCTATTTAGTCCATCAATAAGGGTCCTGCAATTTGCCGATGACGTGTGTATATACACCGTGTCACCTTCTTATGGAATAAACTTCAGGAGATTATACGAAGCGGCTATCAAGCTTCATGAGTGGGCTCAAAACTTAGGTTTAACCATATCATCTACGAAATCATCAGTAGTGATCTTTACTCGGAAACAAAGAATATATCGAGAATCTGAGATACAATTGGGCCCATACTCTTTCACAGTACGATCATCGGTCAGGCATCTCGGCCTATATATAGATAGTAAACTGTCATGGAAGAAACACATAGAGCACATTATATCCAAAACCGAACGACTTCTCAATATCTTAAGAGCCATAACGCGCATATGGTGGGGAGCGGACCCAACTATTCTTCTCAACTTATACAGAGCTATTATACGACCTGTCTTCGATTACGGAAGCCCTATCTTTGGAAATGCACCCAAATATATCCTCCGAAAACTGGATATAGTACAATATAAGGCGATCCGACTATGCTTAGGAGCCATGAAATCCTCCCCTACAAATGCCTTACTAGTAGAGGCTAGGGAAATGCCACTGGAAATACGACGCCATCTCTCATCCAGCGTATATCTAACGAGACGAGCATCTCTAACAAATCACCCCGTGATACAAAGAGTAATAAAATATATATCATTACAGGAAAGAAGAGATATAGCCACCAGACTCCGAATGCCCATGTTAGCACAGTGCTTCACCAAAATAAAACACATGATACCATTAGTTTCCCAAGGGGACACAATTCCCCTGTTCTCATTTCACTATAATACCCTGAGATATAAACCAAATATATTCTACCTACCAGACTGGATCGCTAAAAGCAGCTCAGCAAATACCATGACAAACAGTTTTTTGAAACAAACCTGGCCAGATTTTGTACAGATCTATACGGACGGTTCCAAAACCACGGACGCAGTCGGATATGCCTATTTCTGTCCTTCCTTTCACGAATCGAAGAGAGTGCGTTTACCAGCTGAAACATCGATATATACGGCCGAAACATTAGCTGTTAGAGAAGCTATTAATTACGGAAAAGAACGCTACAACAAAATACTGGTTCTAACAGATTCCAAAAGCGTGGCGCAAAAACTCGAGAACTCAAAACAGCGGAACGGACTGAACAAACCTCTATTAGAGATACTAAACTTAATGTACACAGCTTCGACAGAGAATAAGGAGATACACGTGTTATGGATAAAGGGGCATGCCTGTATTCAGCATAATGAAACAGTCGACCGCATAGCCAAGGCAAGCACAATAGAGGAAGATATACAATACGTTCAACTTCCACATACAGATTTCATATCTATTATTAAAAAAGAGGCTTTTCGAATCTGGTCCAATTCATGGACTACTACACAATGCGAAAGAGGAAAATATTACTCACAAATCCAACCTAATATTCCAACTAAAGTATGGTTCGGGAATTCCACACTAAGTAAAAGGCATAAAACATCTATTATTCGAATGAGACTGGGACACGGATGTTACCCTCAACACCTATTCAAAATCGGAGTGGAACACTCCCCGTTTTGTCCGGAGGACCAAGAAGAGATATCAGATATAAATCACATAGTCCTGGCCTGCAGCCGCAACCTGTTACCCACAAAAAACCTATACACAAGTCTGGTAAAGATTAAAATTCCCCTTCCAGTCTCCGTACCTGTCCTGCTCAATTCAAAACGACAAGATGTATACAAGGCGATTGCTATTTTCCTTAGTGAAGCAAACATCAAATTGTAATGTATAAAACGTAGCACGCAACCATAAAGACGGTTAGCTCATATGAGTGTGTAATATAAGGATATTTACAATGCAAGAGCCTCACATCAATATATTCATTACAAAAGAAACAAGACAAACAATAATAGTAAGATTAGGGGAAAAACACGGTAAAGCCAATTCAAACAATGTTTATTCTAAACCATCACTCTTGTGTATATTCTGTATTAACCGAATTAAGCTCCTCTGTTATGTAAATAAATCCAACCTTGTTTAAATCTTTTAAATTGTATAAATATAACAATAAGAGAGGAAGTATACTTCCTATTATATATAAAAGCTCAAATGGCATTAATATAGATATTTAGGGAAATATAATTAAGAGCCATTTATTTAATAAATATAGTTAAACATTATATAAATGTAAATCACAATTACAGACATGTGTCAACTTACAAAGAATTATGTAACTTTAGTATCAAGCTGTAAAAGGAAGTAAAGATAACAAGCCTGAAATGTATATAAGAATTGTAAAACTAGAAGATGACTGTATGGTCGGCAAGACAAAGGCCAATAAAATAAATTAAAAAAAAAACTATGATAACACGTTATTTGACTTTGCTCATTGGATAATCTTAGCTTGTAGTACATTATTTGACTTCAACTCACTTCATTGCATTGGCTAGTACAATTAGATCGATATTATGCACTATGTTAGTTTGGGCCAAAACATGTCACGTAAACCTTCTTTTAATTTGAATTTACTTTTGATTTGCAAATGCGCGTTGCAACTAGAGTTGTTAGCCTTAGAAGTAGCGTTAGCTAACCCGTAATCGTTACAGTTTAACGTGGAATCCGAACCACGGAAGCTTCGGCGTACTTCACATTACACATCAAGCTACGCCAGAGGTGAAGACGGAATTAAGGTTCTTTATAATTCCCCCCTACCCTGGCATTGTAACCGGAGGTTTTTCGATCTCCAGACGCCTTAACAATTGAACCAACAGACTGCTGTTGATAGATATGAGTATATAGCTCTTTAGATTTAGTAGTAACAACACTTCCAACACCAAGCACTTGATTGTCACATTTTTAGAGACTTTTTTTTTTTTTGTTTTTTTTTTTTTACTAGTCAGCAAATAGCAACAAGACAAAGATGATAATTAACATCGATGAAATTACCGTCCGTCATAATTGTTATTTTCCAAATCGTTTTAAGGAAGGCTGTAATGTTCCATAATGTCCTCCCAGAGAAATCGTTTCCAAAAAAACTATTAAATAAAACAATAATTAAAATAATGCTTCAACAGATGGCAACACTAGTCTCCCCAATTATAATAGAACGTCATTAATGATCGTAGAGCATACAATTCCTATAAAATAAATTAGTTTGAGCAGTGACCTTACTTCTTTTTCAATAACTTTTTTCCCGAGCCATATAATAATTTTCTTTTTATGGGTGTCTATAAGAAGATATGTCTTAGTGATATAAAATAACTACTTAGCATGATCTTCACCAGGACCACACAGTACGCATATTTCTGAAAGATACTGAGCGTTACAGGATGTCACCAGCTTCTGCAGCAACATTCTTTCCTTTCCACTCGAGTCTCTTACATGATGCTGTTCCAATGCCCTCAAAGAGGAAATATCCACTGGAGTCAAGTGAAGAAAGGTTCATGTCGTAACTAGATTTTACGGCGTTACAGCATCGAAGTTACGTCTGCCAGCAGGTTATACAATGTTTGTTCGAGAAATATGATCCTTGACCCACCACACGAGGAAGAAACTGCTGTTCGAATGGTCGTCATGTTGTCACCGGCTGTTGTTGGTTCATTCGAGAAACACGTGTTGCAGAAGCATTCTGAACTAAATACTTAGCTGTTATAGAACTCATTCAATAGTGAAGATGTAGTAAGTATTTGCTGTGATTTTCTTAACAAGATAGGGTTATGAAATCAGACGGTGAATGCCATCAGTGTAGAAAACAATCTTTCTCTGATCTGAACTCAATCTTGCAAAATTTATAGTGCGTAATTAGAGTCACAGAAGCAAATGGACGTGGCCATTGCCACGTCCAGGATCAGGCATTTCCAAGAGTGGATAACGCTCCAACGAGATGGATGTGCAAGTGTCACAGAAAGCTGGTAAAACAGACTAGCTGAACATGTGTTTGGTT
>JARYHS010008075.1:59710971-60050476 GCA_031002005.1 Vandiemenella viatica | reverse complement strand
ACCATCCGGCTGGACACCGAGAGGATTTTGTTGCAAAAAGTTACTAAGCCTAACGAAAAAAATTTAGAAATAAAATGTTCAGTCCATTCGCGCATAAGTACAG
Source organism: Vandiemenella viatica (assembly GCA_031002005.1). NCBI lineage: Eukaryota > Metazoa > Arthropoda > Insecta > Orthoptera > Morabidae > Vandiemenella > Vandiemenella viatica. The sequence goes on along the minus strand of JARYHS010008075.1, from coordinate 60,050,373 downwards.
GTTTCAGTATTTAAAGTGATAAATGCAGTTGAGATGTTGCGTGTTACTAAATTACGCAAATTTTATCATCAGGCGATATTAGAGTCACATGTACGTTCTTAGAGTTTGTAATGAGTGACTAACCGACTCAACAGGTATAAGCGCGAAAATGTTCTTGTGTATGCGATAATTGAAATAACAACGTGTCAACAATGAAGCTAAGAGGAGAAAAGTGGGATAGCCCTGAAATATGTCTGCGCACACGTTTAGTGACTAAGGAAACAGTCTACACTTCCGGATGTTCCCTTCCTTAAGTTTGTACTTTCGTTAATTCAACTATACTAATAAGGGAGCGTCCATAAACTAAGTGACTCGATCTAAGGGAGGGGGGAGGGGGGCTAAGCAGAAAGCTAAGCTGGGCTATGTGAGTAGGCAGGGGTTCGAGCCAAGCCACGTAACTTTCATTCATATATTTGTCACAGTCAAAATAAGGTACAGAACACACAACAGCATGTGAATATGTATTTCCGTCATTTAATTATCTCCGTATGTAATTTACCATAGTCTGAAAAGAGAAAACAGTACAAAATGTCTTCTGGAATCAATAGGGGTTAAAACTACATGCTTCGCGGGGAGGGAGAGTCAAAAACCACGTTAAAGTCACATCAAAGCCACTTCGGGCAATGTGGGGGAAGGGGGGGGGGTTTCATAGGGTGTGAAACTGGAGCTACGTAGTTTATGGACACTCCCATCAGTATGCAACTGACTGTGAATTGCAGAATCTCACTTCAGATCAAATTGTTTTCGTCGAAGCTGAACGCCCTTCCATCTCCTTTCGGAGAGTGACGCTCGGGACTTTCACTAGGAAGGGCGCTGGTTCGAATCGCCGTCAGGCCTTTTAGAATTCAGCTTTCAAAGATTTTGTGAAATCACTCCAGGTGTATGTCGAGATGGTACCTTTTAAAACAACATGGTCGAATTTCTACTTGTCCTCATACCTTCTCGCGCCTGTAATGACCTCGACGTCGACATGGCGTAAAGCAATGAGAAAAATAACTGAAGCATGGCTGCGCCTTCTCCCTGTGTGCTAAGAATGAAGAGTGGTGTGTGCATGTTACCACGACCATAAGCTAGCATTAGAACTTTTGTATATGGAAAACTTTTCATTTGCAGTCAAGATAGTCCGATGGTGGAACAAAATTTCGAAGGAGCTATTGAAGAGATTACACCAAACGATAAAGGAGCTACTCGCTGAAAAGCATTATGAAGCTCCCCATCCTGCAGCAACGGATTCCCTCACGTGGGATACCTTCATTTTTTTTACCTATTGCTTTACGCGTCGTCGACGGCTAAGGTCATTAGAGGCGGTATGGGACTGGAGACAAGGAACGGGAAGGAATTCGGCCATGACCTTTATGAAGGAAGCATCCCGGCATTCGCCTGGAGTGATTTGGGGAAACCATGGAAAACTCAAATCTGGATGCCCGGACGGGGATTCGAACCCACGTCCTCCCGAATGCGAGGCCAGAACGTTAACCGTTAACCCACCACGCTCGGTGGCTACCTTCATCTTCGTATTATCTAACATTCCCAAGTACTTTGAATAGAAACGCTAACACGTAGAAGCAAACGAAGTTTTGAACACGCTGAAAATGAACTGAAACTGATGTACTGCTGTTCCACATTTAAAATAAAATATGAACTCCAGGGATGCTCCTGCCGTAAAAATTTGCACACGCTAATGTGTCCCATTCACTGCGTGAAAAGGTCCTAATAATCGATGACAACTAATAAAATACTACGTCGTTTACAAAAAATGTCTTTTATGGAAAGTACCTAAGAATATGTCATCTTGCTTGTTTGTAAAGGTAAAACCTTACGAAAGCAGCTGAAGATTGTTTTTGTATTACTAATTTATATAATACTTTTTGAAAATCGTTCAACCTAAACACGAACAAAAACATAAATCTACTAGTATTTTAAATAAAATAGTATTTTGAGACATGCCATAAGTGGTACATTTAGCTAAGCTAATGCAGATTACCATTAAATAAAACTAGAAGCAGCTACTCTACGATTACAAGGAACAACTAAACTTTATAACTTGGCATTGTTAAGCAGAGTTTTTCAGAAGTAAGCCAGTATTTGACTCAGGCAGTGTCCAGTTACAACCAAACGGAATTTCATAAGCAAAATTGATGACAATTCATATAAGCTCGGTGAAAGTTACCTCGGTTATGCTCCGGCGGTCGTTTTTATTCCTGCAGATCACGATGAGCAAGAACTGCGTGAAGGACCTGAAACATGGGAAGCAGCGGCTATAAGCAGGAATGTGATCGCGGCAGCAGCTGGTGATACATGTTACTACTATTTTACATTAAGTGACTACTCTTTTTAAGTCTGAAGTTCAGGCACAGACACAAAACAGACGACCAATTCACATAAGCAGAAATGTATGTAATAATTAAAATTTCATTAGGAACAAAAGGGTTCAAAGGAAATTATAAATCACGGGATCGCAATTAGCTGTATATTTTGTGATCCGTGGGTGGGAAATGATTGTTGTGGGTATCATTACTAACTGCAGTCTTTCCTTTCTTCCGGATGCAATTTCCTTATGCTTTCGAATTTCAGAAAGTGTTATTTCCAATGTTTGTGGTAAAATGATACCGAGAGTGGTGGTGTAACGGTTAGCGTTCTGGCCTCGCATTCGGGAGGACGCCGGTTCAAATCCACGTCCGGGCATCCAGATTTCGGTTGTCCATGGTTTCCCAAATCACTCCAGGCAAATGCCGGGATGCTTCCTTCAAAAGGCCATGGCCGAATTCCTTCCCATTCCTTGCCCTCCATCCATTCCCGTCTCTAAAGACCTCGCTGTTAAGAGGCGTTAAGCAGTTAAAAAAAAGGTAAAATGATCAGCGCTTTCAGTTCCCCGCTTCCTTTGATGCTAAATTTTAACTGCAATGAGGTTAAAATTAAGAACCCAATCTGTGATCCGCACACACAGGAAATATTTTTGTTTTAAAAAAGATTCCAGGCTAATATCACAACAAAGAAAAAATGACTAAGATTTTTTCATACAAAAAGGATATTATACTCGTTCTGTATTAGGCTATAAGACAATAATCCAAACTTTCTAAAAGCCACGAATAGTTCAGTGACCAAAATAAATCTGGTATTTTCATGCTACGGGGATACATTAATAATTTCGTGTGATCTTAATTACCTGGTGACAAGTTTTCTAATGGCTGCGCATTTCGCCCCTGTCGTTAACCTAATCCAATAGAATATAAGGGACCTACAGTTTACCGTGGAATCTGAACCACGGAAGTTTTTGAGGTGTACATTACACATCAAGCTGTGCCAGATGTAATAGTCGGTTTAAGGGTCTGTGAAAATCCCGGCCGAGACAGGAATTCGAACCGGAGACCTTCCGATCCACAGTAAGACACCTTACGCACTGTGCCATCAGATCGCAGGATATGGCGATGAGAATGAATTGTTACTTAGTCCATTCCCTAAATACGTTTCCAGTCGGAATCTAAGCGAGCGGCATTCCTGTAGTTAATAACTGTTTTATTAGAGCCGGGTAATATCTAGATTAGGATGCCGCTGCAACCACTTCCCGCCTCGCGATGTAAACACTTCCTGATGGAGAGAATATGACGTCACTATGTTTCCTTGTGTGACGTGTTCAGCCTTCGATCGAATTGTGAATACACGTTAGGCTATATAACGTAACCAATAGTAATAATAATAAAAAATACGGATTGAAAAACTTAAAGAAAATTATTAGTTGTATAATTAATAATATTAAAATATCAACAACATTCCAAACTGATAATTGATATCATTCATTAGTAACGCTCCATTACGTACGTTCCTGTAACGTTAACGTTATTAATCACAATTCCATTGATTTTTATGTGATTACGTTCTTCTGTACTTCCTCGCATGGTTGACATTGCTATTAAAATCATTAATTCGGTATAAAATATTTATAATAAAAGATTTCATCAATAACCGTTTGCGTTTAGGTTGTAACGCAGCCTGGGCCACACTAACAGAGATCGATAGATATGATTTGGAAATTGGGTATCAGCAATATTATGTGCGACGGTTATGTTTCACTATGGGTCATGCTGCATTCAGATGTAAACGGCAGTAACAGCGATAGATATGGCATAGAAATTAAGTATCCGCAATAAGGTGTTCGATAGTTAGGTTTCAGTGTGGTCCAGACTGCATCGAAACCTGGTCGCTAACGAATTTATTCCTGTATTTCTGGTGCAAAATGATATGAGACGTATTGGTGATGGACTACTTTCCGTGGAATGTCCCGTTAGCAACATTTGAAGCTGCGCGCGGAACGTATACGTCACATTCAACAACGTAGTGACGTCATACTCTCTCCACACGGAGTGTTTACATCGCTATACGGTAAGTGGTTGCAGCGGTATCCCAATCTAAATATTACCCTTGAGCCTTATCATTAATGTACATCTTAAGGGACTACGATACTGAAAAACTGGTACTCTCGGTTAACAGCAAACACACAGATAAAAATTTAAGTTCATATAAATCAGTGATCTGAGAATTATTATTATTATTTTTTTCATTCCACTCGTCCTCGGGTTGAAAATGGTTGAGAAGCACTGATCTATGGAGGAAATGGCGGCGTAAGAAGGACTGACAAATCATAAATCGCTTACGGTTAGCAATCAGTTCAAATATTACTGTAAATATTGAAAACTAAACTCCCACAAATATTATAAAAACCACATCGTCAGTTGTCCAGATTGCAGGTATGCGAAGAAATCGTTAATTTTTATCTAAACTATACCTAATTCTTCGACCAATATCCTTCCAAGCACCACCACCAACATAGTGCCCTGTACACTCCCAGCACTCTCTTCACTCTCCTCCTGTCTTCCAATGACTCCCAATCAAGCTCCTTTATCATATAAGATATTGACTGGATCCTGCGATAATATCCACAAAGAAAATCTAGCTGTTATTCTTTGCAGGCCTTCCATCTCCCGTATTTGATAACCAAACTGTGGGACCCAAACTACACCACCAGATTCAATCAATGGTCTAACCAAAGTTTTCTAACCAAGTTCCTTAACTTCTCTGGTATGTCCTTCCATAACTCTCTCCAGTAAATGAAGGATTTTGTAATTTTTTCCTACCACCTGCCCAATTTACTCTGCCCAGTTGAGTTTACTGTCAAACGTTATGCCAAGATACAGGGCGTTTCATTTATGTCGCGCCTGCGCTCACGGCAATAATCGCCCGGCGCAGCGCCTCCTCGCTTGCCGGTAAATCACACCGCGCATCGCCCGTGCTCAGGTACGCCCCATGCTCGCGCTGATTTCTTACCTTATAGCACGTGCTGGAAATGTTGGCCATCGGCTTCAATACACGCTTGACATCTCCTAAGGATGTTTTGGCTAACTCTCTGCAGTGTTTGTGAAGGAATATTATTAATTTTATTTCTTATATTTTCCCTAAGTTCCACTTCCGTACGGGTAATCCCAGTGCTCCGGCAATGCGTGGGCCGCCCCTCGAACGCTATCGGGCCCTTCGCAACACAGCAAATGCGTTGTTGCAACTCAATTGTCAGTTAGATTGTATGAAGATGCAGTGAAGTCAAGGTGAAGTATACTTTGGAGCAACGAGTTTACCTTTAAGATTGTTATGTGAAATGCGAATCTGCAAGGAGGTGCAGGCGTATGTTTATTGAAAAATTTCCAGGAGTCGTTTTCCGCACAGGTCAACTATACAAAGACTGGTAAACAAATTGCGTGCTACAGGTTCCCTAATGGATATGCCTAAGAAACTTAAGCGCTCCGTTCTTACTGAAAGAAAAGTCGAAGAAATCTAATCTCGTTTGGAAAACTCTTCCAGAAAATCCCTGAGATGACTCTCCCAAGAAGTCGATGTTTCCAAAGCAAGTGCATATAGGGCTACAAAAATTCTGAAAATGCGCCCTTATCGAACAACTGCTGTGCACGAATTAAAACAAGCAGATTACACCACACGAATGAGGTTTACAAACTGGTTTATGTGAAGTGTGCACGATGGCGAGCTGGATCCGCAATTGAAATTTTTAACCGATGAGGTGTATTTTTATTTGAGTGGACGCGTAAATAGTAAAAAAAAGTTGGTACTGGAGTACAGAAAATCCACATCTTATCCACGAACAGCCGCGACACGATATGTAAGTTGGAGTTTGGTGTGCAATTAGTGCGAGGCGAATTATTGGACCAGTGTTTTTTACTGAAACAATTACATCTTCTCGCTATGTGGAAAATGTTTTAAATACCTTTTTTGAAGATGAAAGAAATTACGGTAATTTTCAACAACACAGTGCAACTCCCCATACAGCCGAAAATTCTATGCGTTCTTTAAAGCGTGTTTGCAATGAGAATCAAATTATCAGTCGTGGATTGTGGCCTCCGCGTTGTTCAGACATGACACCTTGTGATTTCGAGCTAGCCAAAACATCCTTAGAATATGTCAAGTGTGTATTGAAGCCGATGGCCAACATTTCCAGCACGTGCTATAAAGTAAGAAATCAGCGCAAGCATAAGGCGTACCTGAGCACGGGTGATGCGCCGTGTGACTTAACGGCAAGTGAGGGGCCGCTGCGCCTGGCGATTATTGCCGTGCGCGCAGTCGCGTCATAAATGAAACGCCCTGTATTTACACTTCAAGCCTTCAACAAGTAGTTCTGACCCCGTCTTCCAATCATAAGCAATCTTTAGTTTTTTACCAAATAAGCTTACCCTTGTTGACATTTATCTACATTTCATGCTGCCCTACCCAGTTACATAGTCTATCCAAGTCACCCTGCAGCTGTTCACAATCCTCTCCTCTTTTGACCCTATTATATGCCATTATATAATCTGCAAACAATCTAAATTCTTAACCGTAAACCATGAATGCTATCATTCATTACAACAATTAACAGCAACGGTCTCAATACAATACCCTGTGGTACTTCCACATTCACTTCCACCTCTTTTGATCATGTATTTCCTATTCTAAAACTTTTCTTTCTGGCTTTTAAGAATTCCCTCATCCAGCAAGTAACTTTTTCAACCATTCCAAGAGTTTTCAATTTATTTAAAACCACTCTGTCAAATGCCTCAGAAAGATCTGGTGCTAAACTATCAAGTTGGCCTCTTTTGTTCAATTCATCCGAAACATCTTTCATATGGCCCGCCATCTGAGATCCACATGAATATCCTTGCCTAAAGCCATGTTGTTGATCTTCAAACCAGTTTCTTTCCTCACTGACATTTCTGATATAGTTGTTTAACAATCGGCTATCACTGATGTCATACTAATTAGACTGTACTTTTCAACCCTATTTGTCACCCTTCTTTTATGAACCCGTACGCTATCGCTCTTCCTCTTATAAGAAAATAAACAATCAGAGAGTAGTTGAAACACAAAATTGGTCTGAAGAAAATTTTAAATCGAAGTTTTTTAAGAAGAAAAAATGAAAATTATTCGATGATAATGAGGTTGAAACTGCTGTTAGGCAATGAAGGTTTTAAACCGAAATATTATAAAATGTGTTTTTGTTTCTGTGTTCGTCCTGGACCTCTTGCAGTCACATTTGGTAAGTGATGGGTTATTTTTTCCTAATCCTCCTTATCCACAGAGAAACTATAGTCACAAAAATGACAGAATCGTAAAAACAGAGACCGAGTATTTAATCACGTTTTGAAATCCCTAGTCTTTTTTCCTGCTGTTACTTGGTTCTAAACAAATGCCAGTATCATAACATCGCCTTCTAGGATCTTCACGGTTTTTTCGTTTTGGTGGCCATCCCGTCTTTTATAATTTGGTCACTTTACTTCACAACATGTTGAGAATGACTGTAAGATACGAATTAGGCACTTAGATTTCACTACCTATTATAGATCGAGTATTAATTTTCCCTATACTTGTCATCCAGTTTCACACAGCTAGTTAATATTACGTTCTGATTTTAACGTCTCCGCTGGATTGAAGAGCTTGCGTTGCAGCCATCGCACAGCTGGTGGAATGGCGTTGCTCTCGGAGCTTTGAGAGCCAGGGTTCCCTTCAGGCCGTATCTCATTCGCTTTATGGCTGCCACTAAAGTTTATGACAGATAAAAAAGAAAAATCGCTCGCTGCCCACGCCGCTCAGCTGAGATCATAATACTAGACAATCAGGGCTCAGCCAAAGGAACAATAAACTAATTTCAAGGCCATATTGCTGATATGGGCAGTATCCAGTTGAGAACCAAAGACGTTCTAGTGATGTGGATTGTCTAAATTGTCAAACTTAACACATCGTATAAACGGGATGGTAACACGAATGAATCAACTAATCAAGATTCTGGTGTTTAAATTAAATTAGACACAAACACAATCTTCAAAAAGTAGGCTTATAAAATTAATCTGCGACCATAAACTGAATTTTTGAAGTCACGGAGACGGATGGAGATTCTGCTCCAGGTTGGCTGCTACTAGAAAGAATGCAGGCGTGATGTGCAGTAAATTTATTTCCTAACTGGAATCACTCTTTAATCGCATTTTCATGATTTTTAATGCGTTTCGAAGAATTCTTTTTGGAAGTGGGTCGATTCATTCTCACTATGTTTAACACTAACAGAATTCATTGGTTTCGCGGAGATTTCTTCGCAAAGGTTACAAGGTTCAGTCACTTACCTCCACAAGGTAAAACCGTTTTTTCATGACTTCGATTCCCGTAGGATTTTAAACTCCCTGCATAAGTTCATCCGCTTAAAATAAAAAATATAAAAAAGTGCTTTAAGCCGCTAGCGATGACAAAGAAAAAATTATACCAAATCTCGGATTTGTTTGTTTATTCTATATATATATATATTAAAGTTTCTATTAAATGATGTGTGGTCGTATTTGAATTGGTAAAAAATTGTTATTTTTGTATCCATCGCACTACAAACTAATACCAGCCACAAAATTAATCAATTATAATGATTGAACTCAACACATATTTAGGAAACATTTTTAAGTTGAGATATCAACTGACATTCATATAAAATAATTAGTATGAAACTAATATGTTCCAGATGTTTTAAAACAGCTGTATCTGTAAATCCGGCCTGCGAATATTTTTTTTTTATTATTATTAATTTATGGGGTCACGCTAAAAGTGGTTCAGTATTTTTAACAGGTGAGCCATACTATCTGACTTGGAACCAGTATTTAAGCTTCCTCGTCACCCTTTTCTTAAGGTACTTTTGGAAAAGTTCTTTTGAAGAAAGAGATATATTGAGGATGTTGTTTGTTTCCAGGAGGTGATTTTCAGATTCTATACAGTTTTTTCTTTGTTAAATTTTATTTGGCACTCGGCCTAATGGCTCTTCAGCCACCATTATACAGTATGTATTTACATGATAATCATGTATATGCCCTTTACTAATGCGTCCTCAAGTAGTTATCATCTGATTATTCAGCTGTAGGAAACCACACGACAGAGAACACAACACTTATACCCTCAGCAGGACTCGAACCGGCGACTTTCGGTTTCTAGCCCCTACGCTACCGAGGCGGGTCATATTACAGGCGAAGAAAAAGGCGTGATTAAGGTGATTGAAAATTGAGTAAATGGTTCGAGGCGCCAGATTCATGAGCATTTGCTCTGCTATTTCTCATTAATTTCCATTTTTACAGCTCTGCGTTGTTCATTACATGTTATGCTGATTGAATTTCTGTTTAGGGTCTCGCATTTCGTCCTCTAATCGTGTTCCTTAATTTTATCGCTGAGAATGCTTCTTTTCAATACTTTTTCATAGCTTCTTCATTTATAATGCACGTTTCCTTAGAAATCATAATCCCACCATAGAGGTAAGATGAAGGAACATGAAATCGATCGTCTATATATTTAAAGAAATGGCTGAATCTCTGTCCTTCTATACTCGAGGGAGGAAGTACGAGTGTACTTTATGTCTCCTGTGTGTAAAAAATCAGTGATATATATTTAATTTAATTGCAATGGAGCACACGCTCCGGTGGCAATTTCCCTACACGCCCAACTTCCCCCTATCCTGCACCTACCTACATTTGCCCTCTACAAATTTTATCTTTAAATTCTTTCAATGTTTTCGGTAAATTATTCATCATTTCTCTTGGTAACTCATTCCAATCCCTGACACCCTTACATAAAAAGAAAATCTTCCCACACCCTTCTTCAGCCGCAGCAAAGTTACGGCTGTATGCTTTGGTAACCCTTGAAGTGTCTAGGAGTAACAGTACGAAGCAACATGAAATTGGACCAGCTCGTAACATCGATGTTTGGAAAAGCTACTTCTAGAGCGCTTGCCATAGTGTTACAGAATTGAAATTATGGTGTAATTCTCTGGCAGATATACGACGACATAGTTTCTGCACAAAGTTTCTGAATGACACGCGAATAACTTCTGTTATTTAGGAATGCAGTGAGGAACTTCTTGCACCAATGGGATCTTCAGATATTGATATATTTTGCAAAGAATTACTAATTTTCTAGATGAGTTAGGCACTAGTATGGGTTTAAATCGTGGAACACATCTTTATAAATGCTGTTGACTAATTTCAGCATGTTTTAAAGAGCACACGATACTTAACTTCCATAGTAGCAATTTATCTATCGATAAAAATTTAAGTTTATCACAGAAAAAAATGTTATAGTACTCAATTTATTGAACATGCTAAAATATTAAGTAAAAATTACATCAAAGTGGTATTCACAAAAATGGAAAATTTGGTAGACAAATAAGCTGGATCCCGTACTGCAGGGATTATAATCTTTTTCCGCATTCTTCTTGTTTGGAACGTAAATAAGCAATATTTTCTCGTGTTTTGGTTGATGTGTTTACACACTGAGGCACTACACACTACTTGCATATTGTAGAACTCATTTCATCAAGGATATAAGCAAACTGCTGCTTTGTTTACTGTGGCACGTACTGAGACGTGACCTCACAGGAGCCGCAATTACGGCTAAGAGCGTTTTGGTGCCTTGTCAAATTAACATATAAAAATGCAGAATTTTGCATTTTCCGTTTGTTTTTCAAGAAATAACTATTACATACATAAATATAGTAGAAGATGCACAGCTACAGCAGTGACTCTTCTTGGTGCTTTACTGAACTTCTGCTTCATAAAAGCCGATCTCGTGCGTCCTCAGGTGAGGCACTGACTAGTCGCATAGTCGTAGTCATAGTTAACAAGTTTTACGAGAATTATAATTAAGTCATAATTTTTTGTAGTAAGGATGTTCAGTTTGATTTTAGAGGTTAATTGACGAATTCATTTATCCACTTCTATTGTATGAAAGTGCTTAGTGTCTGTCTTGAAACTACTTTTCAAGTTGAACGAAAGAAAAAACGGAAAACTGTGTACTTAGTACATACCGCAAAACGCATTAGAACAGTAGAACATATGTGCCAATTTTCAAATGATAGGTTAACTTCGTTACCTCCTTACTGCTACGCTAATAATATTCGGAATCAGTAAATGCGATGGACTCAAGTATTTTACTTACAGTTCTTCTGTTCCCGACCTATCTGATTCACGTGTAAGAAACATTCCAGAGACTCCTTTTGTTACGGCAATCCGTTCCGCGTTCCTGGAGTTTCCCACATCTCAAATCAACACCAAAAATTCTCACGTACCTGAGCGTCTGCGCATCCTTATATGGAAATGGTATCTCATCATTGTTCTATAATGTTGTTGAGTCATAAGTACGGAATTGAAGGCTGGCATATGATAGTTTGAAGAGATCTCCGACCAACAGTCAGAGGTACGGAAGGAAAATTTCCTTCCTTTTTCGGTATCAGGCAGTTCTCAATTAAATTGTGAGTGGTCGGTATTAACGTGATGGTTTGTTTTATGGTCAAGGATGTGTGACAGGATTCAGGATCTAATAATGCCTGAAAGTATAGGTGGTTCCAGATATATTATAGTGTATACTTCACACAGAAAACAAATATTCACAAATAATGCAAAACATCATCATTATTAGTGTTCTGCCCTAAGGCAGGTTTTCTCATGGCTGCTCTCCATACTGTCCTGTCTCCTGCCCATCTCTTTATGTCCATGCAGTATAACATCGGAGATATAAATATAAAATGTTACTGTTGTTTCAATTCCTTACATTCATTTATGATAGATGTTTAAAAAAATGGTATGGTCCGACTTATTAATTTGGATGATTGAACGTAACATAAGCGAACATTTCAATATTGAAAATCTTTCCTTTTTCAGCATCATTGGTGTCAACGAATTATTGTCTATCTACCACCGAATTTTTAGCTTATTACCGTAATAAAATCAGTTAATCTTTTAGTATTTCTTATCCGCTACAGTGATCTTATGTTTGCTTGTATCGAAAAAAATTCGTTAAACTCAAGTAGTTGTGAGGCTTTCACATTAAAATTCGAAACATATTGCTTTACAGATTTTGAGGTTTTGTATTTCGCTATGTTTTTGTCACTCGTATTTAGATAAGCTGACATTTGAATAGTGAACAAAGTTAAATCATTTAATTTAATTCATTGCAAGCAAGCAAACGCCCTAGCGGCAAACACCTTGCACGCTTTCCATCGAATTTCATGATTTTTTTGTGTTGTTCTAATCTAAAATGTAGCACTTGAAACTAATAAGAAAACTATGAAATTTTAATTTGCAATGATGGAAAAAGGTGCTAGGATTCCAAAAATCAACCTTGCTTGTCTCATAAGAGTTAAAAATATATTATTTTTAATAATATAATAACGTGAAAATACAGGCTTCAGTCAGAGTCTATGACGTCAGTCCCTCGTAAATGTCAATTTTTCTTCAGGTATGTTTAGTGTCTGTCGACAGTCTGTTCATCGTTGCTTTAAGGTTTTAAGTCAATCTACAATTTAGTTGGTTACCAATCCATAAATACAGGTAATAGAAGCTGGATTTATAAAAACCAACAGGTCTAATTTGCTCAAAATCGAAGTGACAGTGGTGGGAATGTTATTCGCATCAAACAGTGATTTTTGTTCAGTAGAATTTCCTCAAAGATACGTACTCAAAAATAGGACATGCCATTTTGTGCTTGTCACATAATTTAGAATAGTTATATAAGAATAAAGTCACCGTTGACATTGCTTGGCTGTCAGGCATTAGAAGGTAGATTTTATAAACTTATATCCTCTAGAAGTGTTGTTATTATAAGCAAAAATTTGTTTTATAGAGCAATATTAACAGAAGCAGCTGTTAAGTTTAATGTATTCTTATTTATAGTTCACATAGGTAGACAATGAGCTCGAGATTGGACGGGATAATGAAAACCATTTTTACCATCTGATATTTGGTGCAGGGTGCAACATCGTTTATTAGGGCCTTATTACACTAGGCGACTTGGCGGCGCAACCAGCCGCGGCTCTGGTGTCTCTGTTGGCGACGCAACCAGGATTCTTGTGTCGCAGCCAGCCAGCCACTCGCACAACCGAGCAGTCTCTTTGCTGTTATCCTCGCATTGTACGCGAATTGTGTCGTTGAATATGTCCAGTGAACTACAGAATGTCACCGTGGAAATGAGGGAAAGTGAAAGTGTAGAGAAGACAAAGGGGTAAAGCAGGAAGAATTTCTCATTTTCGTATCTTTCCCGGTAATATCAACCTTTACTAAGTATAATGATTAAAAGAAAGACGATTTAGACATTCTTAAGTAATTAAAAAACTTGTTGTCGTGTGAATACCGTTCATCAAAAAGAGTATAGATTCCCTTAACAATAGAATGTGATGTACATACATCTTTCTCTCCCTTGGCCTTCCCTTTTTCATTTTAGTTATTTTTAATTAATTATTAATTTAATTGCGATGGAGCTAACACTCAGGTAGCAATTTCCCTAGACATCTAATTTTCACTTTATGTATATATTTAAATTTTCTTTTATAGCTGGAATGTTATATTCCTCCCCCATTTACTTTCCCGATTTATAAATTTTAATTTTAAAATCCTTAAGCTTTTTTTTTTGTATATTATTAATCACTACACTTGGTAATTTGTTCCAATTCCTGACGCCCTTAACAACAAAAGAAAATTTTTTCCACTCCCTTATGCAAGAAATCGAGCCCAAGCTTGTGGCCATGGTCGCCTTTCTCCTTCCATGCACTATTCCTAATTCTTTTACCAATTTCCCTCCAAGTCCCATCACCAACATATGCCCTGCACATTTACAGCACTCTCTTCACCCTCCTCCTTTCCTCCAATGAGTCCCAATCCAGCTCCTGTATCATATCAGTTGCTAACAGGGTCCTGCGATAATTTCCACAAACAAATCTAGCTGCTCTTCTTTGCACACCTTCCAACTCCTTTATTTGATCTCCAAAATGTGGTCCCAAACTACACCACCATATTCAACAAATGATCTGACCAAAGTTTTGTAACCCAACTCCCTTACTTCTCTGTTACATCCTCTCATCACCCTCTTCAGCAAATGAAGGATTTTGTAACCTTTTTCGACCACCTGCCCAATTGAGTTTATCAAACGTTATGCAAAGAATTTACACTTCATCAAGCACAAATCTGACCCCACTCTGTAATCATAATTAACCATTAGATCTGAACGAAACTTCATCACCTATTTCGGATGTGTTGTAACGTTTTCCATATTGTGTCACTTTCAATTCCGAGCGGCAATACGGATGAACATTTTGCTACTCCAGTCAAAACCATTATCTCTAAACATTCTACATTTTATACCACATTCTGAAAAATTCTCTTAGTTGTCAGATATATAATTCGATTTTGATTTTACAAACTACCGCTAAATAATTTCTACAAAGGATACACGTAATAACACATAGAACAAAATTTTTTATAATGGGTAAATATATATTTACTGTATTAATGCCTTACGTTGCTAACTGAACTTCAGCAATTTTCTATAAAACTAGTTACTATGATACTGAGGGAATGCTGAAAATTGTTTTGCACCAATAGTATGGGCACAATTAGTAACAATAAATTTTCCATTGAAGATATACACATCATACAAGAGATACTCCTGCCCCCAGAAAATTTTGAAATGTATTCACGTCTTCTGTAAAATCATAATCGTTTTATAAAACTGGTATACCATAATATCAGGAAACCAAAAACGTGGCAGTTAATAATTTTGAAAACATTTGTTCAGTACTTCCCATTTATTTCCTTGTAATCTCAAACAGTTCTTTCGGTGTCAACATTATCTAAGAAAATTTACATTGTGTTACAGAATTGAAGATAGAAATGGTTTAATTACTGTCGGAATTACATAATTTATATCGGCTAGGAATTAAGAGTCTAATAATACATATACCAATCGCACTTACATGCAGATACTTTAATCTGTCTCCCCCCCCCCTTTTCCACTCAAAAAAATAAACAAAAACATTGACTTTGTAAGCACACTTCGA
Source organism: Vandiemenella viatica (assembly GCA_031002005.1). Taxonomy (NCBI): domain Eukaryota; kingdom Metazoa; phylum Arthropoda; class Insecta; order Orthoptera; family Morabidae; genus Vandiemenella; species Vandiemenella viatica. The sequence continues at coordinate 60,034,952 of JARYHS010008075.1, read as the reverse complement.
AAACATAGTCTTGTTTCTCGATAAGCCAGTGAGCTGACGCTCTACGTCTTTCTAGTCGGATATTGCGTCAACGCTTGAGGGAAGAAGCAACAGGATGCAATTTAGCTACGGGGTACGTTAAGGCGTTCGCTCGAACCGATTTCGAATAAGAGTGGAAAATCGCGATTGTTATGACTTCGCGGGGACGGTAACCGGTGTTTTCCCGAAGGCCGAAGAAGAGCATTTTAGCGCAGTGGAGCTGAAAGCGGGTGACTCATTGGGCGGGATCTCGTGTTTGACGCCCGTAATTCCTGCTCCTGAAGCCACTGGTCGGAAGACCTAGCCGAGCTACTGGTATCTGCGCAGGCGTTCAGCAGAACAAGTTGTCGACAGGGAACGCAAGCACCAACAACGACCGCTCTCGGCATGCATGTGAACGTGCTGCGGCGGCTTCGGCGTGCGCTGCAGATTCTTCGCCAAACTCTGGGTGTTACGTCTGAATCAAACAGAAATAGAACTACGAGAAGTCGGCTTTCTAAAGGGAACGGTAACTGCGTCATTCAGAGCTGTGTTTGTGATAGGCGTGTCGTACGCAAACCGTAGCGAACGAAGCAGGATATGAAGTCAGTAATACTACAGGGATTTTACCTCTCCTGACGATTCGTTTAAGATACATGTATTGTAAGAAAGCTAATACAGAACACAGATTTTACCAACGAAGCAGGAGGGAAATGGATGCGTGAACTATGATATGCCAATGATCACTATAGTTCTTGGTACTAATGTTCACCATTAATTATCCCCTTCAAAAAATGGAAAATAAACAACGAAATATCATTTTATTAATTTGAATGTGGGATTAACGTCTCTAACTGAGCAGAATCGCAAGCTCTACAAAAACTACTTCTGTCAATTTTTCCAAGTTGTAAAGTGCATGTGAATTACAAATTTGAACCACTCTTCCGAGTGTTACAGTTCATTCTCCAAATTCTTATTATTTGTGACAGAAACCATTGTACTAAACATTAGAGACGTCTGTAGAGGAGGTACTGCAAGAAAAAGCTGTAGTCTTGACCTTATACGTATTTTCATCTCTCTCTAATAAATAATCCGCCTTCTGCTTCTTTACTTTTTTTAATTTGAGGTTAATGTGATCATGTTTCTAGGGAATCAAAACTTATGAAGTTGTATATTAGAAAAGTATCAAATCTTTCAGTCGTATATACTCGTTAACAAAAAAGATTAACAAAATGACGGAAACAAATATTGGATGCAACTTTTTATTTTTTGCTGCCACTACGTCGTCAGTTTTTTAGGATTTGCACCCTTCATCTGCATTAATGGATTAGATGAGTTTTAACTCTTTCTAGGGAAAAACTGTTGTCTCTATAATAGAGGCTTTATGTTGTTGTATTCTTCTTTAAGGTGTGTGCAGGAAAGGTGGAAATGGGCGAGTAGAGAAATTGGCACCTACGCTTGCGCTCCATTGCAATTTAAATTAAATTAAATTAATTCATTTGATTTAGCTATTTTTTCTTTAATTATTTATTTGTTTCATTCTGCATGTGTTTCAAATTATAGTTTTCTACTATTGCCAATGGCACTTCGTAAATATACAATGGTCGTGGTTTTATTGTCGCAGCATTTTGTAATCCACGTTCTGAGTTTTCCTTGGTTTGGTACATAATGGAACATTCGTTGCTGTGTAGAGCTGTAGTACTGGAGTAAATCTTGGTGCATTCAGAATTTGTTTAATAAATCAATTTTGCTTATTTTTAGAGACGATCCCTATATCTAATAGCTGCATAACAAATAAGGATGTACTAGTATCTCACCGCGCGTGGTGGGTGAGCGGTAACGTCTGGCCTCGCATTCGGGAGGACCCGTGTTCGAATCCCCGTCCAGGCACCCAGATGCATGGTTTTCCCAAACCACCTCAGGCATGTGCCGGGATGATTCCTTCAAAAGGCTATGGTCGAATTCCTTCCCATTCCTTGCCCCCAGTCCTTTCCCGCCACTAATGACCTCGACGTACGCGAAAACTAGTATCTTATATATTCGTGATTTTATTTTCACTCTTAATTTTTTTTAAAACTTACGCCTGGGGTGATTTGGGGAAACCATGTAAAACACAAATCTGGGTGCCCCGACGGGGATTCGAACCACCGTCCTCCCGAATACGTGGCCAGAGCGTTAACCACTTACCTAGAACGCTCGGTTTCTTGAATTTCCACTTCTCATTATTGCGCTCTGATTTTCTGATAATCCTAACAGGAGCTTCGTCACATGATAAGGATGTGATCCATGCAAATCAATCGTTTGATCAGCGTTACCACAAGATAGCTATGATTGGTTACCCATGAGTTTATCTATAAAAGAGGTATGTTATGTCTGCATTTCTCTCTGATTTATTACCTTCTGTAGCACTCCCACGATATCGAGCATAGTTTGAACATACGCTGCCTCGTGCGATCTGTAATTACGAGGTTGCGCTGTGACAGGTGCGGGCACATCCCGGGGGCAGCAGCACCAAGGCAGTCCTCTGACGATGAAACGTCCCGATAGCGCGCCTTGACAAGGACGACTCGCGACCCAGTAACGCCAAACCCTTCAGGCACGTCAGCAGCTCAGTCTAATACACTGGCTTAGAACATTCTATCCCTATCGTGCTAGGTTTTAATGTCTGTCATATTCTTTCACTTTAGGTCTCTACTTCATAACATTATAGGGGGGTTAAAATGGACTAAATTATTCCAATTACATCAACATCTAATTTATTTTCTCGAAATATACCACCAGTTTTACGCGCATAATCAGTTAAACCAAACGATCTCTTCTAGTTCACATATACAATCCTTCTAGAAAAATACTTAATTTTTTTCTAAACAGTTTCTCGGACAGATGTAGTACTAATGTCATCCTTCCGTTTTCCTCCCATATCACAAAGCTCTTCATTTTGCTTTCCTTCTTCTGGTCGATTCCTCTTTGGTTCAGAGATTCTTTTTTTTTTTTTAACTGCTTTACGTCTCTTTTTAACATCGAGGTCTTTAGAGACGGGAAAGGATGGGGGGCAAGGATGGGGGCAAGGAATGGGAAGGAATTCGGCCATGGCCTTTTGAAGGAAGCATCCCGGAATTTGCCAGAGATTCTTATGAATATTTTTATCGCCTTCTGTCATGCCGGCCATTTAGCCATTAGCATCACAATGCATAGCATACAGTGAAATTATAACACTTTTTTTTCTGGTTTACGTCTCTCAACAGCGATGTCTTTAGAGACGGGAAAGGATGGGGGCAAGGAATTGGAAGGAATTCGGCCATGGCATTTTTAAGGAAGCATCCCGGCATTTGCCTGGAGTGATTTGGGAAACCATGGAAAACCCAAATCTGGATGCCCGGACGGGGATTCGAACCGCCGTCCTCCCGAATGCGAGGCCAGAACGCTATCCGTTACACCACCGCGCTCGGTTATAAAACTTATTCTGTATGTTACAACTGTTCTCTCTATCATAATTCCACTTGAATTTGAATTTGTTGAAAATTCTTTACATATCTCTCACTAACAGAATCGCCACATTCATTGGTAGTAGCTGTCACATAAGAACTAAATTATTGACGAGGTTACCGGAGACGTCCTTTCTGTATGCGCACCCGAAAAAGATATTTAGCGTCCTCCTCTTGCCCGCACTCACACTGCAGTTCGTCTGCCACTCTGTGTTTGTAGACACCTTTCATGCAGCATGCGTGTAGAAACTTAAGGTGGAAGATAGCGGTACGGACTTTCCTTGGATACCTTAAACAACGATCGTATAATAATTTCAGAGTGTAAATTCACGTAGAATTTACCTCTCGTGATCGGTGTACGTTGCCATTCTTCACCTCAGTCTTTAATAAATTTGTCCTTTAATGTTACAATGTTGCTAGCCATTTCGTCATATAATTCGTTATCGTTCCAGCCCTTTTTGTTACTGTATTCCAAATCTGTGACTGATTCAATAATTTTCTAAATAACTGGGTTATTAGTTTCGTTAGGATACTAACACTTCAGTAGCGTTAAAACTGAAACCGAATTGATTAAAATAATGAAATTACCATAGACTCTGCGCAAATTTCAGGACTTCTAATATGGTAACTAAGCCTCTTTAGTGATTTGAACATTCCGTATTCTTAGTTTTATAGGTTGATGAATGCACAGTCTGCGTAATTGATCCAGGTTTCTGGTAAAGGAACTTTAAACAACACTTATTACGCAAATATAATTATTTGTCATTTTATAAACTGCTTTCAATACTTGTTTAGGATGTTCAAAAAACGCCGGAACATTCACATTAGTTTATTTAATAATATTATTTATTCTTGTCTTAAACGTAGAAGTTTTCTGTTGCCTTTAAGCTGATTCATACACAACAGAATTTAATAAAAAAATTAGCAAAGAATAGAACTTTTCTTGAAGAATCTTGTTTTAAAATATCTCATACCTGAATAGATTTATCCTATTACAATTCGGTACAGTGAGGGAAACGTCGCATCGATTCTTTTTGTTTGGAGTGAGAGAATAGAACTAACTACTGGTTCTAGGATTGACGGTGATTTGCACCCTATCACGGAACTGAGTAATATCGACGACAAGATTGCCGAAATAAAACAGAACATTAATATGAAGCGCATTTGTAAGTGCCATCCAAACACTAAGCACAAGTAATATGTCCTTTTCTTCCCTTGGTTCCAATTAAGTCCTCTGATTCTATGGCGACTAAAAATAATTAAATAAAATGTGGAGATCAAGGCGTTGATTGGCGATATATTATAATTGCATGTGTTATCAGTGCAGCGGTGAGGTAGTTTGAGTAGTTCTTGAGAAGGTGGGCCAAAAGGAACTTGCCCATTCCTTCGGCCAGTCACTAGTTAATTATATTTTAATATACAAAGACTGGAATAATGTGGTGATTTACTTCTTTCTCCCTCATCATACTATCCATCGCAATTAATATACGTCCCCTACCGGGGTTTGGTAGAGTGGCATTCAAAATTTCGCTATGTAAAACTGGCAGCTCCGTAACAATTTCTTATATTTATAGATGGTCTTTTGTAACATTAGTTCTTTTAGAGAACAGGTTTATAAAGTTGTGCTTCTATTTCTCAATAACTTCTTTTTTAGTCTGCGATAAAGTTACAATTTTTTTATTCTATTACAGACGTTTGAAGCTTACAATTACCCACAACTACAAGATTTTGAAGAGATTATTCATTTGGTTGTTATTTTGATGTTGTTTTGTCTTGGGATAAATTCAGCGAATGGAACTCAATCTATCAGTCAGTCACACACTGGCACTGCGTTTACATTTATCTTAATTATTTCATCATCTGTAACTTATTTTGAGACAACTATACATGTTTCGCATTTTCAGGTAACCTTTACGTTCCTGAAACCAAGCGCGTTTGGCGGGTGAGCGATAAGACAGGGAGTTGTATTTGATAGGACGTGGGTTCAACCCCCGGCAATCCAGACTTCGATTTTACCTGGTTTCCCGAAATCTCTACTGGCGAATGCTTGAATGTTTCCTTCAGAAGGTCATGGAGGAATTCCTTCCCGTTCCTTGTCCCCAGTCCTCTCCCGTTTCTAATAGCCTCGATGTCGCCGATGCGTAAAGTCATAAGAAAAAATAATGCTCGAGAAAAGATAAATTGATTTCATGTTATTTATTGCGATCCCTTGTTTAAGCTTCTTGCTCAAAGATGGAACTACTTCGACATCAACGCCATAGGAAAATTCAATCAGATTTCTTATTCACTCGCCAGTTGAAAACCAAGTAGATGATCAAGTTGGATGACTCTGAAAGAGAGTGTTTCGAACAGCAATTCCAAAATTTCAACTATCTCTTGCCTCGGTGTTACTAAACAGAGGATTCGAAGTACGGTCATACATCTTACATCTGTGCCTTTATGGTGACCTCTTTCTAAGCATGAGCAGTTCCTTCAATGGAGCGTGCATAAACCACGTAGCTCCATTTTGGCCCCTGTGAACCCCCCTCCTCCCCCCCACCCTACGTAGCCCTACGTGGCTTTTATCTCAACCCCCCCTCCCCCCCACGTAGCACGTAGCTTTTTTTCCTTTTTGATTCCAGAAGACATTTTGTGCTTTTTTCTCATGTCAGACTATTGTAAATTACATACGGAGATAATTAACTGAGGGAAATAAATATTCACATGCTGTTGTGTGTTCTGTACCTCATTTTAACTATGAGAAATTTTATGAAAGGAAAGCTACGTGGCCTGACTCGCAACATCCCCTCCCCACACATAGCTCAGCGTAGCCTTCCAGCAAACCCCTCCCCCCCTGGACCGAGCCACGTAGTTTGTGTACGCTCCCCAACGAAAGACAATCAATTACCTCAAGAAAGGGGTAAGGTCACACAACTGGTTGATTTAATTGTCAGTTGGGTCTTTCCTGCAGAAATTTGGAACCTTTGCCTCCTGCGTGTCGACTATAACCGAATCAACTATTCTTTTTACCAAATTATGTCAAGACATTTACACTTCAGCAAACAATTCCTCCTCCATCCTTATGATCACACAATAACTAAATTTTGCTATATGCTTAATAAGATGACTTCCATCGAATCTATTTTCATGTTGATTTTCCTATCTAGATATACTGTGGAAATACCCCTGCAGCTTTTCAGAAGACTATCCTGTTTCAATTTGAAAATTCTCTAGAATGAAGAAGAAGGGAGGGTTCTCTAATTGTAATTTTGAATATATTGGACATTTCTGTACCACGTAGCACAGAGTAATCAATCATAAGCTTTAAAGCTGACGAAATAAAAGAATACGCTTTTGCCGGCTGTCTCTACCTATTAAATGCTAACTCAGTGTTGAAATAAATGTTTTGTGTTAAACGCTACACTATTTCTGTCGTCAGGGGGGAGCGGAACAGGAACCAGCTTGTTGCAAGGGCGAAAAGTTTGAGGTGTATTATTCTTGTGACACGTGAAGATTTATTTGGATGTAATATGTATTTTCTTTCTGGATGAGCAATAATAACGACGAATGTATGGATAATGAGGAACGTTGTATCTTCTGCGGCGTAAAATTCGAGATTTCGTCAAAATTCCGTCGCCGGGTATTAAACCAGCGATGTGAGTATGCAATGATTGCGTCGAATGTTTGGTTAATGGTGTCCCAAATACAAATTTGTGTAAAAATTGATTGAAATTCCGTACCTTTGAAAGTAAACGCACAATGCTAGCTTCGAATTTGAGGTTACTGATATTCCGAATACAGCTTTGTTAGCTGTAGGGCGGCAATATCGATAATTTAATCGAAATGCCGTCACAGGGCATCGAATTGGTGCCCTGAGCAAAAAAATCGTAATAATATTAGAATTAATATCAGTCAGGTGTAAGTATTGCAGTTAATTCTTTACGTCATTTGCAATTAGCGCCTTGGGGGGGGGGGGGGGAAATAGGCAACGTAGGCAGACCAACTGGTACATATGTCCCATGATAGATAACAAACTATAGTTCGCGACCCCTGATAAAACATAGATCATAAGCAGTTATCGGATTATGCTTAGTTGCTTCACTTAATTTTGTTTTAGGCACCAGTAACCAACTATTGAACAGGACATAGTGTATACGTCAAAAAGTCAGTGGCAGAAGGCATGTAGGTTGAAGTTGTAAAGTCAATGATTCTCCCTTATTCATATTGCTTGAATCGCTTCGCTGCAAGAAACAATAGATCATCCGAATTCTGCAAGGGATTAGACGTTGATCTAGATACTGAATAATTAGCAATAAAGTCTCTAGTTAGGAGAAAGGAGCGCAAAACGTGACTGATGATGTGAAGTAATATCTTAGCATCAAAACGTCAACGACGTGACAGGCAATATCAACAAGCGGACTAGATCCGCATATTGTGACTTTTACTGCCTGGAACTGTGATATGAGAGTAACAAGTATGGATTGATAAAAACGCCCATCTAGCCACTGGTTCCAGCATCCTCAATGTCACACTTTCTACAAATAATAATAATAATAAAAATCCCTATCCACACCGGGTTGGACGAGGTAGAGACACATCGGATTTGTTTGAAATCCTTTAACGTTTTCTGAATTAAGGGAAAAATTCTGCCCATTTTATGTCGTTCACATGGCTAATCAATTTTGATAAGGGGTAGCAAGATTAGCTACCTGTACCGTTGAGTCTTTAAATAAATGACATAATGCAGATGGTACCAAAGACTGGTTAAAGGTATCGTCCAAATATGTCTTTCTCATTTTTAAATCTCTCTTGTCTTCCGCTCCCCGCCGATAAAGTGTAATAGATTTAAGAATTTTCTGTTTTTCTGACCGTTAATTCTGTAACTTTCCCTCACGATGAAGTGGCTACAATGGTTGATATAAAAAATTGTAAATGTCTAAAGCAATGATAGGGGACAACCACTAAGTTGGGATGTTGAAAGACAAGAAATTTGTTACACACGTAAACATTCAGTAGAAATACAGGAGACTCTCCATAAAGGTGAGTTACTTACTTTCGAAAACCTTGTAGCATGGAAACAGACTGAGTTCTATTCAAAAGAACAATGAAATTTTTAACAGACAGATAGCAATATCCGACATTTGGGACAGAATAAGAACCTTGAATGCGGAAACAGTTGCGTTCTTATCACAAATCACCGATTAGAGTAAAATATTAATCTATTAAGTGTCTTGATAATCAAATCTGAACTAAATTAGTGAATAGATGGTGTAATTTTGAAGTTGTTGGGTGCAGGAAATTTAAAAAAAATATAACACAATGTATTCCTTGATTAAAATCTCTTATAAAATGGGAAATAAATCTACACTGTTATTACTTAACTACACGAATGGTTCTCATAGTAAATAATGGACATGACTTTCAACTAGTGACATGTAAAAGGTCAGAATATTTGGAATCAAAAAATTATAAAATTTGATATATATATATATATATATATATATATATATATATATATATATATATATATATATATATATATATTCTTTCAAAATTTCAACCTCATATTTTAGTGTGAAAAGGCAAATAGAGTTGATATCATCGTTACTAAAATACATAATAATTATGCATCAAGCAAGCATACAACAGCAATGTTAATGGACGCTATATTTCAGTAATGTTGATCAACAGGTCTACTGAGAAAATTGTATTGTAACCTGTTACTTCGTAATTGTGAATCACTCTATAGTTAGTGCGTCGAAGAACAGGTCATGGAGGGAGAGTACGGTCGCAGGCTCAAATCTGGGTACGCGTGTATGGTTTCCTGGTGGTTTTCCATAGTCATCAAGCTGAATGCTTAGAATCGCTTAACATTTTTCACGCAACCACGACAACAAGGCATAAACAGTTCGAAGTCATATGTACACAGTTTTCATTTAGGTAGATCGTTGTTAACGATTGTCGCAATCCCGAATTTGTATTTAGAGCTTAGGGAGCGTGCATAAACCACGTAGCTACATTTAGGCCTCCTGTGAATCCCCCCTCTCCCCCTCAAGTAGCCCTACGTGGCTTTTGCCTCTATCCTCCCCCCCCTTCCACGTAGCACGTAGCTTTTTTCCCTTTTGATTCCAGAAGATATTCTGTACTGTTTTATGTAGTCATACTATTTTAAATTACATAGGGAGATAATTAACTGAGGGAAATAAATATTCACATGCTGTTGTGAGTTCTGTTCCTCATTTTAACTGTGAAAAATGTTGTGAAAAGAAAGCTACGTGGCCTGGTTCGGAATCCCCCCCCCCCTCCCCTCACGTAGCCCAGCGTAGCCTTCCAGCCCAACCCCCCCGAGCCATGTCGTTTGTGCACGCTCCCTTATCGGCTTATTAACGTTGGGGTCATTAGAGTTAGAATGTAAGTGTGTAAATAAGAAGAAGAAATTAGGTAACGGCCTTTCGAAGAAACGATTCCGGCATTCACGTGGACTGATTTTGGGAAGCCGTTGAAAACCAAAGTCTGCAGTTCCACTCGAGCAGCCGAGGAAACAACTTCCTCTACCTCTAGCGACAGTGTAACAAACAGCGCTATCCACGTACCGTCGAGTGCGCCGGTGTGTAACATAGCGTGACATCTAAAGCGAAGTGATAATAGTGATCAGTGTAAGAAGAAGCAACGCAAGAAGAAGAAGTACAAATGGATATAGTCCCGGACACGGGGCAATCCATCCAGCAAGCCCTAACCACCTGCTACAACCAAGATGATTACCTGACGTTACCAGCCACAACACCAGATACGACTCAAGAGCAACAGCTGCGAGCCCCCCTCCCCGATGGGAACGAGACGATGGAATATACAACGGCAGACCAGCAGAACCCTTCGGAATCATCACATCGTACCAGGTACCGCTGCAGCACTAACGCCCCAGCATACAGTAGAAGTTTCAATTAAATATCCCAGATAACAGTGATATACCTAGTAAACGACTTTGTACCGAAATGACAAGCAATGTTCGGATAAAAGAAACTGCAATAAATCAAAATTGTACCCCGAAAGCAGACAGCCTAACCAACCTAATAATAGGCCGCTACAAACAGAAACGCAGAAACAGCCAAGCAAAAACAATAGATACAACGGGGCAGATGTAGGTCCGTTTTATGTGTTTATTGAAAGTATGGACACAAAATGTCGGCATGCTGCACCCAATGCCATCGGAAAAATTCTTTTCCAACATAATCCTCAGATTAAAGATGACATAACAAATATCAGCACTCTTGGACGCAATAGAATCCGAATAGAACGAAAACCGCCGCAGCAGCCAACACATTAGTGCAATTACCAGTACTGACAACCAAGAACCTCGAGGCATATATCCCTAATTTTCTTATCCACAAGTTCGGAATTATTAGAAATGTAGACATCACACTCAACGAAAGGGAAATTATGGAAGAAATAGAGTCCGACTACCCAGTAGTAGCAGTCAAGCGCTTCACCAGGAAAGCAAACAACCAGGAAGATGGCGAACGTCGCCCCATTCCCGTCTGTCAACTTTCCTTCAGAGCTCAATGTTTACCCCAATACGTGTACATTCTAGGAACGCGCTGTCCAGTGGAGCCTTATATATCTCAAACAATTATATGTAAAAAATGTTGGCGATTCGGACACCGCTTTCAGAACTGCCGCAGCTCCGTAAGATGCAACAGATGCGGAGGGCCCCACTCTATAGAACTGTGTAATGAAAATTTGGCACCTAGATGCGTTAATTGTCAAGGACCACACTTCGCTTCGGACAAACTATGTCCAGCGTTCCAGCACCAAAAACAAGTAAAATACAACGAAGCCTACAACGCCTTGGGAACGCAGACACCATCCCCAACAATCCATAGTTACGCGCAGAAAGTTATATCCAACCCAACACTACAGAGGGAGGAGGAATTCCCGCCCCTCACTCAGAAGACCACATGGCTACCCAGCCCACCTCAAAATAGAAATCTTTCGATGCAAGCAGCTGATCAACATAGTCAGGCTCCCCCATACCTATCCATAACCCCCACCCCACATCCCACCCGCCCCCCAAAGCCACCTCCACCCCCCCAACCTAAGCAACCTTCGGCCGACAGAATATCGACCAATCCCACGGCGGCGATACAACATCTACCGCCTCCCCCCCCCTCACCAACAAATATCAAATATTAAACTCAAGGTCAGATTCTTCCACCGATCCAGAATCCCTATCCACCTCAGTATCACAACGTATCTCCCACCCCAAGCCATGACACCTTAATCGACCAGCTCCTCCAGCTAATAGTACACATTATAACAGAAGCACTCAACTCGCCTGGCCAAACACTCTCAACTGGGGCAATCCGCCAATTAATAGCAAATCTCTTTCTCAGTAAATGGAGGTATTTAAAATTCTTCAGTGGAACATCCGATCTGTTTCGGCAAATAAAGAAACCCTACAAAAAGAACTAGCCACCCAGCAAATATCTATAGCCGCACTCAGTGAAACCTGGCTCAGCAAACCGGCATACTTTCGGGGCTATTCGGTCATACAAAAAGATCGAACAGACGGCTATGGCGGAGTGGCCCTCCTAATCAAAACCACCCTAGACTTCAGAGCGCTAGACCTAGACCTAACCAACGTCCCGTACCTAGAGCTGTAGCAGTGCAGGTGGCGCTCCCAGAGTATAAACTCACAATAATCTCACTATACCGACCACCAAGAAGCAAAATAGCGCCACATGAATGGCATAATCTTTTCAAACAGCTTGAACCTCCATACATGCTCTGCGGAGACTTCAATGCCCACAGTACCATGTGGGGATGCGAATACGAAGACCAATCGGGAAAAGAAATTAAAGAACTACTAGACGAATACAACTTGCCCCTAAATGACGGCACCCCAACCCAAATTTTAAGACCAGGCCTTCGACCATCAGCGGTGGACTTGACGTTGGTATCACCCCACATATCCACAGACTTCCAATGGAGCACCATCCCATATATTCTCGGATCAGACCATCATGCCATCACCATCTCACATCTTATTGCAAGAGGACCAAAACTAATCTACCCATCCAGCAAATGGAACATCAGCAAAGCCAACTGGTGCCGTTATGCCCAAATCATAGACGCTCAACTCCACATGTGCACAAAACGCTTCTCCAATTGAAAATTATGACTCCTTCATTTCCTTAATTAACTACGCCGCAACTATAACTATCCCAGAACGTCGCATATATACTAGGAAGGCTTCAATCGCCTGCCCGTGGTGGACCCCGGAATGTTCCAAAATGATAGCTAAAAGAAAATTAGCAGTTAAAATGTACAAACAACAACCCACCTGGGAGAACCTACAACGAATATAAAAGAGTAAACGCTCAGGTCAAACGATTCCTCAACAACAAAAACTAAACAGCTGGAAAAGCTATTGCAACAGAATCTCGAAGGACACGCCACCGAAAGAAATATGGACAATGATACGAAGAATGAAGAAGAAACCGTCTCCCACTGCAACAATTACATGCAAAGCCGAAGAAATCGCCGCGATATTAGCGCCGCCAATCGTCTCCCTCCCTCCCTTCGAGACAATCATCAATTCAGAAGAACAAGTCAACACATACAAAGGATTCGAAAGACCTTCTCTCTAGCGGAACTAGATAAAGCACTCACTGCATCCAGCGACTCCGCTCCCGGATACGATCATACATTACGCTATGATTCGACAACTCCCCCCAAAAGCAAAAATACATTTGATACAACTGATCCAAAAACTATGGTCATCAAATAAACTACCGGAAGCATGGTCAACGCAAATAACAGTTCCAATTTTAAAACCTGGAAAAGACCCAAAACTTCCAACATCATACCGTCCAATCGCCCTGTTATCATGCGTCTTCAAAACCGCCGAACGACTTTGGAAAAACCGTATAGAATGGTGGTTAGAACATTCCAATCAACTCCCCACATCTCAATTCGGATTCCGGAAAGGACGCAGCACCATAGACAACCTAACCATCCTTACCTCAGACATTGAACGAACATTCAAGAACCAAGGATTTTTAATGGGTTTATTCCTAGACATCTCAAGCGCATACGATAACGTCCAGCTTTCTCTCCTCGTGAGAAAACTTCAAGCAAAGGGCATCCCGACTTTCGTCCTTAACGGTATTTACTTAGCTTTCTACCAACGCACAATATACCTCCGAGAAAAGAACAACGCACTAGTAGGCCCATATCTCGTCAACCGAGGTATCCTCAAGGCTCAATACTTAGCCCCCTACTATACATCATATACACCTGCGATCTGGAGAACATCTTAGGACCCCACATCAAGACCTTACAATTCGCTGATGACTTATGCATCTATATATACGCCACATGGTTCGAGTTGATTCGCAGATGGATCTCGGAAGCCGTGGAAAAACTCACAACATGGTTACACCAACATGGCCTACATCTAGCCCCTCAAAAATCAACGGCAGTACTGTTCACTCGTAGGAAAAATCCTCTCCTGCAAGAACAAATTCAACTGGGACAATGCACCTTCCCCGTCCGCGCAACAGTCAAATTTCTCGGATTAACATTAGACAGCAGGCTCTCCTGGAAACCCCAGGTAGAACACATAACAACTAGAACCAGCGGTGCACTCAACATACTGCGCTCAGTCGCACATACATGGTGGGGAGCAGACCCCCACCTGTCTACAGCTCTACAGATCACTAATAAGACCTCATCTCGAATATGGCAGCATCGTCTACGGCAACGCCTCTCAGCAAACTCTACGTAAGCTAGACCAGATACAATTCCGAGCACTCCGCATCTGCGTCGGAGCAATGAGAACAACCCCTACAAACGCCCTATTGATCGAGACTGCTGAATTTCCTCTAGATCTTCAACGCCAGCTCCGGGCAGACAAATATCTTCTCCAACGTTACTCTTATTCCCACCACATCTTACGATCGAAACTTCAAACCTTAAGTAATATAATGGGGCCGTTTGAAGGGAAAAGACCCCCACGATGCCCGCTTCTAGTTTACAGCCATTACAAACTCAGATTCATAGAACCTCTCAACGAAAGAATCAGCCTACCTATATTCACGAAACCGTTCGAATGCTCCATTCCAACTCTCAGCACTTATACCCCCCCACCTTAACCATCAAGCAGCGTCGATGCTTCTATCAATGACCTGGCCGGGCTACACACAAATCTACACCGACGGGTCCAAGACCAAACACCATGGCAGCGCGTACTACTGCCCCAGTACCAACCAAGAGCCTGCTTCGCTTCCCTGTGAAGCCTCAATTTATACCGCCGAAATCATCGCCATTAAAGAAGCCTTAAAATACGGAATGGAACAAAAGTTTAAAAAAATATTAATCCTCTCCGACTCCAGAAGCACCCTACAAAGATTACAAAACCCACAGTGGAACCTTAATAGTAACAAATATATAATGGACTTAATTGAAATGACATTGTCTACACAAACCCCAGAATAAAGTATATGTGGATCAAAGGACACGCAGGACTCTGTATAACGAACGAGCGGACGCCTTAGCCAAACAGGGAGCCAAGGAGGGGATGATGCTGGCACTTCCGCTTCCTTACACGGACTTCCTCCCCCGCGTCAAGCAAAAAGCCTACGAAGATCTACAAGACTACTGGAAAACATCGTCACTGCACAAGGGCTCTCACTACGCCACAATCCAACCAACAGTCATGAAGAACACGTGGTTCCAGAACTTTAAATCCAAAAGGCATCTCACAACATCATTAATACGAATGAGGTTAGGCCACGGAGCCTTCCCCAGCCACCTACATAGGATAAAAGTATTGGACTCTCCACGATGCGAAGCAGACGGGGAGGAAATCTCAGACCTCAACCATATTATTTTCAAATGCAGCAAACATAATCTCCCACGCGCCACCCTAATTAGCAAATTAGCAGCGATGCAAGTACCCCTCCCTACATCGATACAATGCCTGCTGTCTACAAACCAAATCAAGATATACCAGACACTAGCAAGATTCTTACAAGACGCACAAATAACGATATAGTCAACACGACAACAGGCACAGGACAAAACCACACTCCAGAAGAAAGAAGGAGAAGAAACAAAAATATACAAGAAACACACTCTACTAGAGACCTACAAACGGATACACAAACACATGAAGACCAACTCTCAACGAAGAAACTACTGGAGAAATCAATTTGTAAAGCAAGAGACAAAGGCGACAATATTGTAAATTGGTAACTTATATATATATATAAAAAAAAAAGTAAACATACTGTCTAAGTAAAATCATGTATAAGATCAAATGTATAATAAAGGTTGGTGAAATGGTCGATTGACCAGAAACCAAAAATAAATAAAAAAAAAAAAAAAACAAAAACCAAAGTCTGGATGGCTGGATTGGCGGTCGAACCATCTCTCCCAGGAATGCCACCACCAGGCTAGGTGAAAAGCGATTTGAAACCACAATAAGAATAATAAGAAAATATTATGGCTCTCTGCTGATGAGGATAGGAATTCATCAAGAACATATCTCTTCAACATGAACACTAGCTGAAGAGCAGTGTTGACTGATCACCAGCTATTAAAATAAACAGCTGACTTGCACACACTTTAGACGGTGCTGAAGTGGTCAACAATGCGCTGACCTGGACGAGTGAACACCGCACCAAACAGATCGTTTGACTAATACGCTAGAGAGCATCAGTTTGTAGGGGAGCCTACAGATTTCTTTTTTTTTTTTTGTCTAATAAATATGAGTCAGTTCTGAGAATCACTGTTATGATTGCCATCCACTGGAGACGGTCGGTCATAAAATTCCTCCTGCTGTATCCACGATTGTGTGGATTCTTCGAACTATGATAACACGTTATTTGACTTTGCTTCATTGGATAATCTTAGCTTGTAGTACATTTATTTGACTTCAACTCACTTCATTGCATTGGCTAGTACAATTAGATCGATATGTATGCACGTATGTTAGTTTGGGCCAAACATGTCCACGTAAACCTTCTTTTAATTTGAATTTACTTTTGATTTGCAAATGCGCGTTGCAACTAGAGTTGTTAGCCTTAGAAGTAGCGTTAGCCTAACCCCGTAATCGTACAGTTTAACGTGGAATCCGAACCACGGAAGCTTCGGCGTACTTCACATTACACATCAAGCTACGCCAGAGGTGAAGAGCGGATTAAGGGTTCTTTATAATTCCCCCCTACCCTGGCATTGTAACCGGAGGTTTTTCGATCTCCAGACGCCTTAACAATTGAACCAACAGACTGCTGTTGATAGATATGAGTATATAGCTCTTTAGATTTAGTAGTAACCAACACTTCCAACACCAAGCACTTGATTGTCACATTTTTAGAGACAATTTTTTTTTTTTTTTTTTTTTTTTTTTTTTACTAGTCAGCAAATAGCAACATAGACAAAGATGATAATTAAACATCGATGAAATTTACCGTCCGTCATAATTGTTATTTTCCCAAATCGTTTTAAGGAAGGCTGTAATGTTCCATAATGTCCTCCCAGAGAAATCGTTTCCAAAAAAACTATTAAATAAAACAATAATTAAAATAATGCTTCAACAGATGGCAACACTAGTCTCCCCAATTATAATAGAACGTCATTAATGATCGTAGAGCATACAATTCCTATAAAATAAATTAGTTGAGCAGTGACCTTACTTCTTTTTCAATAACTTTTTTTCCCGAGCCATATAATAATTTTCTTTTTATGGGTGTCTATAAGAAGATATATCTTAGTGATATAAAATAACTACTTAGCATGATCTTCACCAGGACCACACAGTACGCATATTTCTGAAAGATACTGAGCGTTACAGGATGTCACCAGCTTCTGCAGCAACATTCTTTCCTTTCCACTCGAGTCTCTTACATGATGCTGTTCCAATGCCCTCAAAGAGGAAATATTCCACTGGAGTCAAGTGAAGAAAGGTTCATGTCGTAACTAGATTTTACGGCGTTACAGCATCGAAGTTACGTCTTCCAGCAGGTTATACAATGTTTGTTCGAGAAATATGATCCTTGACCCACCACACGAGGAAGAAACTGCTGTTCGAATGGTCGTCATGTTGTCACCGGCTGTTGTTGGTTCATTCGAGAACACGTGTTGCAGAAGCATTCTGAACTAAATACTTAGCTGTTATAGAACTCATTCAATAGTGAAGATGTTAAAGTATTTGCTGTGATTTTCTTAACAAGATAGGGTTATGAAATCAGACGGTGAATGCCATCAGTGTAGAAACAATCTTTCTCTGATCTGAACTCAATCTTGCAAAATTTATAGTGCGTAATTAGAGTCACAGAAGCAAATGGACGTGGCCATTGCCACGTCCAGGATCAGGCATTTCCAAGAGTGGATAACGCTCCAACGAGATGGAATGTGCAAGTGTCACAGAAAGCTGGTAAAACAGACTAGCTGAACATGTGTTTGGTTTGAAGTATCGGTTGATAGTGTGTGCACAACACGCTCGGGCTAGAGGAGACTGGCAGACTGCACTATTTGCACGGTGACGTCATTGCGAGCTGCCCTTAACCCCGTTAGCGACCAGTTTGCGCGACCGAGAAGAGAGGCTAAGCTGTGAGTTGCCGAGGCAGCTTCGTCTTGAAGAGCTGCCAAACGAGTCGAATGATATTTTAAACAGCTTAATTAACTGATTACATGTTAGCTGCGGGTTTCACATCTTATTTAGTAAGATATACATCGCAGTTGATTGATTTCTGTCAGATAATCATTGCTATCATGAATGTGGAAGCAGTAAAATGAATGGAATTTATATTCTGTATCCACCACTTAGTTTCATTTGAATCGGAATTCATATTTCGGCAGCGAAGCTTTAAATTCGTCTCAAACCTCTTCATTTTAAGGATGATATCTGTTGATATACTCAGATTTTATACTTCAGTTCAGTAGCTATCTGAGGAATGTTACGTAACTATCTCCGACGTGTTGAGTTACAAAATTGATTATATGTAATCATCCTACACTTAGAAAAAGTCAGAACAGCAAGGCGAGCTCTCGTAAAATTGGAATGTGTTTTTTTGTTTTGTTTTGCAGTATTCCGAGCACCCATAAAATCTGTTTTGACACTTCTTTCAACAGGAATGCTGACTGAGCCATCATTCAGTCATTGGAACAGTAATTTTCAGAGACAATAAGTCATCTATCAAGCTTTTAAGGTCCTGATAAATCATTCAGTCCATGCAACACTACTGTAAATTCCTAACCAACAGGCTGTAGAGATACATGAAAAATATTCCATGAATTTTATGAATGACAAATTAGTTTTCGTACGTAATTTCTTGTCGAAGTAAAGTTCTAGAGAAAATACACCGAATAAAATTTCAGCAAACCGTATGCCAAATACGAACAAGAAATCTGATATTTGCTCGTAACGTTATTTTATTTCATGTGATTTAACCGTACTCAAGAGTCAAGTATGTAGCTAAAGCAAGAGAAATTCAATGAGAGAGCTGGATGTGGTTTTATAGTTTCTAAATTTATGTTCGTGGCACTCGATGTGCGGTTAGCAGGATCAAGCCCCGGTGTTGGAAGCAATTTTCACTGGTTTCGTCATTCTAGACTTGGCCAGTAGGAGCGAAGAAGGACCTTTCCTTACCATCAGATTGTATACCAAAGCCCAGGAGTAAAGAGCACACGTGTCCACAATGCATTAGGACCGAAGGCACTCTACATTGCCGATAGCAATTCTTCCATATGATGGGAACTTGGCGGTCGTTTAGATACGCCTTGGATGAGAGGTACAGCTAAATCAGACAGCGTAAGCTTTCAACCTCTTCTATCTTTTATCTTTCATCCAAAGCAGAAATAAAACACTACATTAAACATACAAACCATCACAGTTATACACACATATGGTAAGACTTAGAATACTTCCAATCTGGGAAGGGCTACAGCAAAACACTCCTCTTATAATGCCCAAGGAAATTGCTACTGAGAGGTACTCAGGTACAGGATGTGGCACGCACACTAGTCTTCCACAATCTTTATTCACAGGAAGTACGGTGTATTCATTGTATCATTTAAAAAGGTTGTTAGTTATCGTATACTGTAATCTACTGTTTATTTCTAACCGATAAAGTTGTAACATCCCAACAAAAAACTCTTCACATGTTCATAGGTCTGACATGTTCATAGGTCTGACATTCGTATTTACCAATAACTCTTCAAGAGACGAGGAACGAAACATTGTCAGATCGGTGCGGTAACATTTTAATGATGCCATATTAGCGATGTTTATCCTCAGTTATGGCACGTTCAATGTCGCTAGTAGTCAGTAAGAATCTTTGCCTCTTTCTACGTAACCCAGAATGACCGGGAGTAGTCTGCTGTGCAACTGTAAGTCAGATAGGGTATGTGGGTGCGATGTCAGTGAAAACTTTCAGATCCTCATCTCCTGAGGAAGCGTTCTCTTGTGGATTTAGCAGTTTATCGTCCGACAATTTGCAAGCCTTAAGGTGTTACATCTTTCGTTATGTATAATTCGGAGCAGACCTAAAAACCTAAACTTCTTCTTCCGGTTTTTCCACCCTCCTAATTAAAATGAAACCTTCACTACATCAGCTTTTCAGTCTACATACACTAACATAGCTGATTTTGGATCAATTGACACCAGGTGTTAGGGTTCTGTACTCCATCCAGAGCCAAAAAAAGGCAAAGGACTCTAGGGGAAGGCGGAAGGAGGTATACCTGTATATCGATGGGCTTAAACAATATTGGCAGAATGTGATAGCCGGGGGACAAAACAAAGCTAGAAACTTCAAACGACATTGGTTGCTACCACGGAGTCTATTCTGGCTATGTTCAGTCAAGAAAATTACACATCTATTTTTAGCGAGGTTACTTCAAGATGGCAGACTATTTTGCAAACCGAATTTAAGATGCTGATCAGTGCTACGGATTGTCGTTATGTCAGGAACCACTATAATTGGCGGAGGATTCCAATGCCAGTCGCGCGCAGCTGTCTTAATAGTCGACTTCTCGTGCAGCAAGCACAGTGCGTTGTTACCAGACCACCCATACGGCAGTCCTCTACTGCACTCACGTTTCTGATCTGCAACAGCAGTTGCTAACTGACAGCATGAGCAGAAAGGAATTTACTGGAACCCCGCTGTGCTGCAATACTATTACACGCGCGCAACTGATGCTTATGGTGGATACAGTACGTACAAGTTGTGGAAGAAAGTATAACATTGAAAATAGTAAGGTGTTGTAAAACAAAGAAAATATATTACGTCTGTGCACCAGTAGCGAGCCAACGAAAAAGTCACATAATCAGTATCTGGTGTATATGATTTTTTTTAACACTCCAGTAAATAAAAACACTTTTTTTTCGCGAAACCATGGAAAATTGAAATCGGAGTAACTGAATGACAGGACGGGGATTCGAGCCCATGTCCTCCCAAATGGGAGGCTAGAGCGTGTACCGCTCACCCACTACGCTCGGTATGTACTATGATTGTGAGTATATAAACTTAATCATCGTTATGATGTGGCATGTTTAATTTTGCGGAATCCTATCCCTCGCAGGAACTTTTGACGTAATTTCGCCCTTAACTTGAAATTACACTTTCCTTTAGTGCCTTTGAAGTGCATGGATCAATATCAGTAGAACACTCGTAAAGATGTCAGTATTAATATTCGTTCTTTCAAAGTTTTAAAGTTTGCAGTTATCTGATAGTACCACGACTTGTGTCAATGCTTTTTTGTCGAATAGATACTCGCCCAAATAGACAACATAAACAACGAAAATTCTAGTTTATTTGATTATACGGAGAAATCATACGACGAGTACATTACAGTTGCTGCTCTTCAGAATTCCTCACTCTAACACAAATTTTCAGTCACCAGAATCTTTTTAGCTATGGCAACGGTGTTACTATTCTTAATTCGAACGTTTCTTCTAGCGTCAGCGATGTAATGAGTAAATTGTTTCATGTATAAGGCCTCTACATTTATAACAAAACCACTGCAAGTGTTTCTCAATATTTAGTTTCAAATGTCACGTGACTAGAGAGTATTTCGTATTAAATGATGAGTGGTAATTGTGGATAACATGTTGTCTTTGTGTCTACATGATTTAATTCAAAATTACTGCACTTTTTAAAAATTGGTAAAAATTTCATGGTCAGTGAATCATAGCACAGTACGTTAATTTAATAAATTTTCCGCCCCATTCAGAGTTTATTCGAGCACAACAAGACATGAAGAATTAGTAATATAGATAAAACATGTTTTCAGTAATGATTTCGTTAAGAGAATATATTCGCTTATGTACTTTACATTTTTTCGAACAAGATTTGGTAATAAATTCAAAACTAATTCGAATTTCTTTAACAATTTATATCACTTATTCTGGAGTTATTTCTTCATAGAGGTTACAAACAGGTAAGTTATTGATATGCAATGTCGTTGGATGTCCAGCCGGATGGTGTGAATGCCTAGCAAGTCACAGCAAGCTTGTAACAACTGGAGGCTACCTGACACCTCATGGAGACGGCAGAGCCAACTGTCGAAACGCTGTGTTTCTGCGACATCGTGCGGCTGGACACCCGTCAAGATTATGTCATCATTACGCTGGGAAAACTCCTCTCACACATCAGAAAACGCTGATTCCAGACACTAAAGCGGTCACCGTATCTGCAAAATGCTCCCAAGGGAGGAACGGTAGTTGCAGAACACCGGTTTGGACTTCCATTGCAGCGCAATTGAGCCGACACAAGCGACCATTATTATAAAGCCTTCTAGGTACGAATAATCCCAAATCAAAAGCGTATTTTTGGGCTGAAAGCTGAGTAAAGTATCACAAGTCAGTGAATGGATCGTCACCGAACATCTGGTACCCTCTTAAAGGAATGTGTGTGAATAACTATTTGAAAGTACATATAATAAGGTATCATGACATCCGTTTGAGATTGGAGGAATAGAGAATAACCGGATTGTTGGATTTGACGAAGCAGGTGATTATTTTTTTGCCCCAACTAAACGTTCTAACTACTACGGTACTTTTAAAAGATTTTGTT
Organism: Vandiemenella viatica; assembly: GCA_031002005.1. Lineage (NCBI taxonomy): Eukaryota > Metazoa > Arthropoda > Insecta > Orthoptera > Morabidae > Vandiemenella > Vandiemenella viatica. Next base: position 60,012,415 of record JARYHS010008075.1, on the reverse strand, counting down.
TGCTTTCGCAGCCATCATATTAATATAATACAATTTGCTTAAAGGATTAATGCTGCGTTGAAATACTCCTAAATCTTCTACCCAACGTTTCGACGAGGGCTTAGGTCATCATCAGGCGTCGAAATGTTGGGAAGAAGAAGAAGTAGGAGTATTTCAACGCAACATTTATCCCATAAGCAAATTATATTATATTACTACGGCACTTAACTGTGCGGTTTGGTGGCTCAGTGGTTAAGGTGTCTGTCTGGGAATCAAAAGGTCGACGGCTCGAATCCCTGTCTCGGAGGAATGTTCATAGAACCTTCACCCGACCTTCACCTCTGGCACATCTTGCTGTATAATCTGAAGTACGCCATTACGCTTCCGTGGTTCGTTAGTCTGTAGAGCCATTGTACCCGGTAGGATTTTCGGGTTAGGTTAAGGTGGCTACGACAGTGACAGAATTAAGAAATGTTTATTATGATTCCGATTTACGACAGCGTCTAAACTACTGTCTGAGAAGGGGATGTGTGGGTCACCGACATTGATGCCCCATGGCTTCATCGAAACTGAATCGAAACATGTTTCGGTGTTTACCTAAATAGCAATGAGTTTCTGGAAAAAAAATTATAATAATAATTAAGGCCAAAATTCATGGCGTCGGGTCCGTTTCGGAACGAGAGGTTACGGAAGACTTTTAAAAATCAACAAATTTCCCTTCGGCTTGGGCGAGTTTTCAAGCAATCAATGATTTAATGCGCCAGCAGTGCAGTTGAAATACCCGCAACTTTCATAGTAATACGAAGTGAATGTCGTATTTAAGCACTGTGTGGGTTGGATTCCGGAATTTGCGGACCATGTTAGAGCCCCCATATTGGTTTCTTTTCTTTTTTTCTCTCTCTTAATAAGATGAAAATTTTGTTGGAGAAATATAAATATTTTATTGGTTAACCTTCAAAACTGAATAAAAGTTGGTGTTGATTAGTTTATCCGTATATATTTATAAAGTACACAGTTCACATTTCGCAACTGTAGTTTTGTTGTTGCTGTTGGGTGAAACTTAAACATGTGGAGTACAGTTCCCCATGGCACCATGGGCATCACAGGGTACCAGTGAAATTTGACGATTTCTTAAAGATGTATCGATAATCCTCGGTCTCAAACGGTGCCATGACCTCGATTTGTTTAGAAAAGGTGGATTTATCAATATTGAATGCAGGGAAACGTTGGAAAAAGACTGTGCCAAAGAACATCAAAATCGGTGACCCATACATCTAGATCTCTCAGTATGAGGAACGTGACATTGAATAGACCTTAGGCGACACGGGGCTAATCCATTGCGCTGCAGTGGCACGTCGGAGTACTTAGGGTCGAGGACACGTGACCGGGCGAGGAATGTGGACGTGTCGTGCTTATGCCCGTGCAGGCCCCTGCAACGCTTTGTTTTTATAGCGACACGCGTTAGTTGGTATGGTGGGAAGGGCACGTGGTAATGCTGAATTTCGAACGTGCAGCTTCGTACCAACAAGTGCTACCTTCAGGCTGTATAAAACGGGTGTGGTCAATAATCCTTTAGTGGCCAAAGCGTGAAAACTTCCTCAAGACCAGATAACATTAGCAGTTGAAAGATCTTGGTATTCGGGTCAGAGCACGTCGACCACTACCACTCACGAAGGCCCGGTAGTGAAAATTCTAGATAGTGTCTTATTCGTCGATTTCGGGTCCATCATTGGTAGTTTTAAATATGTTTCATTCATATTTCACCTCAGATTCTATCTGTATTATTTGAATACCTTGGAAAATTTAAATAAGTGATCTGAAACTGAACGAACTTCAGGTGAATAGAATTTATATTTATGATCATAAAAAAAACCATAGCATCTGACTGTGAAGAAGACTGAATACCACATTTCTATCCCTTTAAAATAAAAAAAAAACTACTGATAAAAAATAAAGTTCATTCATATTTTCCCTCCGGTTCTATCAACAAGGTGTGAAGACCTCAGAAAATGTATGTTAAATAAGTGACCCAATAGTTAACGAACTTCGGAACTTATTTAAATACTCAACCACCTAGTTCCTCATACGCCATGAGAACCGAGGGTGGCAGACAGTGATACTACCTGAGGCTAGACACCGAGCGTGGTGGGTGAGTGGTTAACGTTCTGGCCTCACATTCGAGAGGATGGCGGTTCGAATCCCCGTCAGAGCATCCAGATTCGGGTTTTCCATGGTTTCACCAAATCACTCCAGGTGAATGCCGAGATGCTTCCTTCAAAAAGGCTATGGCCGAATTCCATCCCGTTCCTTGTCCCCAGTCCCATCTCGCCTCTAATGGCCTCGACGTCGACGAGGCGTAAAGCCATAACTAAAAAAAATTAAAAAATGAGGCAAGACTTTATACATTTCGTTGATAACTAAAGACTAGTGCAGTGGATTTCAGCCTTCGAGACGACTAACTTCCGTACTTTTTCCATTATGTGAAATGCTGAATACGATTTCAAAAAACTTCTTTTTAGCATCTTCCATATATCTGGCATGATTGTTGTTCTGTTTACAGAGTTTCAGAAAATCCTTATTTTTCTGTTTAATCGTTTTATTTTTTCCTTCTTGATTATTCTGGATGGCCGTAATTTTTGTTTAACTTTAGATGAAACTTTCGAGAGGCCACAAGTACTTAAGATTATTATACCACAATGATGGACTCTAATTTAAAATACTCATATATTCTGGCGGGGAATTGCTTCTGCTGCGGTATCGTTAATTCTCTCCGTTAGCTAGATATAGTCAGTTGGAACATCCTCAACTGATTCTGGGAAAAAGAGGCTGAAGTTCAGATGTTACACTTTCATCCGTGTATCGTGTAAATCTGGCCACTTTATTCGGTTTTATTGATTTTTGAATAGGACTTTTTAACGTCTCTTTAACAGCGAGGTCTTTAGAGACGGGAAAAGATGGGGGGGGGGGGGCAAGGAATGGGAAGGAATTCGGTCATGATGGCCTTTTGGAGGAAGCATCCCGGCATTTGCCTGGAGTGATTTGTGAAACCATGGAAAAACCAAATCTGGATGCCTGAACGGGGATTCGAACCGCCGTCCTCCCGAATGCGAGGCCAGAACGCTAACCGTTATACCACCAAGCTCGGTTTGAAAATGGAAAAGTTCTGATGACTTAAGCCTTCTTTTAGAAATAGCATGTACACCAGCTATCTTGCTTATTTTATAATTGATAAAGCTCTCTATATTCGATATAAGTGACCTGGCAATCTACTGCAGAGCGTAGTTGACAATTCTCGGTTTCAGGATTGAGCAACATTATCAGCCGTCAGCTTTAATGTTTAACTGTCTGCTAATATGCAAACGGCGATACATAGATGAAGATCAAACTAGTGAAGATAAAGTAATTTCTCTTTGGAAACGATAAAAATGAATCATAGAGTTCATATCGTTGCGCTATTGTGGTTATGAGGGCGCCGAATTTACTGCGTGTGCAACTTCCGAGGTAGGCACGCCACGAATCATTATGTAGAAACACGAATCAGATGGACGGAGCTTCGTATTTATAACCGCTCTTAAAAACAATCAATATTTCTTTTTACCTACATCGGTTTTAGCATTATTTCCTTTTCTTCTGTATTTCCACTACTGAAGAAGTAAGAAATTTATTTGGCGGGATTATGTATTAGGATAAAGACTAGAGAACGGCGAATAAAAAAAAAAAAAAAAAAAAATCACTATATGGTAAGAAATACTGAAATCATTAAAAGATAGCGGCAGGGTGGCAGAGTGTGGAAGAAGTGGTGGTGGGAATACCCTAAATAGATAAGTAACTGGAATGTTTAAGAAAACGAACATTGAGTCAACCCTTAAAAAGTAAATCAATTTTTGGAAAACTGTAAAAACGTTTGAATATTTAAAGGGTGAAGCAAGTCTCGCGCCATACACATTGAAATTATGGTCTTGTAAAAGAACAATGCTCAACAATGATAACTATGATGGAATCTTTCTGCGCAGTGGATCAGAAATAAATTTCAATCTAACTATGAAAAGGAACAATTAGCAGTAACGTAGAATCTCAGGACAGATTTCCTACAGAAAACAACAGAGTGAGATGCAGTAACATCTGAGGAATCTAAAGTTAAGAAGTGGTAAAATTTCGAATGCGTTCTTGATCTTATTTCGGTTATACTGAAGCCAAGCTGAACGTAAGATAACACAAAATATGAATCTCAACAAACTAATTGTTTTTTAGTTTCAAATAACCTCCCCAAGTTACCGCTGATAATTACTAAACAATAAACTCATTATTTTGGAGAGCAAATAAAAAACTGCACAATGTTTCAAAAAATGCAGAGAAAATACAACTTAAGAAACCACAGTAAATTTAGCCTCGCATTCGGGAGGACGTGGGCTCGAATCCCCACCTTGGCATCCAGATTTGCGTTTTCTACTCAAATGCCGAGATGCTTCCTTTAAAAGGCCACGGCCTAATAACTTCCAGTTCTTTGCCAACCATCCCTTCCCGCCTTGCAGCAAAAAAATAAAAAAAGAGAAAATTCAAAAACCGAACCTGGAGAAGTGCCTACGTATTTGGTACGCTTAGCACATAACAAAGAGTTCTGTCCTAAGGAAGTTCTTGAAGCCATGTCTTCTCCAATTCACAACTCACTTGACAGTGAGTCGAATTTAAAGTAACTGGTATGCAGCTTTAGGTTTGCAAAGTTTCTCGGAGAGTTTACTGATTAATAAACAATGTATCAAATTTAGTTCTGACTGTAGTGAAATACTCTTCTACCGGAATTTTCATGGTTGAGGTGCAAGAAGACCCTGAAACAAAAAAAAAAAAAAAAAAATGTATCTGGAGTACGTAGTAGAACCATTCAGCATCCTTCTTACAAACTATAGCAAGTTTCACAGCACTCCGTCACCTTCTCAAAATTAGCTTCCTCAGTCTCGGTAAAATAAAAACGCTCATCATCGGACAACATAGCATACCAAGACGTCAGACTAACAGTGGTATATGAATCGATCTGATACAACATAATTTTCGGCCACCGTGAAGATGCTCAATAACACTCTTGACTTCATCCACAAAATTATTCATCGTTGATGATATATGCGTGGCTGTATAAATAAATAACAACACAATTTGAATTATTCGGTTACATGCCACCATTTTGTGCTGGATGTGACGTCGTTTTCCCACGTAAAATATCTTGCCACCAGAACTGACATAATTTAAAGAACTTAAGCGTGTGACGTCACAGAGTGTGTGGATTATCTTTACGGTATCCAAACCTGCACCAGCATGAGACTTTACCCAAACTAAGTTGTAAATTATAAGTGACTAGCTTCGAGCCCGTCAAAAATGACGGTTTGAACGCAATATTCTGGCAGCTCATTTTTTTTGCAGTTGGTTAATTAAACGGAACTGATATTACATAATACTAATGACCTTGATTTTGCAAAGTTCTACATATTTCATTTGCCGTTCACATAGCCATACAGTAGTAACTTCTACTGAATTAATGACGCCGGAAGTAAAGAACCAATTAAATTATGCTGTAACAAAATGTGTCAGCTGCGATTCTGGTAAACTTAACCACAACCTCCAGTAATATTGCGTTCGAAAATCATAGCCTCTATTACTCTCAAATGAATAATGATGGGTATCACCTATGGTGGTAGTAGGAATTCATTCTGAAAAACCTTGTAAGAAAAATAATATTTTTTAATTATATCTTTCGTTATATGAATACGTTACTCTGGTTAGATTATCAGAGCACTTGGTTAGGATCTCACATAAATAAATGCATTTTACGTTAGATGACGGAGATTACAATTTCGAAAACAAATAACTGTTATTTATTTGACTAATACATGTCGCGATTACGTATGTACGATTCTCTGAGTTTTTAATAAACCTCATTGTTTCTTATCGTGTGCCAAAAAATTCTTAGTTTACGGTTTAAACTGGTGCTTACAACTGAGGCAGGTAAAATAGCGTAAATAATGAAAACCCTTCTCCTTACATTAATTTCTGCATCTGGTTGTCGTAGATAAATAAAAAGCGGTAATGTTGCGCTTTGGCGTTCGCTAACTTTCATATAGCAATGACTGTACACTCAACGTAAACAACCAGAGACGTTTGGAACTTGACGTTTATAAGAGTAATTTATATTTACGCCATACGCCACATTAAAAAATATGTGTCTTTGCGTAAATGCTCAGATGCCGGTCATCTAATATCGCTTACAATTATTTTTTTCCGATTTACGGCGAAATGAAGCCTGGACCATAATAACGGCGAGATATTAGCCTGTTGAAAGCAGTTTCGGGAAGACGTACGTGTACAGTGAGATGGTCCAGGCCTCATTATATCAAACATGACTGTAGAATAATGGATTACGTTACGTAAAAAATCACGGCCTACTTGATAATTGAATAAATCACGGCCTGCTTGATACTTAACCATAAATCACGGCCTACTTGATAATTGAATAAATCACGGCCTGCTTGATACTTAACCATGTATACAATGTCTCTGGTTGTTTACGTTGAGTGTACAGTCATTGCTATATGAAAGTTAGCGAACGCCAAAGCGCAACATTACCATAAAAAGCAATATGTAAATTTAATCGAACGTAATAATTGTAACTTTGTGACATATAATTGCCTGGTATTAATTTTTTTTCCCTACTCTCAGTATTTATTATATCACTGCTCACTGCTATTTTGCGGCAATAATATCGTTGTTGAATTGCGAGTGTCATATCCTTGATGATTTAAATCTGATAAAAAAAAGTTATCTTAAATCTCATTTAATAGCTAACACATGTATCAAAAACTAAGGGTATCATATATAATGGTAGTAGGAATTTATTATGGAAAAGCTTATAAGGAGAAACGAATAAGTCATCCTTAATGATATCTTTAGTTATACGAATACGTTATTCTCGTTAGATTATCAGAGTATTTTGTTAGGATTTTAAAATAAAAAAATGCATTTCACTTTAGATTACGGAGACTATAATTTCGTAAACGGGTAACTGTTATTTATGTGACAAATACATTTCGCATTATGTACATTTCTCCTAGTTTATTAAAAACTTCATTGCTTCTCACCTTCTGCCAAAAAAATTCTTAGGTTATGCTCATAACTGATGCAGATAAAGTAGCGTAAATATTGAATCCCCTTCTCAATTTCTGTGTCTAACTGATACGGATAAAATAGCGCAAATATTGAATCTCCTTCTCCTTATATGAATTTCAGTGTCTAGCTGTAAATAAACGAAAAGCAAGATGGTGGTGCGAACGTAATATGGTGGTTGATGATTGGCCGTTCGTTAGCCAATAGGAGAAGCAGCTATAGACGACGCACGCAGACGCCACGTTAGCTTTTTATATAATAGGATAGTGTAAAAGTGCTCCAGAATTACCGATACGACGCTCTTTTCTTTCAACTTTGATCTGTTCAGTTTTAAAGCCTAGCATGATCTGACAGTACATTAAAAATACTTCCACAGTTAAAAAATAATAATAAAAAAGTGATTTACTGATTTCCAATGTCATGGCCTGTGATAAGCGGCGACATTTCATGTATTACTTTATCGGTTAAAAAAAAATAGTTCGTAAACGTTCTACGTCAGTAATTTTGTTTACAGAGGTTCATTTGAAGTCTTAAACGTATAAAGTTATTGATTTGACGCAACATCGGTTTATGTAATGTTTAATACTTATTCGTACACTCAGTAGTACATATCATCCCTGTTTTACACTTCGACGGCTTTCACATAATTTTTGAATGATGTACTCACTTGATTACCATGAACAATTGCTTGTTTCTATGATTTATTTTTAGCTTAAATGTATTTTAAATACCTTCTCGATTATTATACACTAGTGTAAATCCGAGACCATTTTTTGAGTATCGTCACGGATATAGGTTATTATAACAGATTGACCTGATCTGATCAAATACGAACTTGTGTTTCACCCTTAAAGTGAATAAAATCTCTTGAGCTTGAAGAACTCCAAAGTACTCGTATTAATAGACGAAGGTATTAAGCATGGACAAGGGCGATCGCGTTGTTGCAAAGGTCGTAAACTCAAACTTACTCAAATACAGACTTGACTTGTGTTTGACCCTTAAAGTTCACTCTGCAAAATTTGGAGAATTCTTGTTATTGTGCAAAGCATCACGTTGTTTTTTATTGATGCTGGGTATTCATAATGTAATCTTTGGTCATAGTATCTGTAACAGTCAGAAAACTTAATACAGATTCCAGATTATTAAACTGTTGGGAAACTCCTAAGAAATGAATTGCCAGAATATTCGATTTGGTAAAATATTTGGTCTGATGGCCACTCTAAACAACAAAATAACTCACGTACACCGAACATAAAGAAATACCATCAACGAAAGTGATCAGTAAAATACATAAAAAGTAAATAAATCGTAATATATTAACTTTGTTCAAGCAATAACATTAGCGAAAGTTTTAATTAAATTGAAATTTAGCCTAGGCCGGAATGACAACTGGAATTCCTGGTTACAGCAGAGACCATGAGTAATTTAAGTTTTTTATGTTTCTTTCATCAGCAATATGTTACTAAAAGGCAGTTTCACGTTATTTAATAATTTTTAACTATGAAATGCTACGAAAAGCAAACTTAATGAATGTATTATGGCAATTAAATTAGTGGCAGTTGCTTAGCTATTTAATTGTGCACATAACCTCGAATTTATTCTGATGATATCTCTGGTGGCTTCCAGGTGAAGGCTTACACGTGACACCGTTCTCCAGCCAATAGCTATCGAGATGAGTGAGTGAGTGAGCTTAGGAAATTATATAGTGGATGAGAATAACGTTAGCCAGATAACAATGGTTACGAACCATTTAAAATATCATATAGTGAATACTAGTATGTTACAACAAATTTAGTGTTCTAATAATGTGAATGGCAATATCACAGAGTTTTGTGTTACAGATGAAGATTATTGCTTATTCTGGATATGGTAAAAGAAATCTCACAGCCATCATAAGTCCAGAGTGAACAGTCTTTACATAATACGGTACGTAATATTATGCTGTAGTTATAAGGAATAAAAGAAATTTATATAATCTCTTTTTTTCTTTTGGTTAATAGCACTCAGCAATATAAATGATAGTAAAACCAGAAATCTGAAAATTGAAAATGTGGAAAAGTTTTAATGTTAAAAGAGAGAGATTTCCAGTATCAGAAACATAACATTCAATCAGAATAATGGAACAATACTTTTCGATTGACCGAGTGGTCGGCGGTTCATCAATAAACATCTTCTTTTCTCTAGACTGGTTTCATGCAATCCTCCATCCTTTCCTAACTTGGGCTAAACGTTTCTTCTCAACGTACCCCTTACAACCCATGTCCTGCATCATATATTCTAATCTCTATCTTCCTCTACAGTTCCAACCTTTTACTGTTCCCTCCACTAACAAATTAACCAATCCAGCATGCCTCAAAATATGACTCACCATCCTGTCTCTTCTTTCGGCAAGAATCTTTCACAAAATTATTTCCTGGCTCATCATTTCCAAAACTCGATCGTTTCGTACTTTATACATCCACTTAATTTTCAGCATCCTTCAATAGTACCACATTTCAAATGCTTCAATTTTCCTTCTTTCTGGTATTTCTTAAGTCCATGCTTCGCTGCCGTTAAGTGCTGTGCTCCACACACAAACTTTTAAAAAGTTCTTTCTGAGTCCTAGATCAATATTTGAAAGCTCTTTTAACTAGTGCTATTCTACTTTTAACATGATGCCTGCTTCGGCCATTAGTTACAATTTTACTTCCTAAGAAGCAAAACTCATTAACTTCTTCTATCGCATCCGACCCTATTTTTATATTTAATCTACTATTATTAGTATTATTCCTGCTACATTTCACCACTATTGTCTTGCTTTAGTTTATATTTAGACCAAAATCTTCCTTAAGGGTTTTTTTTTCCTCATTATATTCAGTAACTTTTAAATATCGTCAGCCTGTTCTGTTAACAAAGGGTTTTTTTTTTTTTTTTTTTGCTTATGGCTTTACGCCAAGTCGACGTGGAGGTCATTAGAGGCGGGATGAGATTGGAGTCAAAGAACTGGAAGGAATAATATAATGGCCTTTTGAAGGAAGCATTCCGGCATTCGCCTGGAGTGATTTGAGGAAACCATCGAAAACCCAAATCTTAATGCCCGGTCGGGGATTCGAACAGTCGTCCTCCCGAATGCGAGTCCAAAGCGTTAACCGTTCACCTTACACGCTTGGTAAGACAATGTCATCAGCAAATCGTAGCATACTGGTTTTTTTCTGCTTGAACACTTATGCCACTTTCAAATCTTTCTTTCCCTTCCTTTATTGCTTCTTCTACCAGTTGCATATTAATGGGGATAGACTACAACCTTGTCTCACACCCTTATCATCTGATGCATGTCATGAATGTCTGATTTTATTATAGCTTCTTGATTCTTATAAAGATTTAAAGTATTCTTCTATCTCGGTACTTTAGACGCGACTTCTTTAAAAATTTTAACATCTTGTCCCACCTAACATTATCAAAAGCTTTTTCTAAATCAACAAATGCCATAAAAATATCTTTGTTTTTCTTGATCCACCCTTCAAGTATTAATCTTAAGGCCAGAATAGCTTCTCTTGTACCGCGATTTTTGTTAAACCCAAACTGATCTTCACCTACTATCTCTTCTACTACACTTTCCATCTTTCTGTATATTATTCTGGTCAGTAATTTTGAAGCATGTGATACTAGACTTATAGTGCGAGAATTCTCACATCTGTCAGCTAATGCTTACTTCGAAAGTGTGAAGATGATACTTTTATTAAAACCAGTGGGAATATCTCCTGTTTCATGACTTTTCGATATATGTTTGAATACTCCTTTGATTCCTTCATCTCCTAGGAATTTAAGCAGATCTGCAGAAATTTTATCGATTCAAACTGCTTTATTTGAGTTTAAATCATTCAAAACTCTTTTAAATTCTGTCCTCAAAATAAGATCACCTAAGTCATCAAAGTCGACATCAACTTCTGTTTCCAATACACTGTTGTTTAAATCATCTCCATCATACAGTTTCTCTAAAAATTCCTTCCATCTCTCTCTATCTTAAGAGCTTAGAAGAGGTTTCCTTGGGAAACCTTAATGTTTATACCTCTTTTCTTCATTTGTCCAAAATTCTGTTTGAACTTCCTATATGCAACATATACTTTACCAACGACCATTTCCTTTTCCACTTCTTCACCTTTTTTCTTGCAGCTTCTTTCTTTTGCTTCTTTTGATTCCCTGATTACTTGATTTCTGAATTGCCTGTATTGCTCTCTTCCTGCTTCATCCTGAGCATTTGTGTACCTTCTCCTCTGGCCCATCATCAGCAAAATTTCTTCTGTGATCCAAGGTTTTCTGGCAGCTTGTTCCCTAAGGCCTAATGTTTCTTTCCCAGCTTTCATTATTTCTCTCTTTAATGAATTCCATTCGTCCTCAGTTGAGCTCCTTTCAGAGTTACTTCTTTGACCCACGTCTACTATTTCTGGAAACATTTCTCTAGTGATAGATTGTTTTAATTTATTCACATCCAGTCCGTAATGCTTGTACTGATTCTTTATTTTCTTGAATTTCAGCCTACACTTCATAAGTACTAGATTATGGTCAGAATCTATGTCTGCTTTTGGGTATGCTTTACAATCTAGAACTTGATTCCTGAATCTCTATTTGACCTTGATATAATATAGCTGACATCTGCCTGTATCCCCTGGACGTTACCAGATGTATGTTATTCCCTCTTTTCCTACTCCCTATACCACATTCCAATCACCCATGATTATTAGATTCATCCCCCCCCCCTTCGTATATTGGATTACTTCTTCAATTTCAGCGTGTATTTTCTCTTTTTCTTCATCATCTTCCTGTGAAGTCGGCATGTATATTTATAATAATGTGGTTGCGGCGGTCTTTGTTTCTAACTTCATCAAAATAATCCTGTCACTAAATTGTTCACAATAACTCACCCTTTTCTCTACTCTCTTATTAATTAGAAATCCAACACCAGTGACTCCATTGACAGATTGTGTGCTAATTATCCTGTGTTCAGGCCAGTGATCCTGTGCTTCCTTTCGTTTAATCTCACTCATTCCAACAACATCTAACTTAAGTCGTTCCATCTCCCTTTTCAAGTTTCCTAATCTACCTTCCCTATTCAGACTTCTAACATGCCACGCTCCGACTCGTAGAATTTTTCTATCCATTCTGATGACTCCTCCCTGAGCAGGCCCTACCCGGAGATCCGATTGGGGGACTATTTTACGTCCGGAATATTTTAATCAAGAAAAAGCCATCATGCTATATGCAATTTGTGAGGATTACATAGCTTCAGAATACCCTTGGGGTTATTAATGCAGTGGTTTCCCGTTGCCTTCTGAATTCCAGTGCCATTGATAATTTCTTATTCATCCACCTTTAGGAGCTGTTTCCAACCCCAAGGGCAAGAGGGTGCCCCGTACCAATCCCCAATCTTCCGCTCTCCTTTAGGAGGCCGTTGGCAAGCAGTGGGTGACTCCTTATACCGGGAATATTTCAGTCACCATAGCCTCGTCTGTTCAAACGCAGTGCACCACGTGAAGGAGAGGTTGACATTTGGTTGGAAGAGGCTGGTATAGTCTTTCCCAAATCTTTACATCCCCAATATACATACATGTCCTCGATTTTTAAACATACAATGAAACTTGCATATTTGTAGGTAGTGGGAGCTCCTGTGTCATTTTGTCCTGGTGTTGTTTAATTGATGATTGATCTCCAAAATCACAAAGTGATGACTCTCTGATCCATATACGGTATAAAGTACTTGGCAACTTCCTGTTGTAGTTTCGGTATCCGGATATCGTGATTAGGATGCGTTTTGTTGATACTTCGTGGCCTTGATTGAATAGTTTGTTGGACACTTCCGTAATGAAAGCTTTAATAGTTTTTGAAATAGTTACATTCAATTTCCCACACTTTCACAGGCCTTTCTTTTATATTGTGAAGAATATAGGCCTGGTGCTTCTGGATTACTTAACGAAGAAAAGAAACTGACAATAAGAGATTGCTCACTGAACACTAGCTGAAATTCGTCAGCTGTGACGGAGGCGTTCGCGAGTCAATGGAAACAATTAGTCAGAAAGCAATGATGTAATTAAGAAAACTGGCAGAAGGTAAGCTTGAAGTAGTTGACCTCGACGGTAAACGATCAAGAGGACAGAACAATGTAACTAAGCAGTTTTGAATGCAGGGGACCGTATGATGCAATAAGCCGAAGCGACCGGAACAGAGACAAGGCGCGCCGAATTCACGGTCGGCGCTGCCGGTTAAATAATCTCCGCGAGCCAGTGGCGCGGGGCAGCCGAGCAGGTCCGCGGGCGTGACGTCACACACTGACTTGTTTGGAAAATGTAATGTAGGCCTACACTTATCATTAGGAGGAGACAATGAGTGTGTGTGTGTGTTGGAGGGGGGAGGGATGTGGTACTGCTGCGTCGCTTCTAACTCCTTCTATACCCCTCACAAATAATCGACTTTGAATTAATATACGTTCTGTTTGATTTTGTCATAAGCAGTAATAATAAATCGATTGGAAATTAATTACGTACAAGGACGTCCAATACCATTAACTGAATATTCAATATAAAGGTTTTCCACTTTATAGTTAAGCTAAAGTGTTCCAACTATAATAAAATATACTGCTTTGTTATAAAGTATGTTTGGCAACCCTAGCCTGCACCAATACTTGCTCCTGTTTTCGAAATAAAACTGAATTCAGAATCACTTGTTTGTGAACCACAAGGCGAATAAAAACAAAGTCATCTATGACCTTATAATCCAATACTACTTATTAAACCAGAACATTTCGTCACCAGTGGGAGTCTTAGTATAGGCTTACACCAACCATTGATTAAGATCAACACCAATGTAGAAGTATTACGTTCCCTTTTAACACAGGCCAGAAACGTTTAGAAAAATTCTTAACTAAGGTGTTCATTAATTCGGGAAACGAAACAAACTGCGTGAAGGTGACAAGTGAATTATAACAGTTTTGTTATTAGCGTATTCATTTCTTCACTTAACACCTTAATTCTTAGAAATTTTGGAAAAAATTTATCTGATTAGAGCAGTTTCTTAGTAAGAAATAATAAAATCACCAGTAATTCAATCGAAGAACGATTCAAAGGTCAAGCAAATTTGTTTCAACATATTAGTACAATGTTGGAGATATGTTAGTAAATAAAAAGTTCACCTTTAATTTCATGATTTTTATCAGTTGTTTCTTAACGAGAATTCTAACTCCAGAGTTTTATTTAAAGCATAGTAGTAAAGGCCAATGCCAAGATGGGTATCAAAGTCGGCAACATAGCTGTTTCTGTCCCCGGATAATCACTTCCTCTTCCTAGAGACAGTATTACAAGGATGTCGTTGAAAACGCAGTGTGAGGTCCGGAAATCGAGAACCCGATATTGCGGGCACAAGGCAAGGTCTCCGAGCGAACACAACTAGAACATTCGCTGGGCGTCGACCGTAACAGTAGAATGGAAACGCAGAGAAATGCAGCTAGCCCGCATAACAACGTTACTTCATTAACACATACACACCAGGACGCTTCTACTGAAACCTACATCATATGGGATGCACAAATCATATTACTGTTTACGAGGTGTGAATTTAGTGGGAAATAGCGTGGGTATGATCCTTTATATACTGAAAATTTGAGACGTTAGCTTTTGTAAAATTAAGTGGACACCTAAAAGTTGTGTCAATAATGTCCATTTCGAACAAAGCAGATATAACTAGATTTCAAACAATTCTAAAATAAAGTTCGTTTATAAAAAAAAAAAATCACTGATTACCTAATAATGGATTATCAAACATCAAAAATGCAGGTGTATGAAAACTATTTAATTACGGCCAGTCCTGAAGTTATTGTAGAATCGAGTAGCATAATCGATTGCAATATATATGTCGCAATGTATATCAAGGAACCATTTTATTGTTTGATACACGTGATTTAAAGAAATACAGCTAAATACAGATTTTATTCCGCTTATTTTAATGACAAACAAAAAAAATTGCATTCTTTCAGACGGAAATTTGAAAACTGTTGTGAATAGATAAATACATTTTACTATGTAAATAAAATCCATCAATTGCTCAGATTGAATTCACACACTCACAATATATATATATTAACAAGTGATTTTTTAGAACGAGTTAATTAATCCTTTTGTGGAATTTTCTTTCAAATGCGTAAAAAAAAAATAAAAAAAATAAAAAAAAAATCACTGGCCTTAGAAATTTTTTGGAAATTTTACTAAAAAGTGTTTTCGCGATATTTTTATTATCGAGTCATGAAATTATCTTTTTGATGACACATACAATTATTTTGTCTAAAAAATATGTATTGAAGAATGAAATTGTTAAAATTACTTCTAGTTGATTGGCGAAACCATGGACTTCCTGTAAACCATGGACCTGTAATGGTTTTTAGGCTAATTTCCACAGGAAATTATGAAAGAATTTCTGGATCAATATTTTCAGAAATAAATATGATTAACAGTTTTTACTTTTTTGTCAGAAAGTTGTACAAATCATAGAATAAAAAATAATCCAAATACTTCACCTGGCTGCCAACTCTAAATTTGTAGCCTGCAGGATATTCTAATAACATTTTTCCATCAACCATCGTCTTAACGAACAAAATCATTTTCATCCCAACGATTTTTACATGTTCTACGTTATAATCGTATTAGTAAGACTTAAAAATGTATCTAATTACAAATTTCTGAGTTAAATAATTCTGAGGCTGTAATAAACGGGCAGACAGACGGGCAAATGGATGATTTCATAACTGTTTCATATTTCATTCAGGAGATACGGAAGTCTAAAAAAAGGAACAAAGTAGATGTCTATTGTATATCACTAGATTTTTCCCAATAGTCACAAGCAGATAAAAGTTTTAGCTACGTGTCTCAGTTTATTTCAAATATTTTATGGCCAAAAATCACATGGAAAATTCTGAAAATACTTTATAACTGAAATTTTTCCGATATGCAAAAAGTTAAATTCAGTGTTGTACAGTAATCGTACTTGCGAATTAGTGTGGGTTCATAACTATGAAGACTACGTATGACAGATCTATACCGAACTGCCAAAGGTCGTGCAATACTTCTTAAAGCATTGTGTTCTCTTATTTTGCACGGTGAAGTGCAGCATCCCGATGTGGCGTTGACCGAACAAATGTTCGGATGTCCCCTGATGAAAAAATCAGTTACACTTCCACTACATCCATCTATAACTGCAAAAGTATTGGCCATACAGGACTTTGTGCACGAAATGAACTTTCGATGATTTCCCAGATATGTTCGATTTACACGACCAAATCATTTGCTGGAATGTTGCTCGCTCCAAACGTGCGCGATTCTGGCCCGTTCACATGGCGCATTGCGTCAATCACTGTTTGGAAACATGAATATGCTCTCCAAGTAGATGAACGAAACCGTTTCCATTTTATGGTTGGTTGCGTCTGACCAGAGTCCATGCCATTTAAAAACAGCTCATATCAGGATAGAGGCAACAGCAGCTAGCACACTACCTTCCTCACAAACCGAGTCCATGTCCCAAAGTGTCTACGCGACACTCTAACCTACCATTAGCTCCTACAAATTGGAATCGTGAGCCATCTGACCACGCAATCTTTTTCCAGTTACTTAGGATTAAATTATACAGAGACTGGGATAATAAATGGAGACATGAGTCCACCATGAAAGGTAAACACTATGCATACATGCACCAGGAAATTGTATGACGATCATAGTTCCAAAATATTCCGTATCCCAGAAAACTATATACTATCATATTGCAATCAAATTGGAATCGTGAGCCATCTGACCACACAATCACGGGATCGGTGTGGTAGATGAACCGTACAGCTTGTGTGGCTTGGAGGAAGATGCCAATCACATATTAATTTTTTTGGACAAAATATTGTTACCAATCACATATTCTTCGGTTACCCACTTTAAAAACATGTATCTGACACCCTCATTAAGAACTTCGTGCAGATGGTTCAGCATCTTCCTACAAATGTTGCAACCCTGCTAGTTACAAACAAGTATATAATTTTATCTCTAAAGTACACATTTTTGCGACAAATTAAACTGGAATTGTAAAAGTTTAATCAGGGTATGAGCAATTGTAATAATTTTATTCCAATGTATATAATGCAAATTTTTTACCTTAAGGTATATATTGTGTTCTGTCAACCTGTTATCTTAATATGTGTATTATTTAACATGCCATTTTAATGAATGTAATTTATTTTGTACACCTGATATTTTAATTAAATGAAATCTTCACAGGTCTACAGCCGGATAGTGTTTTTAAAACACGATATTATGATTCGTTCCGTCGACTTCATCATGTATAAAGACATCTGCACAGGTCGGCTGACCGTCGGATACAGTACCTGTGCAGATGTCTCCACACCTGATGAAGACGACGCCGTATTTTCAAAACACTATCCAGCGGTACAGCCGTGAAGATTTAATTCCAAGCATATGCCGGGAAAGTCTCCGTTCTTTCTATTTTAATGTATACAATGTTTTCTGTAAAATTATTATTTCTTGTCATGTTAAGATACTGTGTAAACTTGCTGTTCTAAGTGGATAATGAATTAATTAAGTTTATTATCTCATGTACATAAGTCACCATATCAACTTAAAAATGGCTAAATAGCCTGTAAATGGCTGAAGGTCAAATAAAAAATAAGAAACCACCGATTTCTTCACCATGCAGGAGAGACGCTGCCACCGATGGCGTTTTGTTAGCAGAGGCACTCGCGTTGGTCTACTGTTGCCATATTGCATCAACACCTTATTTCGCTGACGCCTGTCGTACGTCCCATATTGAGTGTTGCTGTTCTTTGACACAGTGCTTCCTGTCTGTCAACACTGACACCTCGACGCAGACGTTGCTGGTCTCGGTTATTAAGTAGCCGTAGTCGGCCACTGTGTTGTCCACGGCGGGAGGTAATGCCAGAAATTACATATTCGCGGAATACGCTTCACATGATGCCTCGAGGAAAGTTGAGTTCACCAACAATTTCCGAAATGAAATGCCCCGTTGGTATAGCCTCAACTACCATTCCCCGTTTGAAGTTTGTTAATTCATATTGTGTGGCCACAATCACGTAAGAAAAATTCACGAGAATACAAATTAAAGCCCCAGTTACCCACCCACGGCACGTTTGTACGTTTCTCTTACAGTGCTACTGCCATCTGGATATTTGTATCTTCCTAACCCATTCCGTTTGGCACTTCAGGGAATATTATTTGACGCAAGTTATTAAAATATAAGCGCAGCATTCATTGGATTTTAGAGAAAAAATATAATTGAGATGTTGAAATAAAGAAAATTCATTACAAGTATCTTAAATGGAGTTATTAAAAAATATTCAACTTATTTTTGATTATTTATTTACTGTTAATAACCAATGGGAAGCGAATCCCTTCCGTTGTCACTACAATATATGTCTGTCTTTCTGTCTTTCTGTCACAACACTTTATCTTTAAAACAGAATAAGTTGCAACTTTAAATTTGATTGAGCCAAAACTACTTACTGTATTCAAAATTTTGTAGAATTATGTCCTAAGAGGTTCAACAAAAGTAAAGAGGATCAATTTTCTTTCTAACACAATATGTGGGGTATCGTTGTTTAGAAATAGTCATTTTGAGGACTAAGATAATTTTTTCACTTTTTTAATTTTATTTTTTTAAAGTAAAAAATAAAGATTGGGGCAAAGGTTGGCTTAGGTTCACGAACCATGTTCCATGTGGTATGAGTCAGGACAATAAAACCTTGAGAAATGTATCTTAGCAACTTTTCCAGCAAACCCTAATCCCATGTCTACGAAGGTGAAAGCCGTGTGGCTATTGGGGAATGTAGTGAGAGGATGAAAGGAGGGATGATGGTGTCTTAAACCTGATATATACCTGCCGAGGTGTGGCAACTCTTACAGAAGTGTCCTAGGTCCTTCAAGTTCAGGGTTATGCAGACGGATATGACTCAGGAGCATCGAAAACGAATGGTTTAGAAAATAGACAATAGACTTCAGCTGTGAAAAAGGGGGGGGGGACACTAACTTGTTGCTGCATAGAATGTCGGGTCGATTAAGAATAAGGAATTTGAGATATAACGGGAGTTAAAGATGAACTGCATAAATGAAGCTGCAATAGCTGAAACCAAGAATTATGAGGAGTACCTAGATAGTGTACTATACAATGCTTTACAGTGGAGTATCCCTAAATTTACGTGCACAGGCTGGGGTAGCATTCACAATAGACGTAAAATTGACACCTTGAATTATGGGTTGTGACTCATTTATTAAAAACGTATTATAACCTGCCAATTCAAGAATGGCAGTGGACATATCACAATCATTGAAGTGTTCTACCAGAAGAAGGGTAAAAAGGAAGGAAACAAATACTTTTGCAAACGCCTTCTGAAGGAAATATCAAATGTAATGAAAGTGACGGTTTAATAATCACAGACGATCTAAGTAAAGGTGCAGGAAACCTACCGCCCGAATGTTAATATATCTTCGGATAAATTATAATAACCAGTAATAGGAAAATCTTGAAAGAGTTTTCAAGTTTCAACAACTTTAAAACTAGAAATACATTTTTGAAGCATTGTTTACTACATAATGGTTAAAACTTAATGTGCAAGGCACTAGAAGTTTTAGAAGATCAATTTTTGGTATAATCCAAAACATGGTTTCTCGATAGAAACAGACATCAAGAAGTAAAACATTATGCCACTAATGAGCTAGCTTATAAAGTATCTTTTCTGCTAGATAAAAGTATTATAGGTTTTTTATCGCAAAAAAATTGCCAACCACCTAAGCAACTACATAGAAGGAACAACTGTTGATGTAGGGTAAAATAACATATAAGATGCCATTAACTCCACAGCAAATGAAGTTCTTGGGACGAGAATATGGAATGATGAAATAAAGAATATCATTAACAATAAACGATTGGCTTAGTGAAGAAACAAACAACGTGAGGAAGATTTGAAAAGTGTTAATTATGTAGAAACACGGCAAAATCGGTTGTGCCGTAAGTCCATCTATAATCCTTTATCAATGGAACAAAAGTAGATATATTTAATCAAGAAACTGTTAAACTCTAAAACACTTAAAAAGATAAGAATAAGGCACCATAAGAATTAACTTAATTGAAAATCAGCAATAGATAGTTCACTACAAAAACTTATAGTGCTGCAATATAGTTATATTTACTCAAATATGTATTGCTGAAAATCCCTCAAAACGAACAGAGGACATTTTCCATAAGGAATTAAAACAACCCCTTATCTCTCTAAATAACAAGAGAGCATCATGCTCAGACGAGCTGAACAAAGAATTATTTAAATATGGCGTAGGAGTCCACGAATACCGATTTTTTCGGTTGATTAATAGGAGATGGATAGGTAGTGCTAGCTGAATGGAAAGAGGCGAGGGAGATATCTATCTTTAAGAAGGTGACCGAGGAATATGTCCTAACTATACAAGTATTAGTATTCTGAACAGTTGATACAAAATCAACTGTAAAATAATAATAATAAAAAAATGGCATCAACCCTTTCGTGATTAAATTTTTTAGAAGAAAAAAATTAGTTTTAGGCCATGAAGATGATGCATAGATAATGTGTTTACCATTAAAACAAACAATGGAACAACGAAGAGATTTTAAAGTGGAGATGTAGATATCCTTCTTGGATTTGGAAAAGGAATTCGATTGCATTGGAAGGAATATACTGTGGCAGGTGTTGAATCGGATTCTCTAACAGCTAATAGCGGCAACACAAGGTCTATGAATCTGCAAGCATTTTAAATTAACACGGGGAATAAGTTCCTAAAGAAATTTTATACTAACCAAGAGTACGACAAGGGCGTAGATTGTTACCAGTACTTTTTGATATTTACCTTTAAAATAATTTTATAAAGTGGGAACAGAAAAATGATTCCAAAATTCAAATTAGTGATGTGTCAACTCTTAATATACAGTTTGTGAAGATAATTAAATGATAACACAGGACTAAGAAGATGAACTCCAGCTATCTGTGCAAAGAGTAAAATCGGAAAATATCCGCCAAAGAAACAAGGATTATGAGATTGAAAGGAAAACATATGACACGCTCGAGAACTGTGATAGATGATATAACTCTCTAACAAGTAAAACAATTCACTTACCTGGGATGTGATTTGAATAAAGATGGAGAACAGATCATTGAAAAACAATTGAACACTTTTCTAGGAATATGTGGCTCGATAAGAAGAAACTTTAAGAAAGTCGAAGGAAACTTCGATTAGCTTTTACAAAGTAACAGCTAGACAAACATGGTTGTACGGGAGTGAAACTAGAGTGAGAACCAGACAAGACGAAAGAATAATGGAAACGTTGAAATGAGGTTTCTCGGAATTGTTAAGGGCTGTTCGCTCCTGGAGCAGATCCGAAGAAATAACATTGCACCTGGAAATACCAGCAATCCGCACATTAAGATTCAGTTACAAAGAGACGAGTATAGAACGTCTAAAAAGAATAGAAACCAAAATGTATGTAGTTTTCCACCAGTTTGGCAATATCACATTCCAATTTGACTGACTGGTTATTTATCTTTCATAAAGTGATTAAATTTTTTATTTGTAAATTGATACAATTTATCTTAGTTAATTTAATCTATTTAATTTACTATGTTCACAATTTATAACTGCAGCCTAAAATAATTCGGTATACATCTATAAACTACATTTATTATCATTGTTAATTCCGCAAGTCACTGAGTGTTTCGGCAACATACAATACCTGAGATGCGAAATAATACTTAGACTTCACCGACTTCTGGTATCTGTTTCAATTATTATCAATAAAGCAATGATTAAGGTAGTGAACCATTCAGTTTCTTAATGAAAAGTATCCCAGTACCGTTTCTCAGGATGATAAATGTATCATAACAGCGGTAGTTGTAATACTTTTCAAAATGTATATTCATTAGATATAGGTCAGTCCCACATCCAACATCTTTATTGTGGCGATGGTTAGTTTTATTTGAGATGCGGTTGGGTTTCTCCGTCCTATATTTGATATTCTTCTAAGTAAACCGCTACCGCCTTGGCACCAAGCTTTCATGAAAGTTTTGTTCCATACAGACCTCCTATTGCTGGTCGAAGTGCAGCGTCATATGTCAGGCTCTGACTTTTTCGCCTAGCATCTGCCGTCTGACCAACCACATCCATTTCTGCTTAGGTCATTAGACTACAGAAATCTAGTTGTGCCGAGCTGGACTCATGCTTTCTTCACTTATTTTCCATTATCAATCAATTAAACTAAAATTATTCATTTTACATTATATTACAATTGATTAGCTGCAACTTAGGAGCATGAATTTTTATCTTCTTTTCTATATAATTGGTAGATGTAAGAAAACGTTGACATTTAAACTGATCATATTTTGGAATATTGCGCGCTCTTGTGGACAATTACTCTGCTTGACAAATAAAATGAGATTTCGTGTTTTGTTTTGGGAGCCACAGAACTAGAGTTGGTCTTGGTGCTGTATTTACGGGCGTGTGTTGTACGAGATATCGTTTAAGTCCTGAGGTGAGGTGAGGCTGCAGTGCAGGAGGCGAGGTTGTAGCGAGCCCATTAACAAAGCCGACATGCTCCAGAAGGTCCTGCTGCCACCTCCAAGGCTGAGGTGCTCGGCCTCTCAGGCACGAAATATTTGTGTCAGATGTCGTCCGCATTCGTTTGGGCGCCGGGAAATAACACGACTAGGATATACACTACACACAAATGGCACACTAATGTCCGGTCTAAAACCAGCAAAGTCTACTATTACGACAAAACTGGAGGTAAAAGGAATTAGGCAATCTCGGTTACGCTAGAAAATGAACAAAAGTTTTATTGTTGTTAGTCAATCAAACTATTTCCCTGTTTTCTTGCTCAATGTCATTACTTTTTCTCTACTAACCACCAGCAGATGATTCCGCGGAAGGTGATAGTTAGGTTTCACTTAACTCTGTGATCGCCGTAATTGTAAACGAAAAGAAATTACTGTCTGATGTGTGTAATTAGTTAAAGAGCGGTAGCAGTTTCTATAAAACCACATTAACTTTGAGCTTAAAAAGAATAAATTCTATTAGTTGAACCGAAAAATACTGCCGGTACTTTACTTTCAATTTACTGTATGTAGTAAACTGTAGGCGTGGTTTGTCCGTGTTTGCCACTGTAACCAACCGCATAGCCCCATGAGGGTTATATGATACGGTGGACCTCCCTCCCCTATCCAAGAAGAAAATTTGGTTTTACAACTGCTAGTTGGGTTTGGAGTTATGGGTGTTAAAATAAGGCATAGCACAAATTTACTTCTTATGGGAATTTGGTGAAGCAGCTGGGAATCGAGTGTCACAGTGTGCTATGGTGTTCCTGAATATTCTAGAATACCCCAGAATGTTCCAGACAGAATGTGCTAGTATATTACAGAATGTTACTTGAATCTTCTGGAGCATTCTGCTCCTATGGTGGAGATACGTTCCAGCTCAGAAGGATATGTATAAGCGATCGCGAGACGCATGCATTAGTATACCTCTGGAAATCGATTAGAACCGATCAAGAAAAAGTAAAAGTGATAGAAAGTGAAATAAATTACAATCAAAATTTTTAAACGTAATAAGTTAAGGTGAATTGTTTAAAGCACGAAGCAGAATATTAAGTGGAATTTTAGTGTGTTAAGTAATCTTAACATACATTCTAATCCCTGTCTTCCTCTGCAGTGCTTACCTTCGACTGTTCCCTCCACTAACAAGTTAACCAATCCTGCATGTCTCAAAATGTGATGTGACCTACCAGCCTGTCTCTTCTTTCTGTGAGACTCTTCCACAAACTTCTTTCCTCACCCTTCATTTCCAGAACTCGTTCATAAAGTACGAAATGAACGAGGGTTCCTTAAAAATACAGAATTCCTTCCGTTCCTTTCTCACAGTTCTCTCCAGTCTATTGACGTCAACGAGGCGTATAGCCGTAAAAAAAAAATAATACAATTTTAAAGAATAAGGAGACTCACATATAGGCCTGCTTGTTATATTAAATGTGAAGAGAGAGCATTTGAAGTACAAAATTATCTGACTAGAAGCAACCTAGACTGACACCTTTGCAGTTGAGGTACAAAGATTGATTCAGCATGTGAACGATATCGTTTTTGCATTACTTTATATTCAAGCCACCCGCTTCTGTGATCGGTTCCTGTCGGCCTTCAGGCGACAACCAATGACTGCCGGTTTCTGCAATGACACGTACCATTAAAACAAGGAATTGACGCCAAGGCAGTTACAGAACCTGAAATAATTCTATAAACTATCCACCTGCTGTTCAATTACTTCCTTATTTTGTAAAGAATTTTTATAAGGGCCTACTGAATGGTGTGCGTGCACACTTCTTTGTGTTTTGCTTTTATTATTTGATGCTGGGAAGCTGAACTTTTTGATGCAATTTACTCAAAAGTTTAGTGAAAACTTGGAGCATTTCCAACGCTCTTCATGGTTTCATATTTTCGTTATCTTTTCCTAGGCAGCAAGCAACGACAGAAGTGGTGTCGTCGTCGTGTTGGTCTCTCTCCAGTCATCGTGTGTCTGCTGGGAGTTTGATTTGATGCTGGCTGTTGCTATGAAGCGAGCAGGATCCTGGGCGCCTGCCTTCGGTAAGTGGGGAAGCCTTGGGCGGGGTCGCGCTGGCTGTCCTCGCCGGGTCTCGAACAAGAAGCAGGCTTTCCGGGGCAGCGTTCACTGCAAGCTCAACCCAAATACCACGCTCAAACCAAGACGTACGCGAGACAGCACGGACTGGGGGATAATGTGTACTAATGAATAAGATTTTAGCACTTAATTACGTTTTACTGAGAAATCGAAAGGAACGTTAGATCTGTTAACGAACTAACGCAGGAGTTGCTAATGTGACAAACTAATTGTGAAGTTCATGACAGATTTATCCCACAAAAACAATTCTTGTAAAAATATGCCAAGTATTGTGCTTGTGCTCGTGTAGTGACAAATAGTTATGATATCTTCTTCTGAGCCGAGTATACGCTTTACAGTGTGAAACTGTTTTCTCTGGATGTTATTGATCGTTAATTTAGAATTAAAAAATTCTGGTGACTTGGCCATTATGCATGCTATGTTTTAGTAAACCAATATAAATACCTTAAATGTGTTGCCTTACCAAAATTATAAATACGAGTTAAACCCCAAGATTTCCCTCGAACTTTTTCGAATATGACAAGTATATATTACTCCTTCCATTTTAGAAAAAAATTATGACATGCATAATGGCTAAGTCACTACAATTTTTTTGTACTAAATAAACGATAAAAGTGTAATAAATGCTAAAAGTAAAGCGAATACTCACTGTGAAGCGTAGACTTGGCTCAGAAGAAGATCTCATAACTTTTTTCGCTACACGAGCACGAGACTTGGCCTGTTTTTAACCGACTCCAAAAAAGGTGGAGTTTCTCAATTCGTCTGTATTTTTTGTATGAATGTTCAGCGATATCTTTGCCAATTTTGAACCGATTTAAATGAAATTTTTTTAGTGGATAGGGTATACCTCAGAAGGGGTCCCAAATGAATTTCATTGAGAAACCACCCCTTCTACCACTTTCCACCACTTAATTTTTATACAAACCCACATTTTTATCCGATTTCGATGAAACTTTGGACATGTATAGTCAAAAATAAAGAGAAAAATACTGTCAACTTTTGGTTTGAAAAAACTGTAGCCCTCTCCCCCTATCCACCCCCTTAGTATTTGTCAGTTTTCTTTATAAAAAGCTACAGTCGCCACCGTTTGATCGGTCTTCATGAAAGTTGGTACATATATGTATTTTTTTGACCAAAAATCAAAAAACTACCCTAGCTCCCCTTTTAAAACCCTTAATTTTTGTACAAACCAACATTTTAATCCGATTCGGTGGAACTTCGCATGCGTATACTTTAAAACAAATAGAAAAATACTGTTCACATAACTTTCACAAAAACGCAAACCCTATCCCCCTTTCTACCCCTTTATTTACTGTCAATGTTCATTATATAAAGCTACCGTTTCTATCTGATTTTGAAGGAAGGATGCCAATGTATACTTCAAAACAAACGGAGAAATACTGTTTACATTCGGTTTCGAGAAGACAAACTCTTCTCCCACTTTCCACCCATTAACATACACAAAACAACAGTTTCTATCCGATTCCGAAGGAAATTTGCACACGTTTAAAACATACAGAACAATTATGTTTAAATTAGGTTGCAGAAGCCCAACCCTCTTCCCTTTTACCCCCATCCCTCCTAATTTCCAATGTTCTTTATAGTTACCCACAGTTTTTACCAGCTTCCGATTGAACACTGCACATGTATAGCTTAAAAACAAAGAGAAACATAGTCTCTACAGTCTGTAAACAATACCCAACCGCTAACTCCCTTACCCCATTTAATTTTTGCAAATGTGCTTTACACAAAGCTATAGTTTTTATTTTGTTTCGATGGAACATTGCACATGGATACTTTAAAACAAAGAGAGAAATATTGACCTCAGTAGCTTTACAAAATCCAAACTACTCTTCGTCTTCACACACCTTAATTTTTTTTAATACATATCTACAGTCTTTATCTGATATCAACAGAAATTTACACACGTATACTTTAAATCAATCAGAAAAGACAGTCTACAGTTGGCATACAAAAGTCGAATCCCTCTTCCCCTTTACCCCCACCCCTTTTAATTTACAATGTTCTTTACAAAAATCCACAGTTTTAGATCCCGTCAAAATCAATTAAGCTACTTTTAAGTCAAGCCAGAATATTTATAAAATAAATGTGTCCTAAAGTCTCAACATGTAATTTACATTTCAACTTGGACCCCAAACTATCACGTTGTTAAAACCAATTAAAAATATATATTTTCTGTGTCATGCCGGAACAAACAGATATATTCCAAATTTTTGTATGTGGTATGTATTAATGCCCAGATGTTACATGTTTCGATTATCTAGCAGCAGCTTTAACAGATGTTTCGATTAGCTCGAAACACAGCCTGGACCAAAATGTAAGCTGACATTCCTTAGCACAACATCCAATTCACCCCGTTCTGGAAGTTGTTGAAGTGTATAAAGACAGATTTTTTTTTTTTGAAAGCAAGCGCTTTAACCATTGTGCTACCAGGAAGTTCGTGAAATGAAAACTGCTGCGGCATATTTAAAAAACAAAACAAACTATAATACCACTAAAATTTTAAAAATAAAATAATTGTTTAAAAACACATAAAAAGTACACTAAAAATTGTAAAATACCTTTACACCTTGCTTAGAAGAAAGTAAATCTAAATGGGCAATACTTTACATTACTTTTATTGAAATTTTTATATTAATTAGTTAATTTTGGAGTTGGTGCCAGCCAAAGCAAGAAAAACGAAAAGATAAAAACATTAATACGTAAAAAATCATGTTACTACTTACCTACAACTAATGTTAGAAACATGTTTCAACAAAACTGAAACATACAGATTATACGCCAATATTATACTAGTAATAATAATTCCGTGTGGTCGTAATGACCTGGTGACAGGGTTTCTACTGGCTGCGCATTCCGCCACCTATCGTAGCCATCTTCACCTAACCCGACAATCCTGCTGGGTACAGGGGACCTACAGCTTAACGTGGAATCCGAAACACGGAAGCGTTCTGGCGTACTTCACTTTACACAGCAAGCTGTGCCAGAGGCGAGGGTCGGGCTAAGCGCCTTTGAAAATCCCCGCCGAGACAGCGATTTGAACCGGGGACCTTTCGATCTCCAGTCAGACGCCTTAACCACTGAGCCATCAGTCCGCTCATTATATTATACTAACTGTAAAGCATTTACTGCATGATGCAGCATACCAACTGACACTGTAGTGCCAGAGTTATGCCTGGATAACCAACACGACTGAGCCACAGAGGAAAATACTGTTAATTTGTTTCCTAAGCCATCTCCCGCAATAACACTATCTGCCTCACAACATGTAAAATATTTGGAATTTTTGTTCGTACTATACGTTTCTCCGCGAGCACCAAATAAAGTTCAGTAATTCGATGTTCGCGATGTGACAGCTGACACCGACTCCAAAAATAACTAATTAATGTAAAAATTTCAACAACAGTAATGTAAAATATTGTCCTTTTAGATTTATATTCTTCTAAGCAAAGTATAAAGTTATTTTAAAATTTTTAGAGTGTTTTTTTTTTTGAAGGCGGTTTTTATATTTTTTTAAAAACAATTATTTTATTACAATAATTGTTTTTGTGGGATCTCATTTCTTTTTGTAAGTTGATCGCTTATTCTGAATCGTCGCTCAAATATAATGATTCCACTTGAAAATCGGTGAATACTTGAAGACATTAATATTACCAAGCATGCCCCACTCTCTGGAAACAGTGGGTGTGCTCCTAAGCCGAGCAATGCAGATTGCCGAGTTTTTAATTACCACCATCAGTAAATAATGAGTAACTTCCAAACTAAGCATAAGAAAAAAGTAAAGTTTAAGGTATTAGTTAAACTTCTGATCTGTATGCATTAAAGATATCTCAGGCATAAAGATTCATCGGAGAAAACCCACAAATAAGTGCCAGAATTTTACTTGTTTGGGGTTGTAATTAAATAAATACCGGGGAAATCTCCAATATTAAACTTATCTTACGATTTAGGGATTAAACCATATCATCATCATCATCCTCTACAGTTTCCAGCCTCTGGCCGGGTCTGCTTCATGCACAAGCCTCTCCATTTACTTCTTTCATCCCACCACCCCTCTGTCACCACTTTGTTCTGTACACCCTCCTCCACTCCTTTCAGCCATCCATCTCTTGGTCTTCTTCTGGGTCGTTTACCATGCATCTTAATTTCATGGATTTTTCTCGAGATTCTCTGAGCCTCCATTCTATGTGCCCAAATTACTTTTTTTTTTAGGATTACTGTAAATACAGTGGAAATTTGATGTCGGAGTGTCGTTATCAAAATAAAATTTTGTATTTTACTAACTTTCAAAGGAAGGAAAGGAAAAAAGTAAAATTTAACACTTTAATTAAACTTATCTCACGTTACAGTTAAAATTTGAGGTGTATAAAGTTATTAGAGCAGAAAGCAATTTCACGTTAGGGGTATGTAAGGTGTAGATATCTGGAAATTTACGAGTTTCAGACTTGTAATGTGTGGGTAAAATATTATCTGTGTACCAAATTTCAGCTTTCTACGACTACGGGAAGTACCTTAGAGTTCTGATGATCATCAGTGAGTGAGTGTGAATGAGTGATAAAATCGCTGAAGTGTGTATCTGAATAACATCCGAACTAAGAACAGTAACGAAATAAAATTTAGTACATTTCCTAAGAATGTTGACATCTGTGCATAACGGAAATTTGAGACATCTAGCATGAATACTACCGAATCGCTTGGAGAAAAGGGCAGGCAGTGCAGCCGTAGACTCGACTTAGCGGGGGCACTACCGTGCATCAAGATTTCTGCATAACGGCAAACACTCTTTATTACCAGCAATATTGACTTCAAGAAATGACAGAAAACATATGACATGAGAAATTATCGCCAGACCCGAATATTTTCGTTGCTAAATTTTTCCACAAGTGATACTGGAATAGGAAGGACTTATCGAGCGAAAAAAATTAAAATCCGACGGACTTGTTCCGGCCTTACTGCTCTGGGGTTTTCATGGTTTTTCTTGATCGGTTCTGGTGAATTCTTGAACGTTTTTTAACATAACTTGTGGGAGCATCCTATCATATCCTATATATCCATTTCCACAGATATATGTTTACACATTAGGATAGGTGCAACGCATCCTTTACCAATCCCTTTATACTGAATCGCTGATTTACAGAATATCAATATCACGTAGTAATTTTGTATTTTATATGAATCATAACATGGATAATGCATAGGCCTACTGGTATTGAATATCATTTGTGGCAAAATGGAAACGAAGTATCATATCATCTTTGTATTTAGGATTCATGCTAAACTACAAAAAAATTAATAGAAACAGGTAAATAGTTTAACGTAAAAATCAATCTGTCTGTAATTATATGTTTTAAAACCTATCATTTTTTTCAAAAAATTATATCCTTGTAGATTGTCGTTTAAACGTGTGGGGTGAATTTTTTCTTTCCATGCTTTTGGTCAGAAATGTTCTGTAGTATCGGTTAGAATGTCCGATCATTTACAGTTCATTTCATTAAATTCCAGTTACAGCCACTGGTGAAGATTATTTTGAAATCTATATTGCCTAATCATTCATTTAATTTAGTACAGTTATCGTGAGACATATGCCACACTGAAGAGCCAAAAAAACTGTTACACCTGCCTAATATCGTGTAGGGCACCCACGATCACGCAGGAGTGCCGCAACACGACGTGGCATGGACTCGACTAATGTCTGAAGTAGTGCTGGAGGGAATTGACACCATGCATCCTGCAGGGCTGTCCATAAATCCGTAAGAGTAGGAGAGGGTGGAGATCTCTTCTGAATGGCACATTGCAAGGCATCCCAGATATGTTAAATATTGTTTCTGTCTGGGGAGTATGGTGGCCAGCGGACGTGTTTAAAATCAGAAGAGTGTTCCTGGAGCCACTCTGTAGCAATTCTGGACGTTTGGGGTGTCTCATTGTCTTGCTGGAATTGCCCAAGTCCATCGGAATGCACAATGGACATGAGTGTATGCAGGTGATCAGCCAGTATGAGTACGAACGTGTCACTGTCACAGTCGTATCTAGAAGTATCAGGGGTCCCATGTCACTCCAACTGCAAACACTCCACACCATTACAGAAGCTCCACCAGCTTGAACAGTCCCCTGCTGACATGCAGGGTCCATGAATTCATGAGGTTGTCTCCATACCCGTACACGTCCATCCGCTCGATACAATTGGAAACGAGACTCGTCAGACCAGGGAACATGTTTCCAAACATCAGCAGTCCAATGTCGGTGTTGACGGACCCAGGCGAGGCGTAAAGCTTTGTGTCGTGTCGTGTCGTGTCGTGTACTCAGCCTTCGTCTTCGGAAGCCGATATCGATGATGTTTTGTTGAATGGTTCGCACACTGACACTTGTTGATGGCCCAGCATTGAAATCCACAGCAATTTGCGGAAGGGTTGCACATCTGTCAAGAAGAACGATTCTCTTCAGTCGTCGTTGGTCCCGTTCTTGCAGGATCTTTCTCCGCCCGCAGCGATGTCGGATATTTGATTCTTTACCAGATTTCCGATAATCACGGTGCACTCGTGAAATGGTTGTACGGGAAATACTCCACCTCATCGCTACCTCGGACATGCTGTGTCCCACGTGCGCCGACTATAACACCACGTTCAAACTCACTTAAATCGTGATGTTCTGCCATTATATTAACAGTAACAGATCTAACGCCTGCGCCAGGAACCTGTTGTCTTACACAGGCGTTGCTGACCGCAGCGCATATCTCTGTGTTTGCATACGCCATGGTTACTTTATTTCCCACATCAGTATATCCCCTTACACGTCAGAGCTCGCAGTCAGTTTTCATGAGTCGTATATACGAGGCATGTTTCTTAAGTAAGTACCGTTTTGAAATTAAAAAAAGACGAGCAAATATATCTCAATAATTTTATTTTTACATGAAAGCCTGTACCTTACTCTACTTTTCTACATAATTCCCTTCAATATTGAGGCACTTGTCATAACATAGTACCAGTTTTTGAAAACCCTCCTCATAGAAGTCTGCCGCCTGACTTGTTAACCTCTGCATCACAACTGTTTTGACTTCGTTATCGTCTTCAAGACGCTGACTGCCCAGGTGTTTCTTCAAGTGCAGGAACAGATGGTAGTCACTGGGCGCCAGATCAGGGCAGTACCGAGGATGATCTAGAGTTTCTCATCGAAAAGATGTGATGAGATCTTTGGTCTGATTAGCCACATGTGGACGGGCATTGTCATGCAGCCCTTGCTCAACTAGTCACGTCTTTTGTTCTGGATTGAACGTCACAGATTGTTCAATGTCTCACAATAAGCTGCTGCATTGATTGTCTCATTACGAGGCAGAAATTCCACAACCAATACTCCTTTTCTGTCCCAAAAAACTGTGCACATGATTTTCCGTAGAGAAATCGTTTGCTTGAACTTCACTTTTTTGGGTGAATCTGAATGCCGCGATTACATGAACTGTTGCTTTGATTCAGGTGTGACGTAGGCCACCCATGTCTCATCGCCCGTAACAATTTGGCTTAAGAAATCATCACCATCGTTGTGGTACGCCTCAAGGAAACTCAATGCACTGCCTAAACGTTTGGTTTTGTGCACATTCGTTAACATTTTCGGTAACCAATGTGAGCACAATTTTATGTAATTCAAGTGCCATACAAAACACTACGAGAAACATTAGGAAAGTCATCACACAAGGAGGAAATCGTAAAGTGTCTGTTTTCTCTCACCTTATTGTCCACTTTCTGCACTAAACTTTCATTAACGACCGAAGGACGCCCACTCCGTTGTTCATCATGCACATTTGTACGGCCATCTTTAAATGCTCTCACCCACTTTCTCACCATTCCATCACTCATTTTTTTTTGTCCGTAAACTGCACAGATCTCACGATGAATATCGATCGGTTTTAGGCCTTTAGCACCAAGAAATCTTATAACAGCCCGTCCTTCACAGTCGGCGGGACTCACGATTATCGGAGGCATCTTAAACACTCAGTGAACAACGTAAACAAGGAAGAATTAGACTGTAATGGTGTCAGTGCGTAGGCAGGAGATGCAGGTACCCAGTGCGCATGCGCGGAACGCCGACCGTAGCGCTGCAGCCACGGTGTGACAAAACGGTACTTACTTAAAAAATACGCCTCGTACGTCGAAGAGCCAAAGAAACTGGTATAAGCATGCGTATGCGAACACAGAGATATGCGCTGCGGTCGGCAACGCCTGTGTAAGACAACAGGTGCCTGGCGCAGGCGTTAGACGCTTGATTTCTTTCATTATTGGCACTGACTACGACGATAAACATTTCTTCCTGTTTGGGCTGGATGCAAGAAATTTAATACTTCAACATATTGAAACCGATGAAAGTTGCGATAATAGGAATTGAATCGAATAACAATTGATTGCTGAATAGCTTTTATTTCATTCACATAATGGTAACATACATATAGGCTACGTATATCAGTGCTGTGTCAGAAATGCAACATGCAAAATCCACAGTCCTGCTGTTGAGTATATGAGCTCGAACATTCATGAACTTTATTGCAGAGATTCTTCTCAATTTCTTCAATATAAAAATGGGGACAAAGAAATGGATTATTTAGGATATCCGCCAGGTTAACCTGACTGATACAAAATATAAGAACTTCACCCGAAAATCAAAATCTGAAACTTACATCTTACCATACCTATCCTATCG
The DNA here is from genome assembly GCA_031002005.1 of Vandiemenella viatica. Lineage (NCBI taxonomy): Eukaryota > Metazoa > Arthropoda > Insecta > Orthoptera > Morabidae > Vandiemenella > Vandiemenella viatica. Next base: position 59,978,846 of record JARYHS010008075.1, on the reverse strand, counting down.
TCCTAATATAATTAAAAATTCTGAGATAAATCAAAAAACTTTAGTCGAATACAAAAACAAGCAACCGAAGTAACAAGAAAAATAATCTCCTGGTTCAACACGATTCACTTATTTTGGAACTGTGCAATGTTTCATAAAATCGTTCACCAAAATGCTGAATTTCGAAAATATTTGCCATTGGAATGATTTTAAGAAACACAAGTAAGTGAGCATGAATATAAGAAGGAAATAAAAAAGAAACATACCTATTTACGTGATATTATTGGAAAAGAGCATAATTCTTAAATTTTTTTTACGTTCCAATGCTAATTCGTGATTCATTGTTTAACAGGTGTACATATTTTCTCCAAAGTTCAAAGACGTTCCAAGTGGAGCGATACTGTAGCTTGTTGTTAGGTATTACGCTCTAAAAACTTAAGATACGTTGTTCGAATGCCGGTTATTCCTAGAAAGTTTACGCGCATTCGATACGACCCATTACTATGGCTTAGTTTGCTCTGTGCGTACGAAATACTCTGTCAACGCAGTTTAGATTCCTTAAAAATTTACAAGTCCAGTCCCAAAAACAGGGAGAATTTGTAAGAAATCGAAACTTTGTTTGTTGGCTGACGAACTACCCTCAAGGTCCTCCTTGCGAATATTATCACACGCTCTTGTGTGTTGGTTCTTTCTTAGGGCTTTTGTTTTTCCCTATAAATGTGTCACTGACAGAAGATACGATTGCTCCAGTATTTTGACTTATAGTAGGCCTGGAAAGCGTTACGATTTTACTATTTTTGCGTATATGGTGAATAGTACTACTCGCGAGGGTCCGGAGCAGTTACAAGAAGTCTGTAGTGATGGACTGGTGAGTGTTCGTTTATCTGTCTTTGTGATTCGCAGAATTTCAGACAGTATCAAGAGACAGAATGTATATTTTAAATAAGATTAAAAATAACATCCCCGAAACTCATCATAAGAAGACTGACATAGCCCTCTAACTTGTGGATACATTGAATCAAGTTACAACTGTTAGAAATAACAGTATCCAGAATGTTCATCTCCCTTTTATCATCAAGATACTGGCCATAACGTCTTCCCCAAAGTGTGATAACTGCGTGTGGCATAACAAGGCTGCTGATAAACGTGAAATACTGGTAAAAATAATGGTAACATTGAGTTCATTTTTGTTTACTACAGGTTAGCAAACCACGAGTACTGGAGTGTTAATCTAAGATTTTACTGTACATTGCATTTTTACTGTCCTTTCACCTGAAACCACATAGCCTGCCTGCATGGTCAGTTTCTTTTAACGACTGTCACGCGTCTCAGTTGTCACGGAAATCGTGACAAAAATCGCACACTCATCTATCTTTCAAATAACTTGTTCTACGCTTCAATGAAACGAATTGTCACATGTAAAGATTATGGTTATGTGAATTAGAAGCAACGAAAAAGAATCCAAATAAAAGTCTGGGATCACTCCAGTAGACATTTTCATTTTTATTTACGTAATTACTTTTATTTCAAATGTTACTCTCAACAAAACGTATACTTTACTAAGTGCCACAGAATGTTTGAGGAGCAGGAAGAACTGGAAATCAGAGATTTTGAGAAGTCAATGAATAGAAATATCTATTAATGCCACGGAGTATGATTTATACTCCCTTAGCTACCGAGTGGAATACTGATTTACTTCTTACTGTGCAATCTTAGTAGTTCTTGACAAGTTTATACATATTCATAACATAATAATCGTTCTTATTTATAATCAAATGAAACTCATGACTTGACTAGTTAACACTGTAGACTGAGTTGTCCCGGTTTAAGGCAAAGAAGTTGGAATATCCTTTGAGGTATGTACAGGACGCATGAGTTGGGGTGGTCGGTTTGAAGAGACAAATTTGGTAACTAGATGATACAAAGCCTGAAAGATGAGCCAACTGTTGTATACCGTTCAAATTATTTGAAAAAAGACGAGTAACTGAGTGAGATGATACAAAACACCGTGGAGCGGCGTTTCTCAACCTTCTTCAACCGTGGGTCCAGTAAATTGCCCCAAAAATAATGCTGCGGACCACTAACTTATATGGCCACAATTTTTTTAAATCTAAATGTATATTACTAACATTTGGGACATATTACATGGTACCGTTATAACATGGTAAATCTTTAAGCATGTTTCAAATCCCTACGGAGACACAGTTATGAAACTCGAAGTTAACTATAAAAACTTAATTGCATGTTGAACAGACTTTTAATATGAATAATAATGTTATTATTGGCTGGAGGCTACACTGTACCATCGACCTACATGTTCAAAATAAAATAAAAGACACTAGACCTTGCACATTTTGTTTTTGTTTACTTTACCAGTCTTGAGTTACCAATCCTACCACGTACATGACTTCAAAAACGGTAATTTATTTAATCCCTAGACAAACGGCCCCCTTGCAGCTACAATGCTGTCCTAAACTCATACAGGAGATGCTAAATGTTCGCCTGGTCATTGAAATATTCGTGGCTTCCAAGAGGTTGGCTCCCAGTTTACACGCGCTTACACAGTACGAGTACTGTCTAAAATTTTATAATATTCTTCCTGCGAACCACTGGAACCATCTTCTTGGACCACAGGTTCAGAAACTATGCTCTAAACAAAATTTTCCTAAATCATCTAACAATATCCGTTAACCACATAACACGTATTATCCCGCTACGACATATCACCCCGATGTTAATCGCTAACTATAGCACTTTATTAAGTTAAAACGAGGCCGCATTCCTTAGGATGCAAGGTAAGGATTTCAATCTCGCCGTGATTTCATACCGCAAGACATTTGCTGGATTTGCGTCAATTCGTGGGATCCAGCAAATGTTTTTAGAGATTTATCAGATTAAATAATAACTGTATATATAATGAATTAATAAATCAACTTTAATATTAAATAATAAAAATTGAGACTTAGAAATATTTTAGCTAGATTCTTATTCTATGGTGTACGCTGTGTGGAGCGGGAATACCCTTCTCTGCCGCTGGACCTATGCGCAGTTTTTGAGAAATAATCAATGCTATTTGTTTCTTCAAAATCCACGAGTGATTTGCGGCTAATCTGGTCGTGATGAATGATGAATTTGACAAGGAGATGCTATTTACCTAGAGGAAGGACATAGGATACTATTTTATACACAGATAATACATATTGTCGTGGAATTATGAAAAATTAATAGAACTGTGAAAGATGGACGCATAATATTCAAATTTTGAATCAATCAGCGTATTAATTTTTAAACCGATTGCATGTTCATTTCATTTCTTTGTCTTACGTATAAATACCATTTAAAGAGATTTTTTAACTGCTTATTGCGTAGTACAGTTCAGCGCAAATCAAAATTTAAGTTTATTAACAAACTATACACTAACTGCCTGCGAGAGAAACACAGCCTGAGCGAACGATTTAACATTATAGACATACACACGCACCCGTCTGCCTCTTACCATTCGATATGTTATAATTCATGACTAAATCTGTTATTCATACCTGAAAAATGTATCCTGTATCTTTCTTAATGATACAAATTATTTCCTTGTCAAACTCCATCAATATCGGATTAGCCCCATTTAGTCATCAAAACGTTACATAAAGATAGAGACTTACTTTTGCATTTATAACATTATTAGTGTAGATCACACGCAAAATGCCTGCGAGAGAAACAAAGCCTGACTGACCTGTATAGCTTAAATAAAGTAAAGGCTTACGGCACTGTACGGCAACCTACGATTTTCCACACGTTCCACCACCAACTTATGGGACCCACATTTTACCATGGAATCCTTACGACGGAAGTCTTGGCTCATACGATGAAAGACAATTCTTAATATTTTTTTACTCCCCACGGGATTTGAACTGGAGCCCACACTGGTAACTTTATAAAGGAAGCACCTTATATGCTGCGCTACCAGCCCACTCTGTCAGCAGACATTACAGACACTTATACATACTATGCGTCCATCTTTCACAGTTCAGTTAATTTTTCATAATTCCACGACAATATGTATTATCTATATAGAAAATAGTATCCTATGACCTTCTTAAAGGTAAATAGCATCTCCTTGTCAAATTCATCACGATCAGATTAGCCGTTTAGCACTGAAATCGTAACAAACAGACGGACACAGAGAGAGACCGAGTTACTTTCGCATTTATAATATTAGCATAGAAGTTAGAATTTTATGACCATTGTTACTCGGTACCTTAATAAATAGTTATAAAATCCTATTGAATAGACAACATAATTCAAGTTATAGTAACGCATACAAGGAAAACAAACTGTAGTTATTATACATTCGTAAATTCGTAAAAGTGAACATTCGTTAACGCGAGTCGAATGTCAACTGGAAGGGTATAGTGAATCAGGGCAATCCAGCCAACCGAGTCCGAGTTGGATTAGAAAGCGACGGCGGGACGATCTAGTCGAGAAGAATGAAACACTTTTTCGCGAGATTTTATGAATTACGAATTTGTGCGGATCCACCACATTGCCAAATGCTGTGGGATCCCGCGGGATTGCAGCATCCCACGGGATTACTGGTTTGCAATCTATAATGTGAGGTCGAACCACCGTCTGCTCATTTAGATTTCTCTTTTCATGATTTCAATAAATCATTTTATGTGAAGGTTGGAATGGTTCAGTCGGAAAGCTGTGACCGAATTCCCTTCCATTCCTTGTGCCAAATAATTTCCCGGTTCTAAACTCCTTGACGTCGACAATGCACAACACCCTGACAAGAAAAAGAAGAAAAATAAACTAAAATGACAACGGAAAGTTGCAGTGGGCTGTCATTCATGATTCTATCTACCTATACTGTCACTAAATTTTGAGAACTATTAATGTCGTATGAATCGCAATATAACGAAGCATCTTATCAAGCCCTTAGTAGGCGCAAAGGAAGAAAAAAGCAATAGGCAGTAGTCGAGCTACAGCCGTCCTTATTTCCGTGAATAGGATTCATTGAACGGTACATTTACGCAAGTCCACAAATTATTCATCTATTTCTTCCTTTCTTTCTTTTAACACTGTTAAATACTTCCATTATTATAAAAGTTTCTTTTATTTGCTGTGTTCTTAAATGCAATTTTATTTGAATTATACGTGACATAGATGTGTGGTTCAAGAGAGTAGTGTACCTTTTCCTTTCAATCGTTCGCAAATTTATTCCTTTTGTAGTTTGTTTGGTCAGTTTCTATCCTATCCTGTAAAGTCTAAATCAGCTCTGTACTTCTTAGTGGTTTTGGTATACTATGAAACTACTTTAGATATATTTTACCACTTTTTTCTCCTTTGCCATCGGCATTTTCACTAGCAAGTAAGCCAAACTTTTACAGACTTGATTCATAGAACTCAGTTACACATCAAATTGTATATTGAAATGTTAGTGAAGTGACCGTCACTGAGGTTTACGAGGTTCAAACTGCTGTACAAAGCGTACTGAATATTCGTCATCAGAGCTATATTGACATGACGTCACCGTAACCGCGAAAGGAGGGGAGGGTTTTAATTTAGTGGAGATAATGAGGGAATTTGTTTTCTATAGAACCTCTTCTTTCAGTTATGCGGTTCTAGATATACAGAAAATTTTCAGGAACACTACTTCATTACACAACTTTTCTTGGTAGCACATCCCGCCTATAAATACATACTGCTATTGGTTGTAGGTCAGCAGAAACTTTTGTTTTTTGTGATGGATATGAGGCCAAGTACGTAAGACATTACCTAAGTACCGCAAAAGCGAAACCCGAAATCCCAGTTCTGCTCCTCGGCATCGAAAGCGAGTTTGCCGCGGCCGGGAGGTAGATGAATAATTAGCGAGGGCAGGTGGCGAGTGAATCAGCCCGAGGACTCGTTCCGCGAAGCTCCGAGGGACTGGTTCCTACCGTTCCTGGCCCTCTCCTCACACGCGGTCCCGGCACCTGCGAATCCGGAGGGCCCATGTGTTCGTCCGTTGCCGTACAAACGCTTGACACTTTTACGATTGACATGAACAAAGCCCTTGACTGTATCATAACGTTACCAGAATTTAGCCTTCAGAGGACGAACGTGGAGTGAATCTGTCTTTGTCTACATAAGCATTAGGATCTCATTCTGGTAGCTCGTTCGATTATGTCGTTAGGAGTGATAACCGAGTGTCGAGTGAAATGATGAGAAATAAATGGAGCATCTACAACTTCCTTGAACTAAATGCACATCGACTTTCATTACAGGTGCCAGCGAGAACAGACAAAAATATCAACTAATGGCCTTGCACTTAAAGAAACCGATTCTTCGCCTAGGGTGTAGTTCACACTGAGCCAGCTACTAAAGAGATAAGAACATAGTTATGGCCTGTGAGATCAGTGAAATACAAGGATTGTTTTGGTCACCATCTACATTTTTTTTGCTTGTGAATTTAATAAATACTGTTATAATGTAAAAAAAGGGATCAAGGTGCTTGCTTCGTAAAGTTTCTATGTCCAGTCCCCGGATTCAAATCCCGGTGGGGTCACAAATTTTTTAATAGTTGTGTGTGATCAGTTGAGCTACCGTACGCCAAAACGTTCCGAGGTTAGAATTACACCTTAATATGTCTCCTTCGGATTGTGGAAAAACATTCATGCAAAATGTCTACGAATTCTATTGAATTGACTCCACCGACGCAGCTTCTCTAGCGACGTAGCTTCTCTTCCACCATGTTGTCAGGATTCCAGTGACCAAGGAACAGAGAAAAACTTTATTCGGTAAAACATTAAATGATTCTGCATTCATTTTATTGTTGTAACAAATCCTCGATAAGTTTTTCATGTTTTACTTGACATGCACGACAGAATGAATTGGAAAAGTTGCTATCAAAACCACCGAGCGTGGGGGGAGAGTGGTAATACTCTGGTCTTGCTTTTGGGAGGATAGCGTTCGAATCCCTGTCCGGCCATCCAGATTTGGGTTTTCCATAGTTTACCCAAATCACTCTGGCGAATGCCGAGATCGTTCTTTTAAAAGGTCATGGCTGAATTCCTTCCGGTTCCCTGCCTGCAGTCCTTCCACGTATCTAGTTACCACGACGTGGACGAGGCGTACAGTAATAATCAAGGAAAGAAAAAGGAATCGAAAGCGGTGTTACCACGAGTGGTTTAGCGCCACCATCGTCGATATCATATACCATATAGTAATCGCTTTAAAATATTCCCATTATAAAAGACTTCCTCAACCTCAGGACATCAAAGGTGCTAATTTTTTTTTAAGTTACATTGCTTCGTGACGGTTTGTTTTTACTATTAGTTGTGTTGCAATTGACTTTTTCCGCTTCTCTTGAGACTACAAACAGCAATCAAACAAGCGGAACGTCTTTTCTATAACAAAAAAGTGCGCGGATGAAACTGTGAATACAAATGTGCTGATTGAATTTTTGCTTCGTCTTAGCTTCCAGTATATATGTTATTCGAGTATAACAAACGACATATCCGTCTCGCACCATGAAACTGAGCGGCTTAAGAAATCGCTAACTTGCTTACTGTGTAATGTCAGGAAGGCGAATAATTTGGTCTGTAGTCATCTCGCACGTTCAGCGCGAAAACAGTTTCTGCAAAAGAACTCATCAGACACTTTTTTTTTTAAGTATTCGTTAAATTTGCAAAAAAATTCATGGAAGCAGCCAAAATGATAAGTCATATGTTTTTCTCATTGTACGTGATATAAAAAATTTCCATTAATCACAGGAATTCGGAATAATCGTACCTATTACAAACGAAGGAACTTATTACCAAGGATATGCAATTAAGTTGTATTGATTTAAAAAAAAAAATCTAACACATATTGTCAGTGTTGGAAACTCTTGAGAGAGCGGTATGGGAAGTCCGAAGATAAGACACTGTACTTCAGCATGCCTCCGTTCCAACAACTGTTTTATTAACACATATTAACTCTACAATGGAAAATAAATTGTACTGTAGCTCTTTGGCAGGTTGGGTTTAGATAATGTCGGCATGAAGAAACCACAATGTAGTCTTCACGGGTGTACCGCCGGATAGTGTTGTGGAAACAGAATATTTCGACAGCTGGCTCTGCCGTCTTCTTCAGGTGTAGAGACATCTGCAATGGTCGGCTGACCCACAGATACTGATATCCTCAGTTGTGTTCACACCCGTGAAGACTACATTGCAGTCATACGCCGGGAAAGTCTTCGTCCTTACATGAAGAAACCCTTAATCAAGGTATAAAATATTTCTTCTTTATGATAATTTGGCTGTACTGTACGTGCCCGGCTACTGGCACTAGCTGCAGATATTAAAGCCACTCGTGAAATGAATTTACATGCGTGATTAAACTGTCAAAAATTAAAAACTAAAAAATTCAAAACCCTTATTTTACATTAAAACTATCCCATACAAAAGGCAATAAAGGAAACCAAATGAGTACTTTGCCATCAAACAAAGTTTATCCAAGGTGGTAAACATTTATTAATTCACAGAACAATATCACCATGCCCACTGCTTCTTCTTTTCTACACACCCGCGCACATGCACAAGCACAAGCACGCACACGCACACACACACACACACGCATACTCGCCCACACACTCAAAATCAGAACAGCACAGCAACACTTTATATGAGCATACACGTACCAAAACCCACTGGTTAAAAAATTATACCACTCCAGTGACAAATCATGCAAACTGGCAACGACAATAGCAAATAATTTGTGATCTGGGATGTTTCGATCTAAAGTTATTGGAAAAAATAACTTGAGGAGAAGAGTAGAATTGCTAAGCTAACAAACCTTTTTTACCGATGAAAAAAGTAATCAGAAATCAATTAGCGTATATAAGTTTCAGGAACATATTTTCAGACAGTGTAAGTAAGCTGTAAGCAAAACGTAAATGGCGCTTCGTACACGAGAACTGCAGTTAGCTGTACAACTGCGGAGAAAAAAAATACTGTGAAAGCACTTCAAGCATTACTTTGTTCATTCAGCACCTCAACCGGAAAGGAGTATCTTGAGGTCAGTAACAAGTACTGCGGAACCTTAGCGAAGAAATTGATTTCTGAAAATTTGAAACGATTGGTTGTGAAATAGTTTTCAGTTTACCAAAAATACTTGAACGGAAAGCACTTCATGAACTTAATGAGAATTTCATCACTTTATGGCACTTTTTGAATGGAACTTGGCAACAACTAGTCAAAAACTGGAATAATTACTGTGAACTGTCCTGCATTTCTTTCTGCATTAATGTCAACTATGTTCTTTGGAGTTTCAAAACAAACGTTACTTAAAATTATTCATTGGGAAAATTTGCCTTTGTTACCTAATTCTCGAATAAAATGTGTCTACCGTCTGTGATATTGAAAGATAGATGGTAATAATTAAAAAAAAAATAGCCGCTTTCATCGTATTTCTGCGCATGTGTTACAAACGCGTTACTAGTACAATATTTTGTTCTTTCTTGAGCACTGTCTTTTTTTAATTACGTCCTGTTTTAAAAAAATATTATTTTGAAGCAATCAATCTTCCACTCTCTCGAAAAAATGAGTTAGTTAATCTTCAAGAAACATCGAACTGTTGGAGATTTATCACGATTAAGTTTCAATCATCAACCGGTTTACTCAAGAAGTCCGAAGTTCATTATTTATAAGCACTTTCTTTTTGTTTGCGTTAGAAACCAAATATTGGAATTCCCCTTACCTTACTGTTCCAACTCGTGATGTTTCCGTTTTCCATGTCAGTGAATTCGTCATCCGAAAGCGGGATTACAGTTAGAGACTGGACTGCGTCGATGTTTGGCACTTTTGCAACATCTCCGACTGAGCTGCGCTTGAGGAAGGCAGCGCCGCCGCAGACCTGTTTGCGAGCTTCAGTAGGTCAGTGTCAGCAACCTTTAGTTGCAAAAATGTTGGCGCCGTGTTGGAAAAAAACAAAGTCTGAGCGGAAATATACGGCCTTCGAAGGAGGCAAATTATGCGATTCCTACCAGCCAAAAGAAACGATTTATCTCTGGTGAGAAATACTGAAGGGTACACCCACAGTTTATCTTGAAAAATGTATGGAGCAGGGTTGTTTAATAATAAGCTGAAACTGTGGCAAAAAAATAACAATAAAACACTAGAGGGTTTCTTAACAAAGATGGAATTACTGGAATCTGTGAATTATAAAAGACACTCCTTCCCTATAACAACAAGGATGACATAAATAGATATATGGTCTACAATAGTGAGCCTTTCAAATACTCCTCATTATTGAAAAAACTGAGGAGAAAGAAAAAATGAAAAGATAAAATGAGTGACAGAATTTCATGTTACAAATTGCTTAAACCGTTTTTATTAAAAAAAAATTTAACTGCTTTACGTCTCTCAACAGCGAGGTCTTTAGAGACGGGAAAGGATAGGGGCAAGGAATGTGAAGGAATTCGGCCATGGCCTATTTAAGGAAGCCCGGACGTTTTTATTACTAGCGGAAGGTAAGAGTCCACTAGCCATTATCCATGTCATGGTATTCAAAAACATTTTTATTTCTGTGCAGAAAGTTTGAACTCATAAAACATTAATTCTACGCTCACCAATGTAAAAACGAAATATCAATTGATATATTCTTTACAGAGTGAAGGTTTGGTGTGTGAGTTTGAAAGTGCGTATTTGTTATGTTGTATGTCCGCGTGTGAGTTATTTAGACTTGGTCCATGCATGATTGCATTACGTCTGAACGTGTTTGTAGGTGTGTGAAAGTCTGAATGTGTTTGGATCGATGTGTTTGTTAGTGAGTTAGTGTGCTCGTGTTTACGTATGATGGCAGATGTGTGTATTGACAAGTTTTGGTGGATATCTGAAGGTATGTGGCCAGGTATATATGCGTCAGTCAATTGGTTGATGCATGTAAGTAGTGGCGAGGTGTCTTTGTCCGTGGGTGGTAAATTGTTGTCTGAATGTGTGTGTATATGAGTAACAGAAGGTCTCTGGTTGTGTGTTTGCCATGATATTGTACTGTTAGCAGAAAAGGTGGGTGAAGCTATTTGGACTACGAAATTCAGTAATGCAACCTAATTTTGAGTGGCTTTAGTGGTTTGATGAAAGAGCTTCTAATCGGCTGCGCAATCAGCATTTGGCGTAGCCGTCTATACTAATCCAGTGATCATGCAGGGTATAGCATTTAACTTGGAATGCGAACTACTGAAGCATAATGACGAACTTCACATACACAAAGCAAGCTTTGGTGGATGTGAAAGGCGTGTTAAGAATCTTTGAAAATCCCTCTCCAGATCGAGGGCCTTATGATGGCCAGTGCGACCATTAAACCAATGTTACATGGCTAGGAATTTGAAGATGTGGGTTAGCCGCTACATCCAGAGGGATTGACTGGCCGTAGGCCCTAGCTTTGACTACCACATTTCTTGGCTTTGCTTGTCATTTATGGGACTTGGAATTGTCTCTACCACTGCGATGATTTGTAATATCTGTGTTACTGAAATCGTGCTTAGCAAGAGAGTTTGCAGCAGTCACATAACACGAACCACTTCCAAGATTGTAAAAGGAGAACAAGTATGACTAGAACCAGATATACACGTCCTATGCAGAAATACTTGTTGCCCTTTACTATTTCGGTGTACAATGGAAGGAAGGAGGGAAATTCTAAACACGGGAAGGAAAGCAGGAATAATAAAAGAAGAAAGGAAACAAGGGAGAAAATTGTTCAATACTTCAAGTCTCGAACACAGGAGAGCTTCGTATCACTGTGTAAAGTTTAATGGAGGTCTGTCAGAGCGCGGCCTAGGAGATACTAGAAGCAACGTGTCAGTCACCTGATGAGTAAAAATCATGGCAGTCTAGCCAGGACACGTGATCGAAAACGTAAATATTCTGTGGCGTAATTATTTCTAAAAAAAAAAAAGTAATTACGGCAACACATTAACGGTGTTCTTCAAAAGGTCGAATTTATTAGAAGGTTTAAGTAGCGTGAGCAGAGTGGTCTGGTGGCTCCGCGGTGATGGCGTCTGACTGGAGGTCGGAAGGTTCCCTCGAATTCCTGTCTCCACAGGGATTTTCTAAGGCGCTTCAACCGACCTTCACCTCTGGCATAGCTTGTTGTGTAATGTGAAGTATGCCAGAAAGCTTCGTGGTTCGGATTCCACGTTAAACTGTAAGTCCTCTGTACCCGGTAGAATTTCCGGGTTAGGTTACGGCGGCTACTATAGGGGCGGAATGCGCAGCCAATAGAAACCCTGTCACCAGGTCAATACGACAAAACGGAATTATTATTATTATTAGCGCGACCTCATGAGCATCAGCGTTGACAGATGGAAGCAATAATTAAAAAGCGCAAATTATTTAATAATATTTTAATAACAATTATTTAGATTATTAGTAATGTTTATATATAAACTAACGATAAATTAAAGTTGATTGAAGGACTTCATTTTGAAATACGTAGTTAGCAGCATTCGAACAAGGGGATCGAAGACGTGGGTGTGGTACTAAGACAGGTGAAATGTAGCTTTTGGGAGGCGCAATGTCGTTTTCTCCTCCTTCAAATGACACGACATCAGAAGTGCTTCCATTTTGTATTACGTGATATATCCGCGCCGCATTTAACGGTAATTTACAATATTAACCAAACTGGGCTCGCACACGTCGTATCTACCCTTGGGGTAAAATCAAGACCTCTCGGCAGTGTATATGGAGTGAGGGAATAAGACACAGTCGATGACATTCATCTGTCGCAAGGGGATGTAAAAGTTGACACACTTTTGTTGCTTTCCGAAAGAGAAAACTTTCGCCCACTCCAATTTTTACAATTTTATTTACAATATACTGAAGTCATGCAAATAAAGGAATACCATCTTAAGTTAGTCAAATTCTCCTGGAAGGAGAAAAATCGCCAACGCCTCTGTCAATCGGTATTGCGATCGTCATCATCCACTAAGAGACAGGATTGAATCGTTCGGAATAGATCACCTGTAGGTAGAGTTATACCCGTAATACTCTTGACTAAAAGTCTTAACAGTATACTTATTTCCATCTACTGAAGAAAGAAGCGGATTTTTAATGGTAACTGAAGAATTTTCATATAATTTCCTATTAAAAAGTGAGAAGTTCATACAATCAGATTTGGCTGGAGCGCAGTTTAAGTTATATAGAACTTTATCCTTTGTATCTTCCTCATTCATATCTATTGTTTACTTTATGAAGCAGAGAGTCTGAACTACGTAGTCAACATAATCGCCTGTCTTCTCGTAGCAACAGTGGGATTTGTACAGGGAGTAGGAGGAACCTCCGTCGTTTGTTCGGTTGTAACCTAGATTGATCTGGAGCACCTGGCGGCTTAATTTTCAGATCTGCGTTACAATCACAGCTCTCGGAACTTCGCATCTAGCACGATCGAAACCACGCTACTCTCTACGGTCTCCTACGGCCACTCAAGCGAAGCAATGAGCCTCTCCATGGGCAACTGCACAACTGTTGCCTGCTACCGCAGCGACCACGCGGCAGCTAAATCAGCAAAAGTTACGCGACATTACACAAGGAAATTCACAATTGAAGCAGAATCTGGTTAAAGTGCTAAGTAATATCGTCACCTAGTCTTTTTGCCTCTCTTTTTTCTTCCAAATACAAAGTTTATAGGTGCCTGTGTCTATCCATAGTTATGAAAAAAGGTATAGGGGACCTACAGTTTAACGTGGAATCCGAACCAGGGAAGCGATCCGGCGTACTTCACATTACACAGCAAGCTGTGCCAGAGGTGAAGGTCGGGTTAAAGCCTTTTGAAAATCGCCACCGAGAGCTTAACCACTTAGCCACCATGCCGCTCCTATAGTGATGTACGCCGTGACATTATTGTGAAAAAAGTAGAGCTGTTAGTATCGTATTATTTACACAACCAGAAATTATTTACTGCTGATTCGTGTGACGGCTTTCAAGTATTCGCTAATGTATGACCCCGTATAACACTTTGATGATCAGCATGTTTGGTTAATACCTTGTGTTTTGGATTTATCGTTTAACCATAATAATCGATTGGTAGTGAATAACAATCTGGCATCGCATTCGGAAGGATACAGGTTTGAATCCCTATGCGGACATCCAGATTTCGGTTCTGCATGGCATGGCGAATGCGGAAGCCGAAGGCCGAATTACTCCCTGTTGCTTGCTTCAGTCCTTTCCCGCCTCTAATAACCTCGACGTGGAAGAAACGTAAAGCATAAACAAAATAAATAAATGAAATAAAAACAAGCAATAGTCTCTCGAAGGCTCTGAAACTCAAATCCCTCACTTTTCTGGTACATTCTCTCATCATCTCCAGTTAGTGAAGGATTTTAAATCGTGGTCACACAGCTGAGACTTCAAACAAGCAAATCCTTCCGCACCCAGTAATCATTATGAAATATCTTCAGATTTTTATATGTTCTATCGTTTCCGGTGTCATGGCTGTAAGATTTCCAATACAATCTTTTCACAAAAATTTAAGAAGAAGGCATTATTGCTCTCTTTATCTCTTAAAATTGTATATTTCTTTTGTAGCCAGTTTTTTTTTTTTTTTTTTTTTTTTTTTTTTTTTTTTTTTTTTTTTTTAATTTTTTTTTTTTTTAAGGATATATAAATTTTACTTCTATTCTGAGTTATTTTTGCAATTAAAACATGATAAATGTTTTAATTTCAAAATTATAACGAAGTATGAATGTTTGCTGTTAGTAACCTGTACTGCCAAGCGGAAAAAACACTTGTTCCATTCAATTTTTTATCTATGGACAATAAAGTAATAATAATCCAATGTCTCGTCTATATCTGCGATTGTAATGAGCGAGGATTTGTCTGTTTTTTGTTCATTGTTCTAAGCTAGTTTCTGTGGAGATCACTAAAAACAGAGACAAAGGTGACGTTTGACGTTTCGTCCTTGTAGATGCAGCATTTACACACTACGCTTTGCCACGTGAGGTCACTGCGAAGACTGCAATGACCGATAAGCCGTAAAGGCAAACTGCAGAGCAAGGTTCCTTTCTAACGTTGGCATTAAAACAAATCACTTTCGCAACTACTTATTTGGCCTTATTTGCACGCACGGCTGACAAATCATAACTTGACGCTTCGCAGCGTAATTGCTACCGACAAATTTGTCAAGGGCGCATAATATGAGCGCAAGACTAACTAAAACTAATTACGGAAACACCAGTACAACTAATAACTTTCGAGTAGAAATCTTGATCATGAATATCCCAGGAAAGATGTTTGATAGCACTTGGTAACTGAGAAAAACTTTTGTTTGATCGTTAGAATGACACGTGATGATGGCGAATACACCTATCGGCTGCCAAACTACAATGAACTCATAAAAAAATCTCATTTCGTTTATAATCGTCATGGTCTTCATCATTAGTTTTAAAAAGTATTCATAGAGTAAAGGTGTAATTGTTATAATTATTACTCCTTATCGTTGGATAAATATTCGCGTATCTCATATTGTCTCATGTTATCAGTTTCATTTGTTAAAATTGTGTAATCAGGTTAAATTATTATTTTCTCTGCAGTACAGAGAGGAGATTTTCTGATATATTTTTAAATTTCTTTTTGGTAGAAGAGTATAATAATTTTCGTCGGTAGTCACAGATTTTTTTTTTTTTTTGTAAAAAAAAACTCGCTCTTGTTATTATTGGAGATTTTGTACGCGTCAACAGCGTGGTCATTTCCACCCTCATCTCTCTGTGGTGGAACTTACAGATCTGATCTTGACAATATCAAAGTCTTAAAGAATATCGTAAATGCAGAAATTTATTAATATAAATTGTAAAGTACAAATTCTACAATTCCCAAACAACAAGGACGCGTTTTCCATCTACGACTGGTCACGCCATTGACTTGGAAAATAAAAGTTCTTTTGAAAGAAGTCCATAAGCCGAGGTGGATAAAAGAATCCTTAATAAGATCAAAGAGAACTGCATCTTAAAACGTCGTGATCCGAAGAGAATAACAGCCACCGCGATCCCCACCAAGTCACCCAACCACGTGACAGCTGCGCTCTCCTGATTGGCCAGGCTGTTCATACCTCCCAGAATACTGAACGAGAATGTGTGAAACGCATGGGGTAGAAGAAGACCGAAGTAGATTGGCCGAAACTTCAACATTTAGCACTAGTAGGCGGGAACTATTTGTTCCGGCCTCGGAAAACTTCTAGGCACGGTGTGACATATGCTTTACCTTCTGTAAGGTGAGCCACTGAGGTTTTTTTTTTTATTCAATAAAATTATAGAGATTGATTTATTCCGTAGTAGTGGATACTGTTAATGGAAAAAAACAGACTGAGACTATTTAAAATCAATCAAATAATTTAAGCAAGTAGGCCTAGTTTGTGAACGGTATGTTGAGATCGAGAGATTATTCAACTTAGGAGGAGATGCAAAAAAAAAAAAAAAAAAAGTAGATTAACACCGTACACAGTGACAAAATGGGGTTAATATCCACACAGTTCTACTTCATTTATATCAAAAAAGTGTTTTTAAATTATGTACTGTTCACGTTTCTTCTTCTTATTATGTAAAATTTCTTTATTTTTTATTTTACTTCTGTAAGTATTCATAATTAATTTACTCTATGTACTGTGTATTTCTGCAAACGTTTCAATAGTTGCTGATAAATGGTGGAACAGTAATCTCATTTAGCGTTCCATTGTTCCTTTCCGAAAGTTTGCATTTAATGGCAGGAGAGCACATTCAGCCTACAACCAGAGATCGCAAAGAGTTGTCTCAAAGCGAATGCTCCCGATGTCGTATTGTATTAATTTGAATTACATCTTACTTGAGATTTAAGAATTATTTATTCTGTTATTGTGGGACTGTATAAAATAGTTCATAAAATAAATTATTCCTCGATCTATACTTACGTGCATCGCCTCACCGTCTTCTAGTTTAATTGAAAGTTACTATACTACAAGATGGACAATCATACATATTGTTTTTCGATCAACTAGCAGGTGAGAGAACCACAAAAACTAACTGCAGTCAAATGACATTTAGTTATACGTTTAGTTTGGAATGAGAATAATTATTAATATCTGTAATTAATTAAGGACATTTATTAATAATTATTAAACATTCCCGACATATCTGTAGAAACAATAAAATTGTTTCTGAGCAAATTTTCAATTTCTTACTGTGCATCTGAATTCGTATGGTTTCATATTCTTTAAAACCTTGGGTAGTGAGCTTGCTGACTACAAAGAAAGGGTCTGTAAGCAGACGCAACACTTTTGCATGCGAAATGTTAACGACAGCCTCCTGTTCTCATATTACAGCAACAGCCAGCGTTTACGAGTGAACGAAATGTCTAAGCATAATGCTTGTAAACACTAGGAGACGCGACACCGCAGTCTACACAGCTCACTGATGAGAAAACACAGCACAGCAAATGTAAATAGTACCTGGAAAACATAGAAATTCCCAAACATAACAGACAATCCATAATCGCAACATGCATTGTATTTTTACTTACTTCTATCTTCATACAAACCTTAAACCGCCGTTGGTGGTATTCACCAAAACTTTATTTCCAATGTTGCTATTACATCAGTATGAAACATACTAACAATTTTTTTTACGAACCTTTTCGAGGGATAAATCACATTACTTCAGGCACTTTTACAATCTCTTATATCTAGAAATGCAACAAGTCAGGAATTTAAATTTTAAAAACTCCTCTTTTCCGCCATGTAGCTTTAGAAAGTGTACATTAACTGTGTCTCATCAGAGTTAAGAAATTCTATACTTCCATGCATATGTTTTGCCACAATTTTTTATGCACCCGCAAGACAAGAGGACTAGACCGGCTGCGGTAGCAGTGGCTGCGCGTACAGAGGGTCGACGGTTTAGTCCAGGCTTGGGCATTTGCGGATTTAATTAAGTGTTTTGTTCCTCCTGTGTTTCCTACGCTTGGAAAGTAACAAAACGCTTGGAACGAATGAAAACCTCAATTGTGATTGTATAAATTTAAAAATATATAAGTCGGCAAAATTCCATTACATATATACAAGTAGAACAGGTAAATACTGAGCGTGGTGGGTGAGCGGTTAACGCTCTGGCCTTGCATTCGGGAGGAAACCGTTTCGAATCCCCATCCGGGCATCCAGCTTTAGATTTTCCCCAAATCACTCCAGGCAAATGCCGGGATGCATCACTCAAATGGCCATGGCCGAATTCCTTCCCGTTCCTTGACTCCAGTCCTGTCCCGCCTCTAATGACCTCAACGAGGCGTAAAGCCATAAGTAAAAAAAAAAGGAAACTGAAAATGTTATTTAACGTTTTTTCCCCCTAATATTATTAGGTGTGTTTTTATCAAGGAACTCATGACCATGTGACATAATTTTACTCTATCTTTACGTGCTTTTATCGGTCTCCCAGACGATGTAGATCAGCGTTGGTATAAGCCTTTCTGCCGGTTGCCAGGTTAGACAGCTTTAGGGCACTATGAATCCAAAATATCCACTAGAAAACATCATGATATTTATTTTCAGTCTGAACGCTTGAATATAACGGAAAAGAATCAAACAATTTCTTTATTAAAGTAAGTCTTTTTTCCTTCCTAGGATTTTTTTTTTCATATATATATATATATATTACTGCGGCTTATTACAACTGCGGTTTATTGTGACAACTGCGAAAGTCAGAAAAATGAATTTCAATTATAAAGCTAAATTCTGAACTAACAAACCTATATCGATAGTGCTTAATCGGAACTTTTCTATTTATAATACAACTGAATTTGTTTGATCTAAACGAAGGAGGAGATCTTTATCTACATTCGCACATTTTAAGCCCCCTTGAATTGAACGTGTGACGTAGTTGATAATCTTAGTGAATGCCTGATCACAAAATCATATCAGATTTCTATGACGATTAATACTAGAAATTTTCGTGTGTATTTCAAGCGTCAAAGCTCTCAAATAAACCTTAGTATTAGGTTTAATTCTTGGCTCTGATGGAGATATTCCCCCAAGATCTTATTATTGAGGTGATCCTGAAGCTAATTCATACACATTCTTATTGCGTT
This sequence comes from Vandiemenella viatica, assembly GCA_031002005.1. Taxonomy (NCBI): domain Eukaryota; kingdom Metazoa; phylum Arthropoda; class Insecta; order Orthoptera; family Morabidae; genus Vandiemenella; species Vandiemenella viatica. The sequence goes on along the minus strand of JARYHS010008075.1, from coordinate 59,959,815 downwards.
CTTACCATTACATCAATAGCATGGTCATCTTGAATGATTTTCTTGCGATAGTGTAAATCCTCAATGAAAGGCAGTCGAAGCCTCCTTACGTCGAATATCTCTGTACACACAGAACTATAAGATGCGACTCCTGAATTTTGATTACCTATACCCAATTGATAAATATAATCAGAAGAAGACGTTCATCATATTCAGCAAAAAGTAATTACTTTTGTTTCAAAAGAAGTTTTTTTTAGTTATAGTAGGCTGTTGTTATTACAGGAATTATTTCGAGCGGTTAAGTTCTTGTTGCTCTATTAAACATCTTTGTAATGGCTGTTTATAAAAACAGTCCAGCTCATACACGTGGATTCCTGTTGCCCCATCGCTTTTCAAGAGAATCCCAGATATTTGGCCTTAAACACACCGAAGTTTGGAAGAAATAAATTTGCAGAACTACAGTTGTCTACCGTATCTACTCTACGGGCAAACAACATGATCGGCGGAATTCATTACTGTAAAAAAGTACTGAAAAGAATGCCAAGAAATAGAGTTAGGCTCACCTATTACTTAAGAATTAATAGTTATAGTTAGCCTTTGTACACCATATTATCCGGAAGTTCATTGTTTTGAGTAAAGACTATAAACTGTACTTAATTCTAATAACAGTACTTATTACTTTTCCTGACAAATTTCCCCATATCCATTTCCTAAGACTATTTCTATTAATTTCTCGTTGTTATTTAATGTTTTCGTGTTAATCAACAGCGATAACATTTTTCGACACATTTGAAGGGTCCGTTCACTAAAAGCAGTTATTTACACAGATGATAGTAAAAAATTTCGACGCTTATATATTGAGCTTGATTAAACATTTTGCTGTCTAAAAGGATATTCAAAACGTAATCCTTGAACAATAACTGAAGAGCGCTTCGCTAGAAAGCATGCTTTAAAGTGAATGTTGTGTTATTATACGTGTCCCAGTGGGGTTAGTTCAATACAGAGAAAATTCTGATGCTATGTTTACATGATTGCAAGTCCCCGGGAGCGACTTACCGGTGGCTGCAGTGGAGGGCGCTGGAAGCACTGTGCCGCGCGAGATATCTCTGACGGGAGCAACTCGACGGCCCGCCGAGAGAGCGCGCAATGCGCAGAGCAGCGGGTCCAGACCCCGCCTTTATAAGGGGCAGCGGCCTCGGCGGACCGGCCAAGGGCGAAGACGGAACTCAAAACCGACACAAGTGCTTACTGTCAGTAATATACACCATATAGAGCAATCAATCAATACTGACTATGGTAGCCTCTGTTCAAAGTGGTGCTTCCGACTACAGTGCAGTGACAGGTAGACGAGAATCGGAACAAAAGTATTCTATTCGGTTTTAATGTTCAATCCCCAGTTGTACACTTCAATTCTTCACACAGAATAAATCTGAAGACAGAGAAACACAGTAGAGAAAGAGTATTTAACTAAGAGCGTAAGAATTGACCTGCGCACCATTTTGGCTGTTACGATTCGACAGCTCGCTAATTGAGACAGCTCGGTAGGAGACAGGTAGCAGTTAGTAAACATGGAGCACTACATGATACAACAATGCTTCCTCTTTGTTATATTTTACTATCAGAATGGTGAAGTTTTGGTTGCCATTATTCGTAAAGTGCGTTAATTTTCAGTAGAACTAATGTTCCGAATTCATCAACAGTAAAAAGAATAATCAAGAAATTAGAAAGTACTGGTTCAGATTTTGATGTGAGATATACGATACGAAATCGTAGTAGTCGTCCAGAAGAAAACATCGCGACAGTGCGAGAGGTCAGGAGTCCAGGGACTCGACTCTTCATCGTGCACAAGTGAACATTTCAGCAATCACTCTTCACTGTATTGTCACTGAATATTTGCATCTCCATGTTTGCAAAATGCAATTGACTCAAGAACGTATGCCAACATTCGATGCACAGTTACCTGCGCAATACTCATATATTTAACTGATTATACAGAAGTTAGTTCGTGTTGCTGTTAAAAAGAGAGAACATGTGAAACTGCTTTTGAATACAGGTTTCTAAGCATTAACGGTGATAATGGCAGAGATGCAGCTTAGCATTCGCTTTAGGCATCTCGACGATGTAGTGGGTACTGTTAATAAGACGCTCCGGACGCCTTGACCACAGGAAGTTCGTTCCCAACCGCAGACTGACAGAACCTAAGGTACCGTTTTACACTTTTGGCTTTTGTGGACGGTAACACAGTTAAAATCTGGCGCTATATCACTCTTGTATGTTTACCATGGGGCAGAATACGTAGTGATACAAAGGATTTGAATATTATATTCGATAGAGAATTATGTGACTTTCGGTCAATCCACGCGATTACCAATCCACTTTTCGCTGTCACCAATAACAGACAGTTTGCCACTGTTGTCGGTGAAACAAATGTTAAAACACACCAGGATCCGTTTGAACATTAACGTTAAGGAACATCCGTTTTAAGTTGCCTCATGTCTCCTTCTTTATTGTTGTAGTTAGAACAGTACTAAGTGCTTGTCTTGTTGAGTGGCGTTTATTCTTTCTGTAGAGACAAGGTCTCTTTTTTATGGTCTGTAAACATTCCTTTCCTAGTAAACTAACGACCAGCTGACGGACTGACCGGGGGATTTTAATTTTCGTAATGATATTTATTAAGAGTTGGAATAATAGAAAAACTGGTGGTTGTGAGGACACGACTAAAATTTTCTGATACTGAAACGAATTGTTAACACAAATATTTTCAACCTGTGGGTCGCGATCAACATGAGGGTCACCAAGTCTAACACGGGGGGTTGCTGTCGCAAGGAAGGTAAATGTAAAAAGAAGGGATTGTAGGGAAATACAATAAAATACAAACCTTTCAGTGAGAAGGCTGTGCCTGTTTATCTACACATATAATATGCAAGTCTGTTATCTACGACGTCACCTGTCACGTCACGATGTCATTTTTCTTGGTTATGCACGTTATTTAATAACATTTCTAAGCATCCGCGAATAAATTAACTGACAGAACACTGAAAAAGTATGAATTACGTTTAAATTGTCATATCAACCATTTGATGCTAATATTTACGTATTATTCTTTTGATAAACATTAGTATTCCTTAAATTCTTTGTCCATAAATATGTAAGATAAAAATGATAATTTTCGAACATCAATGTTACCGAAAGCTTTGATTAGATTGTTTCTTAGCATGAGCCAGAATTACAACTGGCATTTGACGTTACAGCAAAGGAAATAAAAAATTCAGTTTTTTAAAAAATAATTTAAACTGTGCCCTATTATTGAAATTATTAAATCGTTTGAACGGAAATAGTTGCACACTGATCGCCAACTGTGGAGCTTACACTACAATTAAAACAAATATTACATGGCATATTGTAAGTTTATTAGATTTATTTACATGTATAATATGCCTGATATTGAAGTACTGTATTGCTTTTCTGGCGGCAAATTTAGAGTAGTATGTGGTTAGGTTTAAATGCAACTTCATCCAACATGGACCCGGATGGATACGGAAACTTTTTGTTACAGCGCAAGGTACGAGTAATTACATTGAATTTGATTTTATGACAATTCTATCTAGTTAAGCAATTGATAAGAAATTAATTGTCAGAACATTTAAAGAAAAGTATGTATTTCATTTTAATTGGCATATTAATTATCAGATTTTTTTACTGAAATCATTACGTGGTTTGAATGAAAGAAGTTCCAGATTGACCGCGATCTATGTGGCTTAAACCACAATTAAATATTACGTGGCATAGCGTAAGTTGTTAATATTAGCATCATTCGTTTTCACTGGTCGTTATTTCAGCCGATGTAAGCAGTGTTAGCCGTTAAAACATCGATCTTCATCACATCTAATAAGAAAGAAAGGTGTAAGAACCTGTGAAGATTTGAGATCAAGTTTATATCGCGCTGCATGATGACACTGACAAGCGATACAGGGAATGTTTTAATTCGTTTGTGATTGAAGCTTTGCTTTTCTAGCGGCAATATTAGCGGAATTGGGGTTAGGCTGAAATACATCCTGGTCCAAGTTGACAACTGAAGCTTTTTTTACCGTACAAGGGACGATAAATAACAATGAGCTTTATTTTGTAACACTCCTATTTAATTAAGCAAGTGCAAAGAAATGAATTACCATAACACTCCGTTAAACCCTTCGTTTTTGACGGACTTTAGGGCTATTTTTTTTTTTTTTTTTTTTAATAAATTGTAAATCGTGGTTTGTATTTTTGAGACGCAAATAACTAAAACATTTTCTAATTGGAGCATATTTCTCTCCTGCCTGTGCACAGCGTTTGATTTCTCCATCTGTATGTAGAGTATCATAGGAAGAAAATTAAATTCGTCGTTTTTTAAACCCACTGACATAGTTTTATTACGGACATGGGAGGATGGGGGAGTCACCAAAGATATTTTTACTGATATTTGGGAGAGATTAAACCAAAAAAAAATTATTTGTAAAGCGGTCGCGAATTCAGAAAGGTTAAAAAACAATGTTTTACGCTAAGCAAGATGACAGTTGCTACCAGAATGGCTTCTCTTGATTTAACTCGGATGAGAGTCATAATCTGCCAAGGGGTAGGCGTCCGTTTCTTTGCAGATAACGCGTTTTGAATATGTGAAGCGGTCAGCATGGGTATATATTTGACTTCTGTGTGCTGAAACGATAATGCATTGGCAATTACTGTGTACCACAGTGGCTGCTATTCATTCTTGACCGGTGGTTACGGTTGTACAAGGCGACACGAAGCACAGAGTGATGCTGCTAAAATTCGCATTGGGATTCAACAATCAGTTGAATAGCAGTTTAGTAATTTCAAGTAGGATCTAACTCTAAAGGACCTTCCTTCGTATCTCTACGATGAACTTACAGTGTAAAATTAACTAAGAGCTCTATGGCACATAGGGGCATTCTTGTTGAGATAAGAAAAGAATAATTTTTCCATTTGTTATCGTCAGAATACCAGGACAGGATTATTTTGATTAGAATAGAAACTAAGTATGCGCTAACCACGCTAGTGCAAGTATTTGTGTCAACGTAACTAAATGATGATGAACAAAACAGAGAAAATAGACGATGAACTTGAAGAATTAATCCAATATGTGAAGGGGTAGGACAATCTAATAATCATGGATGGTTGACTTTTTTATATTTACTTATGGCTTTACGCCTCGACGACGTCGAGGTCATTAGAGGCGGGATTGGACTGGGGACAACGAACGGGAAGGAATTTGGCCATGGCCTTTTGTAGGAAGCATACCGGCATTCACTTGGAATAATTTGGGGAAACCATGGAAAAACCCAAATCTGGATGCCCCGACGGGGATTCGAACCGGAGTCCTCCCGAATGCGAGGCCAGAGAGTTAACCGCTCACCAACCACGCTCGGTTCGGGTGGTTGAAATACCGTAATGGGAGAAGGAAAAGAGGGGAATAGTGTATGAAGTTTTGCGTAGGAGAAAGAATTGGGCTAGGAAGCAGATTGTGAGAATTTCGTTCTCATATTAGTGAACACATTATTTAAGAATAAGGCACGAAAAACACACACATAAACGTCCAACGGGCACGGGTAGATAAGAGCTCGATTATATCAAGGTCAAACAGAGATTCAGGAACCAAATTTTAGATTGTAAAGCATACCAAGGATCTGATGTAGACTCTGATCACTATCTGATAGTTATGAAATGCGAGTAGAAGTTCAAGAGAATAAAGAAGCAGCAACAGATGATGAAATGAATAACCTACATTTTTATTATATACATTTTTCATATTGTCAAGGTGCATAGGTAAATAGAAGACTTGTCCTTAAAGGAATATTCATGAAATAATTGCAATAATATGCGCTATCGTTAAATAGGGTACGAAGGCCTACCAGACATAGCAGCAGGCCAGCTTTCTAAAACAGTGGGGTGGAAAACTACTTCCTGCAAGCGGACATCACAGTCGCCGGCCTCTATTCATGAATGGAGCGGAGGGTAGAGGGCTGATGTGTCACATGGTGGAATGCCTCGGAGTTCTCAATAGTCCATAGAGAGATTTTTGATCACTTTCTGCTACACAAGTGAAACGCCTGACAAATGGGAGTTTCCAAGACAGGTGATTTTGGACATTCGAAGAAGTCTTGATAAACAGTGGACCCATATATAAGCATCAGCAACTGTCGGATGAAATTATTTTGATGCTGGAAGACGTGAGGTGAAGTTATTTTTTCACCTAATATGAGAAATATTTAACCATTGTGGCGTTAACGAACTGCAAGAGAATTGGTAGTGAATGTCTTAGCAAATAAGATATTTGTTACTGTAAGAAAAAATTGATTGTTATTAATGTTGCTAACATGTGTGCCAAATCACCTCTCGGAAGAAATTAAAACAACATCTGAAAAGCCATCTACTGGATCAGGTAAAGGTTAATCAGACTCGAACATCATGTAGCAGAAAGATATAAGGACTCTCTGCGGGCGATTTTGCAGTGGCAATATTGGATGGAACAACGAATTTGGTACCGAACTTTGTCTAAGTGCTGTTAACACAAGCAATTTTCTTGTTCACATTCGGTTCTTGAGTGATATACTTTATACGTTGTAGAGCCAAGTACAAAATTTCTGCGACAACCAGCTATAAGTTTGACGTATGGTGTCGGCGCTATACTGCGAAAAACTGTTAAACACTTTTTTTTTTCTTTTACTGTTGCTACACACAATAACTTTATTTTGCTCTAATGACCTGCTAACGACTCCGGTGAAGACAGTTGGCAGAACTTTAAACGAAAGTCATTTTAGTGCTAATATCTCACAATATTGAATATTTGTATAAAATCATTGTTATACGGCCGGAATATCCGTTTTTAAAATATGTGCGATTGTCGTTATGAACCATTTTGGATTTCAATGATCATTACAAGTTTTCTAAATAAATTTTGCTATCTATATTAGTAATTAAAATTCATGTTTGTGATTATTTCAGGAAACTTTCTTATTATAAAATTAATTCATATTAAAATCAGTAAATATTTTAAAAAATCAACGAATATAATGAGGTATAATATTCCAGCGTGGTATAAATAATGAGCTACCACATTATATGGCGCTCTCTACGCTGTAGCTCACGATTCATTTTCGGATTAATATGGTATGATAAATTTTGAGATAGGGTAAAAGTTAGTGCAAGACTGAATTTTCTTACATAAATACCAGCGTATTTATTGTACGATATTTTCAGATGGTACTGTGCGTAGGTGAGCTGATAAAATTTATGGTTAGTTTTGTTTAAAGACGACCTGTTCAAATGTTTCTTGATTTATGTATAATACTTATACTATTTTCATTGGTGTTCGCTGAATACGATTTTGTATATGTGTTTATTTATAGTTTATGTTTTTGATGTCTGATTTTCTTATTTGCCTGTGATGTTTTGTGTGGTTGAAATTTTTGTTGCTAATGATATGCCTTGACTCAATCATTTTTGCTGTGAAAATTGACTTTATAATTATCCCCGTATGTTATTTACGATTGGTCTGACAATACAGTACAAAATGTTTTCTGGAATCTATAGGTGAAAAAAAGCTACGTGCTACATGTGGGGACGGGGGCGGGGAGGACGGGGTTAGAGACAAAAGCTACGATGGGCAACGTGGTTTATGGACGCTCCATTACTATACTGATATGCCTTGCGAGCAATTGAAAACATTGTTTTCTAAAACCTTTGGTCTCCTAAGCACCAAAATCAAACGCGTATCGAATTATATCAGGGGTATGAACCCTAACCAAACGATCCCAAGATTGCGTACGCTTAGAGATTAGTTGTGTTATCCAGATATTTGGATCAACCAATTACGGACATACATTTTATTGCTACATTCACGGCTCATTTTGCTATGCAGTTCCAAGGGCACATTAATACGGAAGTGATTACCACAAGTCGACAATTTTTGGAGACGTTAAGGTATTGAAATGGCATTTGGTAGAAAGCTAACTTAGAACGAAGACACCAAATGGGCAAACTATGGTCAATTTGATAAGGGAGATAATCGTGATTAATTTCAAAAACATGGGAATGGGCGAGATAATAAATAATTACCGCAGGTGTTAATTTAATAATCATTATCTTCAACCGCACCCACATTATAGCAAAAATTAGTTCAGTGACGAAACTAGAGGAGGTTTATGGAAACAAAACCCAATGTAAATGACATGTATCAAATATAATTACACGGGGAGATACAACTTGCAAACAGACTGGGGCCTTTATATGACAGAAGGGCGCATAAGAAATGAACTTACTCAACAAAGAGAATTGTTATAAGATGCCGACACAGTGCATGGAATTTATGCACCATTCAAGCAAGCTATCTACAGTTCAGACAAGCAATAAGCTCTGATATGTTAATTGTTCCTCAACGTAATCTTGCTCATGAATTCCTTGTGCAGTAGGAAAATTTGGGAGGATAAATGGCTCACAAAATTTCAGATTACAGCAAACAGTATTGCTGAGAAATGTTTGTAACGCAGATGAAGAACTGAGATTTTTTGTTGTGCAACGGATCTTTCCAAGTTCGTAGGATTGTTGTGAAAATGCGTATTTGATATGAGACGATGAACATTTGAAATATAATATATGGTGTGTGATTTAAATAAACATGGTACTTAAAAGTGTGTAAAATATGGACGAATACTGATGAAAAACTCTTAACTCAGAAGAGACGTAGTTCAGCCAATGAAGCATTATTATGCAGAGGCTAACTAGATCAGAATATATGAAATTAAGGAAATTTTGATAGTTACTGCGAATATTTATCTATTGCTATTAAATTAATTTCCTTAACCACATTCAACAAAATAGTATTCAATCAAGCTGCAATATCTAATTACAAAAGAAATTGATAATATGATCTGTGTACACATACTGGATCACTTTCTGGAAAAAATATTTCCGGTAGGAGTATTAAACATGCTTGCTCAACATTTATAACCACTGGTACAGTACATATACTTGAAAATCCCAAACACACCAGACAAGTTCATTATGGCTATCTACAACAGCAGGAATCAATGAAGCATATTTTAATAATACAAATTACCACCCACTATATAGCGGGTCATACAGTATTTGGCAGGTTCCCTAGTCTTCAGACACTCAGGTAGTGTAAATGCGCAATACAAAGAGTATTTTCAGACAAGCTAAAAGAGTATTTGAGTCACATCCTCTCTTTGTTATCAAAATAAATTTTACTATGCACTTCGGGTGATGAGGTGCTTGGAGTGTAGTGATATGAGACCCAAAGATCAAGACCACTGAAGAAACTGATCTCACCAGGGACTATTATTTCTTTTCTTGTATAACTTCTAAGTTTCATATCATGCTGATTGCTGAGATAGATGTGCTGGCTAAAATACGGACGGTCAGTGATAGCTGATAAATGCGTAGAAACTGCTTCCATCAGAAAATTGTTTCCATATCCCGATTCATCCCAATTGCCGGGAATATGGTTTGCTGTTGAAATCAATTAACCCAGGAACAAAATATAATATCACCAATGCAATATTCATTGGAGTGTGCAAGAGTGTAAATCCAACAGGAAGAATGGGTATCATGTTGCGTTGTCACTGTACAGTTGTGCTTTGATGCCAGAAGCCAATCTTATTGGTGGATGCTTTCGCGGTGTAGGTGGCATTCTTCTTCCTCGTCACCTTTCTAGGAAAAGAACAAATAAAAGAAAGGTTGGAAGGTGAAGAAATATTTCCAGATACTTCTGTGTTTGTTTCCGCATTCAATTTTAAGGTAATAGGTGAGTCAGCTAAACCTGGGGTTTAGCTGTATTTCCAGACCATATCTTACATCTACGATAGGCTAAAAAAAATAATTCAGATCCCTTTTCAGTAAAAGGAAATTACCTTGATAGCTTCATATCATTCGATGTCATTCTCAAATTATTGAGTACGAGTAATGCTTTGGTGAGTATATTTTCTCTTGTTAAATGTTTGTGTATCACAGAGAATTACCTATTAAACTAGTTTAAAAGCTCTCGCTCTGGACTATATATAAATGGTGTTATCGGAAACAATAAAATTTATGAAGAATTTGGTGTTCACCATTGTTGTCTATTAACCACAAGTTTAGTATCTTCTGATACTGTGAAGATTTATTTATTATCACGACATATGTATGTAAAGTAACTCCAGTCAAAAAATTACGCAAGACGAGAACTACTGTTTTTAGTGAACTTCATAAAACGAGATGATGGTGTTCAAAGATATTAGTAGTAGTATCGTATCATACCGATTATGTGTGCTGCGCATCGCACTGAGGAGAGGACAGGCGAATCAAATTCCCATGACCAACGCATGTCTATTCTACTTGAATTCAAACTTGCGTCATTTTATCGCTGATGTCAGCGACAATATTCATGTGTCTCCGAGTAATGTTGACGTTAAAGGGAAAATACGTAAAGTTTCTGCAATAAATCTACTACTTCCAATTCATGAGGACAGATTTCTAATTAAAATTTTTTATACCTATGTTTCCAGTGACTAAAGTTGAATGTGCTTACTAATAGTGGAGGTAACACTTTAATAGTTCTGTCATCGTTGATTAGTGAACTATTCCTAAGCCATTAAGGGGGCGTCCATTAATTACGTGAGGAGTTTTTCCGGAATTCCACACACCCTCCCCCCCCCCTTTTCTGGTGAGACTTCGTGAGATCTGGTCGGACCTCCTCCCCCCCCCCTCTAAAATGACGTGAGATTTTGATGGATACCCAACCCTCTCCCCTACTAATCGACCTCATAACTTTTTGAGACCAATTTTTTTTAGGTCTCATAATTCCAAGGGTGGTTATACCCACACTTTTGGATGAAATACTCCCCCAAAGACGAGTGAAATTTCCGCTGACACCTCCCTCCCCCTTGATGATGTTTCGTGAGATTTCGTCGGACCTCCACTCCCCATTTCACGTAATTAATGGACGCCCCCTAAACAGATTTTCTTTATTGATTGTTTAGTGTGATTTGAAGTGAAAAAAGACACTAATAAAATTTCAGACTCTTATTATATCTGATGTCATTGGCATTGACTGTATGTAAAATTTTACACTTAAACTATACGCTGTTTATATTCAAACTACAGAATTGTGAATTATTTGAGATACAAGTATTTGTACTACAGATATAAAATACGTATTTTAATCTTGTATCTGAAATACTTTCCTTAATATTTATTTTGTATCTTGTATTTAGATACTTTTTCTTGTTATCTTTGTATTTTGGAAACACTAAATACTATATATGATTTTTTTTTTGTTTTTTTGTTTTTCGTTAAGGCATCATAAAGACAAAGACAACAATGGAACGCATTTGTAAAATTTATTAATCTACCTGTATATCAAAGGACAAGGGTGTATGGTCTACTTACTTACATTTGCCTTCCTTCACTGTGAACTATGAAAACCATAATCAAACAACCATCCGCCTCCTATTTTCTTGTCTTTTCTCCTCGCCAATTTGTATCGTGTAAAATTATGTTTGGTGTTACGAAGTCGATTTATTATTATTGAATCGGAATCGGTTACGACGTTACTGAAAGTTAAGAAAATAAATAAACGAATCATGTTAATATTTAATATATTTAAGTAGGTTTATATCCACATTAGATTTCACTTGGCAGGAACTTAGGGTTGCCAGATGGCCGGGAAATCCGGGAATGTCCCGGAATTTTGTGTCTGGTACCGTGTCCAGTAAGTATGCGTTACTGTTCCGGAAATCCGGTCTACTAGTTTTTCTCTCAAACTTAAAACACCTCGGTGGCCAAGAGGCCAAGCCTAGTATTCCGTGCTCGCAGCGGGACGATGGAATGTACAAACAGTTTGAGCCAAAAGTCCCTTATATCAGAAGAATTGAAATTATGATGGAAAATATGAATTTCCTGGGATATTGAAAATTCTAGATGAAGTTAACATTGATTCTCTTTATACAGAACTCACATATCTGACAGCTGTTATAGAGGTCCTTCCAGTAGGCTTCTCAAATGATAAAATCTGGGCCAATTTCTATAGAACTTATAAGAAAATTGTTGGTTTTGTTTCGTCAATTCCAACAAGTAACGCCTTTTGCGAGAGAAGTTTTAGCCCGTTGAATGATTTATGGACTAAAGAGCGAAACAGAATGTGCATGGATTTGATAAAAGCTGAACTGCAAATTCAATCAATTTTGAATAGTCTTACTCAGAAATTTTATCAGTTTTCCAAAGCAGTGACGGATAAAAACATGTGAAAATGGCAAAAGCTAGTGATAAATGTTTTTTAAAAAGTAGTTGATTAAGATTCATTTTGATTGATGTTCATATTTATTTAGCCAAAGATAAATGTTCAATTCTTATTTATTTGTTGATAATACCTGATGTTGATTTAATAGCTAAGTTTAATTAATAATCCTAACACAAGTTTTCAAATTTTGTTTAAGTTTAATATTTCTGAGATTTTGATTATAATTCCCGTTGTTGGTTTTCTACAAAAGTATAAAAAAAGCCTAAAAGAAGTGCTAGATTTTTGTTTTAACTATAAAATTTTCTTTTTTAATTCATAATTCCTGATGTTGATTTTGAACCAAAGTATAATTAATAAACCTAAAAGAGATGTTATATATATGTTAGATTGCATGTTTTTACCTAAAATTATATTTTTTACTAATTTGCATTTTTTTCCACTCTTTAAACAAACCACTAAAATACTTTTTAATCCCAGAAATGTCCCAGAAATTATAAGCCTGTTTCTGGCAAGTGGCAACCCTACAGTGACTGCTTGGTGGTTCGTAGTGTGAAGGATGCTCTCGAAACTCCTATTTACCATACCACTAGCTAAGTTTTGTAGATTAAATTTCCTTAAAATTTTTAAATTGTCAATTAAATTGTTAGGATTATTGTTAGCGAGAAAAATTATTTATATTAAAATATAAAAATAAATTTCAAATTTGCGTCATTGTTGTAAGATATTTTGTTAATCGCAAGTCTTATTGATTTATAGATAGCTGAAAGTTTCGTAGCTAGCTCGTTAAGAATATTGTAGTATACATTTTGGAATAAGTTATCTAACAAATTTAATTTTTTATATACGGTAACTAATTAAATCTGTGGTTTGAACTCCGATTGTTGAGGTTACTGTATTACTACGTATGGTAGCAGCTGTGCCGTTTAGGATATAACAGTTTGTTATTTAATTAGTTCTGAAACATTAAAATAACTACTTGCCAACTTTTTAGTAGTAATAATAATAATATTTCATAAATAAATGTTGGTGTTACTCTCGGTAGAATTATACAATAAAAATGACCGATCAGATTTTTGAAGAACTGGTTTGAACTTCCTTGAGTCTCATTTAAAATTTTAAAGAACATCTTGTACATTCTAGACAAACAAACATGTTTCAAAACAATTTAAAAATGCGTTGTGCAAAAAAGTATTTCGAAAATATGTATTTTTTATCTTGTATTCCAAATACCATTTCAAAAAGTATCTTGTATCTGATATCTCAAATCCATTACTTAAAACTATTTTGTATCTTGTATTCCAGATACTTTTGATGAGGTATCTTGCACATCTCTGTCCAACTAGTACTTCAAAATAAAAGATGCTGAGTAGAATCCACATAATCGTTTGTTTTTATGTGGTGATACACATATGTTTCACAAAACGATAAAAAAAGGTTTATATCACCAAACTACAGTCCGAACCTACTCATTTTTAATTTGATACAGACATAGATATGAAAATTTAATCTTTTTTTTTTAGTTTTTTGGTACTCAGAAACAATTATACCCGCTAGTTGCTATATATCGTCCAATTAACTGTTTTACAAAGCAACCGTAACAGTTTCGTGCCCAAGGGAAAATAAAATCTTCAGCCAGAAACATCATCCCAGAAAAAAATACACTTGACGCAATTGATAGTGTGATTTCAAAAATCATCGATTCCACTGACTTCTAAAATTGGGTACAAATAGTTCTTTACATTCTTACTTTTACTTCTAACAGTAATTAGTGCAACAAGAGAAAGACAGTAATCCCACAGGAACTTCAAGCGTGGTAACTGGTAAAACTTCAGAAAAAAATGCATTGAAAAAATTATTTGAATTGTTTATTTGCATGAGCCACGTAGCTCCATTTTGGTATCCTGAGAACCCCCTCTCCCCCCCACGAAGCCCTGTGTGGCTTTTGTCTCTACCCCTCCTCCTCTCCCACGTAGTACGTAGCTTTTCCCCCTATTGATTCCAGAAGACATTCTGTACTTTTTTCTCTTGTCAGACTATCGTAAATTACACACGGTGATAATTAAATGACGGAAATAAATAATTACATGTTTCTGTGTGTTCTGTATCCCATTTTAACTGTGAAGAATAATATGGAAGAAAAGATACGTGGCCTTGCTCGGAAACCTCCCCCCCCCCCCCCCATGTAGCCCAGCGTGGCTTTCCAGTCAACCCTTCCCCCCCCCCATGCCGAGCCACGTAGTTTATGGACAATCCCTTATTTATACACGAAACCCTTATCCTGACAACATTATCTGACGATGAGAAGATTAAAATTTTATCCGTTTCAAAATAAAAGCCAAAATCATTCGGTCTCTCCTAAAACCGGAATTCCATTAATTTCAGAGTTTGAAGTTTCACCCGTTTAATGAAATAGTAGACTGACGCACGTTCAACGTAATAAATATCAAAGGGCTCTATCCTATGGACACTATCATACGGTGTATGTTAAAACTTCTACTATTTTATGAATAATTGCAATCGAGTGAAACATAAAATATTCTGATTCAGTATTTCAGATAAAGTTGGAGATTCCCTCCAAGATTTAATAATTTGCAGAGTAATACGTTTTTTTATTTGTTAGTTACAAGAAACAGTTCTTTTATTGTTTCTGACTGATTAACGCATCAAAATTTAAATCTGAATAGAAGTAAACGAAAAATATCAGTAGCGTATAACATTACAATAAAACGTTGGTTTCTAATGATTAACCAGGAACATGAGGAGGAAAACATAGATACTTGCTGGAGGTGACCTCGTGAGATTTTGAGGGTAAGGGAGCGTGCACAAACTACGTGGCTCGGTCCCGGGGGAGGGGGGGGGGGGTTGGCTAGAAAATACTGTGTTGCTAAACACTTTTAGTTATCTAATGTACTAGAGATATTGAAATTGCTAGCGCTGATCTACTGGGCCGTATTATCTGCACTTACAATTTAACGTCTAACAGAAATTACTGGTTCTGTTTTGTTTTCAATATGATTTATAATATTGTTAATAATAGAAATCTGCATGATGGTTAGTCAGCATTTGTTGTTATTACATTCAACGTTTGAGCTGTATACTTGTATGTAGTCGGAAGTTTACAAAACTATGGTGACAAATGGTACTTCACTTCAAAACTAATTCCTGTTCCATGCATTCAAATCACTAAAGGCACGATAGAATAATAAACTAATGTAAGCACCGGTATCGCACTGAATGCGCCTGTTCTAATCTCTCCAATATTTGTGACCCAAATAAGAGTAGTAGTGTTTCAACAGTCTTAAATGGAAGTAAATTTTCGCATGTATTTAATACGTTCAAGCAAACCTTCGAACCATTATTAGTAATGGAAATGGATAGTTAACTTTACCTACTGCTGAGGTTGGGTGATGTTTCTACCAATGCATTTTACCTTACACTCAAGACTTCAGGGAATCACCAACTGACCGAACAAATTAGGGCAAGTGTTTCTTTTTGTTCTGTGAAACGGTGGCTAATATAGTTTAACCCATATGAAAGGTTGTCTCTAGAGACAACAATAAAATCTGAAAAAAAAAAACCACGAGGAAAATGTAATCCGGGATCATTGCTAACAGCGATCTCGAGCTAATATGTCGAATGGTTTCTTAGATTTCGATAAAACATTATCAAGTTGTGAGTTTGTATCAAAAAATCTCGTCGCGTCATGGAGAAATATGATTGTTTTTGGCACTATTTTCCTTTCCTAATTGTTTCTTTTATCCATCTCCACGTCCAGACGCGAATAGATGGACTTTATGATATTCGAGGATATGGCGCGTTCCACAAATTAGGAAGATGCTTGAGATTTCGGCAGGCACCCATACATAGCGTCTTCTTAATTACCCTTCCTGAACATGGGAATTTAATGCCTGACTTTCCACCAACAAGCAATTTCTTCTTTCGTTTCTAATTCATTACTCTTTTCCAAAATCACGAATTGTTTCATTTTAGTTGCTTAGTATCAGAATGCTCTTAATCGATGCATCATGAACGGGAGTTACTTTACACTCCACAGTATGTTTCTAATGAATTCATACCTACCTCTGCACGACGTGTAAAAATCGACATAACGCTTGTATTTTCTTTGAAAAATTACTATTTATATTCAGCATTAAGAATATTAGTTTTGCCACAACTTACATTAATCTCATATTCGTTGCTCATTAATAATGGCATACAGTTGGCAGAACAATATACGTTTCTAAAAAAATAACAAAATTTAATTTGATTTTTTTTCTGGAATCTTCCAGAAAGTGGTATGCATCAGAAATTACTAAATGTTTTACGTTTTCTTGGACGCTCGCTTGAGTTCCATTTCTGCTTTTGTGCAATCTTCATTTCACACGAGCACTATGATGGATTTTTCATCTACAATTGTTTGCCTTGGATATAAAAGTCAATAAATTCTTTGATTAAAAGTATAAAACGTGACACATCTCTTTAGAAATGTACTTCTACAACTTTGTCTTCTTTTCGAAGTATAAAATTACAATAAAAATTATGTTAGTAAAAAAGTTATGTTGAACAGTCATAGATCCAAATTCAGAATCCCATGTGTCGTGAAGGTAGTTCCTTGGTAAATCAGGTATTTAAATATTCAGCTTTACATTTTTATATATTTATTGCTCTTGTTCCATATATCTCTGCTGAGGAAGGGCCTCTGGAATGTGGAACATCATGGTTAATATATATACAAACAATATTAATATTAATCATAGCGAAAAAGTATTATATTTTACAAGCTATACGTTTAAAATAATATGGACGTTCAGTGTAAAATGCAACACTGTTTTCGTGGAGTGAGTATTATGTGAACTCTTCCGACTTACGCAAAAAACAAACCTGGCACTACCGCATGAATTTCTGTGCAACCAGGTCACCTATCTGCTGACCTAGTTGCAATAAATTTGACTCAGTGAGAAGTAAATAAGGTATATACCTGGAAGAATTACAAGTAAATTTAATTTTAAATTATATCTATAATCTTACTTAATTCAAGAAGCTTTATTTTTTTATTTTGCCATTCGTCTATGATGGCTAAAGGCTCGTGTGGTAGTAATAATCTGGTTACAGGTATGTTACCGGCTGCGCGTTCCGCCCATGTCTTAGCCACCTTAACGTAACAGAACCTACAGTTTAACGTGGAAATCGAACCACAGAAGCGTTCTGGCGTGCCAGAGGTGAAGGTCGGGTTAGGAGCTGTTGAAAATTAGCTGACACAAGGATTCTAACCGGGAACCTTCCGATACCCAGTCAGACGCCTTTACAACCACTAACAACCACTGACCCACCCGACCGATTCGTCCATGAAAAAAATCTGACTTTGCTGAAAAGATATTGGTGCTGAGATAACCGAGTTATATAACTGTTTTTCATTGCTGCTTTTTCTACTACAATTTGTGATTTACGACTCGTCTACATCAATAATGTTTCTTTGGACAACAGAGAACTGATATTGACTGGGATCTCCAAACATTTTTTGATTACTGTTCCTTATACGTTGATTCGTTGGTCGAGCAGACACTGAAGGTCAGCAAATGGTAACCTACAACGATATTCTGATGTGTATTACTAAAAAAACTTGGTTCCTGCGCTTAACACCCATGCTGACTGAAGTTTTATGTTGTTTGTTCCCTGTTACGGAGGCGGTATACTCTCCGTCTCTCAAACTAATTTGAAATAAAGGTAATAACAATTGTACATGGCTTACACGGTTTGCAGGCAGATGTCATCAGTTATTGGGTTACGTCACTCTTAATGACCTCAAAAGGACACATGGTACTAAAAAAAAAAAAAAAAAAAAAAAGTTGAAATTGGATTTTTTTTTTTTTTTTACCTTACATGTGCCCAGGAAAGCCCTTGAGAGTATCATCAATGTCAAAGTCCATGAAGAACGGGTTGACAGAACTGCACGAGTCCGTGAGAGGCCCCCAGCCCGACAGGTGTTCGCGGCATGTTAGATGTCGTGCAGGAAGGCCACAAGTCTGGATTTTATGATCTGTTTGCTGCTCTGAGGTCGGAATTCAACGTCATGGATTTTCCGCTGCAATCAATTTCACATGCATCCACTAATATGTTCGTAAAGGCACACAAATTTGCTGGCAATCTCTTACATATACATAGGTACAGCGCACGTTTTCGCTTTACGAATGTTTTGTAGTTGAATTTCCGTGGCTACTGAAGCTTTCAGTTGAAAAACTGTAAATAAACTCAAGAACGAATGAATGGAATTACACATCTGTATCGTGTCTTCCACACTGCAGGCCTCATGCATACCTTTCCGACAGAGATGCACTGATACAAATAACGTTGAATTCATTAGTGTGGAACCTCTCTGCCATAGTTACAGCTGCATAAATCCTTGAGGCTTGTGAGCTCTGTAACTCATGTTTTATAATCTTTCAGTGCAAGGAATGTAAATTAAAGTTTGTTAAAATCAAGTGCACTTGAAAGAAAATTCGATGTTTAAAACTAACTTACTTATGGCTTTACGCCTCGTCGACGTCGAGGTCATTAGAGGCGGGATGGGACTGGAGGCAAGGAACGGGAAGGAATTAGGCCATGGCCTTTTGAAGGAAGCGTCCCGTCATTTACTTGGATTTGGGGAAACCATGGAAAACCCAAATGTGGATGCCCGGACGGGGATTCGAACCGGCGCGCCGCGGCGTCCTCCCGAATGCGAGGCCAGAACGTTAACAGGTCACCACCACGCTCGGTAATATCTACAAATTATTAGCTTTATATTACTTATTAAATAAATAAATGTTATTTAAATTGAAAGCTTGAAAAGTAACTTGAGAAGGAATCAAAGGAAATTTACAATAAGATTTATAACTGCCGAGTCTTGCCTTGGTTTTTATGTTACTTAAAAATAATGCAATTTGTTCTTCGTATTTGTGATATAATCGCAAGCAGATTATTAAATTTTTGATCAATACAACAATTATAATTTGAAAAATTGCCTTGATCTCCTTGAGTTGTAACGTGATTTGTTATCCGTTATAGCATTGAGTACAAAGCTTTTGGAACGTAACAAAGCAACTGCTAAACAGTCTGCCTGCAGGGAATCACCATTTAACTTTTCTTGTCTCCTCGTTGATATCCAGAAACTGATTAGCTGCATAGTACACTTATCCAAATAAACAAAATTACTGGCAAACGTGGAAAGAAACGATATGTACTGTGATCCGAAGACTCTTGAAGATTTTTGGATATATGTGTTCTTTGATTCGCTTGCTTGAGTACTGCGACTTTAGTACTTACAAAGAAATATGCTGACTTCTGCCATTGAATTTTTATGCAATACTCTATGTAATGTGTTTTTTTTTTTTTTTTTTTTTTTTTTAAAATATGTAACACCCGGTGTGTTTGGGTGTTTGGCCTGAGTAATTATTCATGATCGTGGCTTTTAAGAACAGAGAGCAATCCGAATTGTAGCTGCGACAACCTTCGTAGTTGTAGATTTTAAATCCTCTTCATATTTATCGCCTTCCACTGTTCCTTTTTTTTTTTTTTTTTTTTTAATAAGTCAAGTTTGTTGCAAAATGTGATCCATCGTATCTCAGTATTGAAAGATTCTTCTATAATAACCTTCCTTAAACTTTCATTTCCATGAACTTACTAGCCTCACACTTTATTGGTTCACTTATTTTTTACATCACTCTACAATTAACCATTTTATAAACTCCCAGCGTCGAAGCTTCACTTCAATAAAGCATTACATACCATGAAAATAGCTAGTAACGTTGACGGAACCAGATGTTTTCAAAGAATTCTAACAGCTAAATCGTTTTCATATTTCTTTGCAAACAATAAAAGTTTTCTACAATATTTACTTCCTTGCAGTTTCCTAGTACGAAAGACCGATTGCATGTAATCACAAAATTTTTCTCAGGGTTTAAACACCTATTCAATTCTCCAACTTCGCTCTGTAGGGGAATTTTTTATATATCGTCGCAGTCTTCTTACGAAAATGCCACGAAGATCGCCACTGACGCAGTCTGGTAGGCTTGGTTTATCTTCATCATTCTTGTGATGCGCCAAGCTTCTTACTCTTGATATAGCTCACTCCACTGATAATTTGTGTGCTACCGAAATCTTGCTCGCTCTTGCACATGACCCACTAACGTCACATGTGTTTTAGCATACGTAATTGGCTATTTTGAATAGAATGCCCTTGGTCACTACCCGCTCCACCATTGACTAGCAGTACATGACTCACACAGGAAATTGATCAGACGTCTGAGCACGGTCCATACAAACACCACACAACTATTTCAAATGTATGTTTGGTGGATGAGGCTATTAGATGAAGTAGTTTATTAGAGACCAGATTTATTGAAAAAAATCTCGGAAGGGTTTGAACTTTAAATCATATTAAGTTATTGTCTGAAAACAATATGTACATAGAGTATTATGAAATACAATTTTGGACATCAATAATACCAGAAGAAAGGAAACTAAAAGCAAGTGAAACATGATGCTGTTGAAGAATTTTGAAAATTTAGTGGAATGATAAAGTACGAAATGAAACTGTTTTCGAAATAGTAGCCGATAATAAAAAACTGTGTGGAACAGCTTTACTGAAAAAAGTTGAAATGTGATGGATCACATTATAATACATATGGGGATGCTTAATTTGTTTCTGTAGAAAACATGCTCATTACATTGGCATATAAGTCGTATTTGTCGCCAGATTTGTTTAGAATAAGCAAAGAAGAAATATGCATTGTAAGGTTCTCGGCTACTTTTTGTTTGCAAAAACCAATATGCATAGAAATTTTGCTAACGTTTCTATAAAAATGTTAAAAAGCTAAGTGATCTAATGATGATGTAAATGAGGGTTTTTATTTATTGTAAGCTTAGCTCATGAACTAATATAACATTCTCCATATCTTCACTATGACATGTCATGATTAAATCAAAAATGATTGGCAGAGCAACTCGTTCCGAAACTGCTAGTTTTTCTGACGGAACAATAAAGAAATTACCGAAGTCTTCTCAAATGAAGTGGTCTAAGACCCACATTTGCTCAGCATTCTCAATAGCCTCAATAAAAGGTTCCTGGACAGAAAATATCAATAAAAAAAGATTTCGTTGGAATGCCACTGACGAATGCATTTGTAGAGGCACATCTTGGCTGTTATTCCGTCATTTGATTTGTTCTCACAATATATTAGGTGAACTGGCCAAACGGAGGTAGGCGGTTACCGGAAGCACGCGTCACTTCCGGAGGCACCAGCACACCCAACCATTCACATGTTGCCCCGCAAAGAACCTCAGTGTCCTGTTACATCACGTGGCACACAGTCATCCGCAGTCAGCAAAAACTGTGGGACGAGAATCACAAAAAGTTGAAATTCCATTGCACCATCATGAAATGGGACGTTCGTAAGATTAAGGTAGAAACACAATCGTCAGGCACATTTTAAGACTACTCCAATATCCTTAATACTCGATAAAATACATCATCGGTAGATAATTAAGAACAGCACGAGAAAGTATATGCTTACAGAAAAAACAGTGTAACGAGTCTAGTTATAAATAGGAGTGATTATCAGGGAATAATTATTTTTAACTGCTTTCAGGTGCTGTATTGCTACTACACTTCTGTAAATATAAATTAGAACCAGCCTGTCTGTGATTGATTTTTATGAGTACGGTGACTTGACCATTAACGTTCCAAACATTGTGGGATTGGGTATATTAACCCATTTTTACCTGCTTTTCTGACTTATTTCGTGTCAGAAACATACATTGTTACACAGTTGCAAGCATCAAATTGGACTAGACCAAAACTTCGTCCTTGAACTGCATTTTCCGTGGCGTCGTATATATGACATTGCCAGCAGGAGACTGGACACAGTGGACACTGGACTATGTGCTGAACAGCCTGATCTTCCCCACAGTCGCACTTAATGTCATCGATCTCCGCGCATCCCCATCTACTAGGTTGACTTTGGATCTGCCCACTCCTGATCTTAGCCTATTCAGAGACTTCTATATCAACCATCCCTTGTCACATCTAGGTGGTAAAGTTTGAAACAGCTTCCCCAGCCATTTGGAAGATGAGCCTTAGTTTCCCACAATTGTAACCTAGCTTTCTCACTTGTAGTTGTCAGTTCCCCTGATGTCCTTGGAAAACTTTTCCTGAACATCAGTCTCTGGCTATGGGGTAAATACACATGTAATGGGTGAGTTCTTTCATGATCCACTATCTTCATTTCCTAGTTCCCTGCTTTTTCTCTTAGAACTGTAGGCGGTGCCATTCCTACGAGGCGGTGGTGCCTTCGACTGGAATGGATTTTAAACAGCCTGTTTTGATTCTGCAAGTGTCGTTAAGAGCAATTTCCAACCATTTGGCATTAGTTGAGATGTACAGTACCATACAGGACAGGCATACATTGCATCCGAATAACACAGTACTAAGGCAGAAGTTCGGATGGTTTCACGTTGGGTACCCCACTGTGATCCAGCTAGTTTTCTAAGGAGATTGTTCCTAGTGGAAACTTTGTGCTTGGAATTCATACAATGTTTCCTGAATGGAAAAGATCTGTCAGGGGTCACTTCTAGATATTTTGGAAAGTCGTAGTGTTCCAGCTCGACACCGGAGCATATTACACTTAACCTAAGAGTGGCTTCTTTATTCCTTAAATGAAAAGCACATACACGTGCCTTCGCAGGATTTGTATTAAGCCGGTTTATGCTAGAGTATCTTGACAAACCTTCAAGAGCGTGAGTGATGATGCTGTCCACTTATTCATCGTCTTTGTTCTGTGAGACCACAGAAAAATGCAGGAAACTCATGCTGTTGGCTGTTATAGACTGATCATTGGTATATATGTTAAACAAAACTCTAGCGCACTTCCTTGGGGAAGACCATTCTTCTGTAAGCTCCAATGGCTATGCTGTCCTTGGAAATCAACGTAGAATCTGTGATTCAGCAGAAGAGTAGCAATGAACATACTGGCACTGAAATTTCTGGTCAGCTTGTAGGACTTGACTAGTAGTAGCCTATTATATTGTTTCTGGTAGCAGCTTATCGTTGATGGTGCCATACGCCATTAACAAATCAACAAATACCACTCCTGTCACCATATTAGCTTCGAGTCTATTTTCTATAAATTGTGTGTTATGATACCACGGTATCAGGAAGCTAACATTAATATTTCTTTTGACCTATACACGTTCCTAATAAACTTTCCTAATATTGAACTATGGTTGCTAAATTTAATATTTACAGGTGTATGTTCTCAAACTCGATATAATTAAATCGTTATAATTCTCGTCAATCCAAAGTTTAATTCCCAAATGTACTGGAAATGATTATAGCAGTTTTATTGATGAAAACGTTTTGACAGTATCACCAGTACAGAGAACGTTCTATTCTTTTTCTATTGTTCAAAGAACTGTTTTTTACTAACAGTGGCTGTCATCATTACTGAAGTCTCTCCCATTTAGTCGAAGGAAAAACAAAATATAAAGACGTCTGGACGTTGTCACGTACTAAAAACCGTTCCTGTTTCATCTTTAAGCTTCAAATAACACCGAGGAACGAAACTTCACTGTAGACATGACCGAATGTAGGAAGTTGAATATTAATTGAGTAGATTGCTCGCATACAAAGCTAACTTGACAATGGCAGCAGAGTTAATTACCGCCGAAACCAGGGGCGGATCCAGGATTTTGGTTTGGGGGGGGGGGGAGGCTTGAGCGGACTTTGGTTTAGGGGGGGCTTGGCTTGAATGTAATTTGGATCAGAGGGCTTGCCTTCAGTGGATTTTGGTTTTGGGGGGGGGGGCTTGAGTCGGCCCTTAGGGTAGTCTTTATAGCCTTCTCGGGGCTCAAATCAGTAGAGCTAAAAAAAAAAAAAAGTCTCCAAAATTACCGTGTCGGTGGTGGATTTAGATACTTTTGGGGGGGGGGCTTGAGCCCCGTAGCCCCCCCCCCCCTGGATCCGCCCCTGGCCGAAACGTTGTGTTTTATCTATGGACTCACTCAGCAGACTACATGTTTACTATTAAAGAGTCAGATCTCTCACAGAAAGGAATTAATTTTCTCGTGTAACATACTCAGATTGTATTAACACTGAAGAAGAAATTTGATCTTTTATCGATAATACAGTTATCTCCACTTTTTGTTGTTGTTTCATGAATTTAATTTTCTTGTTAATCCGTGTGCCACATTCTTTCTATAAATTGAATCTTAGTTTTCATGTATAAAGTATCAATAATTAAGTATCACCCAGCATTAAGTTTCAGCGACTTGTCTTCAGTTTTTTAACATTTTAAATACACTGAAGAGCCAAAGAAAATGGTAGGGCCCCCGCGAGCAAGCAGAAGTGCCGCAACACGACGTGGCATGGACTCGACTAATGTCTGAAGTAGTGCTGGGAGGAATTGACACCATGCATCCTGCAGTGCTGTCCATAAATCCGTAAGAGTAGGAAGGGGTGGAGATCTCTTCTGAATGGCACGTTGCAAGGCATACTATATAATGTTCATGTCTGGGGAGTTTGGTGGCCAGCGGAGGTGTTTAAAATCAGAAGAGTGTTCCTGGAGCAACTCTAGCAATTCTGGACGTGTGGGGTGTCGCAGTGTCCTGCTGGAATTGTCATAGTCCGTCGGAATGCCCAATGGACATGAGTGGATGCAGGTGATCAGCCAGGATGCTTACGTACGTGTCACCTGTCACAGTCGTATCTAGAAGTATCAGGGGTCCCATGTCTCTCCAACCTCATACGCCCCACACCATTACAGAGCCTCCTCCAGCTTGAACTGTCCCCAGATGACATGCAGGGTCCATGAATCCATGAGGTTGTCTCCATACCCGTACACGTCCATCCGCTCGATACAATTGGAAACGAGACTCGTCAGACCAGGCAACATGTTTCCAATCATCAACAGACCAATGTCGGCGTTGACGGGCCAAAGCGAGGAGTAAGGCTTTGTGTCGTGCACTCAGCAAGCGTACATGAGTGGGCCTACGGCTCCGAAAGCCCATAGCGATGATGTTCGTTGAATGGTTCGCACGCTGACACTTGTTGATGACCCAGCATTGAAATCCGCAGCAATTTGCGGAAGGGTTGCACTTCCGTCATGTTGAACGATTCTCTTCAGTCGTCGTTGGTCTTTCTTGCAGGATCTTTTTCCGCCCGCAGCGATGTCGGAGATTTGATGTTTTATCGGATTCCCGATATTCGGGGTGTATTCGTGAAATGGTCGCAAGGGAAATCCCCACCTCATCGCTACCTCGGAGATGCTGTGTCCTATGTGTCGTGCGCCGACTATAACACCACGTTCAAACTTACTTATATCGTGATAACCTGTCATTGTAACGCCTGCGACAGACACCTGTTGTCCTATATAGGCGTTGCCGAACGCAGCGCCGTACTCTGTGTGTCTACATATCTCTGTGTTTGCCTACGCATGGCTATGCCAGTTTCTCTGGCTCTTTAGTGTATATTAGAAATGTTAGAGGTTTATGGATTTATCACACCAAAAAACTGAAAGGAAACATGACACAGCTATGTTACTCAAATTTTGTTTACCACATAAGACGAAGACATGTATCAAATGCCAAGGGATTCCATTGTTCTGATCTTATATAAACTTACAACGTAACTCACGCTTAAAATATTCCTTGTTTAGCAGCAAAAATGTAGCAAAATGTGGATGGAGATTTCAAGGCCAGCTGATTGTAACAGCACAGATTTTAACTAGCTTAGGGGACATCCATAAATTATGTGAGGTGTTTTTCTGGATTTCCGCCCCCCCCCCCCCCCCCGTTGGTGAAATTTTGTGAGATTTCCCCGGACCCCCTCCCCCTATTTCCGCTCACGTAATTTATGGATGCCCCCTTATGTCCTTTGTCATCATCTAAACAACTATGGCACAAAAATCAACAGCTTAGGATTCCTCAAACATGTTTAAAACAAAATTGTTATCAATTTCGTTCCTAATAATTTATAAACGCTAGAAGCAATTGTTGTAACATTTTAAAAAATTCAAGCAATCCACAGTAAAAAATTATGTAACTACGAAAACCTACAGTAGCAGAAAACTAGTTTCGTAAATCAGAAATAAAAACAGTATTTTCTCTCTTTTTATCGAATTTCTCATTCTGTGACCAAGAATTCATTTATGTTTTTAACATTTATTTCAATTATCTTTTTTTGCTATGACTTTGAGCCTCGTCGACATCTAGGTTATTACAGGTGGGAAAGGACTGACGGCAAGGAACGGGAAGGAATTCGGCCATGGCCTTTTGAAAGAAGCATTCTAGCTGAAGTGATTTGGGGAAACCATGGAAAACCCAGATCTGGATGGCCGGACGGGGATTTAAACCTGCGTCCTCCAGAATGCGCGGCCAGAATCTTACCGCTCACCTACCACTCTCAGTACTTGTTTAGAGATTGCAAGCGACATACTGAAGCAATCAATGCTAAGCCGAGTTAGGGACATGGCCACTAACTCACCAACGCCAGCAGATCAAAATACTTTATATTTTGAGCTTTCTGTTTGTTTTTGACAGGGTGACTATTCTTTGGCTAGTCACCGATAAGAGTTATACTTTTTCGCTACTATGGAGGAAAAATTCAAGATGAAAGACATGAATACATCTTGGCAGATACAAGCGAGAGAAATCATTCTTCCCTAGATGACCACAGTGTTATACTTCCAGTCTGGGAGAAGACAATGTGCGGTCATACCTTTCAGACCGGCACTCAGTAACAGCGAAATCAATTTGCTAGACTCCCATACCCAAGAAGGCGACGTGGAAGACGTTTACCATGGATATTTTTTTAATAATTTTTTTTTACTTATGGCTTTACGCCTTCTCAACGTTGAGGTAATTAAAGGCGGGATGTGATTTTGTACAAGGAATGGGAAGGAATCCGGTCTTTGCCTTTTGAAGGAAGCATCTCGACATTCGCCTGAAGTGATTTGGGGAAACCAATGTAAACCCAAACGTGGATTCGAACCTGCGTACTCCCGAATGCGAGGCCACAGCGTTACCATTCACCCACCACGCTCGATTTTACCACGCACTCTTCGTCCACGATGCTGTGTGTCTGCGTTTCATCGTTAAGTAAAATGGTGCTTAATAAGACGCACCAGTAAACGTCCCTGAGAATTATTTCTCAGTAAATAATTTACAAATCAGCTTTATATACAGTCTAGGTTTCAATGACGTGGTTAACCGTGCTGAGACATTGTATTTTTTAAGGGTAATTTTTTAGTTCATATTCCAATATACATAATGAATAAAAGTTATTCACTACTAGAATCAGTATTTTATGCAATCTGTTTGCGAAATGTTGATGATAAAATATTCTATATTTGAATATCTGTAGATTGTGTCTTTTTTTCAGTGCTAAGGTTTCTTCGAGATTACGTATCAATATTCTACTTACTTAATTTGCATTGCTAATATTGGCGCTATCATTTAATGTAATGTGGAAAGAAGTGCACTATTTTTTAGCATTCGTTTTAAAAAGTTGTAATAGCTTGTAGTATATAAATAAGGTAATCCAATTATTTCATTTATTTATCTGCCTCCCTGTTAAAATAGATGAATCAATATAAATTTAAAGCACAAAAAATTGACCAAATATCGCGTATCAAACCTCAGGCAGAGCTTGCTAAAAAATGTTATGGAGATTTTGAAGTTTTCTTTTTACTAAAATTCTTTTAATCAAGTGTTGAGGGTGTATTTGGAACAAAACAAAAAAAAAAAAAAAAATTGTCAGTCATTGGAGACTGCCGACAGAAGTAAAAACTTAAAACTCTGAAATAACAGTGTTTTTTGTTTTGTTTTGGATTTTCAAATTAATTGTGGCATCAAAAATTATAATTTCATAATTTTTAAATTAAAATGATTAACATTAGTTTTTTCAACATCTATAGGCTATTTAAAAAATATAAATACAACTTAATTGACATAATAATTAATAAACAGTTATATTATTTATACATAGTACTTGTACTTACATGAATATCAATTAACTTAATTTTCAACATTATTTTCATTGTTTACATTATAATTATCATTAATTTCAACAATACTTACGTTATTCATACTATCAATCACTTCATTATATTCTAAAAAGGATACAATAGGCTTATGGCACCTGAAGTAAGAAAAAATATACATATTTTCGAATTGAAATTTCGACAGTACATGCTAATAAACCATAAATTTGAAAAAATGTCAATTTGCATATTTAGGTTTTATCTGCAAAAGTTAAGCCTTTTTTGCAAATTTTTAATCGAAAATTTCGATAATGTAATCTAATAAACAGTAGTTTTTCATTAGTAACCACATTTTCGAAATTAAATACATCTAAAATTATTATAAAATTTCACAGAATTTTTAATTTTAAATCCTCGGGAAAAAAACTATCGAACAACTAGATATCTTTTTTACCACGCTATTAACTCCTAAGCCACCATGAAATACTTATTACATGATGTACTGCAGAGGTTATATATATATATATATATATATATATATATATATATATATCAAAAAATGTAGATGAGACCGGTATTCGGACCGCGGACCTTTTGTTCGCCTGTAACGCGCCTTAAGCAACTAGTCCACGAGACCACCGTCCGATAACAACACGACATACATAGACTGCTAGTACAGCATGTTGGTGACGTGAACTCATAGATTTAAAGCCCTCCAAAAACAACTCAAAAATAGAAATTTTGACTTAAAAAAATGCGGTTGAATATGAAAGCCTTGGTAACAGAATGCGGCTGGTTCCTGTAGTAACTATTGGAGACCTCCAACGAGAGCGTACACAATCTCTCTCGGCAACAGCTTCTCTTTGAATTCCTAACCGCACGAGACAAGCGATAGAACCAAAAATTTCAGCAAAAACGATATCTGAAACAAGGACATTATTGTATAAAAATGAATAATAACCGGCATCTGTTCAGGGCCGTGAACGAAACACAATGAACTGTCTGGTGCTGGCGTTGCGAGGCAGCCTGGTACGCGGTCCTCGCCGGGAGTGAGGAACACGCGCGGGCGGTTACAGCTGGTCAGTTAGCCGACCTTGATTCCCCGGACAATGGAGCCGCCAGGCGGAACACGCTGCCATCCCTCACTCTGAGAATCACTGTGCTGCTGGAGAAGAACACAGCAAATCTTAACAATACCTCTCTAGCCGCAAAAGAGTCCTTTATTAAATGTCTTGTAATAATATCAGCGTGGTTTTGTAAGAATTGTATCTATTCAGGTGTAACAAGATTTCTGCTTCGTTGCGAGAATTTGATACGAATCATCACCAACTGTGAAGCTGATTTCCTTTCTCATTTCTTTTCTTATCCAATGGCGCTGCTTCAACTTCGCAGTAAAAAGTATCAGTCTATACTAATATTATAAATGTGAAAGTAACTGTGTCTATCTGTCTCTCTGTCTGTTTCTTGCGTTTCTTGGACTAAAGGCTTTAGGATGGACATAGCATACTTTTTTCTGTATAAATAATGCATGTTGTCATATTATTTTGAAAAATAACTGAACGGGGTTGGCAGACGGGTAGGATGTGTAGGTCTCTGTAGCACCTTCGCACCTAGCGGTCTGGTAGCTCAATGGTTAATGCGCTTGCTTACTGATGTTTGGAGCGTGGTCTCCGTTTCAAATACCGGTGAAAGCAAGGATTTTTAAGAATTGTTTTTGATGATACGAGTCACGCCTGGACTGTCGGTTGTTCGAATTCCATGTTAAACTATAGATCCGACAAATCTAAGAGTGAAATGCGTGCCAAATCATAAGGGGTCTAACAATGCCGTGCGTGTATACTTTTTTACGCTATATTTATCCCTGATGGTTTCTTACTCTCGCAGTCAGTGTCAGTATCCCAGCACTTTTGTATGTTTTTCTGTTTTTAAATATGTTGGAAATTGATTCCCTTCATTAAACAGGTAGAATGATATAGTGATGGCTTTCCTGTCATATTATACCGACTCGGTGTTGTTTGGGACTAATCCTGCGTTACTAACAGCTTTCGATATTCAATTCTGGCAATGAAATTCTAAGTGCACGCGTACGAAGTCGCGGGTATCAGCTAGTTTAATATATTTGCCTGTTATACCCAAGAAATATAACCACTTCTGAGGAAAACTATTGGATACGCTAAATTAACAATATCTGTGCAGTGAATAACTTTGTTGCCCCTGCTGCAGGAGCATTTAATCATTTTGCGATCATCTTTGTGACCGAATAATTAACTAATAACGTGTGATGAGAATGCACTGCGTGAAGCTATAAGGAACAATTAGCGTATACACTCCCACATCAAGCAAATAAATTTTTCTGCTCGCCAAATGTTTTGTTAAGTTCGTTCAAAAACAGTACAAAAAAGCGGAAACCCGGTTCATTTAATCGGTACGACAAAAAATAAATAAAAGTGTGAGGTAAAAAAAAAAGAACAAAAAAAGAATAACACACACACAAAGTACTTTTCCCACCTCTACAAAAAAGGGCAAATAGTAATATATGGGCTTTTAACGACAAAACCAGTATCTACGACTAATACTACAATTTATATACTTTCCTGGTATCGTATCACAATAAAAAAATTTAATCGCGGAGTGACAAAATACTCCCTAAAACTGGCATCCACCATCTTGTGTGGCATTTCGAGATGTGTTAGCGCTGACATATTACCAGTTGTGGAGAAGAATTTCTGCGTACTCGGCAAAGAATAAAAATGATAGATCGAAACCACTACATTTGCGAATGATGTGTTATCAAATAGTGGCGTCCGTTACTAAATTACTGAAAAGAGTTTTTCTCTTTATTGTATGGTAGCAGAAGGTATGGAAGCTGCTCCAATCGCCCTGCATTCTGTTAATTAATAAAACATAAGTGATTTGTCAGTCAAACATCCTAAACGGGATTAGATTAGGGTACCAGGAGAGTGGCGTGACATTTGAATGCCTGGTTTTGCGGATGATATAGTGTTCTTTGCAAGAGATCTGCAGATTGCAATCAAACCGATAGAAGTCTTGAAGATAACAGCTAAGAAAGCTGGACTACAAATATCGTTTCAGAAAACTGAATTCATGAACATAGATACAAAAAGACCATACTTTGACACTGAAGACTAAATACATTGGCATTAAAGGAACACACAAGTTCAAATACCTTGGTGAAATTGTGACTCTCAATGTTAATGAAAAGGCTGCAGTTGAAGATAGGATGAGAAAAATTCAAACAGCTTTCAGGATTTGTCAAAAGAGATACAAATCGAATTTACTCTCCCATCAGGCGAAATACAAGCACTATATATAGTACGGTAGTAATGCTAAAATGTTTATACGCAGCAGAAACGCTAGCCAGAAAGGGATTTACAAAAATAGAAAAGAAATAAAAAACGTTTCTACAAAAGATCTTGGTACCAAAAAAGGTGGCAGGAAGCAAATTTAATTTCCGTTTGAAATCGAACCAAGAACTATACAGTAAGTTTGAAAAGGTATCAAACATAATTAGTAATAGGAGATTAGTTTTCTATGGATACATCAAGAAAATTGAATCAGAAAAAATGGCACAGAAAATACTCAACTTTCAAGAGAACAGGAAGACTCATGTGCCATGGGTGAAGGAGGTCCATCAAGATCTTAATAGGTGTGGAATCAGCATGGAAGAAATTAAAGACAGGAAATTATTCAGAGGAAAACTTGCGGAGGTAAAGGATCTGACTGAAGAAAAACCAATCAGGAAAAGGAGGGTATTCTCAGAGGAAGAAAAAGCAAGAGTGAGTCGGTGACGGAGGAAAGAAACTCAGAAGAGGAAATGAAGTTGCGTGATCGTAGGTCATAGATGGCTGAAACGAAGGGGAAAAAAAGCTCAATGATACACGAGATTCTGATGTATCAAGTTTTAATCCTTCCGAAATTGTTCTGTTTATCCTTAACAAAGTAGATTCTCATATGAGGCAATCGAGAACAGAGGAAACCGCCAAAATAGTGATGACAAATTAATTCAAGTGGATAGATCATTGAACAGTTTAATCAACACAATTGTTTAGGAACTTGGATAACTAACAAAAAGAATTCGTACCAAGAAGTAAACTGAACAATCAAATCTCTATGGGTACTATATTTCTTAAAAACTATTATGCGAGGGAATAAAAATATGATTATGCGTTATACATATACAAAGGCACGATAAAAACTTTACCGATTTATTTATGATGCAGAAGCCAGAACAACACAGAGTAAAAAAGGGCTTTTACAAAAGAGCGAAATGAAAAATTTTAGAAACAAAAATAGGGAAATCACTGAATGATAGTGCGTGGATCAAATATGTAATATTTTTAGGTGAAGATCAGTTGAATAAGGAAATTCTGGAACTACCTCATAGACAGAATGGATGGAGAAAGAAGTAAAAATTGTCAGAAATGATATATTTGCCAGAGGAAAGAGAAGAAGGAGAAGACGTGAAAAAACTGTTTTGTAATTTCAGAAGATGAATAAAAGGGAGGCAAAATAGAGACAGGTTGTAGTCCACCAGAAACGAAAGAAGAAATACTGCTTGAATATTTGCACCTTGGACGCAGCAAGTGTCTGAGATAGTTTTAAAACATGAAATAAAAAAGAACTGTGAAAACAAAAAAGTTACGCCAAGAAAAGAATGTCATTCTCAATAAAATAAGGAAACTAGTAACAGGCTTTAAAAAAAAAAATACAGGAAAATTGTTATTTAAGTTTTATCTAAATTTCCATGATTACCCATTCACCAATTAACTTATAATGGACAGGGAAGACCAAATAAATAGTGTAGCACTAGATCTTCCAAGGCTTTTCACAAAACGAGCCATAAAATGGTGTTAAATAAGACAAAAACTATTGCAGTGGATGAAAAAGTGATTTGCTGGGTAGAAGAATTCTAAAAAGGTAGAAAGCAAAAAGTCAGGGTAGGAGATGCAGTATCAAAAGAAGTGTAGTGAAAATGGAAGTGCCAAAGGGTAGTGTATTGGGACCGCTGCCATTTGTTATTCTAATGGTTTACTATCAGAAGTTAGATTGTTTGCAGACTATGTAATAGGATCAAAACGGTAGAAGAGTGAGAACAGCGGCAGGATGATCTGGACTGCATATATAGCTGGACAGGACAACAGGGGATGAAGATACATACAAAGAAGACTCGGCTTATTAGGTACACAGATTAAAAAAATAACTGTGGTGGTCACGAGACGCCCGACAAATGTGAAACATAGAAATTGATGGTTATTGAAATAATTTATAATTAAAGGAAACCAATAAATAAATATGGAGTAAAGTGAATATAAAACATAGACTTTCGTTAGTAAAATAAATATATTTTATCATTATTCTTATTATAATACTATATACAAATAGATAGATATTTTTAATAGATACTTTTTTCAATCTAATTACGGAATATTATTCGGAGTATCTTCTGTGATTTCTATATTAGTAGTTGTTGCAGGTATTAAAAATGATTGTTCGATGATAGCTGGAGTATGCAACAAAAGTATTACACTTGATGTTATCTAGGTATTTTGAAAATACGGCATCGATGGTTGTTCCATATGTAGTTATAGGTTCAGTTGGCTTATTACCGATTTTCAAATCATCTTTAATTTTTTTGTCATTTCTTGGCCGCTTGATTGTCACTGATACTGTCACTTTCACTCACATTTAAACACAATAATACTGATTTAAAATCTTTAACCACTTCAGACAATGTTCTTTTGTAAACAAAAGGGAGTAGAGAGTGGCGGTGGAGAGTGGGGATGACGTCATAAGAGAGCGTTATGCCGTTTGCCGTCACGGCATACGAGTCTGTCTTACCCCCAACGCGCGCCAATAGATGTTTCACATCAAAAACTAAAGGTTGATTGTAATTATATCGTGGGGATAAAAGTTAATAACCAATTCAACTAAGTAGTACACATAGTAGAGATAGTAGAAAAGATTTCAAAAATCTTCACTTGCTGGAAAGATTGATGAGGGGATGTACCAGAGAAGTTAGGGAATTGGGTTACAAAACTTTGTCCGATTGTTGCATGAATACGGTGGTGTAGAATGGGACCCACAATTTGGATATCAAATACAGAAGTTGGAGTACATGCACAGAAGATCAGCTAGATTTGTCTCCCGAAATTGTAGCATTACACATTCAGTGTCCAATATGATAATGGAGCTGGAGTGGAATTAATTGGAAGACTGTAGGAGGGTGAAAAGATTCATCGCAATGTGCAAAGTGTATGTTAGTGAATAGGTGTGCAAAGACATTAGAAATAGAATTAAGATAGGTACAAACAAGCGAAAAGATGACCTAAACAAAAAGCTGACACTGCATTTCAGGCATAAGGGCGTGGTAAGATTTTATTTCATAGATATTTGGGCCAGGGATTGGAAAAAAATACTAAGAGACATGATGAATAATTAAAACCTGAAGGAACTCAAAGCTGAAATTCGTAGAGAGCGAAGGTAGGCTGGTACAGGGAAAGGGAAAAAATTGGTTGTAGGTAAATTTCTTTAAGAGTTTGCACTCCATCGCAATTAAACTAAATTACAATCTTCATACTTAACTATTATCAGCACAAATCCGAGTTATATTAATAAAGCTTGCCTGGAGTGAGTTAAAAAGTACAGTAATTTGAGCAACACTGGATTACGTCAGAATACACAAAGAAACGTAAGAAGTTCAGCTCTATGACAATATTTTTTAAGTGTGAAGGTTTTCTCATTTATCTCTGTCTGGGAACACATGTTGATCATTTGATTACTTCAAGAGAAAGCCAATGTATGATATAAGGAGATTCGAAAGTGCAGCAATGCAAATTGAAAGAAATTAATTTTTAAAGTTTGAAAACTCAAAAAACAATTAAATTTTAGCTTCAGATCTAAGTCTCCAATGATGAGAACGTTTCTTGTATAGCATTTGCTAAAGATTTTTGATAGGCGTTGACAATGAATGCAATAAATAATCGAATAACAAGCACATAAACCGATGCATTTAACTCTCTTACTACACGTTGTAAATTATTGAAGTTAAACTTAAATGAGAGCGTCGCGAGTGAAATGACAGAGCCGTACAAGCCGCCGCGTGCACATGTTGGACTTGGCTTATCTCCTGTCCTTGCATACCTGCGGTGTCTGACTGGCAGGACGTCTGCAACATACCTCTGCTTGCCTGTCTGCAGCGTATGAATGACTCTACAAGACATTTCTATCAGATCTCGAATGTTAATACAACTGCGCCACGGTATAGATATTAATGAAAGTTACGATATTTGTAAATAATTAACTAGAAAGGCAACGGGAAAGCACTGTATTAAAGACCCAAAGGGTATCCCGAGGACATTTAATCCTATCAAATTACATATATCATGATGGCTTCTTCCTGGGTAAATTATTCCGGAGGTTAAGTAGTCCACCAATCGGATCTCCGGGTCGGGACTGCTCAGGGAGAAGTCATCAGAATGGATAGAAACATTCTACGAGTAGGAGCGTAGAAGTCTGAATAGGGCTGGTAAGTAAGAAAACATAAAAAGGGAGATGGAACAACTTCTGTTAGATGTTGTTGGGATTAGCGAGATTAAACTGAAGGACGCACAGGATTTCTGGTCTGGGGAATACAGGATAATTAGCACAAGCTGTCAATGGAGTCACTGGTGTGGAATTTGTAATGAAAAAGAGAGTAGGGAAACGGGTGAGTTATTATGTACAGTTTAGTGACAGGATTATTTTGATGATGTTAGAAACTAAGCCTGCCCTAACCACGTTAGTACAAGAGCATATGCCAGCGTCAGGGCCGGCGCTAGGATTTTGGGGCCCGGGGTAAGCGTTCTTAGCAGTCACGTAACCAGTTGGGGGCCCTTGGCCAATTCATCGGTTAGGGCCCTCCCTCACACAAAATGGGCGACTTTTACTTTCTTCTTCTTTTTTTTTTTTTTTTTTTTTTTTTAGCTCTACAACTATTACTATTACTCCGCGATTCACTAAGTGTGTGTGGCAGAGGGTGCATTGCACCTATCCGAAAGCGTAATAGTTTGGAAAGGGATATACGGAATATGGTAGGAGGCGCTCATGGGGTATTGTGAGGAACCATCCTAGCATTCGCGTGGAATGATCTGGGAAAACCATGGAAATCCCAGATAAGGATGGCCGGAGACATTTATCGAATCCTGTCGGATTTTAAGTTTACTCGCCCAGTAAATCCTTTTTATTCCATTCCCTAATCGCTTGCGGAAAAAATGAATACAGAAAAGAATCGGTTCGGGCCCTGATTTCTCTTATCTTATTTTCACGGTCATTCCGAGATACGAATGTTGCTGGTAGCAATATTTCATTTCTGTCATTCTGAAATATGTCAGTCGTGAATTTTTCAATTAGCTTCCGCCGAGAGCAACGCCTTCGGTGTTCCAGGTCTTCCCACCCTAACTCCTTCAACATTGCACTTACGCTTTCCCTCCAACTATATATACCTGTCACGAATCGGGCGGCCCTTCTCTGGACCCTCTATAATGCCTCCATTAACCCCTTTTGATGGAGACCCCATACAGAACAACAATATTCCAAGTGAGGACGCACTAGTGACTTATATGCAATCGATTTAACTTCAGGAGTGCACTGTTTTAAATTACGACCTTGAAATCTGAGCATAAGATTTGCTTTCCCAATTACATTCTCGATATGTTCATTCCACGACAAATTATTACGAATTGATACCCCTAGGTATTTAGCGGAATCCACAGTTCCAACGACAGTACCATTAATTGTATATTCAGAGCTAAATGGTGTCACCTTTTTACTTATACGCAAGACTTGGCACTTTTTAGCGTTTAACTCCAATTGCCAGTCTTAACACCACGCAATTATTTTCATAATATCGTCTTGTAACAAAGCGCAGTCTTCCTGGGTTGTGATTTCACGATAAATAATAGCATCATCGGCAAATAATCATTTCATCCCCCTTATTATGTCACACAAATCATTAATTTATATGAGAAACAACAGAGGCCCTATCACGCTTCCCTGGGGAACCCCGGACCTCACCTCGGTAAATGATGAACTCTCACCGTCGAGAACTACACACTGTGTTCTGCCCTTCAGAAAGTCGCATGTTAGTCTAGATATGCATTAACCACGAAGTTTCCTAAGTAACCTAGTGTGAGGCACAGTGTCGAAAGCTTTTTTAAAATCTAATAGAACTATATCAACCTGGGATTTCCCATCTATAATACGGCACAAGTATTATAGCCGGTCCCTACAGCCGGTGATTGGGCCTCCCATCACCCAGGCGGGCAGGGGGTATATTTGACCCCGATTACTCCCCCCCCCCCCCTGACGCCGGCCCCGGCCAATGTCACAGGAAGGTGACGAAGAAATAGAGAAAATATACACCGAAATTGAAGACTTAATCCAATATGTGAAGGGGGAGGAAAATCTAATAATCATGGGTGACTGGTATGCGAGAGTGGGAGAAGGAAAGGTTGGGAATACTGTAGGAAGTTTTGGTCTAGGATAAAGAAATGAGTGGGGAAGCAGGTTGCTAGAATTTTGTGAAAGATGAAAGCTAGTAGTGGCGAACACACTATTTAAGAACCACGCATGAAGGATATACTGGAAACTTCCTGGGGATACAGGCAGATATCAGCTAAATTGTATCATGGTCAAACAGTGATTCAAGAATCAAGTTCTGGATTGTAAAGTGTACCCTGGAGCAGACATTAACTCTGACCATAATTTGATAGTAATGAAGGGCTGGCTGAAATTCAAACGAATAAGGAAGCAGCATAAGCAGAACATACTGGAAGTGTAAAAACTGAAACAATCTAGGACGAGAGAAAATTTTTGCAGAAATGGTAGACTTAGGTCTAAGAAGTAACTCTGAAAGGAGCTCAACCGAGGACGAATGGAATGCATTAAAAACTGAAATAATGAAAGCTGGTAAAGAAAGATTAGGATATCGGGAACAAGCTGCCCAAAAACCTTTGATCACAGAAGAAATTTTGGAACTGATGTATCACAGGAGAAGGTACAAAAATGCTCAGGATGAAGCAAGAAGAGAGCAATACAGGCAATTTAGAAATCAAATAAACATGAAATGCATAAAAGCAAAGCAAAAATGGCTAGAAGAAAAGTGTGAAGAAGTAGATATGGAAATGGTCGTAGGTGAAGTAGATGTTGCAGAATTTTGGAGAAATGAAGAAAAGAGGTGTTAACATTAAAGTTGCCGATGGGAAACCTCTTTTAAGCTCAGGCGATAGAGCTAACCGATGGAAGGAATACATTGAGAAACTGTATGATGGGGATGGCGTAATGGAAAAGGAAAGCGATGTCGACATTGATGACTTAGGAGATCCTGTTTTGAGGACAGAATTTAATAAAGCTCTGAATGACTTGAAAGCAAATAAGGCAGTTGGAATTGATGAGATCCCTGCAGAACTTCTTAAATCCCTAGGAGAAGAAGTAATCGAAAGATTATTCAAGCTGATATCAAAACGTCATGTAACACACTTCAGAAGAAAGCACAAGCCGAGAAATGTGAGAATTATCGTGCCATTAGTCTAACAACAAATGCTTCAAAATTACTGACCAGAATAATAAACAGAAGGATGGAAAATGTAGTAGAAGAAATAGTATGTCAAGATGAGTTTGGGTTTAGGAAAAATCTAGGTACAAGGGAAGCAATTTTGGCTTTAAGAGTAATACTTGAAGGCAGATCAAGAAAAACAAAGATACTTTTATGAATTTGTTGATTTAGAAAAAGCTTTTGATAATGTTAGGTGGAACAAGATTTTCAAAATTTTAAAGTAGTCAGGTCTAAAGTATCGAGATAGAAAAATATTTTATAAACCATATAAGAATCAAGTTGCTGTAATAAAAGTAGAGAATAATGAGAGGCAAGCTTCAGTTAAAAAGGGTGTGTAGCAAGGTTGTAGTCCAGGGGTGGCATGCGGCCCGCCTAGAATCTTTTTGTGGCCCGCGAGATTCATCACATTTTTACAAAAAACGTTTATTTTATAATGGTCAAGTAGTGAAAACCAATCTACCAAAAAAATAATCATTTGTGCACCCATATATTCAAATATTAACTGTCGAAATAATTAGAAAAATTAACTTCGATTTAAAAATAATTATCTTGGGAATATATGACGGATATTGTCTGTTTTATTTATGAGTTTACTGTTATGAGTTCCCAGGATAATTAAATTATATTCACTCCAAAAAATCACTATAGTGGGCCTAAATCCAATATGGGGATACATAATTTTATATGCGGCCCATGGAGTTATGATCCATTTCCAAAGTGGACCGCAAGATCATTTGGATTCGCCACCCCTGGCTTAGAAGCTACTCAAGCTGATGATGATTAATGTTTTGACAGGCTACCAGATAAAGTGCTTTCAAAAAAAGAAGTTCGTCGATACATTTTCCTGCTGAAAAATATGGGTGGTCTCAGTATATACTCAGAATGCAGATTCGCCTGCTCAAGGTGCTACAGGAAAGTGCGTCATCGACGTGGATCCTGCGAGTTGAGTAGCAGTAAACACTGTGGTCAGGAGCCGTGGCACGAGTGTGACCTGCACGCCATCCGAAACCAGCCGCGGGAGATCGTAACTTTCCGTGCGTCACTGTGCTTCCCCGTACAGACACACGCACTGGCGGACCGGTGCACGCTCCACTGTGCACACTCTCGCCTGTTCGCAACTGTCCTGAATGAATCACCGCCCCAGCAAGTGATTGCGCAGCGCACAGAATGGGAACGGCAACAGAAGCTTTCATCCCTAACTGCTTATGATTTCATCGTTCATTGTAAGTAATTAGGCGCGCTTCCAAGAACCATCTCTTCCTAAACTTTGTCCTACCCTTCAGCGTTTCTTTCTTCTCTATACGAAACGAGCATAATGTATCTGTCGCATGACTTTACTGTATCTTACCATTAATCAGTATATTCTTTCAAGGGTACTTCATCCGTTAAAGTTCAGTCGTATATGATTCACCATCTCCGAAGGAAGTCTTTTAGGAGTATTGAATTTGGAGATCAGCAAATTATTTCATATTAAAAAAAAAAACCAGGTAAACAGAAAATTTTATTGCTTTTCAAAAGGAATAGCAGTAATTCAACCTTGAATTCGTTGTCTGAGCCCTTAGTAGAAATTTTTTAGATATTTGTGAAAACTGCTGTTGCGTACTTGCGTTGTATATGGTATAAAGAAAGAGTTTCAGCTGTAGAGGTTTTTTTGCAATACCACAAGAAAGAGGAAAAAAGTTCAAGTATGTATGTGTCTTTAATTTCTACAGTGACAATATTTTTAAAAAAACTATTTATATCATTATTAGGATTAACAGTTTAAGAAAATCCCCCTAAGTCTAATAAATAGATCTAGTATGTAGTAAATACCGCGATCACCTGTGCTGATACGAGAAAGAAATGTTAGACTGGTTACATCTTAGGTTGTAATATTAATGTCTATATTTTTACTTTTATAACGTCTTAAGAATAAAAAATATCATTTAATATTTGGAGCATTTTTTTGTTATTCATTTTTTGAGCTAGAGATTCCATCTATAACTAACTATTAAAAAGATTTTTTTTAAAAAAAGTTTCTTCACATAGTTAAACGGTACATTTTGTAGATGACCGGAGGCAAGTTGTTGCTAAAATAACCTACACTTATCCCAACCTAAACACAGACCTTCAAAATTTCTAATTCTGCCATGACATTGGTAATATATTTAATAAGTTTCATTAAGAATTAAAGAAAAATTCTGTGTTTTATTCACATTTTGTTACAGATCTTTCACTTATTCAAAAGTGTTGCGAGGCTGCTTAGAGGTGGTGTTTAGACAACAATTGAACATAGGTGAGAACACAACTACCTTTACTATAGCGAAAGTTATTAGTAGAAGTTGTAAAGAAAGACGTGAACCTAAAACCAGTCCCCGTGGGATCAGTTATTAAACCACATCATTAATATCAGAGGTTTTGCATTGAGCTGCCGTTGCGCAGTCATGAGGTATAATTAATCTTAGTGGAACATCGTTAATGCTATAACCTTTCAGCTTGGTAGGATCTTATGTTCAGCAATGTCGAAAGCTTTGCCGAATTCACTAACTGTAAACT
The DNA here is from genome assembly GCA_031002005.1 of Vandiemenella viatica. Lineage (NCBI taxonomy): Eukaryota > Metazoa > Arthropoda > Insecta > Orthoptera > Morabidae > Vandiemenella > Vandiemenella viatica. Next base: position 59,918,384 of record JARYHS010008075.1, on the reverse strand, counting down.
CATCTATTGATTTTTTTAAAATAAGATTCTACTATGTACGGTACTTTACTAGTAAAGTGACAGAGTATCAATTTGCCGCGCATTCCGCCTCTGTAGTGGCTGGATCCACATTTTAACATGGAATCCGAACCGCAGAACTTCCTGGCATAGCTTATATGATCAAATACTACTCTTAATAATCCCTCGCTCCACTGCGATTTGAACCCGTGATCTTAAATTAATGGCTTCCAGTGTGCTTCATCTACTTTATAAGCAGCACAAAATTATTTATCTAGAGTTCATCTCACATTACCCGTTGCATTTAACTCAAGTTGTTTGGTTCGAGTTCTTCTGGAGGACGAAATTTTCATCATCGAAACTTATTTCTTTGTTAAATCCAAAACCTGCTGTCGGTATTGAATGCTTCATTTTCCTAATCGACGAAGAAGCATCAGTTCGCTGATAGCAATGGTCGTGTGCACTTTATGCAGCGCTCTACCCTACCAACACGCCTGTGCTAACAAGTGTTTACTTCCGTGCACCGCTACAGTTAAAGTCGTTTCTATGCTTCGGAGTGTTAATCAAAACCACATATCAAATCTCTATCTTTCAAGTTCTCATCACTCATGGTTCTCGAGGAGCCCGACACAGGGCAATTAGTTCGCTCTGCACTGAATCTTGTTCACAACGTCAACGAAATATAAGAGCCACCTTCACAACTACCTACGCTTCAATCAACTATTTTTCCAGCTGCAGCTACCGTATCCTGGGCACAATTCACCACGCTAACTACATCAGACATCCCAATGGAAACCACAAGTCCTCCTTCAGCTTCATTTTCTAGCCAAACGAACAGCTGTTCCTTTTTTTTAACTGCTTAACATCTCTTAACAGCGAGCTCTTTAGAGACGGGAAAGGATAGGGAGCAAAGAATGGGAAGGAATTCAGTCATGGCCATTAGAAGGAAGCATCCCGGCATTTGCCTGTGGTGATTTGGGAAACCATGGAAAACCCAAATCTGGATGCCCGGACGGGGATTCGAACCGCCATCCTCCCGAATGCGAGCCCAGAACGCTAACCATTACACCACCACCCTAGGTCAGCTGTTCCTATGGACTCCGATCCCAATAATCTCGAATTTCGACAGCCCCGCAAAAAGCATATTGTTCCTGCCTCCTCTGTTAATCGTAAATACCAAGTTAACCTCACGGCTGTGCATAACAAGTTCTCAGTGTTAGACTCCGTGGGAGATCAATGTGAGGCCACTGATGTCGCATCTGACGCAGCAGTCAATGTAGTGATCCCCCAATCTTTCAACATGATGTTAACAATTACCAGCAAATTTTGAAAGATCTGTCCACCTTAGCGAAGGTTGACTTCACGACCCAACAACCTGGATCGATGATCAAAATTAATACTAGCTCTACCACTGACTACCGCGCTGTCACGAAATTCCTAGACGAGGCCCAGTTCCCCTATCACACCTTCAAAGATCCTCAAAACAGGAAGTTAGAGGTCCCATTCTCATTAACTGATGCTGAAATTCTACAAGAGCTTCAAGCTCGACAGTTACCAGTTACAAAAGTTACAAGACTTCTTTATAAAAATAAAATGCCAATACCCCGTGCGTCGTTGAATTAGACGACAACCAGTAAGCAAAAGAAATCTTCCAATTAACTAGTCTCTTCCACGCTATCATCTCTGTAGAATACAGTAGAAAATCTCCCACAGTCCCACAATGTACTTAATTTAAACGTTTCGGACATACAAAAAATTTCTGTTATCTTCCTCCCAGGTGTGTAAAATGTCGTGAAAACCAGCACTACTCCGAATGTGCAAAAGCTAGACAAACCGACCCACAATGTGTCAACTGTGGCGGTAAGCATTCTGCTAATTACCAAGGCTGCGCCTATTACCTCACCATTAAAAGAAGCAAACAACGTATCCTGCCTCCTACGAACAGCCCATCTTCCACTGCCCCATCGCCTTCACAAGCATCTCAGGCACCACTCCTCGACGAACGCAATTTTCCGGCAATGCCAGGCAGCTTTCGCATCCAGTCCCCTGTACCACAATTGCCTCCCAAATATTCCTTTCGCCGCAAAGAATCCACCAACCCCGCTAACTCTTCCTCTTCTGGAAGGACTACTAACCTCCCTCTTGCACTCCTTCCTTCACATTATCCAACCATTTTTTCATCGCTTTAAAGCATTATTATTTAACTACTGCGTAATGAATAATAGTGTGCCTCCAGCCTTTTCTTCTCTCAAATTCTTAAACTGGAATACAAACGGAATTAAATCTAAACGACAAGGACTTCTCGAGTTTCTGTCCAGACGCAATATAGACGTTGCTTGCATTTCTGAAACACATCTACTGCCGCAAGAGCGCCTCACCATGCCAGGATATACTATCTACCGGAAAGATCGTATTGCTGCTACCGCCTCCGGCGGAGTTGCTCTACTTATCAAAAAGAACATCCCCCACCATCCCATCTTTCTGGCAACATTGTCAAACTTAGAAGCCTGTGCTATCAAGCTTTCTATGTGTAACGGGCAATCCCTAACCACCATTGCCACGTTCAAACCGCCATCGAAACGTCTGAAACAGCAAGACTTCAATACATTATTCACCACGACGTCTCCCACCATACTAATGGGAGACTTGAATAGAAAACATGCCCTCTGTGGATGTAGAGTTACTACACCTAATGACTGTTCGTTCCATATCCTCAGTCCAGACCAGCCAACATGTTATTCCCATAACCCTCACGTACTCCCAGACACCCTCGATCTAATACTAATGAAACAAATTTCCCATCCTCTTTATACTCAAGTGCTACCTGAACTCGATTCTGATCATTGTCCATTAGTAGCCACTTCCGAAATAATTACTCCCACCTTCTTACATACACCCTCACTTCAAATGGGGGCGCGTTGACTGAGCTAAATTTCAACGTCACCTCGGAGAAAATCTTCACCCTTATCTTCCTCTACGAAACACAACCGACGTTGACACGGCAATTTCTCATCTCACCGCAAGTATAATATCCTCTCTAAAGGTAGCCTCTTCAACCTCTCCACGGCCAACTAGACCAATTTTCTACCACAAAACCCTACCGTTGGAAATTGTGAACCTGCTCCAAGCCAAGCATCGCATGAGAAGGCAGTGGAAAAATCAACGACTACACTGGAAACGTACTCGTCTTAATCAACTAAATCGCCAAGTCAAGCAAGCTCTGGACTCATACCGTTTCTATACTTATCAGCGCCATCTCTCAGGTATCTCTCCTCACGACGGTACTCTGTGGAAGGAGACTAAAAGGATCCTTCGCAAACCCCTCACTATGCCTCCGCTCCGACATGGAGACAGCTACTTCACCAGTCATGAAGATAAATGTGAACTGCTTGCTTATTACTTCCAATCATCCTTCACTCCAAATACAGCACACAACGACCAATCGGCAACTGAAATAGAGAATATTCCTAATTTTTATCCCACCGCTCCCCTGCCAATCTCGTTTACCTCACCCTGAGAGATCCGTTTCTTTCTACACTCTCTCGTTTCCAACAAAACAAAAGAAAAGCCCCCGGCCACGACAAAATTCCCAATGTGGCCCTCAAACATCTACCTGATAAAGCTGTAGCCTTCCTAGCATCCATATTTAATCCACTTCTCCGCCTTTGTTATTTCCCATCTTCCTCGAAACACGCGGTAAGAATTGTTTTCCCCAAACACGGAAAACCCACCAGTCAACCAGCCAGTTACCGACCAATATATTTACTTCCAGCTCTATCTAAAATATTTGAAAAAAAATCATAAAGAAACGCATATGAAAATTCCTCAGACAGGTTTCAGTCATGCCCATGTATCAGTTCAGATTTCAAACACACCAGTCCACCACCCATAAACTCCTCCGTATCACCGAAATCATAGCACGAGCTTTCGAAAGAAAACAGCACATGGCTGCCTCCTTTCTAGACTTTACTCAGGCTTTCAACAAAGCGTGGCATGCTGGGCTATTGTATAAATAGCGCAACATTGGACTACCTGATTACTTGTACAAAATCCTCCACATCTTCCTACTCCGACGAACCTTCTCTGTAAAAATTTATTCAGTCAAATCCACTCCGCGGCCTGTCCTAGCTGATGTTCCACAAGGCTCTGCCCTCGGACCAACGCTCTTCAATATTTATACCTCTGATTTCTTCTGCCGTAGCAATGCACACCGATGACACGGCACTATTGACCTCCCACGAAGATATCCATACAGCTGTTCACAAACTTCAAGTGGCCCTTACTTCCTTAACTAACTGGTTGAACATGCGGCGCGTCGCACTGAACCCAACTAAGTGCAAAACAATGATGTTCACTCTCCGACGCCCGACTCTACCAACTCAGATTGTAATCAATGACACACCTGTACCTTGGAAACGCCCCGACGAGACCGTCAAGTACCTGGGAGTGCATCTGGACTGACGACTGACCTGGAACGTCCACATCAACTCTAAACTCAACCACGCATACTCCCGGTTCACTAAATTATATCCTCTTATCAACCGGAAGTCTTCACTCAAATCCTACTGTACACCTCTTTAATTCGACCTCTTCTAACCTATCTACGCCTGCCCAGTCTGGGGAGGTGCCGCTGTCAGCAAAATCAAGAGGATACAGTCGCTTCAAAGCAAAATCTTGCGGATCTGCGTCGATGCTCCATGGTTCGTCCGCAACTCCTACCATCACGCAGTTTATCCAAGAGCAAGCACGACGCTTCTACCAACACCTTCCCAGAGTACCAGCTTATTAATCCCTGGGCACCAGATCCGACAGACCAACAAGAATCATCAGCCGCTTATGGTACCCCAGGATCTTCTCTTCCAGATGGACGCTTAGAAATACAACTAATTCAGACACCACCTGATAATGTTCTTATAAAACTATTATGTTTAATGTTACTATGTTTAATGTTATTGAGGGATTCGATGAGTTAACCTCACTCAAAGTGCCACGCCGTTCATGTCCTTTTTCAATTCATGATTGTTTTCCACTCCAGCCTGTAAAGCGTAAATACGCTGAACAATTGTAATAAAGAAATTTTAAAAAAGAAATATCAGTCAAAGTCGGACCAGAACTAAAATGCACGAACTAGTCCAAGATTATATGTATAGACTAAACAAAATCGCCTCATTCGAAATTATGGAACGAAAACGTTTGCATAACCTGCAACTCAAACTGGTCAGAGATATATAATAATAATAACACATTGCCAAGTTGTACACACCAAGAACGTTATGACATAAAAAGCGCGAAAACAGATGCACTTAATAAACGGAAGAAATTTTGTGGTAGTGTTAAAAGTTTAATGGAGACAATGGAGTGGCAAATTTATTTGCTGACAAAAAAATATTGAAGCACTCAGAAGACACGGTCGGATGTGAATGTAGTTTCTTAGATATACACATCATTAGCGGGAATGCGAACGATTAGAGTTGCAATTCCTTGTGGCAGATAGAGAGGATACCAGAGTGTATTAGTGTTGTTCGTGTTTATTGTTGTTGCCAGGTCGAGTTTATAACAGGGGTGAACAGCGTCAGATGTTAAGTGTTAACTATGAAGGACACGTAGATGCCGCGAGTACACAGCGTTATCAGCACCTTACAAAGTTTTAAAGGAGCTTCATTGTGGGTTAGTCCAGTAACGGGGTCGTAAAAAGGGGGTCTCACAAACATCACATCACATCACGTAGAAGATTTTTTTTTTCTTATCTTGTATATATTGGTGAGAGTATGCAGAAACCAAGTTTTCGACCTCCAACACCCTCGGCACAATTTTCTGTGGCCAAAAAACATCAAAATTTGGGTACTTTTTTCAGTTTTTCGTCTATAACTCCTTCCTGATAAGTCCTATCAAGAAATATTTTATTTTCAATTTGAAAGAGGACAAAATTTCCTACAACTTTCGTATTACAAACTTTTTTCTAAACTCAAAATTAAGCGAGCTACAGTTCTTTGAAAATCAGCCAAATTTCACACTTTTCCTAAAAGTTGGGTTTTTACCTAATTTGCAGCTCAAAATGACCTGAAACCCCTGTATATATAACCGATATATATGTATTTCTGTATGACATAGTATATATATGTACTATACTTTGATTACTGATGGTCCATTCAATAATCATATAGCATTGTTGGCCGGGAGATCCCGAAGGATTGTTCGGCCGCCAGGTTACAGTGTTATGGATAGGCCGCGCAGTGCGCTTCTTGTGGCTATCTAACCTGACCAAGTACTAGTACCGCATATAGGGAACCTACAGCTTAAGGTGGAATTTAAACCACAGAATCGTTCTGGCTTTCTCCATATTACACAGCAAGCTGTTGCAGAGGTAAAGCTCGGGTTAATGGCCTTTGAAAATTACTGCTGAGAACGGGTTTTCGATCTTCAGTCAGATACCTTAACCACTGAGCTACCATTTCGTTCTATTACCTGATGGTATTTGTACCAGATTGAAAAACGGATTTGCAAAACTAAAAACATAATGTTATGGCACAAAGTTTATTTATGCAGTCAAAATTAAGTCATAATAAGTAAAAAATTAGTCATAAATCCATTTCTTTTCCGTTTTAATGGATTGAAACAATGTGTTCCATTTGAATTTGTTCCGTACAACAATGGAAAAAAATTGTCGCTATATGAAGCATTTAAATCTCTTCAAGATACAACACCCAACACAAAATTTTTTGCTATGCACGGATGATTCCTCCTGCATAAGGTTATGTGGCATAGTAGTAAATACCTTGGCTGCTTCTGTGGAAAATATGAAGCCTATTTGACAACGAACTATAGATCCAACATCACAGTTATATTTGACGGATACCGAAGTTATGCTGCGCAGAGAGGAATAAAGTCATCTTAAATGATTTGTAGTTTGAAAACATCAGATACTTCAGCAGGCATCATTTTCAGTGAGGAAACAAGTGCTACAGTGACGCAGCAAATGAGAGCAGCAAGAACTGTGTAATGTTGATACTAATGCAAAAACTTAAAAAGAGGCATCCAAGATCAACAGGCAAAACAAGATTCTGCTGTATTAATCGTTGACGCAGCAATTTCCCAAGCAGCAAAATTCGACAGTGTGATGATTCTAAGTGAGTATATTGGCTTTCTCATTTTGCTAATGGGCTTTGGTACCACGAGTTTGAACCCACACACATCCTCTTCATCCATGCATTTGCTGGATGTGATACAATATCAGCATATTTCGGCTATGGGAAAGAAAATTTCTACTGCATGATTCAATACCAACCATATCTGAAAGTAACATGCATGTTAACTTCTCAGAACTCTAGCCTCCAGAGAACATTTGGAGAACACGCAGGGGAACAGATCATCTTGGAACGGTACGGAAAAATTGCTTGTGTAACATTGGAAGGCTCAGATATGAAATGATTAAGAAATCTGCCCAAAAAATGCATTCAGACTAGCACGGTTGCCACCAAAATCAGATGCGGCAACGTTTCACTCAATATGCACGTACCACCAAGTAAAGGTTGGTTGGGTCGAGAAACGTACCCATTGCCGTGAGGATGAAGGAAAGGCTCGTCCAGTCTTATTACAGTTACAATAATAAATGCATTCAGGAGGACGTCGGTTCGAATTCCCGTCCAAGCATCCAGATTTGGGTTTTCCATGGTTTCCTCAAATCACTCCAGCCGAATGCCGGGATGCTTCCTTCAAAAGGCCATGGCCGAAATCCTTCACGTTCCTTGTCCCCAGTCCCATCGTGCCACTAATGAACTCGACGTCGACGAGGCGTAAAGTCATAAAAAAAAACAATAATAAAAGACGATGCACTTGAGTTTACTTCGAAGGTTGTATCATATTCCTTCCAGAAACCTAGTTCTCCTCCATGCAGCTGTCGCTAATCAGGATTGAATTGTTCAGCTGCTTGCAAAAATTGCTCTCGCCTGCCTCGTGAAAGCGTTCCTGGAATGTAGTAGATGAAGGAGAGGAAGATTTCTTCGACCTCGAGGAAGCTGTTCCTGATGCAATGGATGAAAGAGAGACAAATCATTGATATGCCGGGACAATCCATACGGAAAAGAAATTTATTTATGACCATTTTTTTTAACTTATTTCGAAATTATTATGACTTTATAACTTTGCGTCATAACATTATGCATTGTTGTTCGCTCTATTATCTTCAGTAATAGAGCGATCTGGTAGCTCAAGGCGTCTGACTGGAGATCGAAATTCCGGTCTCAGCAATGATTTTCAAAGGCCATTAACCCGACCTTTACCTCTGCCACAGCTTGCTGTGTAATATGGAGTAAGCCAGAACGATTCTGTGGTTTGGATTCCACCTTAAGCTGTAGGTTCCCTATAAGCGGTATTACTACTTGGTCAGGTTAGATAGCCACAAGAAGCGCACTGCGCGGCCTATCCATAACACTGTAACCTGGCGGGCGAACAATCCTTCGGGATCTCCCGGCCAACAATGCTATATAATTATTGAATGGACCATCAGTAATCAAAGTATAGTACATATATATACTATTTCATACAGAAATACATATATATCGGTTATATATACAGGGGTTTCAGGTCATTTTGAGCTGCAAAGTAGGTAAAAACCCAACTTTTAGGAAAAGTGTGAAATTTGGCTGATTTTCAAAGAACTGTAGCTCGCTTAATTTTGAGTTTAGAAAAAAGTTTGTAATACGAAAGTTATAGGAAATTTTGTCCTCTTTCAAATTGAAAATAGAATATTTCTTGATAGGACTTATCAGGAAGGAGTTATAGACGAAAAACTGAAAAAAGTACCCAAATTTTGATGTTTTGTGGCCACAGAAAATTGTAACGAGGTGTGTTGGAGGTCGAAAACTTGGTTTCTGCATACTCTCACCAATATATACAAGATAAGAAAAAAAAATCTTCTACGTGATGTGATGCAAGTGAGAACTACCCCGTTACTGGACTAGGTATCCATTTGGCCGGCTGGTTTATTGCTATTTGTGGGGCATTCGGATGTGACAGTGACACAATGTTGGAATGCATGGGCAGGAGAGGACAGGCGTACCCTTCGTAAAGGTTCCGGTCGACTACCCCAAGGGAGGATAGCCGTATTTTACACCAGGTACATCCTACCCAAGGCAGATCTGGTCTCCCTGCAACATTCTGAGTAATTTTGCACCATCAGTCGGATACTAGCAGCAGCCAGTACAGGGGATTACCAATCCATGCGTAGGCTGCCGTTAAAACCACAACACAAACTTCTTCGTTTGAAGTGGCGCCGTGACCAGGAAGCACGGACTTCTATTGGATGACGTCGCATTGTGTTCAGCGATGATTCGAGTTTCTTCAATACCTCAGATGACCATCGTCGGCGTGTATGGTGACGACATGGAGAGAAGTCCCATTCTTCAAATCTTTTAAAGAGACTCAGGGATGCTACTCTTAGCGTCATGGTGCAGGAATCCATCGGGTATGACTTCAGGTTACGGCTGGTAGTGGTCGAGGGAACTCTGGCGGCACAACCGTACGTCACCGACATTCTGTGTCCTCATGTGCTACCTCTCACGCGCGGGATAAAGTTTTTCAACAGGACAATGATGATCCACACAAGGCAAGCGTGTCTATAAACTGTCTGCTTGATGGTGGGGTACTCCCGCGGCCAGCAAGATTCCCAGATCTGTCCCAGATAGAACATGTGTGGAACCAGTTCGGACGTTAACTGTGACCGAGTGCCAGTATCCGGATATCGAGGAGCAGTTACAACAATTGCTACCCAGCTTACCTCAAGAGAGGAAAGAATGGCCTATGACACCCTTCCCTACCGAATGCATCCATGCCAGAGAGGGCGCAACATCACATTGATAAGTGGGCTCATGCAACCAAGTCATTTATAAATTCGACTCGGTTTTATAATCACTGAAATAACATCACATCCCTCTCAAAAAGTAGAGTTTCATTTCGTTTCCTTCTCTCTTGTGGGTGCTTCATTTTATTTGCTATGCAGTGTACATTTTCCCGTAGGCATTCGCTTTTTTTAAGTGAAACTTATATAGGAGCGTTAGATGATGGTTGGATGGGAGTAAATCTATGAGTTCGCGACTTCCCGTCACCAACATGCTATGTCGTGTTGCGCTTATGACAGCTTGGACGCTTTGTGGATGGGTAAAATCTTACGAGTTCGCGTCACCAACATGCTGTAATAGCAGTATATCTGCAGCTATTAATATGACATGTTGCGCTTGGACAGCAGTGAGAGTATAGATTATACCTGCATCTAATATAAAAATGAATGTTCTTTGTTGGCAATGTTCTTCATACAAACCCACAGTTTTTAATCCGATTTTGATAGGACTTAGCAAACATTACAAAACAAGGCGGTCTGTTAGTTCAGTGGTTAAGGTGCTTACTTCCGAAAGTTTTAAAGGGCTCAAATCCGTGGTGAGCAGGATTTTTTAGGATCTGAATTTGATTATATAAGCTACTACGCCCGGAAGTTCCTTGGTTAAGATTCCTCGCTAAACTGTAGGTCCATGAGGGAAGGAATCGGCCTTCCTAACTATGACACAATAGCTTGCAACATCTCATTCGAGACGATTCGACCAACCATTGAGTTTTTTAAGTGAAAACTTCCATAGGCGTTTTGTGCGATTTTTGAATGAGTAAAATGTTATGAGTTTGCCTGACCGAGATGCTCATGTTAACAGTACATCTGCAGTGGTCTGGTGGCTCAGTCGTTAAGGTGCCTGAGTGGTGAACGGAAGGTCCCCTGACGTAGAGTGGATTTTCATAGACCCTTAAGCCGGCCCTCACCTCTGGTAGAGCTTGCTGTGTAATGTGAAGTACTCCAGGTTCGGATTCCACGTTAAACTGTAGGTTCCCTGTACCTGGTAGCATTACCGGTTTAGGTTAAGGCGGCTAAGACAGGAGCGGAACGCACACCCAATAGAAACCCAGTCACCATGTCATTTTGACCACACATAGTTATTACTATTTAGTATATCAGTAGCTATAAGTCTGACGTGTTGTGCTGATGATATTCATAGTTTTCAGTTCTGTCGCCAGTCCCCGATGACTACCAATTGTTTTTTTTCTTTCCTATTTTTTCCGGATAGTGAAACATAAGATGAATGATTTGATTGAAGTTTGCCCGACAGGTGTTAAAATGATTAAATTTATACAAATACCCTTTACGTCATGTGTTGACATACTGTGGTAAAAAAATACGGATAGAAAAGGAATTTGCGTATTAAAGTAGAAATTTAATGTTTTTGTGATTAGTTAGTGCCGTTATGAACAAACAATATCCGACTCAGTTAAATCGACGACTTTATCAACACCGAAATTCACGAACCCATTTAAGAATTATAAATGCATTATTAATCAAGAAATATGACATAATGAATTAATGAAATGCACAAAGAAAATTAAACTACAGCTATATTATTGTTTTGTTTTATTTATTTATTTTCTTGAATTGAAGGTTCAGTCCTTACTCAAATCGTTTAAATATTCTGTTCTTGTATACCATGTGAACGAAGCCGCGAGAAAAAACTGGTATATAATAAATTAGCATGTTGCCCTTTTTGTCAGTTGGAGCAGTAGGTCTCCAAATTATCAAAGGAAAAGTCATTGTTTCCAGCAAGAGGATTGTACGATCAAAACTATTGTTCTAAGTTAACAATTGCTACAGCAATATAGTTAATTTCGCAAGCTGTATCTTACGCTGCTAACTTGTTCCAGAGAATTCTGTCGACTGCCAGAATGGATGAAATATTAACGAGAAATAGGCGTGAAACGCCTTAATGCTGGTTAAAGTGACAACAGCGCTTAGACGATGTGAGTGTGTTGACTCGTTATATACTATATGTTTTGTTACACAGTCTTTTGTTTGTTGATTATCACGACAGGTAAACAGACGGTTAATGCGTCGTTAAAGATAACGCATTGTTATTAAGCTTCTGGTATATCAAGTACACCAGTAGAAATTTTGTGCATGTTGAGTGCCGAGCTCGGAAATGATACCTCGTTGATAATGTGGCATAGCACTAAATTTTGTGCACTTACACTTTATCCGCACACAACAGCAGTAAAGATGGAAATTAAGGAGCCCACTAAAATTTATCCGTATGTTTAGTGATAGCTATCACCCAACTTCACTTCTTATGAAAAATGCGGAATGTGACCGACATAATAATAAAAAGAAATGGTGTAGATAAGAAAAAACATTGAGTTCCTAAAATTTTGCTGTAAAGACTGAACTGTGAATGAATTTGTTAAAATGCATAAGTGATTTCTTATCTACACCAGTTTCTTCTTTTATTTTACCAAATTCATTCACGGTCAAACTATTATTGTAAAATTGTACACACTTAATGTGTTTTCCTATATAAACCAGTTTCTTATTATTATGTCGGTCACATTCTTCGATTCTTAGATATATTAGTATATATTTTACTTATTATTTCTAAGATCTTAAACTGTTTATACATGTATGGTGCCACCAAACTTGGTTGTTACAGATTACTATTAAGTAACTGATTCAATAATTTTCCGAACACGTTTCCTGGTTAAATATTAGCATTCTAAACGACATATGCTATTGATAGTGAAACATCAATTTTTGCTTGAGTGCTAAACGGAGAGCGGTAAACGCCTATGAATTTTTAGTGACTTTTACTTAGGCTCATGGACTGAAGGTAATGTGTTTTAGTAAATACTGTAAAATCTTTATAGCGAAATGTGTTGAATTAAAATTTGGTGTATAGAAAATTAATATACCTATTTAATGGATACACAGTTATGTTTTTTTTGTTTTTGTTTTGTTTTCATGAACTTTTCCCCACTGTGTAATTTTTTTTTTTGTTTTCATGAACTTTCCCCCACTGTTATGAGTCACTTCATGTCTTTAAGTACCAGAAAAAGCTATCAGTTAATGAAAATAATTAAATATTTGCATCTTTTAAATTTCTCCGTATAGACAGCCACGGGAATACTATTTATTCCTTTGTCGATGTTGTTCCGGAAAAGTATCTTCAAAAACATAAGCAACGTTTATTACTGGTTGATAAATAAGGAAAGATTTGAGTAAAATACACTAAGAATCCGTGTAGTCTATAAAATTAGAGTGAGAGATAAATAGAAACAACATCTCATTTGCACGAACTCTGTTGGTTGAGAAGCGTTTGAGATTCGACATTACGTGAGATTTTACTTCACATCATAAGGAGATTTTCATAAAACGTTATAGAGTTCACGCTGCCTTATATTAACTTGTTCATGATAAGTAAAAATGTTTGAAATTCAGAGTTTTTTTTTCATTTATTAAAGTTACCCTTGACCAAGACCGTAAGCAACCACTCAACTATACAATGTAAACTTAGCACACTGCTTTAAAAATAACAACAGGGGAAATTTTGATATAGGTTGTGGCGAGACAGTAAAAAAACCATGTGTGTGTTCGTGTTGAGCGGTGCAATCAGGACGATCCGATTGTTGAAAGTGTGACGCGAGATGCGAGTTGGATTGTTGAGAGCAGTCTGTGACTCACTGTCTTGGAGGTCGGTCACGGTTGGTTGCGCGGGGCAGTGATTGTTTGGCGGTGCGTTCTGGCACTATCGTGTGGACCTGATGAAACATTATAAGTACGCCGCCGTCATGCAGATAAACTGCAGTGTTTCGTAAATAGCAGTGAACTTGTGGGCGTTGAACTAAAGCATCCAAACCAAATGATAATAGCGTAGCTCAGAACTTGCAGTTTGTAGGAGAAGAAGTCCTGAATAGCTTTTACATACGGTCAAATTATAATCGTTGGTGGTGGTGGCTTAGTAATTGTATGTTCGGTGAATAAATGGAATGATTATCTATATGGCGACTTTGTGAATTATTAGTAGAAGAACCTGCAATCCATTGATACCTAGACGAACAACAATTACCCCACACCAAGCTGCTAGTGCATTATCACCACTAGCAGACGCCACTTTATCGTTACATGGTGACCGTGACAGGACAAAGATTTTTGGTGGATTTTGGACATTATTTTAAATGGGTCATTTCTGTTGTAAACTAACATTGCTCTAACACTGAAATGTAATAGAAGATATGTATTTAGTTGACCACCACCACCTTTAAAAGTAAGAATTTGGTACAGATATCGAGACACATTCAAGCCAATACTGTCTCTATGAGTTGTTGGGTTTAAATTTTGCTACTGTAAACCAGTATTTCCAAATAGGAAAAATTAAACCCAAGGGGGGTTGTGGCGAGACAGTAAAAAAACCATGTGTGTGTTCGTGTTGAGCGGTGGAATCAGGACGATCCGATTGTTGAAAGTGTGACGCGAGATGCGAGTTGGATTGTTGAGAGCAGTCTGTGACTCACTGTCTTGGAGGTCGGTCACGGTTGGTTGCGCGGAGCAGTGATTGTTTGGCGGTGCGTTCTGGCACTATCGTGTGGACCTGATGAAACATTATAAGTACGCCGCCGTCATGCAGATAAACTGCAGTGTTTCGTAAATAGCAGTGAACTTGTGGGCGTCGAGCTAAATCATCCAAACCAAGTGATAATAGTGTAGCTCAGAACTTGCAGTTTGTAGGAGAAGAAGTCCTGAATAGCCTTTACATACGGTCAAATTATAATCGTTGGTGGTGGTGGCTTAGTAATTGTATGTCGGTGAATAAATGGCGACTTTGTGAATTATTAGTAGAAGAACCTGCAGTCCATTGATACCTAGACGAACAACAATTACCCCACACCAAGCTGCTAGTGCATTATCGCCGCTAGCAGACGCCACTTTATCGTTACAAGGTGTTATCTGAAATCTGGAGTAGTCTAACGGCAGACTCATAATCACCGAGGTGGAAAATACCAGGATCGATTTTTTAATAAAAATACTATTATGTTATACTTTCAAAAAGTGGTTTAGATAATTACTAGATTAGTAATTAAATGTTATTCATAAGTAATACGGACAACATTTTGAATTGTTTGAATAAAAGTCATTTTATATCGAACATTCCTACATACCATCATTTCGTGGACGTTTTAAAACATTGAATGAATAAATTTTTAATTATTAAATTGCTATTAATTTCTTTTTGTATATGTTTATTTTACGTATAAGCTAAACTAAAACTATCTAAAAGATTGGATGCTTTCAAAATTTACCACAAAAATTACCCATATCTATGGAAAAAATTACATATTTATGACGTAAAACTTTCTTTCAGGTAAAATATGCATTTTATTTCGTGTTGAATTACTTTTACATGCACTGAATTTATGGTGATTTTTTTTTTTTTTTTTTTTTTTTTTTTTTTTTTTTTTTATTGGAAAGAAGGATACAAGGAGGGTGAAGAGAGTCATTGGAGTGTACAAGACCTATATATGTGATGAAACATGGAAAGATATTGGTGGGAAAACTAAGAGAGGTGCTTGGTAGGGTAAAGATGCCCATGACCACAAGCTGGCACTTCATTTCAGGCATAAGCTTGCGTGAAAATTTTCTTTCATAGGAAAGTGTGTAAGGGATTGTAATAAATCGCCAAGAGGGGTGATGAATAATTTACCAAAAACTCTAAAAGAATATGAAGTAAAAATTAGTTCAGAGCAAAAGTAGCTTGGAAGAGGAAAGGAGAAAGGTGGATGTGTAGGGAGATTACCACCGGAGCATGTGCTCCATCGCAATTTTATCAATTATATATTTGATTTACACTCCTGGAAATTGAAATGAGAACACCATGAATTCATTGTCCCATTAATGGGAAACTTTATATACACATTCCTGGGGTCAGATACAACACATGATCACACAGACAGAACCATAGGCACATAGACACAGAGCATGCACAATGTCGGCACTAGTACCGTGTATATCCTCCTTTCGCAGCAATGCAGGCTGCAATTCTCCCATGGAGACGATCGTAGAGGTGCTGGATGTAGTCCTGTGGAACGGCATGCCAAGCCATTTCCACCTGGCACCTCAGCTGGACCAGCGTTCGTGCTGGACGTGCAGACCGCGTGAGACGACGTTTCATCCAATCCCAAACATGCTCAATGGGGGACAGATCCGGAGATCTCGCTGGCCAGGGTAGTTGACTTACACCTTCTAGAGCGTGTTGGGTGGCACGGGATACATGTGGACGTGCATTGTCCTGTTGGAACAGCATGTTCCCTTGCCAGTCTAGGAATGGTAGAACGATGGGTTCGATGACAGTTTGAATGTACCGTGCACTGTTCAGTGTCCCCTCAACGATCACCAGAGGTGTACGGCCAGTGTAGGAGATCGCTCCCCACACCATGATGCCGGGTGTTGGCCCTGTGTGCCTCGGTCGTATGCAGTCCTGATTGTGGCGCTCACCTGCACGGCGCCAAACACGCATACGACCATCATTGGCACCAAGGCAGAAGCGACTCTCATCACTGAAGACGACACGTCTCCATTCGTCCCTCCATACACGCCTGTCGCGACACCACTGGAGGCGGGCTGCACGATGTTGGGGCGTGAGCGGAAGACGACCTAACTGTGCGCGGGACCTTAGCCCAGCTTCATGGAGACGGTTGTGAATGGTCCTCTCTGATACCCCAGGAGCAACAGTGTCCCTAATTTGCCGGGAAATGGCGGTGCGGTCCCCTACGGCACTGCGTAGGATTAGTGTCCGACCGAAGGTCATTTTTTGGCCGATGCCGAAACCGAAGCCGAATGTTCGGCTCTTGGAATAACCTTCGGCCGAAGCCGAAGGTTCAAAAATAATTATTTATCTTAGAACACTAACATGAAGTATATATGACATGCAAAAAATGAACTGTTATTTTGTTTTGTATGTGGTATTTTTTATTTAAATTGCACCTTTACAATAATTATAATCAAAGTTGATAGTATTTATTTATTAGAATAAAATAAAACAGTAAAATAGAACCAAACTAGGTTATGAGCAATGCAATTTAGCAAAAATTAAAGCGGTTATTTTTATTTAGCAAGAATAAAAAGAAACTATAAAATTTAACAGTAACAGCCCGAATCAAACCAGAATAATTTGTATCGTGGATTAAATTAATAAATTTTGGAGTTTTAGCTTTGGTAAATCAAATAAATGTTAGCTTATGAATAGTAATACCATCGTTTTTTAACAACAATAAAAATAAATTTCAACCTTCTTACCTAGCATAAATTATTCTAGCTTTTAAAATACGATATTCTGCTGTCTAAATTAGTATAACATATTAAATTTTCAGTTAAAACCGAATCAATACAAATATTTTTAAAGTAGTTTCACGTATACAGATTAATTGAAAATGTAGGGGAGACCGGGGCACGTTGGCCATAGGGGCAGGATGACCCAGTCGAGTTAGTTTATACAATAGACGCTAGATCGTACTAGGAGTCAATCAGCAGGTTGGTAACACTGTCCCCCTCCCTCTACAGGACCAATGTGGCCGACGGAGCAGTTTTGGACAAGTTGTAGTGATTAATTGTTTTCGTGCGTGCTTCAGTAAAATTCTACTCGTCGGTTAAATGCGTTTTGTTTAACTTTTGCTTACTTTAGGCGCAACAGGTGAGTAGTATAATTAAAGGTCGTAGTTTAAGGATTATTTATATATGGCATACAATCTAAATTGCTTCAGTCGATTTTGTAACGATTAGAAGTTATTGTAACCTGCGATGGGGCAGGTTGGCCCAGAGATGGCGGGGCACGATGGCCATCCGGGCCAACCTGCCCCTTCCTATACATTTTTTTTAACTCGATGAAAGGTTTGTTATTTTTTATGATAATAATATTTATAATTTATAATTTTGTTTATAATTTAACAAAATTTTCGAAGTTAAACATTTTTTATACGTTTCAGAGGTCAAAATATCGTCATATTCACGAGATATGCTATTGCCTGTAAAAATAAAATACCCCAAAAATGGACCGAGACCGAAATGGCGGGAAGCGAATGGTTCACAGGATTCTTGAAGAGGCATCCCCAACTCTCTATTCGGACTGCTCAAGCAACTAGTTTATCCCGGTGCACCAGTTTCAGCAAGCAAAATGTAGAACTGTTTTTCAATAATCTCGACATCGTTTTAAAAAGATTAAAAGTGACCCCTGCGGACATCTGGAACATTGACGAAACTGGAGTAACTACCGTCCAGCGTCCTGATCGTGTAGTCGCTCGAAGAGGTTTTCGCCAAATAGGGAGAGTGACATCGGCTGAGAGAGAGTCACAGTTAGTGCGTTGGGTAATAGTGTGCCTCCATTCTTCATCTTCCCGAGGGTCAACTTCAAGTCTCATTTTATCCGTGACGGCCCGATTGGGTGTGACGGAGCAGCTCATCTTTCGGGATGGATGACGGTGGCAAACTTTGCAAAGTATATGAAACATTTTGTACTACACGCTCGCTGCTCAAAAGAAAGCCCTTGCTTGGTTTTGATTGATAACCACAGTTCACATCTGGACTCTGAAGTTCTTGATTATTGTAAAGATAATGGCATCACCTTTCTATCTTTTCCAGCGCATTGCAGCCATAAGCTACAGCCTTTAGACAGAAGTGTTTATGGGCCTTTTAAAAAGTTCGTGAACTCAGCATGTGACGCATGGGTAACCAATAATAAACGGCCTATGACTATTTACGACATCCCGTCTATAGTGCGAATAGCACTTCCAAATGCTGCAACTCCCAATAACATAATCAGTGGATTCAGGGTCACTGGGATCAATCCCTTTAACAAAAATATTTTTACTGACAGTGATTTTATGCCTTCCTACACATCAGATAGGCATCACCCAAACACTTAAAGCAGTCCATCAACTCGAGCTGAGATAAACGCTACGGCCACCACCTCTCAGCATGTTCTGGCTATTCCTTCAACGTCCAAAGAAGGATTGCCATCAGAGGAAAATTCACAGGCACGGAAAACGTAAGACCATTTCCAACTCCAGAAGAGGTCAGACCTTTTGAAAAAGCAGACCACCAGAAAAGGTATGACAGCAGGGAAAAGGAAAAGAGTTTCTGCAATAGTGACAGACACTCCAGTAAAAAAAGCCCTCGAGGAAGAACAAAAAGGTGCAAAAGAAAAGAAGGCGAAAGCATTGGAAAGAAAAATTAAATCACAGGCTAAAAAAGCACTTTTTCAGAAAGAAAGTACGAGCAATGGTAGAATGGAATTAACTAAATCAACTGCAGTATGCCTAAAACGCAAGAAGAAACTACGACAAGATGTCGATGATGATGATGATGATGATGAGGATGAGGAAGATTCACTGTGCCTAAGGTGTCTCAAGCCTTTTTCAGACAGTCAACCTGGAGCACAATGGATTGAGTGCACAAACTGCAAGCGTTGGGCTCATCAAATATGCGTGAAAAATTAAATTCGTGGACTATTTTATGAGTGTTATAACTGTGCTAATCCGTTGGATCTGGACAGTGATTAAAGTTGATTTGTTTGTATTAAGATACTATAAATCCTAATAAGGTTAAGCTTTCCCGTTGTCATAGTAAAATGTTAAGCATTTAACTCAATATTCAACTTGATTTTATGTACATTAAAGTATGTTTCTTGATAACTTATAGTTTTATTTTCATTCTTTAAAGTTATACTAGTTCAACTTATCAAAAGATTACATGGGCCTACGTGCCCCAGCCTCTGGGCCAACTTACCCCGAGGTAGGGGCAGATTGGCCCACTTGACATATGTCCAGTAATTAATTTTGTTTTTAAATTTCAACTCATATTTTTAAGTTTAATAATTGCCATCCAGATTTAGGAAGACTGCTCTAACATTTAATAATAATTTCATGAATTTAAATATGTAAAAAAAATTAATATAAAAAAAATAAAAAAAAATATGGCCAACGTGCCCCGGTCTCCCCTACTAAATATAACCAAAACAAAAAGTACATCGGCACTAATAAAATAAGATTTAATCGCTCAAAATGAACCGTTTTATTTGTTATTGTCAGTGCACAGTTTTGACGTAGAAATGACAAAATATCAGTCCTCGTATTTAAAATTTCGTCGCTAGTCAAATACTTAATTTTAAACCGTGGATCGATTAGAGCGACAAACAACAACCGTAAGGTTTTTCTTGCGAAAGCAGATCTCCTGTTAACAGACCCACACAAGCGGCTTTTGAGCAGTATTATATGATCAGTTTTCATCCTTCTGAGCAAGTTTTGTGTTTAAGATGTCAATGATTGATATAATTAAAGATACTGTTGATAAATCGCTAGAAATATTAGTTGTTGCTTCCCAAATACACTTCAGCGCAGTTATAAAATTGTTCATTTGTATCCATTCTTCTACAGCTGGAATTTCTATTCCATCACGTTCTAACATATACAGATTTACTGGATTTTTCTGTTCTATTAATTAAGATATCGAGTGGCTTGTTCACTCTTCTTACGGTTTGCAACACTTTTTCACTATTTCTATTATAGCAATATCTTTAAAAAATTACTTTGTGAATCATTAGCTGTAGAGTGTGAGCAACACAACCAATAAAAACGAAGTTTCCATAGCGGATGGTAGTATTCATATTTCAAGTATTATTACATATACCCGTATGGATATTTTCTTTTGAATTGTATTTGGTAACAGTTTCAGTGATTTTTTGTGCAATATATTGCCTTGTATGAGCTTCCAACACACTAACAGCCATTTTTTTTTTTATTTTTTATTTTGGAACCTTTGCAAATGTCATGTGCCGTGACACTCAAAAACGTGTTTGCTTGATCACTTCATATCTTCGTGATAAAACTAATCCATTCAGCCTTTTTCTAAAATCAATGCAACTTTACTGTTTACTTTTTCGTACGCAGCTGGCATTAAAGACTTTCTAAAATATTTCTCCCGCTTTTGTCTGTACTAGCGTCGAGTTTGAGGATTAGTCAAATTAAGGCTGCGAAGTCCTTCTCCTTCAACGAGGTTGTACGGAAACATGTTTACAATGACCAGGTCCATACGTAATACACTAATCCGCAAAGAAATCGGATGATTATCGGGCCATGGTGGCGCTACTTTTTTTTACGATATCGCATAAAATAGACTGTTAAACTTCTTTTGTAAAATCTTTGGACGCATACAAGATCACTGATTATTTTTTTTTAATTACTCAAGCTTTGGTATTTAACACTGGTTTCACAATATACTTCCCACTGATTTTTATGATGTTTTCCAAATGTTTCTTTATCTTTGCTATCGTCTGTTGGCGCGCTACGTGACGGTATTCGTAAAAGTTGGTCCATTTTCAGGGGTTGGATGTAAACCTTCGGCTTCGGCCAAACATTCGGCTGAATTTGGCCGAAGCCAAATGTGCGGCCGAAGGTGCTTTTTTTGGCCGAAGGTGGCCGAAGCCGAAGCCGAAGCCGAACCTTCGGTCGGACCCTACGTAGGATGCGACGGTCTTGGCGTGCGTCCGTGCATCGCTGCTGTCCGGACCCAGGTCGACGGGCACGGGCACCTTCCGCCAACCACTGGCGACAACATCGATGTACTGTGAAGACCTCGCGCCCCACATGTTGAGCAATTCGGCGGTACGTCCACCCGGCCTCCCGCATGCCCACTATACGCCCTCGCTCAAAGTCCGTCAACTGCACATACGGTTCACGTACACGCTGTCGCGGCATGCTACCAGTGTTAAAGACTGAGATGAGCTCCGTATGCCACGGCAAACTGGCTGACACTGACTGCGGCGGTGCCCAACCGCTGCGCAGCTAGCGCCCTTCGACGGCCAACACTGCTGTTCCTGGTGTGTCCGCTGTGCCGTGCGTTTGATCATTGCTTGTACAGCCCTCTCGTAGTGTCCTGAGCAAGTATGGTGGGTCTTACACACCGGCGTCAATGTGTTCTTATTTCAATTTCCAGGAGTGTACATTGATTTCTGCCACTTTCAGGAATATTGCCGTAAAAGACTCTGCTTTCCCGAAATGGCGAAATAAGCATAGAACAGATTTTTAATCAAATAATTCGTGCATAATTATGTTTTAAAATATTTATTGCACTTATTTTTCCACATACGAAATAAAGTAAAGTATGAAATTTAAAAGCTTAGCTTTGTTACAACACAAATTAAGCTTTTTTAAAAAAAAATATATATATATTGATGTTATTCTTGAATACCGTTATACTGAAATTGTTTTAGTAAAGATGTAGGTATAATCGGAATTATATTTTCTAAAGTAACGTCTCAAATATCTCTAGATTCCAGTTTTAAAAAATTGACAATATTTCGCTTTTGTATCTTAAAAAAAAGTCAACTAATCATACTTCTCAGAGAAGTCAATGTGTTTCAAAAATTGATTTCGGTTTAAACTTTCTTTAAGAAGTATATAGTTATAACTGGAAATTTTTTCCAGTGCTATTTTTAAAACTCAAATTGCAATCGAGATCGACACCATTTTTTGATTTACAGCATTTATTTTCTTTTTTGGTCGTTTCACTCGACGCCACGATCATTTCGGGAACGTTCTCGGACAAGACGCGTGTTCCCGAAATAAACGCCTGCGTGACATAAGAATCAGCCATGTTCAACGCGATTTCTCCATAACAATAAGCAGTCTATTGAAATACTTATTCTGAAATGTCGCTGAAATCGTAACTTCTCATCAATATAAATATTTAAATGCGTTCCCGTAATGCCGCTGTATTGATGTACTGTGATGAAATGAACAATCAAAACTTAGTTACCTGTGAAATTTTAATTAATTTGTTGGCGATAAAGTAGCTGACCCTTAACCTGATCAAATACAAAGACTGAAGTGCTCGCTGCTTCATCTGCAGTTCTTAATAAGAACAATTTTCTTTAGTTGAGGATGCGTTCACTGAAATGACGCGTTCGTTATCGGACAAAGTTTAACATGTTTTTACTAGATGTAATACTGAATTATTTTTAAGAATTGGAAATTTGATTTTTTTGAGGGATGAAACAAGTGTTACCGAGTGTTCGCGGTGTTATTTATTCATTTTTAGATGTTCTAGTAGCGTGCTTCTACAGAACTAGCACTTAAAGACGCATTCCCGAAATGACTTTATGTGATTTTAATTTTAATAAATGAAATGACTGAATTTCTTAATGAACTGACATATGTGACATTTTTAATAACTAAAAAAATAATTTTCAGTACTTATTTTTAACAAAAGAAAATAATTTGGTCACTTTAACGTCTTCCAAAGCAAATTTCGCATCTTCGTGATTTTGTACCAGTAACGGAAAATGAAAAGCGAAGGCGGTGGAGGAAACATTGATGCTGGCCGGAAGTTGTCACCTGACAGCTTCTTGCCTGTGACGTCAGTGTTTGGAGGACCAAAACGGAGAGGCGCGGGGCTCCCAGCGCGGAAGGTAAAGAGCTGTTCCGCCGAAAACAGCGGCAAACGGAATTGATAGTGTGACACTGGTAATTCTGGATGTGGCTGTAGGGAAATTAGTTCCGAAAGAACCTACCGCAATGACGCATCATTGAGAGGGGATTTACTCTTACACCACAGAGCATCCCACAGAAACTTGGGGATAGTCGATTCTTCATGTTGTGAAACAATCTAAGGTAACTTTCCATATGAAAACAATCTTGAGTGAAACTTTGATTCAGTGCACATTTCTTTTGGTCGGTGCCAAATTGATAAACGCATGTTCTGTACGATTTCAGTTTGGAATTTACCTTAACTGTTTAATACAGGCTGAACTTAACATTTTACCCGGCTTCACCGTTTTTACACATTTCGAGTTATAGCTCAACATATGAGCCCCTTATCAACACCGATTCAAATTCAGGGTGTACCATTGAATAATAAAAAAAAATCATTGATTTAGTGAATACAACGAGCTTATGTAAAATCTGAGCCAGACGGAAACCGTAGCTCCTATGTTTTCCTAGATACAGCAAACATTGCAGTTGTTCCAAGAAAAAATTATATTTTAGATGTTAAATTTTTAAAGTTAATACACAATATACGATTCGCAGATTGTGGGCTTTCTTTTGTTCATTTGTCTGCTTGGACAAAAATATAATTTTTACTGAATTGATCTAGCAGAAACATCGTGAGACTTAAAATGGAAAATTAACAGCATTTTTTGAAGTATGAGATGGAACATCCACCCTGAGACTCGCCTGTTTGAGTCGGGACGAGGGTCGGTTAATACCTGGTGACAGACGCGAATATCACGGTGCATTCATACCCAGAAAGTCATAATTTTCTAAGTAAAAAGTTCTCTGTATTTCCTCGCATTATCTAAGTTTCCAATGAATTTCAACAAAAATTGGCAAAACAGGCTGCGAATTTGCGATCACCTTAGCCTTTAGTAACTCCTCCCAACTATGTTATTATATGCTGAGCAAAGTATGCATTTGCTTAGGTCAGAAGGCAAAATTTCAATATCATGTTTTCTTTTTAAGCTGTAGATAGCAATGGCAATCTACTTTCTTTGCGCTACCATACTTCTGATGAGGTCCTTTGATAGCACGAATCATTCCCAATTCCTTCTATCTTCCTTGACGTTAATGTGTGTGTTATTTCACGACACCCTGCTGTAATTGTAGATGTCTTTGCTATGGTATTATACAAAAACCGCTGAGCGTATCGAGATTGGGGTTTCAAGGTTTGAAAGTTTAAAATTTGTACTATGCATTAAGAGTCTTCGTTACCGGACATCCGAGCAAGTAACGATAATTTGTTGTTAATCTCATAAGATATATGCCAAAGATTACTATACCATTCTGATGTTGTAAACTATATCAAAGGTACTACAGATTCTTGAAACAATTAAGAATTCACTCACTATATCAAACGTTAAAACTCCGATATGTGTAAATATTCCTGAAACCACTATGTAAGTTTGTTTATTTTTCCACTCGTTTTGGTGGCATAACAAAATTATTTTTGTAAAAAAATCATTAAGCTTTTTCTTAATGTGACAACGGACGTTTTGTTTTGATCTTTGAATTATTAAAGTTTTGCCATTGATGTTTTTCTCTCTGTGTTGTGTATTCGAAGACCGTTATGTTTTTAAATTCTGACTGCAATTTACATGCAAATCATCTAAGCCTGGGCAAAAATTTTCAACTCAGAATTATTCATTTGAAAAAAATATAAAAAAATAAAATAAATACTTAAGCGAAACAGTTATACATTTTTGTGGATACATGTAGGACACCACAAAATTGTAGATTTTTTAATTTTCTTCTACGAAATGAGAGGCTTGAGCGGATATTTAGCAAATAATTCTGATCCAGGCTGCATTTCAACAGCCTGTGCTAATACTGCCACTTGGAAAACCGAACGTCTACGTCGCTTACACATAGGGCCACAAGGACGAAGCTGCCGGTAAATATTAATTTGTTTAGTAAAGGAAAGCCAGTCTACAGTTTCATGATTTTACAAAGAAGGATTTCATTTTCTTCGTTGATGCTATTTGCAAATACTTATGAAATAAATAATATTCTTTTGAACTAAAAGTGAAACTTTTAATATTTTGGGAAGACTGTAATCAAAATTACAAATTTAATAAAATGCAGTATGTAGTAGACTTTCCCGTTACAGATTTTAGGCAATTATAGCATTTGAAAATCAATAGAAGAATACGCTCTTTGTCAAACATGATGGTGTGCTGTAGCGGTTCCCAATTTTTTTTTGACCACGGAACCCTAATTGATCATAATTTTTTTGACGGATCGCCATTTTTATAAGTGTAAGCTGAAAAACCAGTCTCTCGTCGGTAAGTTGTCATAAACGGAAACAGAACCATGATACCCTTCTCACGGCGCGGTTATGACTCTTTTCAACAAATATTTTATTTAATTCTTGGACGGAACATGGAACCCTCATGATCCTTCCACGAAACCCCAGGGTTCCACTCACCACCATTTGGGAACCACTGTGTTAGAGGGTGAAGATGTAGGTTCATAGTAGCAGTAAGTCACAACTCGACTTTTATGAAGCAGCATCAAAATGGGGAAAAGCTAGAGTGTATTGGTCAGCTTCTCAGACGCTTGGGAGATCCTCCGAATCAATCCGCCTGCTCTTGTTCAGCAATGATCCGCAGCACAAGCCGCGTGGCACCAGCTGTAAGTCCACACTTTTTAGTGAAGTTGCGCGGCACAGTGGAGAAGGGCGACAGAGCATCTGTCCTTGGACCACGGAGCATCATTGTTCATGAAAAAACAAGGTCGCTGGAAAAGCACGACAGTACTGCTTCTGCTGAGCAAATAGATCGCGTTCCCTTAGTCTTATTTCATTATTTCGTTATTTTGGAAGATCAAATACATTGGTCCATGGTAGTGTTCCACTGCCTTCAGCTCTAAAACGGTAACGTGTTATCAGATTGTTCGTGGTTTAATTAATATGATACCGAGCGTGGTGGTGTAACGGATAGCGTTCTGGCCTCGCATTCGGGAGGACGGCGGTTCGAATCCCCGTCCGGGCATCCAGATTTGGGTTTTCCATGGTTTCTCCAAATCACTCCAGGTGAATGCCGGGATGCTTCCTTCAAAAGGCCATGGCCGAATTCCTTCCCATTCCTTGCCCCCATCCTTTCCCGTCTCTAAAGACCACGTTGTTAAAAAGGGACGTTAAACTGTTACAAAAAAAAAAAAAAAAAATTAATATGATAAATAACTAGTCCACGATAAAATTCATTTTAACTTGCTTTTATTTTCATAAACACGACGTCAACGATACTGTTTACATGCATACATACAATCCAGCGATTCTATACAACACTTCTTCCGCAGATAATACAGTTCCTGGCCGTCGTAAATTGAGTCGGTGAAAACTACTACTCTGTCTCGGATGATCGCTTTATATAAACTCAACCGAAATTTCTAGAACACTTCAAAAGATTCGACAGATATTTCACGAACATTAACAATACTTAAACAATTGAAACACATTAAAAACAATCAGAACTAATACATAATCATTTACAATCAATACAAAATGGTCATAAAACGAAATTAAAGATACTTAAACACAAAATTATTCACAGAAATCATTTTAAACTGTAGCAAATTGTTCTTAAGACATCGTAACTTGCATTAATACTTGGAATTACGAACATTTAAGCAATTCTAATAAATGGCCTTTAAATAATCTGTTTTCATAAAACAAAGTCTATATTCATTGATTTACAGGATATTGCAAAACAAACCTAGCTACCGATCGTGGTGGTGTAACGGTTAGCGTTCTGGTCTCGCATTCGGGAGGACGGTGGTTTGAATCCCCGTCCGGGCATCCACATTTGGGTTTTCCATGGTTTCCCAAATCACTCCAGGCAAATGCCGGAATGCTTCCTTCAAAAGGCCATGGCCAAATTCCTTCCCATTCCTTGCCCCCCCATTCTCTAAAGACCTCGCTGTTAATAGACGTTAAGCAGTTGTTTTTTTTTATTTTTTTTAACTACCAAATCATATTCAATCAAACTCTAGTTTACTATAAGTGCTTCATAAAATACCATTCCATTTAATTTTAGGTGTGAGCGCTGGCGCTGTGACAGTGTGATAATCACGGATCCCCTTTAAATCTCGATGTGGATCCTTCTTAATCTTTTAAATTAAAATTAGTTGCCACCTATCGAAATTTAATCTGTTTCAAGTTGTCTCAATCGGAGGGGTTGCCATTGAATATATCCTCCAAATGCAATCCATGGACATCCGTTAAGTTTACATAGGATGAATGAATTTGAAGCATCCATTACCTCCGTCGTTACGCAAGTGTGAAATTTGCTCTGGTTAATAGCACTTGCCTATCAATCGACATTTAGCTGTGGCTGTAGAAGAGACTCATGAAACTTGCATGTGTATGATTATTTATTTGGAAAGTTTAAGTATTCTGTCTTTCATGAGATGACTGATGTTACAGTGCAGGCTGCTTCAACTATCTGATCGTCCATTTTGAAACTTTTGCCAGCGTCCAATGAATCAAATAAGTAACGTGATTTTTTACTGTTTTGCTTCTTGAGGAGAGAATTTAAAGTTGTCGCACATTCTGCCTTGGTCGTTGTTTGAGACACAATTTACCATGGATTCTGAGGCTTCGAATCATCGACTAGGTACATGGCAGACTAGAAAATCGCAACACATGCTGGGTTCTAAAATCCTAATCAGATATATAACACGGCTACTTCGAAGCAATAAAACTTCTTGATTCCCATTTTTGGTAATGTGTACTGAGTTTTCGTGCAATGTATTTGGAAAATCGTAGGTTGTATTTCTCAGTAGCTGGAAAGAACTGGCCTTATCTAGCTGATAATTTCCAGTACACAGGTTATTGTTAAATTACGAGTATGAATTGCTGTTCTGGCACTTTCTTGGCGCAACAGTAAAAAAAAAAAAATATGTGACAATTATTTGATGGTTTTCGTAGTTCTGTAAGCATATGTGTTAACATTTTTTTAGATAAATAATTTTAAAAGCAAAAGAATATTTATACTTAATTCACATTTTTTTTAAGAAAACCGCTCTAAGTAATCAATTTTAACAAAAAAAAAAAACAGCTTGATACAATAAAAATTTTGATGAACAGAATACCATAATAGTAAAGTGGAGTTAGTAATAAATTAAGTGACAGAATGTCTTAACGTGATCACTAAACACGGGTCGATAGACATGTTGAATCTGCTGTTCCGGACCAGTATGTGAAAGTTACTACCATGTCTCCAGTGAAGATTACCACACGGCAAAATGAAACATACCATATGTTACTCCTTGGAAAGTGTGAAATACATTAACAGAAACCTCATCAAGATAAGACCAATAGTTACTGCGTGGATCGTGTTAAATGAAAAATGGTTAATCATTTGCAGCCATTTGTATCTTAACTTTTCAGGTTCCTGACTTCATATCAAAATAAATCATAGCCTATTTTACTATTGGTTCCATAGATCAAACGTTAATCGAAATCTCATTGCGTGAATTGCGTTCAACGAAAAATGGAAATTAATTTGCGGACACATTTTTCAGTTATCCCCATTAGTATCAAACCTACACCATTTTACTCTTGGAACCATGGGCTGTTCACTATCTTAAGCAACCTCAAAATCGTGAATCACTTCATGCAGAAAGACACAATCATTTTTCTTTATTTCTCAGCTTTGCTACGTTGCGTGAAGGTGAATGATACTTCAGTATATTTCCGAGACCCTGGGCTGAACATATTCGAAACCCCACAAAAATCCGTGGAGTAAGAAGTGGTTTTAACGAACAGAAGTCAACTGTGCCTTAAAAGTGCCATGATTAATACTACAACGCTGGCAAAATCTGCGAGCCGGATGCGAAAGCGAGCGCTCTAGCAGTGGTCTACAAAGCTAACTTCAAGCTTTTAGACAAACCAAGAGACGATGAACATATAGGATGCTATATGTACTATTGGAACGTTTGTCGAAGCTACTACAATCGAAGAGGTGACGATGGTCCTTGAGCAGACCTACGTCGGAAAAGCAACGAGGCACGACAAAATTAGAGTGCGCCTGTTACAACAGATACCACCCTCAGCAGAAAATATCATAGTCTCCGCCTTCAGTGAAGAAATGCGCACCGAATACCCCACAGTATTGAAACACGCGGACACTCCCACCGAATGCAGCAATAGACGAGAGACCACCATACTCTTTTCCCCCAGTAAGCTTGCTTCCATGAACGATATTTAAATTCTTCGATAAAATTTACTTGAATGGAAACAGAATTATCGAAGAAGAGGCGCTTCTACGTAACGAACCATTTTCTTTATGCAAGTAATATTTGACCCCACAGCAATTCACTCTAATCTTAGAATTTTCTTTTAATGCTTTGACAGGCGGGAATTATTTGGAGCAGTACTGCTTGATATATCGCGTACATTTGTTTCAGTGCGGCATCAGGGTATTTTTGCAAAATATATCGTTGTCGCACCTTAAACAAATCAAAAATTATATCTCAAACTGCACGTTTCGTATGTTAATGGGCAAGTGAATTAATACAGAGCAAACCTTTGGGGCGGGCGTTCCAGTCTCCGTAATCAGGCCGGTACTCCGTAACCCTTATAACGCCAATGTACCGAGTGCAAAGGGCATTATAATATGATGACAATACCACCCTATACAGGAAGAACACGGAAGGGAGTCACATTAGGACAAAATTGCAGATAGTCTGCAATAACTTCGTAAAGAGTGATCAAGTGGCTTGTTGCTTTTAGTGCAGCATAGAGCCAGTAATAATAGTCGCTAGAAGAAAGATACCACATTTTGGCGGCAATTTAGATTGGATCTAGAGCAACGAGATAAGATTAGAGAAATAAAATTTCGTCCTGTCACCAATTAATGATGATTACTTTTAATTACTTCGTCCTCCAGTTCGCAGGTTTTGTCGTTGTTTGCCAGAGGGTTTTTGCCTTCCTCTAAAGCTTAAATAACTACTGCTTTGAATGTCCCATGAAATTACAACACCGGCGAATCACTTTTCACTTCGTATTTATTTCTCCGTAAGCAATAGACTCATCCAAAGATACTAAAGCACAAATACACATATATTCAAGCGAATAAACTCACAAACAACTGTAAAACTTACAATGACTGACAACTAACTCTGCCTGCTATCTCCGCGCTTAAAAATAGGCGCTATAGTAACATCCAGAAGACAATAAAGAAGGACGACAGACGTTTCTCGAGCACTAACAAGACGTTAACAATTAAGTCGATGTAAAATATAATTAAAAAATGTACAAGATGACACACAATCATTAGAAAACACCTTAAATTGAAAGTTAATATTGTTACATCAAGGCTGACCAACCAATTTTGGAAATTGGTCACTATTTCGATTGTATGTTAGGCTGCGGGCCATCTAATACTTGCCTATAGTTACAATAAATCTTTAAATAAAACAAAAATATTAGTAACACAGTTTAATTATAGTCAAAAGTAAAAAAAAAAAGATAATGATACGTTCACAGGACCATTACTTCGTTCGTGTTTGTAAAGAATTTGGATTGATAGCTACCGACATCCAACCACCATAGTGCACGATGGGAGGCTCGAGGCTAATACCACAGACAAACACCAGTGATCTGCGCAAGGTATTTATGGCTGCAAACTGAAATACAGGTACACAAATATCTTTGGTCGAAATATGAAAATACCCTCGGTCGATTACTTTTAACCTTCATGTCCCCCACACTCCCACTGCTACTGACATGTAAGTACCATATTACACGATGGGAGACTTGAGTCTACTACCACACACAAACAGTAGTCGTCTGCGGTAGGTACTTTTGGCTGCTGAATGAAATATAGTGACACTCATGTCTTTGGTCGAAATATGAAAATGACCTCCGTCGACCAATATCTGTTACACTCCTATTGCTACCATTATGCAACCACTATGGCGCACGTTGGGATACTTGTTGCCACTACCACACATAAACGCCAATGGTCTGTGCTTGGTAGTTCTGGCTGCAAGTTGAAATGTAGGCATACACACGTCTTTCATAGAAACAGTAAAAAGTCCTAGGTCGACCATTCAACCACCATATCTCCCACATCCCCATAGTTACCGACATGTAACCACCATAGTGCACGATACGAGACTCGACGCCAATACCACACGCAAACACAAGTGGACTGCGTTATGTTGTTGTGGCAGCAAAGAGAAATATAGGAACACACATGTGTTTGGTCGAAATATGAAAGTCCAACATCGACCACTTTCAAACACCATATGTCCCAAACCCCACAGCTACCGCAATTCAGCCAACGTTGTGCACGATGGGAGACTTGATGCTACTACCACACACAAACACCAGGGGTTTGCGCTTGGTAGCGGAGGCTGCAGATTGAAATATAGGAACATTTACGTCTATTTTTATATATACACTAGCCACAAAGTCCGTCAAAATGACAGGTTTTACGGAGTGTTCTGGCAATTAATTTCTTTTTAGTTATATAATAAAGCTCAATGTGCTGTAATTTCACGTCCCTTGTGATGTAGCAAAAAGTTTCAGTTGTCAACTTGGTC
Organism: Vandiemenella viatica; assembly: GCA_031002005.1. Lineage (NCBI taxonomy): Eukaryota > Metazoa > Arthropoda > Insecta > Orthoptera > Morabidae > Vandiemenella > Vandiemenella viatica. The sequence continues at coordinate 59,886,437 of JARYHS010008075.1, read as the reverse complement.
CAGGTTGTATTTCAGCCTAACAACAATCTCCGCATCCCCATCTGGGCATACTGATTTCGGTTTTCCATGGTTTCCCCAAATCACTCCAGGCGAATGCCGGGATGCTTCCTTCAAAAGGCCTTGGCCAAATCACATGCGAATTAATATATTCCCTGTATCACATTTCAATGTCATCATGTATCACGATATAAATTATATAAATATCACGATATAATTATTCACGTGTTCTTACAACTTTCTTTTTTATTATCTCTGATGAAGATCGATGTTTTAACCGATGACACAGCTTACATGCGGCTGAAATACTGACACCAGGATGCTAAAAATAAAGCTCAACAACTTACGTTATGCAACGTAATATTAGTGTTAACTGTGGTTTATCCCGCATAAATCGCGATCATTTGGAACATCTTTCATTCATATCAAGTAATGATTTCAGTAAAAAAAAAATCAAGTGAAAATTAATATGACAATTTAAACGAAATACATACTTCCTTTTTGTGTTCTCCCAATTAATTTCTTAGCAATTGCAAAATAAATAGAAAAAAATAAAACATAATGTAATTCCTAGTGCCTTGCGCTGTAACAAAAGGTTTCTGTTGCTATCCTGGTCCAGGTGGCATTTCAATCTATTCACATACTACGCTAAACTTGCCGCCAGAGAAACATTACTTCAATTACACGCATATTAATACATGTACTGTTCCACATTTTAGTGGCAATAACGCATCGCGATATAAACTAAATAAAAAATCTTCACGGGTTTTTACATCTGCCTTTCATGTTATCCGTGATAAACATATCATCAGTAAAAGCAAAGGAAATTAAAAAAAGCTTAACAACTTACGTCATGGCAGGTAATATTATATTTAATTGAAGTCTAGGCTGTATAGATTGCGATCAGTATGTAATAGCTATCGATCAAAAAAATTAATGATTTAAGTAACAGGACACTAATGAAAACAATTTAATTTTTTTTTTTTTTAGAAATTATTTACTTATGCCCTCTTTAAAGTCAAATGCCGGTTATAATAACAATATAATCATTGGTACACGAAAATTGAAAGTTGTATCTTACATATCTATGCTCAAAGATTTTAACGAATACTATCACATCAAAGAAATATTAAATATATATAAGCAACTAATAATTATTATGTCAATTTAAACTAAATACGTACTTTTCTTTCAGTGTTCTGACAGTTAATTTATTTACTGATGCGTAGCTAAATAGAATTGTTATTAAATAACGTCTATAACCTAGCACTACAAATCTGATGGTAAATTGGACAAAACAAAGAAGAAAAGCGTGACATCATAGGTCGACGTCATAGAGTGACGTAATGGCGTGACATACGACGTCATAGATGAACAGCAGTTGCTTATTATATTATTGAGCTCTGTATTTCCCGGTGGTTCCTCCTCCCCCTTATCCCTATTGTTCAGTGTATGTTAGGGCGCCGTCATACCCTGATCAGCGAGTTAGAGGAAGCTCAGGTTCAATTTATTAATTTTTCTTATTTGCTTATGGCTTTACGTCTCGTTGACGTCGAGGTAATTAGAGGCTAGAAAGGATGGGGGACAAGGAACGGGAAAGAAATCGACCATAGGCTTTTGAAGAAGGCCTGGAGTGATTTGGGGAAGGCATAGAAATTCCCTGACGGGGATTCGAGCCCGTTTACTCCCGAATGAGAGGACAGAACGATACCGCTCACCCACCACGTTCGGTCTCGGACTCGACGCACGACCAGTCCCGATTGAGTTACATTAAATCACCTAAGGGAATGCAGGGACGGCCCAAAGGTACGCAATACAGGAACAAATTAACGCATACCACAACCAAGGTTGCTAACAATATTTACATTAGTTAACAAGTAACTGAAGAACGCAAAGCGGAAAATACTCGGATATTGATTCATCTGGATATACGACAGACTGATATTATTAGACAAAAAAAGCACTTCCCCGAAATTTGCCGGATTTGAACACAGAAAGAATGAAATGATAAATGACAAGCAGCTCAGAATTTTGACTAGGTGAAGATGCGAAGTGAATTAATTCCATGTAAAGGATACCAGAGTAGAACATGCTATAGTATCTGACTTTCTGTCTCCCGAAAATCATAATCTCATAATCGATGATGTTTGTAGAAACCCTCGTCACAAAGTCAGGATTTAACAACAAAAACCAGAGGTCCACCCATGAACTTATCACAGTTTCCTCTTACTGAACGCGCTGTAGAACACGCCTGTTGCAGTGTGGCGTGTTGTGGGGAGTGACGCAGTGACTTCTTCTCGCTGCCATCAGTTCCGCCAGCCAGCTTTCTGGCCTTCAATACCAACAGACGCTACGAGGAGACCGGAAGCGGCGTCGTATTGTGCCTCCTGCTCTGGTTGCGCCAAGAACGGAGACATAAGCTTCTGGTTCTATATGTAAGAAACAAATATACAGGCGTGAATCGACTCTCTACTGTCTGCTTTCAATGACTGGTTCAGTAGGATGACAGACTGCAGATGAAACTGTCGGAAGAGTGGAGGAAGCTGGCTAGTAAACGAAATGTCCAGAAGGTGCAGTCCTGTATTACATGAAGAACTTTTTTATACCGCCGTCTCGGAAACAAAAGTGAACGCTGTTTCTGATTATGCTGTCAGGCGAAATAAGGAATTCAGCAGCGACAAGAATCGACAAACAGGAAACCATCATAACACTACAATTTGAGGCATATAGTAATCATAGTAGCTCAGATAAAACAGTGTGATACACTAATAGACAAAAGCGAGAAATAGTACAGCTGGATGGTTGAATTATTTTCTAGTTCTTTATAAACGACACAGGAGAAAAAAGTGCCAGAAATAAATTAAAGTGACTATAAACTTAGTCTCTATGAGACAAGAATTAAATGGGATATAAATTGCAGATGTAACTGAAAGATATAGAACACGTGAGAGTGCGAGTATTAAGAATTGATTTCAGATAATCAAGTAAAAAAAATATTCTCATTTAGCAACGAAATATCTGAAGAAGCGGTGGGGTCATTTCTAAAGCGGATCCACCACAGATAACGGCTTTTAACGTGATGGTGAAACTTATAATAAATTTACCGGAACACTGGAGACTCATATCATTTTTTTTTCTAGAGAGTACAAGAATACTTCAATCCTCTTAAAATAGCAATCAATTGTTTATTTGTAAACAGAATACTTTGACAAAACACGTTGCACAACATTGCGTTTACGACGTTACAACGGAACTGAGTTATGAAAATATTGCAGTTTCTTTGATCAAATAAAGTAGAACATTTTTTCAAATTATTACCTTAATTTTTTCCATACTTCAATTTGAACTTGATAAATGAGCACACGTGCTGCAGAATGTCTATCATTTTAATTGAACCAGCTGTATGAGATGGCAGTATATACAAATGTTAAAAGTCCTGTGTAAAGTTCACATAAAGAATGAAGTTCTTCGCCATCCTGAGAAAAAAGATAACTCCTGACAACTAAAAAACTCAGTAAAGCTCCGAATTTCGTTCGCATCTTTGGAAATAATAAATACAGTCTCGAGACTGGTGAGTGTGGCTGCGCGAGGTAAGGCGCCCCCACACTGACTCGGGGCCAGGGTCCAGTCCTCCGCCCATCGTACCGGCCATCCTGTCCTCGGGTCCCGAAACCATCAAGGCGAATGCCTTCATCTCCGTCCGATAAAGAACACGTTTCACAAACAAAAATACAATTAACAAACACAGACAAATGGAAACTCTACATTGCTCCAGTAGTGGAAATGCTCGTATCAGACGAATCTGGCTCGTTCATGGGTAAGGCAGACGTCCTGCCACTCTCATAATTACACACCGGACCGTCCTTAGATGAAGGTGTGTCGTGGTCCGCCTTGGCTGATACGAAATAAAATAAAATAAAATTAATAGAGACTTCTGCAGCTTATCGTTGAAGTAAATATCGAACGGAAAAGTGGATTAGGATGAAGGAGGGTTTCCTGATCGGAGAACCTCCACGACTTCCACGACATACCATCCTTAATAAGGAGACTTTACTGGAAACCTCAACTTTAACATCGGAGTTTAATAGTAGGCTGCGTATCATTATCGAGAACTCATTCCCCTCATTATTCTCTTGAAGAACCGGAGGTACGAATATACCAGCCATTACTAAGAGTTGTTTGGAACAGACAGCAGCTGTGGAGGTACGGAGGGTTTATATCAGAACAAATTAACACATAATTAAAACATCTTCGCATTTGGAAACTTTAGAACTGGCCATAATTTCAGCGTGAGTCCAGCACGATAGCTTCCAGGCTGCTAAAACCGGCTTTGCAAATGCTTTAAATAAGAAGAATAGTTCGCGGGGATTGACTCCGATTTTTCTCTGCTTCACGTTAGCTGAAAGAGTTGTTCGTTGATTTAAACCCTTAACTTACAATCTACGATTTAGCTTGAACGTGGTTCTAGATATCCAACAACAGAAACTAGATATAATGCTGACTAACAATACTGTTACACATGACTAGATATCACCTCTTTTAATCACATCAGCGATACATCAAATAACCGAAATTAGTGTTGATGGTATCCAGTCACATTGTTTATATATATATATATATAATAACCTTCTCAATGGAAAAAAATGTTTAACACTACTAAATCTCCCAACGACAATCCCTATTTCCCATTGTACATGAGCTGCGATTCAGGTTGAAAATTATCTTATCGTCATTCTGGAAGAGATTCATCACCTGATCGTTCTACAGCGATTGCACTCACAGAGAACTTTAAGGCAAAGACCTGCATCATAGCCGCCATACTTCAGACCGTATCGTTCTCGACAGGTTTTAAGATCGCTAAATCCTCTGTCCTCTCGTAACAGACAGCTTCCCGTTTTCTGACGTCCATCATGGTATGCACTGAAGGGTGCTGGAACCATTTGAGTTAGTCTGCACTCCAGACCTCTACTGACCGAAGAGATTACCAGATGCCCATTAACTACCGCAAATTCGGAATGTGATGGGACACGACTACTCCGCCAGAAACAATCGGTAGATACGCAAGCATTCGAGCCTTCACTTACGGAAGGCATCGGCAAACTTGCCCATTGTAGTGTTTACAACGTATATGAGTCTACATTCGTGACGTGGTTATCTTATTTAATTTGCAGTTTACGAAAAGGCAGACTAATCTCGTGATAGTTTCTGAAAGTTAAGTTACTAATGTTTTGTAATTTGTATTAATGAGCTGCCACTTTTCCAAGATTTGTGTGTCTGAAATTTCTGTAAGCTTATGACTTTACGCCTCGTCAACATCGAGGTCATTAGAGGCGAGAAAGTAGTAGAGACAAGGAACGGGACGGAATTCGGCCATTGCTTTTTAAAGGAGCCCTTTCGGCATTCACCTGGAGTGATTTGGGGAAACCATGGAAATCCGAAATCTGAATTGGCGCGCGGGGATTCAGAGCCGCGTCCTCCCGAATGTGAGGTCAGAGGGTTTCCACTCACCCTCCACGCTCGGTATGAAATTACCATTCCAGCAGCATAGCACAGGATTCTTTTGGCTCCTTGCGAGACTGACGTTTGTTTGGTGCTGTTTACTTTGGTTCCCAGAAGGGGGAGGTCCACTTGTTGTGCGGTGGACCAGGTGCGCTCCGCACCCTAAGTGACTGTGCCCGCATGTCACCCAACACCGACCAGCGAGCCGCTCAGGAGCACACCTGGCAGGCATGGGACACGCCCTCGCGTACGCCATCCCCCTCTGCCGTGGTGCAACACAAACAATGGCGCTCAGCAAATTTTTTATGTACACAACTGGGGCAAGCTGCTAGGGTGATTGTAATTCAACATTCCACCACTAGACAGCATGAATATTTTGTGAAATTCAATGGAACATAAATTTAATGTTTCCTGTTACTGAATATCTCGAGTCAGTGTGTTATCATCTTTTTATTACGGGTATGCTGGCGTAAGAAATGCAACAAAAATGTTGATGGATTAGTGACATTTATGTTCGTTTCTTCTTCAACACTGTACTTGGTTTATTAAAGTACTCTAGTCATTTCTGCACTATTCTCCAGGAATAACATGTCGCAACCGAATGATTGTTTTTCTTTTTCATTTTTTAGATCAGTGTATCTATCATGCATAGACAGAAAAATCTTGAGATTCGCTCCCAGTTGGCTGCGCCATGTCAAAATATTTTCGGTTTATGTATACTAGATGTAACATCTTAACAAGCAGCATTGCAAAGCGTCTATGCCTATAAGAAACCAATTTTACCATAGGAAGGTATTAAAATATAGTTTAAAACCTTTTTCAAGTGGTTAATTGATGTCTTCTTCTTTTCTACATTATTAGTACGGAAGGAAACATCGAGAATAACCAGTCGGACTTGGGAAAGATTTTACTTCGTTGAACAGATCAGTACAAACTGATTCACTTTCACAAATCAAAGCAAAACTTCTTCACTTTATTGCAAAAACGAATCACAAATTGACAATCGACACATTGGTGTCTATATTTATGTTTTTTATTTTTTAATTAATAAAAGCAGTTTCTCTTTCCGAATGTAGTCACTCTTATATGCCGTCAGTTGTTGGTAATTTGAGACACCGTGTCCATAAGCATCAATTTTACCTTCAATAAACTTTACAGCCTTATTGCCTTCCGACCATACTACTCTCTCCAGATCCACAATTTGCATTTTAGCACGCCATAACACTTTCTCCCTTCATTTATCACACACACGTTATCGCTCTCACCAGCCAACAACCAGAGAACCCCTTACTATTACTTGTCAGTGTTACCAACATTACTACAAGCACCATATCAGTTATCATCTCACACACAGACAAAAAATATGGTAAATACCGAACCAAGAATAAGATAACCACGTGTTAAATAACTATGTTTGTTCACAACACTTGTATTAGTAATTCTCACTCCTGAACTCGGTACTTTCACCTCAAAATTGTTGATAGTAGTAGCTAGAAAATATGTTACCACAGGGCTGACGTTTTGCCCCAGTATATCCGTCGTCCCCAGATGATATGTTAATTTGTCCTGTCGTACAATATCTGTAGCCATTGTTTTACCTGATGTTTCAGTGCTTATAATACTCTGTTAAGTTCCACATCTATTTAACCCACTGGTTCCTTGATTTAGTGTTTCAATTAATATTACCCAAAAGCGAATGGTATTTCTGGCAGGAAGACCCCGAAGTATAATTCGGTCTCCGAGGGACGGAGTTTCGATTAGCAATGCATTGTTCTACTATCCTAACTTAACCGGTAATTCTGCTGGGTAATAGGAACAATGGAACGTCCGATCCTACTTCACATCAACAGCAATCCTTTGCCAGAGGTAACGGCAGGTTAAGAGTGCGTAAAAATATCTGCCGGGATCCGGATTCCAACCGAGGACCTTATAATCCCCAGTTAAGCGCCAAGCGACCAACCAAACTATCAGAGCGCTGTTTAAAACATGGTAAATACATATGGATTCCAACAAATCAACAAGCATAAGGCCCTGGGAGTGCGGCTAGAAACGGACCCACTCAAAATGAGTGTAGTCAACTGGCGGCATGTGTTAAACAACACAAGAGCCACACTACAATTGCACAAAACCAGACAGATAAATAGCATACAAAAAACAAATCTAATAAATCTGGCGGTCCTAGGCAAATTAAATTATATTGCTCAAGTGTTCCCTGCACCTAAAGGAATAATAGAAAACGTTGAGAGAGCAATATCTTGGTTCTTGAGTCAAGGTGAAATATTCAAAATTAACTTCCAGACACTAACCCTGCCAAAACTAAGAGGAGGTTTGGGTTTAATGGACGCAAGAATCAAAGCAAACGCAATGTTCATACAAGCAATGAGAAAAATTTCTGAAAACAAAGAAACAATTACGTCTCAGCTACTGGAACACTACAAACCAGTGAGTATAACGGCACCTGTGGCGATAGCCCACATCAATAAATCATTCCATCATATCAGGTTTTATTTCCTCGAATGCAGTTACATCATAGCAGCACGAAAGGATAACTTCCCCAAGAATTCCAAAGAGATATACACAATCTTGATGGCGCATAAACGTGGCAAAAAAATAGAAAATTAATACCCGGATATTAACTGGAAAAACGTGTGGAGAAACATTTTCAATAGGACAATTCCATATGATAACCAAACCCTGTCAACGAGACCCTGGCTACCAACGAGAAGCTACACCGAATACATCTTAAGGCAACCGATAGATGTGACACTTGAGGGAACACAGATACGCTTATACACCGTTTTTCTTGTGGAAAAGCGGAGTCAACTTGGATGTGGACAAAACATGTGGCAGTGTATATTTTACAAAAACCGCCCGGGGAAGTACTAGCTACAATTCTAGCAAAGCCGGATATAAAGATTACCCCTCCAGAAAAACACAATTGTTTAGTATGGATCCTAAGTCAGCCAATGCAGGATATATTGCAGAAGACTTCCCAGAATTTGGAAGAATACCTGACAATGCTTAAAATAAAACAATGTAGCCTAAAGAAAACTGCGAAATATAAAATTAAATTCGGGGGCTATCTGGATGAGATACTCAAAGACAAAAAGAACACCAGCTAAAGTTCTCGACGAATGAATGACAAGGAAAGGGCTGCAGTTTGTTGATTCACCATGACATCGGAAGAGGGAGAGAAACAAGAGATGACCAGCAGATGAAGGTTCTGGTTTCCCGTTAGTTCGAGACGCCTGTTCGGGATTGGTAGACATTGGTTGAGAATAATGGTGGTGTGTGTTTATAACGAAAAGGGGAATGAACTGTTGTTGTTAATTTCTCGATTGAGTGTTTATGCTGGTTTTTGTATGTTTTAATAAAGTTTAGTTAAAAAAAAAAAAATGCTAAAATCTATGATCTCTAAATGCGTGACAATTAAGTCAAATGTTGAATGTAGCCTACATAAAAATGATCATTTGTGTATTTCGTAGTGTTTCCAAGTAGAAGCACTACTAGTTCCACGTTCCGAAGATCGCCGGTTCGAGTCCGGCCGCGGGCATGAGTGAGTGTTGTGTCTGTGAATATCATGTCCGTCCTGTGATGTGTATAACTGGTTGTAAAATGCATACTGGATGAAACTGAAAAGCACTGGATCATACATAATCACTGTTGAGTTGGCTGTATGGCCTCAGATGCTGAAAGGAAAAAAAAAGCAGAAGCACTAACGTAATTTAAAAAAAAAAAGAAGCTGAAAACGGAAGAACAGGATGGCTTAGTGAGCTGTGCACACCTGTCTGATGATAATACCCTCCTTTAAAAAGCGTTTCGCTAACTCTTCAGTTAGTTAAGAATAAAAAAAAGTTTCTCCTTCCTTTCACAGGACTGTTTATACAGTAATAGGCCTATGCACGTTTTTACACTCTAGGTATATTTAATCAGCGTTCCGTGTTCTTCGCTACCATTACATCAGCTGCCGGATGTGAGGACCAGCTATTTAGATTAAGGGCTGCTAATCACTTACAAGTACTAATTTTCTTTTCGGGACATCGAATCAAATATAGCTGGAGTTGGAGATACTGAACAGTGCCGAGATACTGGGAAAACTACCCCATCGGTCTAAGAACTGATAGATAATATCGATAGCAGCGGGGCAAATTGTCTTGTGCCGTGAAATGAAGCGAAATTCACACTTGTTATTTACGTTCAGCAGAACAGATAACAATTAAAATTATTTAGCCTCCAACACGTGAGTGGAATAGTAATAGAATATCAACAACCACTTCGTCCTAACGGTTCACCCGTGAAGATTTCATAGCAGTTATACCCCGGCGAAGTCTCCATTCTTACGATCTTGATTCACTTTCGATCTGGCTTCAAAATATATAATTAGACCCCGGTAAAAAAATTATAATAATAAAATATTTCAGGATGAACTATAATTTGAGAGTTATGAAGATACAAGAATTCGGATGCATAGGCCGTACAAAAAGAGAGTAAAAGTAATGAATACATTTACCGCATTTATTAAGACATACCTAACTAAAACCATCAGTTGTTTAACTCGGTGACTCATGTGAGGACTGATATGAGTTTGCCCTAAACGAGAATACTTCTGAAAATTCTAGTCTTAGTTGTAAATTCAGTGTACAAGGCTACATGGCTTACTGAAAAATAAGGTCAATTATCACTACAGGTTTCCTAAGTATTCCTCTCTTGTAAGGTTTTGTGTTTTTAAACTATTAAATAAAGAAGATACACAAATCCTATCCGCATTTTGCAGGATCAGGTGAAATAGTAATCAACTTGATGATGGAGGAGTCCAAAAAGGCTTCACTGTAAATAATTAGTGCATTTTTTTGATAGAATAAAGAGAACGACAGGGTTTTAAAACTGGATAATTATTACTCAAAAAAACTGGAACATGTCTTCGCAGTATTAGTAGAAGGCATAAGCACATTATTTTTATTTACCTGCAATTGAGCTGAATTATTGTTTGCACAGATGTATTAAACTATTTTTTCTTTACCCCTCATCGACAACGAGGTCAATAGAGGCGGGAAAAGACTGAGCGCAAGGAACGGGAAAAAATTCGAAAATGGCCTTTTGATGGAAACATCCCGGCTTTCTCTTGGAGTGATCTGAGGAAACCATGGAAAACCCAAATCTGGCTGACCGAACGGGGATTAGAACCCGCATCCTTCCGAATGCGAGGCCAGAACACTACCGATCACCCACCACGCTCGGTATCTTAGACGATATCTGTACATACAGAGATAGTAGTGCAGTTAATGAATGCATAGTCTTACTAATTAGAATAAGCTATCAGAATAGTTGTTGGATTAATCCCAGTCAACAAGTTGGCTGGGAAGATGTTTACTAGACACAGATGAAAGATATTTTGACAGTCAGGCTTCACGAATATGAATTTCCTGCACGACATTCCTTCAGATGCTGAAATGAATAGAAATATATACGCGGGAGTTGATGGTGTACTGATTTCCCAATGGAAATGTTCCAGTATCCAGTAACGCCAGTTATGGGTGTTACTTGCAGGTAACACTCGCCAGCCGTTAGTGTAAGCAGCAGACAGCCCACTGCTGCCCATCACGCAACCCCCACCTTTTAATATTTTCCGGCTAATTGCTCATTTATTTGCTACCGGACTTCGTTGCCGGAGGTTGACTGCATTCATTCTATATCAGATCACAAGGTGAAACGGTGAAACAGTTACAAAAGAAATAAAATAAGTGTATTTTAAAATTGTATTCTGATAACTTATACACTGATACAAAATCGACTCTCTATTCAAACACCTATATTCAGTCCTCTAATCATCATGGTTAAAAGAGAATTATATATTTACTTCTAATGTTCTTAGTTTCTTCAGTATAAACCTATAGCGAGAGTGATAACGACAGAAACGCACAGAGAAAAAAACATGAAATGGACTTACTTCATACGGCCACCCCGGTACCCAACCGCGAACTCCAACAGAGAAACATTAAGCAAAACTGAACCGACCTGACTGAGCACGCTATGGTCTTCTTGGGACCTTATATAAAACCCGCTAACTCTACTTCTTGGGCTTACGTGGTTCTGGGAAGGAGCATTGCAAACATTGACTTCATAACTTTAAGTTGCCGTCTGTAACCTCTCACAGCACAGAATTACTTCAACTTCAACAACAATCATTACCTACAGCAAGAGGGTCTCGCTATGGGATCTCCAATATCAGGAACACTAGCCAATATCTTCATAAACTTTATTGGAGGAGAAATATTCAGCACAATAATCCCCCAAAAAGGTTTTCGGTTAATCTATTGGTTTCGTTACGTTGATGATATTGTGTGTCTCATAAACGAACCATTAGAACACATAAAGGATTTACACCAAAATATAAACACACTACACAAAAACATCACCTTCACACTAGAAACAGGACACAATGGCCAATTCAATTTTCTGGACCTAACTATAGCAAAAAACAAACACACATTCCAGGAATACAGAAAACCCATAGCTACAGATCAAATAATACACTCCTCATCAAACCATCCACCTACCACAAACAGGCTGTAATAAGATAATGCTGAACAGAATAAACACAATGCCCTTAACAAAACAGAATTACCCAAAAGAGCTCAGTACCTTAAAAAAATGGATACAAAACACACTTGGTTGATGCATTAAATAAAAAGATAATAAATAAGTGGTAAAAGCTAAAATAAAGAACAATATCAGCACACTACACCAATCCAACAACCGAAGCACAAACACTTCAACAACAGTAACACCTCAAATCATACAAACATCCAACACCATGGAACACAATGGAAAGAAGTGGTATACCATGACATATTCAAACAAGCACACACACAGGGTAAAGATGTATTTAAAAAACAAGGGATAAACATTGCTCTCAAAACAGACAACTCAATACAAAAATAAAATAATTGTTTAAAAAACATAAAAACCGCCTTTAAAATAACTTTATACCTTGCTTAGAAGAAAGTAAATCTAAATAGACAATATTTTACATTACTGTTATTGAAATTTTTATATTAATTATTTATTTTTAGAGTCGGTGCCAGCTGTCAGATCGCGCAGATCGAATTACTGAACTTTATTTGGTGTTCGAGGCGAACCGAGAGTACGAACAAAAATTCCAAATATTTTACAGCATATCGTGAGGAAGAGTTTTATTGTGGGAGACAGCTTAGGGAACCAAATTAACGGTATGTTATCTGTGGCTCGGCCTCGTTGGTCGTCCAGGCATATCTCTGGCACTATAGTGTCAGTTGATAGGCTGTATCATGCAGTAAACACTTTATAGTTAGTATAATATCGGTGTATCATCTATATGTTTCAGTTTTGTTGAAACATGTTTCTAGAATTAACTGTAGGTAAGTAGTAACATGATTTTTTATGTATTTTTGTTATTTATCATTGTTTTTATCTTTTTGTTTTTCTTGTTTTGGCTGGCACCGACTCCAAAAATAACTAATTAAAGTAAAAATTTCGATAACAGTAATGTAAAATATTGTCCATTTAGATTTACTTTCTTTTAAGCAAGGTATAAAGTTATTTTAAAACTTTTAGTGCCCTTTTTTTGAATACAGTTTTTATGTTTTTTATACAATTATTTTATTTTTAAATTTTTAGTGGTATTATGGTTAATTTGTATTTAAATATGCGGCAGCAGATCTCATTTTGCAAACTACCTGGTAGCACAGTGGTTAAAGCGAATGCTTTAAAAAAATCTTTCTTTACAAAAACTAACAGAATGGGGTGAATTGGATGCTGTGTTAAGGAATGACAGTTTACATTTTGGTCCAGGCTGTGTTTCGATCTAATCATAACATCTGTTAAAGCTGCTGCTCGATAGTAGAAACATGTAACATCTGGACATTAATACATACCACATACACAAATCTGGAATATATCTGTTTGTTCCGGCATCACAAAGAAAATATAGATATTTTATTGGTTTTCACATCATAAATGCTCAGGGTTCAAGTTGAAATCTGAAGTACATGTTGAGACATTAGGACACATATATTTTATAAATATTCCGCAATTACTTAAAAATAGCTTAATTGATTTTGACGGTACTTAAAACTGTGGATTTTGTAAAGAACATTGGAAATTATAAACGATGGGGGTAAAGGAGAAGAGGGATTGAGCTTTTGTATACCAAATGTAGACTGTCTTTTCTGATTGATTTAAAGTATTCATTTGTAAATTTCAATTGATATCATATAAAAATTTTAGGTATGTATAAAAAAAATAATTAAGGGGTGTGGAGGTGAAGGGTAGGTTGGTTTTTGTTAAGGTAGTGTGGACAGTATTTTTCTCTTTGTTTTAAAGTATACATGTGCAAAGTTCCATCGAAACCAGATAAAAACTGTAGCTTTGTGTAAAGAACATTTACAAAAATTAAATGGGGTAAGGGAGTGAGCGGTTAGGTTTTGTAAACAGAATGTTTCTCCTTGTTCTTAAGTATACATTTGCAGTGTTCCATCGAAATCTGATAATAACGGTAGGCATCTATAAAGAACATTGGAAACTAGGAGAGATGGGAGTAGAAGGCAAGAGGGATTGAGCTTCTGCAACCTAATTTAAACTCAATTGTTATGTATTTTTTAAAGTATACATGTGCAAATTTTCTTCAGAATCAGATAGAAGCTGTGCTTTGTGTAGATTAAAGAGGTGGAAAGGGAGAGAGAGGTGTGGCTTCTCTTAAATGCAGACAGTATTTTTTCTGTTTGTTTTGAAGTATACATGTGCATACTTCCTTCAAAATCAGATAGAAACAGTAGCTTTATACAATGAACATTGACAGTAATTAAAGGGGTAGAAAGGGGAATAGGGTTTGTATTTTTGTCAAAGTAAAGTGAGTAGTATGTTTCTTTTTCTATTTGCTTTAAAGTATACACATGCGAAGTTCCACCGAAATCGGATTAAAATGTGGGTTTGTACAAACATTAAGGGATGGAAAAGGGGAGCTAGGGTAGTTTTTTTTATTTTTTGGTCGGAAATCTTCTCCATAAAAAAATACATATATGTGTCAACTTTCATAAAGATCGGTCAATTGGTGTCAACTGTAGCTTTTCAAAAAGAAAATTGACAAAAGTCAAGGGGCGGAAACGGGGAAAGGGGTTCAGTTTTTGCAAACCAAAAACTGACATTATTTTTCTCCTTTTTTTACAGTAAAAGTTTGCTAAGTTCTATCTAAACGGGATAAAAACTGTAGGTTTGTATAAACATTTAACGTTTTAATGGAGAGTGGAGGTGGTTTTTTATTTTTTGGTCAGAAACCTTCCTCGTGAAAAAATATATATAAGCGCTAACTTTCATGGCAATCGGTCAAACGGTGGCGACTGTAGTTTTTATTTAAAAAAAATTGACAAAAATTAAGGGTTTGGTAGGAGGGAGAGGGGTTGAGCTTTGGCAGACCAAATGTTGACAAGATTTTTCTGTTTGTTTGAAAGTATACATTGGCAAATTTTAATTAAAATCAGATATGAAATATAGGTTTCTATAAAATTAAGGGGAGATGGGATGGCTTTTTTATTTTAATTTTTTTTTTTTTTTTTGGTCAGAAACCTTCTCCATGAAATATTACATGTATGTGACAACTTTAATGGAGATCAGTTAAATGATATAAAGAACATTGGCAAAAATTAAGGGGTGGATAGGGTGAGAGGGATTCATATCTTCAAACCAGCATTTTTCTCTTTATTTTTGACTATACATGTCCAAAGTTCCATTGAAATCGGATAAAAAATGTGGGTTTGTATAAAAATTAAGTGGTGTAAAGGGAGAGAGGGGTGTTTTTTTTATTTTTTTTTGGGTCAGAAACCTTTTCCATGAAAAATTACATGTATATGCCAACTTTAATGGAGATCAGTTAAATGGTGTCGAATTTAGCTTTGTATAAAGAACATTGGCACAAATTAAGGGGTGGATAGGGGGAGTGGGGTTCAATTTTTTCAAACCAAAAGTTGACAGTATTTTTCTGTTTATTTTTACTATACATTTCCAAAATTCCATCAAAATCGGATAAAAAGTGTGAGTTTGTATAAAAGTTATGGGGTGTAAAGGGGTAGAAGGGGTGGTTTCACAATGAAATTCATATGGGATCACTTTGGAGGTATACTCTATCCACTATAAAAATTTCATTTAAATCGATTCAAAATCGGCGAAGATATCGGTGAACATACATAAAAAAAAAAAAATTCAGACGAATTGAGAGCCTCCTTCGTTTTCGAAGTCGGTTAACAAATCTGAACACAATCACAAACAAACAAATTCCATAACTCTGGCATATACCAACTGACATGTCAGAACTGTGATGCAGTTTACATCGACCAAACAAGGAAACAATTCCACACAAGATATAAGGAACACATGCTAGCATTAAAATACATTTTTCGCTTAACATCTCTTAGACAATAACCATTTTCCCATAAACATAAATACAGACATGAAAATCCTAACAACAATACAATATTTTAACTCTTCAAGAAATTATCAAATTCAAAAAGCAATAGTCTCAGGAAAACACGCACTTAATGACCATGTAAATTTAACCAACCAAACCTTATTCAAGTTAATAAACATCGAAACTGACGCAAAACAGCATCAAACACACAAAACTTCACAACAACATTAATTTAACACCACGTAGCGTCTCCACCGTCCACCACACATGCACATTTTGGCTAAAACAAAGCAAAATAAAACACACACACAAATGCAACTACAAAATTGAAACTCGCCGCTCACGACATTTACGACAGAGCACCGTCGGAAAAAACAGCAGAACAACAGCAGCACGCACACAAAAATGAAAGTCTGACATTGTCGTGCATCAGAAACTATGCTTCAAAATTGACTACTAGTGGAGTCATAAGAGCAAAACTACACCAAAATTGTATAATTAAGTGAAATAGTATAAACAGCATGCTGGTTGAGGTCACAGGCGACCAACAACCACATCTCATAACGCAAATGTAAATGTAAGTTGCAATATAAATCCTATCTTAGTATACCTATATAAACAATACATTCTGCATGATAATCCAAAACTGTTATATAAATATAAGTAATATTATGCTTCCTATGAAGGAATAGTTTCTTAAAATATAAAAAATATTATATTCAAAAGTCAATAACTAATCACATATTACAGAAAAACTATACGCTGAATATAACTCGACGAGAGGCGAAACGCGTCCGTGAAATAAATAATATCCAACAACAGTTATACTGGCGTATTTATTAAACAATAATTATTAGTTTGTAAATAATCTTGACTGTTGTCCACCAATAAATACAAGTGGCTCCGCGAGCCAATAAAACGAACAAAATATATCACGAAAAATTGGAACTTTCATAATAACTTGCAGTTTTATGTCTTTTTAATTTATAAATGGCATTCGGTCTTATAGCCATTCAGCCAACAGCTTTGTTTCTCTTATTCCTCAATTGCGTATATAGAATCTTTCAGTGCTATTAACGAGCACAAGTGAAAGGACAACAAGCGCTGACAAAACACTTAATTAAAACCGCCCATGCGTTAGGCCGGACTCGAACCGAACAGGCAACCGCTACAACGCGAAGAACATTACTGTCTAACATGGAACAGGAGGCTTCTTATTTCGAATCGAGTCAAAAAGCCTCCTGATATTAGGACGACTACAGAACGTATTATTTGTGTTTTTTAGTTTTTGAGGTTGCGTATCTTTTGAATGTAAGGTGGAAAGCTTGTGAAATCACCCATTTTTCCCACTCACTCACCTGTTCGTATGTCACAGCCTTCAAATTAGAAATTTTGTAGTTCTCCACTATTTTAGTTCTTTCTATCCAAGACATGATAATACCTAAAAAAATTAAAATCATGAGGGTACAAATAATTATAGGTGATTTGTTTGAGAGTCGTGGTTTTTTTTTCTTCTTTTTTCTAGATTATCCTCGTGGGAATAAAATGGAAGTTAAAATACAAGGCGACTCTGAAAGTGATTTAATTATTTTACTCGATATTTTGTACCAGCTTTCGGAAACCATAAAAAACTATATTTTTTAAACTAATTATCATAAAATTATTTCATTGGTTACAGTGATATATAGCATCCCAAGGATTGCAGGAGAAATATTACCATATATCTACAGTTCATAGGTTTCTCCAAAAGAAGGTAATATTAACAAATTTAATTCTTCAATAGAATTTTTTCTACAAAAAGTCATATATGTCATCCAGGAGATAATATCATCAGTCAGATAATAGATTGTAGCGAAAGGACTTTTCTAAAAATATGAGCCAATGTATAGGCTTTTCTGTAAATTAGATTAATAGACAACGTGTCTATGAAATCCACGGTGCGCTGGAGCAAGTAGTTCGCGACGGATGTTTAAGAAAATATATAATTTTTTGCTCTCTTCGACTTTTACTGAGGAACCAATAATCCCATAATTCATTAACAAAGTAACCCTCAAAAGCAAATTATAGCCACCACAAGATAGAATTTAGTTTAAAAGTGGATGACAGAAACTGGACTCGAAGTGACAGCAGACGGAAGTCGGAGACAGCACGGTACGCTGGCGCTGTGCTCTGAAATATCAGGCGCCTTGCTGACTCGCCGCAGATATCGCAACATTACCCCAGGTCGGGAGAGGTAACTCGACGCTCAGGAGGAGTCCAGAAGTCCTCGGCAGCAGGAACACACGACTCAGCGTTCCCAGCGGCAGCTCGCTCTGTATGCGAACGTGCCAGCAGAACGCCTGCTTGAAACCAGTAACTCAGGCGCCCGACTTCCATACAGTAACCAAAGAAACAACATCGAGTCAAGTTTTTAGGGAACGTAAGTTACAAATTAGCGGACGTAAATAAAAAAAAAATCCTTTCGCGTTAAGTATTTATTTTCTGGAACGGTAAGGTAGCTCTCTCTAAAAAAAAAAAATATTCGTTGCTCCGGTCCCGGGTTTGAGTCCCGGCAGGTGCAGGAATTTTTAAGAATTATGTTTGATCATATGAGCTATGCCAGGTCGCTCCATGGCTCGGATTCGACGTTAACCTGTAGTTCCCAGAGAAAAGAAACTGGCCGTCCTACCTCTAACACAATGGTTTAGTATGCCTCCAACCTATCTTCGGGTTGTGGACTAAGTTAGCTTTTTTATTTATTTTCTATGAATGAATAGTATAGTAGAAGCAATGCATATAGTAATTCTCCTTTAAATGGTTATACTGGTTAAAAGCGACTATACGCGTGTACTTGGGTATCCTGGTCTTCATCCTCGTCCTCATACCCCGTTACTTACATTTACAGAAGTGTCTTATTGTGATTTGTATTCTGTTTCGGTATTGGTTACTCTAGTGTTTCTCAACCAATGGTCCTCGGACCACTGGTGGTCTGTGAAAATGGTTCTGGTGGTCCGCAGGCAGAATATTAAAAACTTAGATACCGTATCCGCACTGGATAGTGGTATTAGCGAATATAAACTATAAGCCTAAGCTTTTACGAATAGTTCAATGACCAACAAAATGTCTGAGATTTGTAGAATGAGGACAGGAAAGCATTGTCCCTACAATGGTGTACTCATTTCCAGTTGGCATCATAAAGATCACCGTTCGTCTAGGGCAGAGTTTCTCAACCATTTTCAAAACGACGACCAGCAAACTGTCAAAAATAATGCTACGGGCCACTAGCTTATATTGGACCTGATTTTTTGTCTATTATTACGTCATTAATACATGGGAAATATGTTATTGAACCATTATAACTCAATAAATATAAAAGCATATTTAGAATTCCTTTGGAAACACAGTTATGAAGCTGGAAGTGAATTGTGAGAATTTAGTTACATATTGACCAGACACTAGATATTACGCCTTTTATTTCTTTCTTCACCAGTCCCATGTAACCAACCCTACCACCTAACGCGGTTCCTACTGCAAGACGCTCATAAAACAGTAATTCCTTTTGATGCCAACTGAAAATGAATAGTCCAGTTCAGGAATGGGTGATATGGGGTGACTGAGAGTGGTAGTACCTTTCGAGCATGGCTGACCATGTCTTGACTCAAGTCATGCAGACTTGGTCCATACCAGACATCCAACTCTCCCTTGGTAGCTCCAAGAACTATCACCTGGGCAACAGTGTTGGTCCACTGGCTAAACCAGGTGAGGGGAACCTGCTGCCTTGCAGGTTTGATAGGGGACTATCAAAGGCTAAGGGAGTGAACCCTGACAGTAAATAAAACGGTCTGGTCTGGAAGCGTCAATGTGGCAGCCCCACAGCCAGACTTGCTACCTCTTGGCTAGCAACCAATTGGTAGGACTAATTGTCTTTGCTTTCAAGTCTCAAACAGTTCAGGAATAATGCTGCCCTATCTTCATCCTGGAAATGCTACATTTTTGTTTAGTCATTGAAATATTCGTTGATTTTAAAAAGTTTGGATTAGAGTTTATATTCATTTTTGGCCTTTTAAAGCACAAATACGATATCTAAATTTTAATATTCTGCCTCCCATCTGAACCGTCTTCGTGGACTACAGCTTGAAAAACACTGGTCCATGGATTAAGAAAATGACTTTTTTTTTTGAAGGTTTTGTAGTAGTTGCGAAGGACAGCATCACGTGGTAGGGTTGGCAAACATAAGAGTAGTGAAGTAAACAAGGATAAAACATGGAAGGTCTATTGTCTTTAATTTCATTTTGAGCATGTAGGTCAGTGCATAGTCTAGCGTCCAGCCTATTACTATGCACTAGGATACTAAATATTAAGAGTCTGATCAATATATAATTAACTTTTAATAGTTCACGTATAATTCATAACTGCTTTTAGATTTATTACGTCATAATGGTACAATAAAATATGCTAATACTTACTTTACTTTACTTTCCGAGTCCGGACTGTTTCAAATTGTGTTCTCTCATAAACTAGCTGCTTGGGTCGCTTTGTCATTGGTTAAGAATAGGTCCTCAGCTTGGCACGTGAAGCCCACGCCTCTGCACTCGAGGAGATGTTCTGGTGTCTGAATGTAGCCGCAGTCACACTTGTCGTCATCCGTGTATCCCCACTTTTTCATATTGCTCCTGCACCTTGATACTCCTATTTAGAGTCTATTCAAAGTCTCCCATTTCTTGTGCGGTTGATTCCACACGGAGGCCAGTTCTTCTTGGGCCCTAAAGTATGAAGGCATGAGAAGCACCTCCTCCCATAAGGATAGTGTTCTTTCTTCTGGGGTTCTGTCTACTGCCTTACCTCTTTTTAAGAAGCTTCTCCGTGAGCGGAGGCGTGATGTAGCCATGATTTGTTTGTTTTTTGTTTTTTTTTTTTCGGAGAAAATGGGTAACCGAAATATGCTAATATTAGACATATAGGTAAAAAAAATAGGCCAGTTTAAGTTAGAGGTACAAAGTGTTTGATTAATTACTGGTCCTCGGATTGGAAAAGGTTAACAAACGCTGGACTACTTGAACAGTAATTGAACTTAAAAAAAAAAGCAAATTCGCAATTTTGGTGTTCGTTCAAGTGATAGCCGGTCGAGTATTCGTCTTCCAAAGGATTTGATCATAGTTTAAGTTGTTTAGTGCCAAATTCGATTGGTCGCTGATAGGGCTGAGATAATTTCCTGGAGTGGTTTATCAGCGGATTGTGTGACCAGTTAAAATGAAGAATATGGGCGTATATTGATTTGTTCACATTCCCTAACTGAAGGAATGTGATGATTAGTGCAGTCAGAACTAAAGATCAAAATTCGTGAAAAAATAAAATAAAAAAATTTCGACTTGTTTGTGGATAGAGACTTTCCCGGAGTAAAGATGCATTATAATCTTCACGGGTGTCCAGCCGGATTATGTTGCAGAAACATAACTGATGTCAATGGTATCTTCATCATGTCAAGTATTTTCCAGATGTCACAATATGGTTGTGACTGGCTAGACTGTTACATCTGAAGATACTTGATACCTGATGAAGATAGCAGAGCCAGCTGTCGTAACGTTGTGTTTCAACAACACAATTCGGTTGGACATCCGAGAAGATTATATTGAATATTTTGAATTGCTTTAGAAGATTAATTTAAAGTGTTTAAGACATTAAGCCCCTTTTGTAAGTTCCGTTACGAGAAGTTTGTTTACGCGTGTGAATGAAGAGGACCACGTGCTGGTCACATGTTTCTGGCAGTGGGTGACCTTGGCCCCAGGCGCCACACAGAAGTCCGGTTAACTCTCGGCGCGTTGCGGTTCTAGAGCACCTCTCCCACTCATCATGATTAATCGATTATGCTAAGCATATTTTCCCTTTCACATATTGCTTAAACGCAAACGATAGTTCAGTATTAACACCAATAGCAGGAAAGTTAGTTAATATTTTTGACTCCTAGTAGGACGCACCTGCAGCAAAGCCTGTGTTTATATTACGACACGAGAAATGAACTGGATTCCTTTCTCAGCTTGGCTGTAATTTTGTAATTATAATTTATCGACTGCTGATTGTTTCTGTGTTGTTATACAGTTTTTAAAAAATAAAGAAGTCCAGCAATACATGCATTCAATACAGTTCTTCGTTCTTTTCTAAACTACGCGAATATTTATTTACATCGTCCGATCTAAGGCGAATACAGTTTTTTTTTTTTTTTTTTTTTGCTTATGGCTTTACGCCTTTACGCCTCTTCAACATCATTAGAGGCGGGAAAGATCTGGGGACAAGGAACGGAAAAGAACTCGGCCATGGCATTTTGAAGAATGCATCACAGCATTAACCAGGAGTGATTTGGGGGAACCTAACTCTGGATGCCCGGACGGGGTTTCGAACCCGCGTAATCCAAAATGAAAGGCCAAAACCGCACCACTCACCCACCACTTTCGTTATGTTCTATTTCAATAGCACATTTAACATATAGCGCCATTAATAGGACGTAGAACATACACTGCCTGACACAAAACTGAAGCACCGATAAATGGCGGAAGAAACGAAATGAAACTTCATTGATTCAGAGGGTAAGTAATGTTATTTCGGTAATTAAAAAATCGAATTAACTTAAAAAAAAAACCTCGGCAGTATGAGCGCACTTATCCGTATGATGTTGAACCATCTCTGCCGTTGTATCCACTCCTGAGGCAAGTTGGCTCACAACTGTTGTAAATGGAACTTGATATCCTGGATACTGGCCAATGGGACAGAGTTGACGTCCGAGCTGGCCGCACACATGTTCTATCGGGGACAGATCTGGGGATCTTGCTGGCCACGTGAGTGCCTCAACATCACACAGGTGGTTTTCCACACCACGACGCCAGGAGAAACCACTCTATGAATCTTCAAAACAATGGAAGAATGCACCACTCACCAGCTCGCTGCCATACCCGCCGTCGATGTTATCCGAGTTAGTACATAACCGCGATTCATCGCTGAACACAAAGCGACGCCATTCATTGTGTTCAGCGATTCTACACTGCCTCGGATGACCATCGTCGGCGAGTATGGCGGCGATCTGTGGAGTGGTCGCACTCTTCCAATATTTTAAAGAGGCGCAGTGGTATTACTCCTATCACCCCGATTTGGGGAGCCATAGAGTGTTAATTGGGAACCATATCAGTTTCGCCTGTAAATGAATTTTCTATGAATCTCATATTATTTATCCTTCATGATATTAGATATTATTATTAATCGTGATAAATATAAAACTAACAAGCAGTTTTGAGCCCAGTAACGTAGGGCAAATAAATTCCTTCACTGTACCCCAACGCAAAATGCTTAAAGACATCGGCGATTATCTCTTTGAATGTCGATGTATGATCGTGCAATACCAAAATGTCAGTTTTCTAAAAACAAACAGCGGAACATATTTGGTGCTTGATGGGAAAAATGCAATAAGTAAAGACTATTAAACTTTTCTTCTTACTTTTAGAAAACCTGTTAGTGTAACACTTACATAATTTAAAGAGTTCAATAAAAATAAATTAATATTTTGAAATACACATTTTTAACGCATGTTTAGTAGATGAAAGTTTTCTTTATATTATGAAATATAAATAACAAGCAGTGACTGTAAGCAAAGACAACAGAAGCTTTCAGCCACCTTGTAAATAAGCACTATAAATTTACTAAAATTTGGCGTGAATTTCGAGATGAATCAACATCGGCGATAATTGTCGATAAAGGGAGTTTCAGAATAGCACAAAAGTAATATACATGAACACATAGGTCGAGATTTTTCATTAAAAATCCATACAAAAAACATAATGATTCAGTATCAAGGATAAAGTTCAATGTAAGTTTTAAGTAGAATATAAATAATTTATAAAGGTACATTAACTGTAAATTATTACGTGTAGCTGTGCTTGCATCTATGTTAGCATTGATCGCTTGATGCTCTGGACGCTTTTACAATCAGTCACGACAAAGGTTTCGTCTGCAAGTAGTATTGCGCCAGACAGTATTCTTGGTAATTCTAGAAGAAAATGCTTGGTGTTCAACCCGAGTGTTGGTTGGATTCTACCGAAGGAGGTGTACATAGCTTTGTATTGGAGGTAGAGAGTCCAATTCCTTTCATCCTTACCTAACTTAACCTCCCTTAATCGTGTTGGGTAAAGGATACTGGCAGTTTAACGTGCAATGCTAAGCACGGAGCTTTATGGCTGGCGTACTGCATATTACACAGGAAACTGTTCCAGAGGCGAATGCCAGGATAAGGGCCTATGGAAATTCTCATCGAGACAGGGATTCGAGCCTGGGACCTTTTGATCACCAGTCCATACACCTTAACCACTGAGCCACCAGGCCGCTCGGCTAAATACTGTAACAGAAAAATTAAATTAGTAGAAGCATTTTTATTTCTCACCATGTAGATATAACATCGAGCATAACGTAAGCTATTACTGGTATGAAATAATCTGTCACTACATACAGTTTTGTTAATATGGCTGGTTACGGCTTCATCCGAGCACACATACAAAAATTCCAAGATATACTGTTTTGGTCTCAATATAATTCGCTATATAAGGTTATAAGCGGGACCAAAAGTTTCCTTTGTGTTAGCTGATCACATACGCCGTCACTACGTACAGTTTTGCTGAAATCCAAGCTTTTGGTTTTGCATGAGGCAAGCACGCATACGCAGATTCCAAAATTTTCGGCTTTGTTTTTATTTAATCAAAAACTACCTTGTTGTTCTAGATAAAAAGTATCGTATATTTTGATTGATGTCATAAGCTACCTCTATGTGACGTTTCGTTCAAATGCGTTCATTTGTTTTGGCGTAATGAGGGGACAGACAAAATTTTGGAAATTTACAGTTTTGGTTCTTGTATCGTCTAGAAATTTATAGCTGGTTGTAATGAAAAGTATCCTTTCTGTTAACTCTTGACATAAGCTATCACTATTTCCTGTTTCACTGAAATCCGCCAGTTAGCTTTTGCGTAATGCGTTATCGGATAGCCTAAAATTAAAAAAAAAAAAAATCTGTTTCGGGCTCTGTATCATAAGGAACTATTTCTCTATAGTAGGTTGTCACAACCCATGACGTAGGCTACTGCTATGTGCAGTTACATTAAAATCTGTCAATTAGTTTTGAGTGATGGGTAAAGACAGTAAAAAATGATAGGTTTTGACTTCTGTATCATTGAAAAGTATGTTACTAGTTTCGATTAAAAGTACTCGTGTTGCGATCAATCTTATAAGCTACAACTATCTACTATTTCGTTGAAATCCGTCTGTTAGTTTTTACTGCTTTACTGCTTTTGCCTCTCCCTCAACAGTAGTCTTTATTGTAATTTCTATTTTTTAAATAAACTTTAAGTCCATACACAATTTTTCTACAGTTACATACTACAGATTAAATGATATATAACATTTTTATGTAAAATGTTAGAAATTAATAAATCAGATCAAAGGAGTAAACTTGATATCACACATGCGCTCTAAGCAGGATGATTCAGTGCTGTGTCGAAACGTGGTACGATGGAAGAGAACTGGACTGCGTCCGGCCCTGTATGGAGAGTGATGGGACAATCGTTTTGAGTGTCGAATATGTGAGTGTGAGAGGTGCAAAGGAGGGCAAGTTGATTTGTTGGTCGAAATTACTGCAAAACACACCAGTAAGCTGACTTAACAAAGAGCTTCAAAACTAACTCCTTAAATCAAGAAACGCCCAGAACCCTACGGCCGTAGCCAAACTACAAGCCACCCCACCAAGAAGCCTGAGAGACTGGTGTCAGAAATTCCCTTTTAACTTTCTACTCAGTCGTTTTCGGACAAGGGTTCCTTACCTGAAATTGATACATTTACGCTTCTCCATGATTCCACAAAGTTTGTAATATGTATTATGACGGAATCACACTGTATGATCAATTTTCTTTTCATTATGATGTACTGGTATTTCAAATCTCAGAAATACCAGGCAAATATTATTATTGTTTTCTACTGTATCAAAAACGCAGAAAGACTCATTTGTCCACTGTAAAATTCATGTAATGTCTTTTAATCCATATAGCGGCACGATGTCATGCCCATATATTAATAAATATGAAATAATATATTTATTTATTTGGATTACGAGTTAAAAATGAAAAATATAGTATCCTATTTTATGAGTATCTTTTAAGGCAAGGAGTAACTGGTCGACTTAGATTCAAGAAAAATGAGAAGTTATGAAAAGTCAAGTATCGAGAATATTAAATGCTAGGTTGGCTTAAGAGTACGGCGGCAGCCGGGGTGAAGCTGCAGAAATAGTAAAACAATTAGTTGGACTGTAAATAGAGAAACCAAGTGGATTATATAAAGCTTATTAGCACGAAAAGTTGTGGAATAAAAACTTTTTTCTGTTTAATTTATATAGTTATTGCTGGATGCTTAATACAGGGATATTTTGAAGTAATAAAACATAACAGGCATGACAAAGAAGTACAAATATTTGCTTTCAGATAACATAAGAGAAAGACACGAGGAGTTTTGAAAATTATAACCCGAGAGCTAGTCATCCAAGTTAAAATGTCACAAGATCTTCTCGTCCCGTCTAGAGATGACTGCAAGACATATTAAGGTAAAAACGAAGTATTAATAATTATTTTAAGACACGGTCATAAAACGAAGGTAAAGAAAAATGAGTTCTTTCTTTCTGGAAGGCTCCGCTAATTTATACCTCAAGGTTAAGGTCAGGATAGTAGGATACAAGCATAAAACTAAAAACAAAGATTAACTGCTTCTCGACCAGTGGCATACAATTATCAACCTTGCATATATATTACAAGCTTATTAGGTACTTCAATGGAATCAAAAGGCAGACGTACGGGAATTATATATGGACGCCACGTTTTTAACGAGTTGAAGTAATACTGTTTCATAATGCACTTGCAGAGGTCGTTAATAGTCTTTTCCAACGTTATAAATTCACCAAAAATAGTATCTGCCTGATTATCGAATCACTTCAAACTTTCTTGTACCAGTTCGTTACCTACCGTGCCCCACAACCTCTCCGACACTACTGGCCATGGGACTCGAATCAGCAGTCACGTAAGTACCACGCCACGAAGTGGGTCCTTTAAATAACGTTCATTCAAAAAATCTCCGATAAACTCTATTCCCTTAGTCATTAGATTTTGAATCACAAAAGCATAACAAGTTATTTCCTTTAAATATTGATGGATCACCAGAAATACCAATCAAAATGAGACCAGGAAACCTACCATAATTCACATTGCAGGCAGAGACATGTTCATTCTGCTATAGCAGCAAAAACTGTCGATTGCAATCCAGCTATGTCTCTTTTAACGATAAGTGCCAGCAGAATTGGATTAGCAATAAATAATCTTCTTTACTGATGTTTCCGTACACAAATTGGGTATTAAAGTGAATTCGCTAAAACTGTATTTTCTAAAAAAAAAAATAAAGAAAGCAAGAAATTTTTAAATACAGCTTATTTAAAAAAGTTTTTATATAAAATTAACAAACAAAAGATATTTGAAAAAATTGTAGAGAGTCTTATGAAATCTTTTGAGACAGTATTTTAACTGCGTAGTTTTTATTCAGTACTGAAAACAAAAGAGCTGATTGATAGGAGGTTTAATGCTAAAGCAGAAGGGTGGTAGGAATGGAAGAAAGTAGCTCCCAAGGAATGGCAGTCACTATTTAGTGCTCAACACCCACCAGCAGGATTTCAGCTGCCACGTAATACATGGGCTGCCCTTAACAGCATACGAACCAGCCATGGTCGGTTTGGCTCTTTATTGTATCAGTGGGGCGTGAGAACCTAACCCACCTGCGACTGTGGCGCACCACAACAGACGATCCGCCATATTGTCACTGATTGTAGTAAGAGGGTGAATCCAGGTTCATTGGAAGACTTTGATAAGCACCTAAAAATGTTGCAGATTGGTTGGAAATCAAAATTTACAAATTTAAACTTTTATTTCAGCTACATTGTTGATTGCCTTAGAATGACAAATTGTTTGTATTCTAACAGTTTTGCTATTGGCATAAACTAAATAAATTAATATAATCCATTTCGTGAAGTTCTGTCAAATGGTACATGATTGTATACCGAAAGGTTTTATCGGATGAAGTTGTTAAAATTACTCATTAAGTTTTCCTGCCAAACCCATAAAGTACAGAAATATCGCTTTAGTTTTCCTGTAATCTCTAGGAAGCTATGTATGATTATATATTTTGGATGAATTTTCTGATCAGTAATTTCGGAAATAAGGCGAGGAGACACAGATATTTGTATGTTTTTTTTTTCAAAATCTCTTAAAAACCGTGGAATAAAAGAAAAAATCCAAACATTCTGACTGTTGGCGGGTTGCAATCCTTCATTTGATAACCACCAAGTTTATGCAAGAAAAACTTATCCTTCAGTCCCCACTAATCACTCTAGTTTTATTTTCACATCCATGATTTTGTTTTATTATACATCATATTCGTGTTGGATTTAGTATGAAGATAAATATTCTGCAATTGCAAACATCAAAGTAAACTGGTTTAGAAGCAATGAGAGAGGAAAATTGAGAGGAAGACGGACGGACAAATGAGTGAATCCGTCTATTATTTGGAACCCTAAAAATCAAACAGTTGGAGAAGATGGATATCATCAGAAAGATTATTGTCAATATTGTGGAGGATATCAGAGATACCTGCTCACACGAGCCCAGAGCATGTTTAAGGTAGTGCGGTGTCTTCCGAAGGAAGAATCGTGTACTCCGTGAATACTGAGGAAGTGGAATGACACTTGCGCGAGTCATTCGTTGTTTTTTTTTTTTTTTTTTTTTTTTATGGCTTTCGGCAACTGAGCCATTCAGCCAGCTCGATGTGTTTATATTTCTTCCAGTGTTTTTCAATTCCTATTTATAGACACCACAGGACGGACACGACATTCACACAGACATACAACACTTAAACATCCATGCCCGCGGCCGGATTCGAACCGGCGACCTTCGGCACGAGGAGCTAGCACTCTAGCCCCTACGCTACCGAGGCCGGCCGCGTCATTCGTTCAACAGAAGCTCTTACAGGAAGAAGCTAATACCTGTCAAGGAAGAGGAAGTTCGTTCGTGTTGATGTTAACCACATGAGTCACTACATCGTAAATTTGCAGGTAGGACAGTGTCTTTGATATTTTTAGAGATTGAAAATATTGCTTTTTATATAATCTAGATAGAAGAATAAATTACAGAATTGTTTAATAAGTACTTATGAAAAGTCCTTACAATGGATGGTAATTCAACACAGTATTTCCGTGGTGTTCCTGTAATTACCTTTTGAACATGGTATTTTTCAGGGTGAGGATTATCATGGATGAATGGATATCTGTGGTGATCTGAGAGGAGATTAGCGAAAGTGCAGGTATTATTTCAATTCACTGCTTTTAAGCGTTCCTTTTGTTATTCCTTTTAATTCCTTGGTGCGTTTAGTACTTCTTGCTTCAGTTAATTTTTTTTTTTTTTTTTTTTTTTTTTTGTAAAAAGTGAAAGCAAACAAAATGCTAACTAAATTTTTATTATTTGCTTTGACCACTGGAGAAAGTTTAGCGAACAACCGTGGCTTCCCTCCCTGATCGGTTACACTTTTATCTATACATGTAATTAAACTGTAACCGGGAAAAAATATGTTCATATAAGGTTAAAAAATAAATAAAAAATGAGGTCCTCTTAAAAATTTACAGACCAAAAAGAGAAAAAAAAAGAACGAAAGAAAGAAAAAAAGTGTGTATGCCTGTGAATCTACAAGTACGGATAAACGTGATTCACAAAAAAATTACTGCTAAGATTTTGATGGGGTTTCGATTAATAAACAGCCCGAACCCTGCGGTTAAAACAGGGAATGTTTCATTTCGATGTGACTTGGGAAAACTGCGGGATTTAAGATAATTTTCCGTTGAACGCTATTCGTGTAAAAATTGCTGATCAAATTTGGAAGCAGTTTTTTTGGTACGGCGGTTAAAACAGGGAATGTGACGTCGTAAAGCTTATTTAAGATACTTTTTTTTTGATAAACCTGATTCCCACTAAAACTACTGTTCGGATTTATGTACGGTTTCGCTTAACGTATACCCCTGTTCGTATGAGTAAAATAGTTATGTTAAATTTTGATATCTACATCTACATCCATACTCTGCAAATCACAAACATTGTGGGTGGCAGAGGGTGCTAAGCACCAACCCTAAACCCACGCATTTCAATCCCGAATAGTGCGAGGAAAGAAAGAATACATAAAAGCATCAGTAATGCATCTTATTTCTCTAATCTTATCCCTCCGGTCATTACGACCTAAATAGGCTGGCGGAAGAAGTATTTCACTGTACTCGAAATTTAAAGCTAAGGAACTAAAATAAAAGTGCACAGAAATTAGTATCCATTTGAAATTAAACTATTTCCCACAGCTGAACCTTTAGCGTGGTGTTGGCGTTTTGGCGGCATCGTATTATTCAGAGGAATGAAAAAGTTACCGTTTGTTGTTGAATACCTAGATACAAAAATAATTTGCGTGCAGTGAGCCGCAGGAGCCATGGATTATGTAGCTCTTGATGTGGGTTTAAGTGAGTGGCTTGCATTCTAATAGTCCATACGGCCGTAGTTTCGGGTAACTGTTAGTTACAAATAAACTTACTTCTGGTATCCGCCTGTAGCAAGCAGCCAGTGTAAGAGACGTGCTACTTGGGTTGCCTGACTCACGGCGTTTGTCAACAGCCAGTATGTAGGACTAGGCATACACAATTGTACTGGCTTATTGAGTTCTCAGTCAGAACTTTCGTAGCAGTCTATTTGAAGATATAACATTCCTGTTCCAAAAATAATTTTCTTCGTTCTAAACAACTCACAGTTCGTTTGCAGACAACTTCGGACTATCCTTGCTAAAACAAATAGACTGACTCTAAATTCTCCTGTCTGTCAGGTTGGCATGATTGTAATATTCATTGATTTCACTAGAAAAAATACGAAATCCGTTTTAAACAAGCTTGGTAGGTTGCACTTCCGTAGTATAATAAGGAGAGTAATTAATTTTCATCTCTCCCATTATTTTTTTTTTTCGTTTACACCCATAAAATTGTTAAACAGCGAGAAATAAGTGTATAAGAATTATAAGATACGATTTGTTTATTTAAATTTCATACATAGTTATTCTGAACTGTCCTAAATCTCGTTATTCGGATGGGTCGTACACAAAAATCTGCATCTTGTGGAATATACTTCCTGAATACTACTTATAATTAAACTATAGATTGTATCCTTTCTTTCAGTAAGTATAATTTTAATCACTTGTACATCGAGAAAATGCGTCTAAATAAATGAATCATGAGCTGTTATTTGATAAACAATTAAAAACAGCTAATTGTTCATTGTGATTCTGATTAGAGCATTCACAAGACTAAATAAAATCATGCTGATAACATAAGCAGGAAATTGTGTAACTGAAACTCAATATCAGTCACATTTTATTGCAACCAATGCTGTTCACGTTACATTAGGGTAATTTGATATTAAGAACAATAAAAAACATAATTTCTTTGACTAACATCTAATTAAAACATGTTATTCAAGTACGGCAGGCAAATGTTTACCCAAATCATTGAATAGATTTGTGATAGCGTCTTTAGCTTTAGAACGTGAACGAATGTCCGTAAATATATTTAGAAATCAATAAGGCCTGGTCTCGGTTATTGTGTTTATTTGTTTTGCATATTTTATATCGCAAAATAAATACAGAAAAATGGTTCGCTTCTTGTATAGCACAAATGTACCATCACTTCGTGAATAAGATTTCCTACTTGGGGGTAATTTTTTAACTAATGAATTTGTCCCCGTCTTAAGATAAATAATGTAGCTGATAAAAGGTGATGACAGTACCTATTAGAATCAGGTAAACAACGATGGTCACAGATCTATAATGAATAAATAATATTAAAAGGTTTTTTAATTTTT
Source organism: Vandiemenella viatica (assembly GCA_031002005.1). Lineage (NCBI taxonomy): Eukaryota > Metazoa > Arthropoda > Insecta > Orthoptera > Morabidae > Vandiemenella > Vandiemenella viatica. The sequence goes on along the minus strand of JARYHS010008075.1, from coordinate 59,854,532 downwards.
TCACATACTTTAAAAACCTACAAAACGTATATCTGAGTTGTTTCTCTAAAACATGATGGATCTCAAATGTAAAGTTGTGTAAAAGGCTACAAGGGCTCATTTACGGGCACACTAATTGAAGTGTGCTTCATGGTGGGGATTCAAACTTACCAGGTGTCAGCTGGGTAGGAAATAAGTTTAATAAGACAAAGGAACAGAGATTTGCAAATACCTTAGTAAGGGAAGGAGGCTTTACACAAGTGGTTGAGCAGAAAACAAGGGGACAAAACATATATTGGATATCTTCTTATTAAAGCCTGATGATAACCTAATCGGGTGTCAAGTTACTGGAGGAATAAGTGATCACAATACAGTTCTGATGGATGTAAGGGAATTCAGTAATCCAGTGGTCAGAACTAAAGAGGGAAATAGATAAAATTATAAAAAGGCACACATTTTGGAACTGAAAAGATATTTCAGGGTTAATTTTATTAAATGGAAGAATGACACAAGTAAAGTGGAGACGATGTGACAAGAATTCAAGTAAACTATAAAAAAAAGAGTGAAAAAATGTTTATTCCAAAACAGAAAATAAAGAGAAGTATAGACCCTACATACTATAACAGGCAGGCGAGGAGGTTAAAGAGGCTGGTGAGACGAGAATATAACAGAGTTAAGAAACAGCAAGGCATTAGGGAATTCTCGAAACAACTAAACAAGGAATTAATAATGTCAAACGACTGGTTGAAACAGTTTATGAAGAATATAATTGGTGCAGGGAGACCACTTACTGATGCGTCTAGAAATTTCTATAGCTATATCAGGAAACTGAGGGGAAGAGAGGGTGCTGAGACAGATGGAGAAGGAGTAACTGTGGATTTAAAAAAAAAAAGGCAAAGTAACTGATTTAGTGAGACCATTAGGGACAATAATTCAGGAATGATAGGAGTTATATCAGAAAACGAGCCTATCCACACAGTAGGAAGTGAGCATATTAGAAAATATGAAATTAAATATAAAGATATCATGAAGTAACTAAGGAATCTAAAAAAGCGTAAAGGATCCGGTGTGTATAATATTACTACGGATGTCTTGTACTTTATTACAATCCCTGTCTCCCTTAATACCCACAAAATAAATTTTCCCTACTCCATTATGCATGAAATCGAAAACCATCTTGTTCCCATGGTCATTGTTTCTCTTCCATGCACCTCTTTTAATTCTTACACCAATATCTTTCCATGCCTCATCACAAACTTATGCCGTGTATATTCCTAGCTTTCCCATCACCCTCCTGATTTCCCAAGAAATCCTTTATCATATCGGATACTGATTGAGTTCTGTGATAATTTCGCGAAACAAATCTAGCAGTCCTTCTTTGCACCTCCTCCAACTTCTGTATTTGGTACCCTAGATGTCAGTTCCAAACTACACCACAACATTCGAGCAATGGTCTAACCAAGTTTTATGACCCAACTTCTTCACTTCTATGCTACATCCCCTCAGCGCCCTTCCCAGTAAATGTAGGATTTTATAACCTTTTACTACCACCTGTCTAATGTGGCTCGTCTAGTTGATTTCATCACCACGAAGATAATTACGCTTCAAATCTTCAACAGACAAGTCTGTTCCCACCCTATGATCGTATTCAATCTGTAATCTTTATGTTTGGGTACCTAATAAACTGACTCTTCCTCATCTTCATTTAATTGTGTGTAGCTCTGGTTTCTTTATTACCTCGGTCTCACAGAGATATGCTAGTGCACTGGGCCCTTCGATCACCACTGCGCATAACTCTTTCTGCAGATACGTTTTCAAGTCGCTTATCTTACCTCCTGGTAATGGGGTTTATTTTCTAGATACATCAGAGATACGAAAGTTAAAAAATGTAACTGACAACTTAATATTTTTTCAGAGAATTGTGGGAAGTATTATGATAACCGTGGCGCTGTAATTTGATGATGGATTCTTGTGTAACTCGACGAAATAAATCGAAATTAAACAATATTTTTTATATAAATTATATATCTGACCGAACTGTGATATCGAAACTCAAAAATCAGTTATTATTATTATTAATTTTTAATTGCAATAGTGCTAACTCTCCGGTGGATATTCCCCGATTTATCCATTTACGCCTTTTTATATCTAAATTTTCTTTTATGATTTGAATGTTAAATTCCTCCCCTATTTACTATTCTGATTTAAAATTTTTAATTTTAAATTAGTTCCTTGGGCTTTTGGTAATGTTTTCTTCTGGCCTAGGCCATACTTCAACCTAACCACAACTGCTAGGAAGAAAACAAACACCATATGTGTATGTTCACCGTGTAGTTTCTTGCGTGCCTTTGGTGAGGTTTTTTTCTGGTCTAGGCTGCATCTTAACCTAACCACCTCAGGTTCCAGATACGATATCTCGAGAACTAAGTGAGATGTCAAAAAATTGTACTCTTTTGATGTTTCTTGTCGAGTTACATAAGATTCAACCATCAAATGAGGCTTTGGCGAGATTTTTCTTTTGGTCCAGGCCACATTTCAACCTAATCATCTCAATTTTGAAATACGTTATCTAGAGAACTAAGCGAGATTTTTTAAAAAAATGTACTCTTTACTTTAGATTTGTTTCATCAATTTTCAAAAGAATCCATTATGAAATTGCGACGTCACGGATATCGTTCAGGTTTCTTCGGATTCCCGCAACAGGTTTCAAATGATGGCTTGGTCAAGTACCTTAAACATGCTAGAAGTGAACCGAATAAGAAAAAAACTATACCATATTACTGGTAATTTGAATCAATCTGACAATTCAACAGGTAAAAAAAAAAAATAATAACCAGCAGCAACTTAAACTTACATGAACACCAAGAATATCGAAATACTGTGGATTTTACGGACCACAAGATTAGTCTATTAGATGAACTGAGCGTTGTGCTCGAACCTGGAATTTGGCAGGATGCCGGCTCAAATCTTTGTTGGGCCATCCTGTTTTCAATTTTCCATGGTTTCTCAAAATAATTCCAAGCGAATGATGGGACGATTCTAAACACCACGGTCAAATACCTGCGCGCTCCTTGCCACAAAAACAGAGATATGATGGGTACAGTACCGTTTCCTATCTCTTTTTTTAATTTTAAAATGTAATATCATATTAGAATGTACACTTAGATATTGCTGTTTCAGTTCTGTGACAGCCTATTTCACTCCACTTCGTCGATGATCCCAACATCTAGTTAACATGCCCCCAACATTTCAGTAACCACCTTCGATGATGGAAGACTCGTTTCTCTTGAAAAATGAAACTTTGAAGATTCAGTGCTGACATTGAAATCCCTCGCTTCAATGCTCTCAATGCTGATACCAAGCGCAAGATTCTGGTCTCAGCGATTAAAACTAAAATTTTATTAAAACTATCTCTAATGTGGACCATTTCAACTTCTGGTACTAACAGAATACTGCTTGTAAATCTAAACAATATACCAAATTTCGACGACTTCTATGACAACGTATCTGTAGTAAACATTAGTTTTGTCGACACGGTGCGTGCCGCGGAAATGGTCCCCGCCATTGTCGACAGGGTTTATAAGGCGGCATCCTACAGGGCTCACCATTTCCGCCATCAACACCAGAAAAATCTTATGTAGCGTCCCAGAAGCAACCATCGTAACCACTGCAACCTCACCTAGTAACAATGAAAACGCTTCGCCATGTGCGCTGAGCAGCAGCAGTCGACCAGCTTGGAAACATCCCTCGCACAGGAGATGGCTGCCAACAAGGATGTGAGCAATTGGGGCGCCCTGTATATCCAAAGAGGAGATATGGAAGCTGCCATCAGAGTATTGCAGGACAGGAGATCCTGTATCAAGAAAAACAGCTAGAGGCACCACGGCCATAGGCGCACCAGCGAACCCTTGCATCATCGTCATCGACAGCCCCGAAAACTGCAGAGGCTCTAAGCCAGCACAAATAAAGAAGAAAGAAAAACACAGGCATCCAGCAATGCTACAGGTGCCAGAAGTTTCTTCACCTTGTCAAAGACTGCCATGCTGAAGAACGCTGTGTCCTCTGTGGTGAGCGGCACAACGTCATGGAATGCAGCCGACCACGAGATGCAAAACCGTCATATGCGAACTGCCACGGTACACGCAGCTTTATAGGAATGTTGTCCTATGAAGCGCAGTCTAAGGAAAGCAACTGCCAAGAACCTGATCCACACTAACGCCAATACTGCCCAGGCACCGAAAGTTACTGCACCTCACCAACAGGCTATGCAGGCCCCAGGCAGCCAGCCTCTCAAGACGCGCACAGACGCTGCTGGCTGTCAGACAGGGCAAGTCAAAGACAAGCGACATCGACAAGAAGCCGCCAAGTAATCCAACGCCGACACCAAGAGCAAGACAACGGCTGTGCGCGGTGCTCTAGCCAACCACTCCTAGATGACAGGCTTAGAAACTAAGATCAGCTGGTCCCGTACAGGATATTACAGCTGCTAACGCAGCTTATCTCGAACCTGATCCAATGAAAGGAACAAAACTAAAATAAAAACAAGGACGCAAAGTCAACAGGTCCTCTTCAAACGACAAAAATATGCAACCCCAAATTAAAAATGAAAGTTTTTACTTTTAAGTTAGTAGTAATGAAATGTTTCAAATAAAGTATATCCAAAAATAAAATGTAATCCATCTGGCTGAAAAGAGCTCACCTTCTACAATGGCCCGCGCCCTGCCTTCAGCGGGGGCATGAAATATTATATAAAAAAGGGGCCACAATGCACTCCAGCCTCGGATGAGTCAGTGGGCAGATGGGTTGGATCCTTGGCCTAATCGAGTCTTCAGCCTGAAGCGCTCGTTGCCTCACTGAAAACTTTTGGGGCATGGGTTGCAGCGTTGTTCTATCCAACGCTGGAGTCCTACGGTGTTTGCGGCCGCTGAGTTTGTCGGCTGCGACAGGGACCCAGACGCAGTAGGTGCTGCACCACTGCAACCAGCTGCAGCGCAGCGTCGTGCGGTCGCCAAGTTCACTGCCTCAGCGGACTCAGCAGCGGCTTGTCGCTGCACCGTGGCATTTGCCGTGGTTCAGCTCCTACATGTCGATGCACCGCAGCGCCCTGCCGCCGCTGTGACACCAGCCGCAGTGGACCCAGCCGCCGCAGGCCGCTGCGTCCACTGCCGCATCTTGTATCCACGCAGCCGCGAATACCGCGATGGTAGTGTGCGGGGCCAGAATCCGCGGAGGGCGCGGGAGGGGCGGACCCCTTGTTGGCAACATACTATCGTCACGCTGTTTCAGAGAGAGCGGTGCTCGCAGAACCAGGAGCGGTCATGGGCGGTGGCAGCACTTGGTAGCGACAGCGGCTCAGAACTGCCCGACGACTGAAGTAGGAGTGGCCTCCAGTCTGAATGCAGTACGTTGGCGGCTCTCAAAATTCTCCAAAGACAAATACTGGGCTTCATTCTTATTCCGACCTATCAATGTTGTAAACAAATTTAAACAGAAACTTGGCATTGCATGTCTGAGAATATATTTTTGAAACCTATTTAACGTGTTATTTATTACTAACTTTAGAGATAATTTGGCGTCATAGTATTTATCATCTAATCTTGCTAAAGCAATCAGTATACATACGTGCTAAAAGAAAAATTATTTTTCTATAGGAAGTCGTGTTCGTAATAAGGTCGACGTCTGTTCTCGTATTTCTTTTACTATTGCGCTTGTAAGACAAATTTCAACTGTGAACGGATTTTTCCCTGGCTGTTGCACACTGCTGGTCGGCAAGTACGATGGCCGCACCAATCGTACCATATGTTAAACTAAGACAGAAGTCGGACAGTATGAAATAACAATTCTCTCAACTAAAATGCGCTGTATGCAGTAAGTAATAGGAACACACATAATAAGGTGGCTTCCCACGACCCTTGGTTTTGTGGACCGCGCCGGGCCAGCGGTACCAACGGACCGTGGGAATAGAGCCGCCCGTGGTGGCCCGTGGTGGTCCGTGGTGGTCCGTGGTGGACCGCGACGGGCCAGCTGTACCAACGGGCCGTGGGAATAGAGCCGCCCGTGGTGGCCCGTGGTGGTCCGTGGTGGTCCGTGGAGGACCGCGCCGGGCCAGCTGTACCAACAGACCATGGGAATAGAGCCGCCCGTGGTGGCCCGTGGTGGTCCATGGTGGTCCGTGGTGGCACGTAGTGGCCCTTGGTTTTGTGGACCGCGCCGTGCCAGCTGTACCAACGGACCGTGGGAATAGAGCCGCCCGTGGTGGCCCGTGGTGGTCGGTGGTGGTCGGTGGTGGCACGTGGTGGCCCTTGGTTTTGTGGACCGCGCTGGGCCAGCTGTACCAACGGACCGTGGGAATAGAGCCGCCCGTGGTGGCCCGTGGTGGTCCGTGGTGGCACGTGGTGGCCCTTGGCTGTGTGGACCGCGCCGGGCCAGCTGTACCAACGGACCGTGGGAATAGAGCCCCCCCATGATGGCCCGTGGTGGTCCGTGGTGCTCCGTGGTGGCACGTGGTGACCCTTGGTTTTGTCGACCACGCCGGGCCAGCTGTTCCAACGGACCGTGGGAATAGAGCCGCCCGCGGTGGCCCATGGTGGTCCGTGGTGGTCCGTGGTGGCACGTGGTGGACCGCGCCGGGCCAGCTGTACCAACGGACCGTGGGAATAGAGCCGCCCGCGGTGGCCCGTGGTGGTCCGTGGTGGTCCGTGGTGGCACGTGGTGGACCGCGCCGGGCCAGCTGTACCAACGGACCGTGGGATTAGAGCCACCCGTGGTGGCCCTTGGTGGCCCGTGGTGGCACGTGGTGGCCCGTGGTGGACCGCGCCGGGCCAGCTGTACCAACGGACCGTGGGAATAGAGCCCCCGCGGTGGCCCGTGGTGGCACGTGGTGGACCGCGCCGGGCCAGCTGTGCTAACGGACCGTGGGAATAGAGCCGCCCGTGGTGGCCCGTGGTGGCACGTGGTTGCCCGTGGTAGACCGCGCCGGGCCAGCTGTACCAACGGACCGTGGGAATAGAGCCGCCCGTGGTGGCCCGTGGTGGTCCGTGGTGGCCCGTGGAGGACCGCGCCGGGCCAGCTGTACCAACGGACCGTGGATAAAAAGTAACTTATGTTACTCCCTGCCAATTCAGCAACCCACACTAAAATGCCCATCAGAATCGGTTCACACACTAAGTGTGTCGGATATAAATTATTTATATTTGTTAACAGCCAAAAGGTGAAGTGTGTGTCGTTTTTTAGAACATTTTAGTACATTCAAGAACGTTCTAGTACATTCAAGAAGATTCCAAAAATTTCTTAAGAACACTTTGGCCGAAATACGATACTACACTATGCTGATCATTGAGATCTGATATTCTGAATGTGTATCAGCAATGATTTTAACCCGTGATAAATCTGTATATAGTGAATAACGATAAAGCAACTGATTTTTTTTTCGTTCTGCATTACTAAGTGCTCTCTTCTTTTTAGTTGAAACGTCCATATAGGTTTCTGCTTAATTTATTTATGTTGTTATTTTTTATTTTTTTTGGTTATGGCTTTACGCCTCGTCGAAGTCAAGGTCGTTGGACTGGGGACAATGAAGGGGAAGGAATTCAGCCATGGCCTTTTGAAGGAAGCTTCCCCGCAATCGCCTGGAGTGATTTGGCGAAACCATGGAAAACCCAAATCTGGATGCCCTGACGGGGAATGGAACCGCAGTCCTCCCGAATGCGAGGCCAGAACGTGAACCGCTCACCCAACACGCTCGGTACGTAGATTGTTATTTGATTATTTACAGTACGCTGTATAAAAAGAGATTATACCGGATGGTTATAATTAAACTTTCCCTATTTAACACGTTATAAACCGAGCGTGGTGGTGTAACGGCTAGCGTTCTGGCCTCGCATTCGGAAGGACGGCGGATCGAATCCCCGTCCGGGCATCCAGATTTGGGTTTTCCATGGTTTCCCCAAATCACTCCAGGTGAATGCCGGGATGCTTCCCTCAAAAGGCCATGGCCGAATTCCTTCCCATTCCTTTCCCCCCATCCTTTCCCGTCTCTAAAGACCTAGTTGTTATAGGAGACGTTAAGCAGTTAAAAAAAAAAAAAAAAAAAAACACGTTATAACATGGAAACTAATTACCGTACGGGTACCAAACTTGCTAGCATTAATTTCAAGGACATTAGGAAGAGAAATAATGCAGAATCAGTTCAATTGAAACGCTTTTAATGCGCTGCTACTGTACATCATACCATTACATACCGGTACCATTACTGCTACAAAAGGGACTCAATATGGCGCCCATCAGTGTCCAGAAGAGTCTGAAAGCGCAGGATTGTATTCTGCACAGCAGAACGAAGCATGTCCGTAAGCATGCTGGCTACATCTCTTGATGTGCTGCGCTTCAGAAGCACATGTGTGAATGTTCCCCTGGTAAACCCTGTCCTTTAGGTAGTCCCACAACCAAAAATCACAGGGAGTGAGGTCAGGTGATCGTGCCAGCCAAGCATTTGGAAACGATCGGCTGATCATTCGATCGTTTCCAAATGTGTTTCAGAGAAGCAGTTGAACGATGACTGATTACGGCACCTGGTGGCCATGGTTGGAACTGGACGGTGGCGCTGTGAAGCATGGAAATCATGCACCCCATACTCTGAACATTAATGCTACCAAGTTTGGTACTCGTATGGTTATTAGTTTCCGTGTTATAACGAGTTAAGTAGGGAAAGTTTAATTATAAACACCCGGTAATCTATATATATAAAGATGAATGTATGTATGTATGTTTGTTTGTTTGTTTGTTTGTTTGTTTGTTTGTTTGTTTGTTTGTTTGTTTGTTTGTTTGTTTGTTTCTTCTTCCGCGAAGCGGTCATGTAGCTGAGTGGTTAAAGCGCTTGCTTACTAATGCTTGGGTCGTGGTCTCCGGTTCAGATCTCCATGGAGGCTAAGATTTTTAAAAATTGTTTTTGATCGTAAGAGTCACGCCTTCGCCGTCGGTTATTCGGATTGAATGTTAAACTGTAAACATCACAAAGTTAGGGGTGCTATCCGAGGAAAATCGTAGGTAGTCTTACAATGCTGTAGGTGTACACTTTCTTACGTTATATTGATCCCTCAGGGGTGATTCGCAGTCAGTGTGTGTGTGATCTGCAGTAATAATACTATAAATGCGGAAGTAAGACTCTGTCTTTTGTTACGTTTTGACAACTACATATCTATACCGATATTGATGGAATTTGACAAGAAAATATGTAGGGACGGCACAGGACATTTTTTTTTTCGGTATGATTAACAGTTGTAGTCACGAAATTTTAAGAACTTATCGAATGGTGACAGAGAGACGAATGTGTGTGTTAGTCTGTAATGTTACGTCGCTTGCTCAAGCTATGCTTCTCGCGCATTATGTTAGTGTATAATTTGTTAATAAATTTCGTTTAGAGAAAAAACGTATTATTTAGTATAGATGTCGATTTTCTCTGTCCTATTACTTTGTGTCTGCTTAAATATTTCTGGCCCCAGTTTATTTTGCATTCTTTTTCGACATGCCTTGCGGGCGTAAACTGGCCTAAGTTGTAGCTCTAGCAGAACACTAGCAGCTAAAGTTATGAGAACCCGTGAATCGGATACTCATGCTAAAGAAAGAAGAAAAGAGAAAGCTGAAATAAACCTGTTCTTAGTTAACATCCCTCCCCACCCCCCACACATCCCCTCACCTTCGTTTGTTTTTTCTGTTTTTAAATAAGTTGGAAATTGATTCTCTTCAAGAATTAGGTTCGATGGAAGAATTATATAGTAGTGGCTTTCCGGCCATATTATGCCAACTTGGTGTTGTTTGGGACCAATCCTTTGCTACTAACAACTTTCTATATTCAATTCTGGCAAAGAAATTCTTAATCCACGCGTACGAAGTCGGGGGATCAGCTAGTTGTAACATAAATGTACACTCTTCCTGAATTTATTTCCTTTAGATCAGTTTCAAATTTACTTGGTTATTACTTCCGTTTTACCTTTAGAAATAACTGATTTAAAATCTTTTCGCAACATCGTTAAGTGTTCACCTAGTAAGCACAAATTGTAATGCTCAGTAGATTCGGTTCAGTTCTGTTGTTTATGTTTATGAAGGTGACTTAGTTAATCTATGATGTCTGCGCCACAACAAGTACTTCCACCTTTCATTACGTTCTTCGTAGATGCTATGGCCTACACTGGCCTATGGCCTACACTGATATAAAAAAAAAATAGTTTTAAAGTGTGGAATGTCGCTTAAAATTTCCCGTTGTTTATATCAAAGAACATTACTAATGTTTCCGTATATCTTGTCATGTTACCCAGCAACTAATTGTATCTGTTTCTCTTCAGAGATAATTATTTTTTTTTATTTTAATGATATGCAATAACCTACTATACATGAGCCAATAAAGTCTCTTCTCACATGACAAATAGTCGGAGTCACACACAGCCAAAAGAACACTCAGTTGTTGCATTATCTCAAACATCACGAAACTGGAAACCTCTTTAAACACACTGGTAGTTGTTAGTTGGAAAAATAACGGAGCATTCCAGCTATTCACAGGTTTAGGCGAAAGTGGAAAGCTATTTCCTCTGGCCGTAGATCTTTCGTAACCGTTTCTGGCGTATCTCAGATGGAGGAAGCAACGCCCGTAAAAACTATGAGATACATTGTGATCTGAACCTTGGACCATTAATGTAGGAGTCTAGTGCTTTAACTACTAATCTAGCACAACACATTATCTAATATTGTAATAGTTTAGCTGAAGGTTTGTGGCAAGCTACATCAGTAAGCATACTAAGAACAGACGCATCTCGAATATTATTTTCAATTAGGTCGTTTATTAACATTAGTATGGATTATTGGAAAATAGTTTCGTGGAAAGCATGTAATGAGTCAAAACTAGTGCACTGTTGGACAACCGCCAACCATTACAGAGGAATCGAAAGCTGCTTCGCTCGTAGAACGAGTTTGTGTTACTGTTTGAATAACTGTACGCAATCTAATGAGACCGACAGCGGAAGATTTAGCACCGCGCTATAAGTGTCGCGGTCTCTAATCCGGCGTAGTACACGGCCAGATTAAATTAAATGTCGTGTTGGTGTTGTATTTTCGCAACTGTGACAACGACTGGAGCATTTTCTGCTTTGACTTTATAAGCAGTTGGTGAGAAGGGTTTGTCTGATGACATTTCCTTCAATCATTCCGAGTACAGTATCTTTACTTTTGGTATGTCATTATTAGTCGCTCAGATGTTTTTAATTGTTTGTCAATTTTGACAGTGCCCTATTATGTTTGTCAAAGGTGTCGTAGTATTGCTCTAGGTTGGCAATGAGTGGGTTTGTCGATTTCCTAGCATCTCTGTAGAAAGCTTTAGTTGTTTCTAATATCCTTTCTTCTAGAAACGGGGCACCTGTAGCTGTCCTGTATCCAGGTCGGCTGTAGGGAATCGGTTCGGCACATGGAGTGCTCGCCGAAGTGCTCTATTCTGCATTATTTGCAGACGGTCCAGTCCGGACCTGGATGCATACCGCCAAACGGGGCACGCATATTTCATCACCGGACGGATCAGACTGCAATATACACTGAACCCGGTGTTGGCTGCCAATGAGCTGTCTCTGTTGAGATTGGGGTACAGCTCACGCAGTCTAGCTGCTACTCGTAGTCGTACATCCTCGGTGTGACGTCTCCATGTTAGACGGGAGTCTAATGTCAAACCGAGGTACTTGACGGTGGGTGAGCACGCAATGATTTCACCGTTAAGAAGCAGATTTGGTGTTCGGTCCCACTGTCTGTCGGGCTTCCCCAGGCGGCTGGTCAGCATATTTCTTGGGTCTTTGCTGTGTTGACGGTTATCCGCCAGCGTCTTGCCCATGCCTCAGTCTGCTGGAGAACTTCTTGGAGTCATCTGATGGCTTCAGTTTTGTATTTGAGGGCTGTGTAAAATGCTGTATCTTCAGCATACAAAGCTGTGCGGACGGTTGCCAGTGCTGGAGTATCAGAAGGATAGAGGTTGTACAACACAGGGCCCAGCACTGACCCTTGTGGTATTCCTGCGTGGATGGGACGGCGTGTGGATAGGTCATTAGCGACCCTCATACGGAATGAAACTGTGATATATATTCGCAATGTTAAGGAATTCTAAAGATTCTGATAAGAATAAATCAACTAGTGTAAGTTGCTGGATGATCCCACAGAGCTGATAACATTTCATAAAAAAAAAGGAAAAAATCCTCACTTGGCCGAAACCATTGCAGTTGGAGAAAAGAAACCGAGCGAAGGGAAGGAGTACCAAATTTCGGATTTGACAAATTCTATTTTAATGCTGAAGCTTCTTGCCAGCCATATAAAATGTTATTCTTTTCTTTACAGATAGAATCTGTTAGTCTGTAGCTTCCACCTAAAGGTAGCAAATAAATTTTTTTTTTTTTTTTTTTTTTTTGTTATGGCTATACGCCTCTTCGATGTCGAGGTCATCGGAGACGGAAAGAACTGGGGACAAGGAACGGGAAAGAATTTGACCATGACCTTTTGAAGGAAGCATCTCGGCATTCACCTACAATGATTTGGGTGTTACATTCGTAACGGTATACCTCGTGTTGAGTTGTCGATTACATCTCACACTGGGAATCGAACTAGGACACATTAATATTGTGTTGCCAAATAACAGACAATGTAACCAGCTGGCAATATCCTTTAAGTATGGTATGGTACTAGGGTATGAGACAAAAGCTGGTCCACTTCTAAATCAGAAACGTTAAAATCAATAGTTCACGAGCTACTAATTATTTTCCTTCCGATACTTCTCCGAGATATAATCTGCCAAAATAGAAAGATTTGAACATCGCACTCAACTTCCTTCCACAACTCCTTCATCCGAAATGGACGTTTGAATATTAATAATCTTTGTTGTCTTTCTGTATGAATAGTGGAATGTAAAATTATTTCTGTGAGATGACTCTTGTAACAAGACAACCCAAATGCTTACATTGACCATTTGAGTTGAGTCACTACTTGTTTCAAATAAAGCGATTTGCATTGCCCATCGAAGTTTCTGAGACCATTAACAGCGAAAGATTTTACGGACCCTAACTTTCAATTGCTAATTTTTATAATTCTATATTTTTTTGCGATTTTTCTCTTCAAGTGTCACGTTTTCTTGAACATTTTGCTATTTACAAGCACTACGTCTATTTTCAACGTTTCGCAATAGCCTTTTCAATTCTTGTATCCGTATTCTGATTCAACCGTGCATCTTTAGTTGAACTGGATAAATCTTTTTTACGGCGAACGTCAGTTTCAGTTATATACAAGTACTTGTTAAAATAAGCTCTTTTTTTGTAGGGAACATACAAATGTTTCTTATTGAGCAGTTGTCAATATACGATTTTACTCATGCATTCCTTAATTTAGACATTGTAGTCAAATGAGATTATTTAACGAGACTATGATCGCACGTATAGATTTCTTTGTTGTTAGTAGCTTCTAGTCAATGCGACTTGGTCGTAGTTATTGCTGGCCTAAGTTATATGCGGGTCGCTATAGTTAAGTTGAAATGGTGAATTTCGTCTTCAGTTCAAACAGTTTTCATGATTACATATTCTATACCCACTTTAATTTTTAAAGTTCAATGAACGATTTACATTATCTTAGCCCATGTTTGTTTTCATGTTTCAATTTGTGTTATGATTTAAAATGGTAGACTAATTCTTTTATAATAATCCGAAACTTAGCTTGCTAAGTCCTATTAAAATCTTTTAGTATTAATTGCGAAGTGTTTATTTTTAATTTTCCTCACCTTAACTACTAATTAAGAAATATTTTTGTAACCTTTCATTGATAACACCTCATTCGTGGTTCCCAAAGATTAGCTGCATTCAACGCACATTATTCATTTCGAGCTGTGAAATACAAAAGTATTCAAAGCACTTTTCTTGAAGGTGCACATATTTTCTGAGAGGTTCCTCCATTGTTGTAATCATTTCAATAAGGAACAGATTATAGCCCGAATTTTTTAATTCATTGGAGAATCACATCAAGTCCCTATTCTAGCACCTTCATCGTTTTTGACAACTACCAAAAATTATAAGGTAACGTAGGGAGTCTGGTGAACAATTAAGTGTGAAACAGATACAGAGAACGTGGTTATTCCAAGAGTCCAATGCATCGGCTGCTATCAACTATAGTGATGGTATGTCTCAAAGGCTGATGTTCTTTGAGGATGGGGAAAAAATTATGCACTTGCACGAAGATCCCCTGTAGGACTCGGCTGCGTTTCATTTTCCAGGGTGAGTGAAGTTATGGCTTTGGATTTATCGAACTGATCTCCGAAATATCAGTCACAAAACAACGAGTTTCTCCATCGCTGCAGGTAGTAGATCAAGTGTCCTACGAGTATTTCAAAAATTACTCAAACGTACTCAAAAAATTTTGACAGTCATATCTGGACTTTAGCTGCAGGATAAGTTGTTTAGTCACCTAAAAACAATTTCGTAGTAGTAGTAAGCGCATGATGTTCGAAAATAGTAACGCGGATATTCCTGCATAACCATAGACGCTAGAGCTGTCTGGATGCTTTGAATGCATCGACAGTAATTTAGTCAGACCTGAAGCCTCTAAGTATGGAGCTCCAGCTAAACCTAGATCTTAAATAAGAGTTGTGGTAACTGACAATTATCACACTATAATTAAATGGAATTTTGTTGCTTACTCGTTTTGGCTGCCAAATGCGGCAAGTGTAGATGGCATCCGAAATAAAAAAAGATGCAGAAAGGCTCAGTTCGGGTCCGCACCGTAGATTTTTCGTGAAAGCGTGATAAAATCGTAAGCGTTTTGTATTAACATGTAATTTAGTTATCAGTCTGTTTAGTACAGTGGCTACATAGACCGGTAGTATAACAGTTAAAGAATAAATAAATTACGGTTTATCGCGTGTATCAGAGGTCTGTGGCAGCTAAAGTAACACGCCTACACTTCATTTAATTTTAGACGCTGTCGCAGGTCTCGCAATTGTTCGGCCCTGAACTATCAGGTTTCTTGGGTTCCTTTTGACGCGAGCTTTCATCTAATTTGCGTTTTCTATAATTCCGAGTATATTTACGACTCATATTAGATGACATCTTCAATTTTTTGTAATTTTCAATTTAGCATCAATCTTTACTTATATTCCGACAAATATTTTTTATCTCACTTTTGATCCTAATAGTTTTTTGCGGTCTCTTTACAATAAAACTTGAATCAACGTCCTAACTGATCGCGTTTTCGCGCTACGTTAATTTATAACTTAACACAACGCTAATTAAAAACAATTCGCCAACACGCACTCACACTAGTCCGATGATGTCACAGGCAAAACAAATGCTGCACTACGAACTCGTACTGACATGCTCTACCCGTCGTGGGCTCCAGCGTTATTAAGGCATTGTTAGTCTCATAGTTATTAGCGATTCAAATCTGACGGTATTTTGTAACACAAGGAAATTCGACAGGCTACCCTCTATCCTTAACGAGCGAATAGACGTTTTCACGTCAAATGTAACAGCACAATTAGTAACAGAATAAGCAGACACCAGTCAACACGACAGTTTATGTGAAACACTTATAGCTACTATATTTGGCAGCACTCTTAGAGCACATACCCTTCTCCGCGTAGAGCACATTTTCAAGAAACTGTGGCTGACACAGCGGAGGTGTATGTATTTTCTGAGAAGAGGCGAAGTCCGCATGTTGGCACCCTGCAAGCTCTGCCTATTTCTGTATGTTTCATGTAACTTTAGACACATCATCACTTGAATGAAACAAAAATGACATATCAAACAAGAAACAAAAAAGAAGAATAAACAAACAAAAAACACTTAAAGAGTAACAAACAGTGTATGTTAGTGCCATACTTTAAGAAAGGAGGGCAGTGGTTATCTTACACCCAGTTTTTTGCAATGTAGTCTTCACGGGTGTACCGCCGGATAGTATCACTAGTTCACAATATCCGGCGGTACACCCGTGAAAACTACATTGCAGTCATACGCCGGGAAAGTCTTCGTTCTTACACCCCGTTTTTTGTTTCGGTTTCGAAAACAGAAAAATCTTTACAAAGAGATAAGGCTGACAAACAAAATTTGGGGAAAATCTTTGAGCAATTTGAGAGCTTTAGTTGCTGCTGCATAGATGCAAAATTACTTTCAGAATTATAAGCCAAAATGTCATAAGGATAAGATGCCTCAACTAAGCTGTGCTTTCCGTCATGCGTTTTCTTTTACAGTTGTAAGAGTATCATACAAAAAGGAAGAATTCCAAATCTGTAAATGATTTCAGGCTGAAACTATTCACTAATGTTTTGAGTCAACAAAACAAACAAATTTACAGAATTTTCAACCACCGACAGTAGAAGCATGTCGTCCACGACGTTGGCTTCCAAAATCAGAATAAATATGCTAGAAACGGATAATACAAGTATGTCAATTACGGAGTAGGAATAGGTAATCGAATCACGTTTTCTTATTGATTAAATGTTTGTAATGGGGCCCTATGTTACATTCTTTTTTTCCATACATTTAAATGCAGAAAGTTTTTATTTTGTATACAGGATTTGATTTTTCTGAGCCCATTTGGTTTCGTCGTTTTACAGGCTAGAATAAAATAACCACTGCACGGTCCAATTATACAAGCCTATTATACATCAATGAACTGATTTCACAAATTTATTGTAGTTTTATTAATTTCTCATATTATCACAAAACTAAACAATCATACATAAAACCCCAAAAAGTTCTTTTCTGAAGGGTTGCAAATGCTATTTACCTGCGTTTCCTTACTGATTCTGCAGATATCGAACCGATGATCAACTTCAACAGTGCTATTGATGCCAGCTCGTATTTCTGATAGGTTTGTTGGTAGAGGAGACTTAAACATTAAATCTTTTACATCACAGAAAAAAATATCGCACTGTGTTAGGGTGGGAGAGCGTGGAGGCCATGATGGGAACTGCTGATCGCCATCCCCACCACCAATTATCCATCGGTTACTCAACCTCCTTTTTAAGAATTCATGAACACCGTGATGGAAGTGGTGAGCGGCTGCAAAACTCTTCGAGTTTCTCTATACGACTGTAAAGTTTTGTGACAATATGTCAAATAATATAGATAAAGTATATTTCTTAAATCCCTTCAATCATTTATAATTACCCTACATGAATGAAATCATATGTTCTATAATTTAAGGTTTTGTTTATGATTACAGTGGAATAAAATGTACTGAAATAGAAAAAGCTTGAAACTCTGAGATCAGCGCTTGTTATGTGCGATGAATGGAACGAAAAACCTTACGTCATGGCGTAAACAAATGCGGACGTGAGGTCGGGGAACCTAGCTAGGTCAAGGAACGATCAGGTGCCTCATTTCGCTATATCACGCCCAGCATGATGCGGAACGTAATCAAGCGGGGTCCGAACGGGACGTGCTCCCACAATACGTCCATTAGCCGCTCCCGGATGTGCGGCCAACCCGCTTCCTACGCTCTTATAATCGACATAGCGGCACCGCATTCACTTCAGAGTTATTACCTTCTTCGACGTTAACTGAACCGACATTTACCGTAGCAAATCTTCCTTTATGTTTCACACAGAACTTGTGACCATGAAATAGTTCAATAGTGCAATAGTGTCCTAGTGCAATAGATTTTTGTGAATACGGTTGAACAACACCCTGGCGATTGATACAAAATACTAAATTTGGGCACAACGTTCTGTGGCAACCTGAAGTAAAAGAAGACAAAGTTTTGTATTGGTCCTAGAAAATAGATCATCTCAGTGTTTTGCTCCTGTGGCCATGTTCATATGATTTCTTAGAAATCTTTTATTTTGGGGGCGTTCATTTATTAAGAAGGGTGTTTTTCTTCTTTGAAGGGAGGCAATCTGGGCAATAAAAAGTTGAGGTGAGATATTTTTATCGAGACCGCCCTCTTCCCTTAAACGAAATTGGGTAAAATTTTGCTGGACCCATTCCCCTTATTTTGATCTTACGCCCATTTATCTAGTTTACTGGTAATGTGACGGAATATTTCTTCATTATTAACACTAATAGATACACAGTCAAATGACCGTTCAAGTGAGCGTGACCGAGCATGGTGGTGTAACGGCTAGCATTCTGGGAGGACGGCGGTTCGAATCCCCGTCCGGGCATCCAGATTTGGGTTTTCCATCACTCCAGGCAAATGCCGGGATGCTTCCTTCAAAAATGCCATGGCCGAATTCCTTGCTCCCATCCTTTCCCGTCTCTAAAGACCTCGTTGTTAGAGAGACTTTAAGCAGATACAAAAAAAGTGAGTGTGTTAGTAATTGTTAAAATACTTGGACAATTCATCACATCCATATTTATAACGCCACAGATTGATTAAACTAATCTACAAGTCATACTAGCCTGTGATCAACCCTTAGGGAGCGTCCATAAACTACGTAGCTCCATTTTGGCCTCCTGTGAACCCTCTCTCCCCCCCACGTAGCCTGACGTGCCTTTCAAACTATCGTAAATTACATACGGGGATAATAAAATGACGGAAATAAATATTTACATGCTTCTGTGTGTTCTGTATCTCATTTTAACTTGTTCTGTATTCAATTTTAACTCTGACAAATACGCAAATAATATGAATGAAAAGCTACATGGTCTGGCTTGGAAGCACCGGCCCCCCCCCCCCCCTACGTAGCCCACCGTAGCTTTCCAGCCAACGCCCCCCCCCCCCCCTAGACCGAGCGACGTAGTTTATGCACAATCCATTACACATTTGTTCAATAAAATTCGTCGTACTTGATATTATGAGATACCTCACAGTGCATTGTGCTGCACTAATACCACTTGCTCCAAATTTCTTCCTTCTGTTAAATATACAGTCTCCCTTAAATTCAGCATGAGGTAGGGCCACTCAGGGATACCATACACTGTTATCGAAACGTCAGAGAAAGATGTAGGAATAGATACTGCTCCAAGGAAATATCCCACCAAGAATTCAACAGTGATAACTTTCTTGAATACTTTCTATATCTTCCACTTAATATCTATTTATTACGTTGAGTCATTCTTGTATTTTAAAAACTGTCTATCCAAATTCAGTTTATTATTCTGTAATAGACAGTTTTCATTGTAACCACGAAAAATAACGGCTTGGCATCGCTACGGTGTCTGAGTAACAGGTTACTGCTAGCAGCGTGTAACTAATTATTCGCAAACCATTCAGACTATTTTCTTCTTGACTTCTATTATTCTTACAGCTTTCATGGCACTTGGGGATGGAATATCCAAAATAACTGACTGAATTTAAATACCTGTATAAATATTTTACATACACATTAAAAGTGATTGTGCGCTACGATATTTCTACAGCAATTCTTATGTACCGGCATTCATTCATTCCATTCCCTCCACCTCTGCGACCAGATTGTGACAATTCTGCCAGAATAACCGTAGTATTATTTTTGTATTATACGTGTATATGCAATATACGGTCTGGGTATCGCTAACGCTAAATGGTTAACTATGCAATAAATTTTTTCGGTATGGCTCAACAAGTCAGTAACAGCGATAGTTAGATGTGGTCTACTGCTGACTGTAGTCGTCAAGTTAATATGACAGCGGTTTCAGAAAACAGATTCACTGGCGCTGTAAAGTATAAAGTCAAGGTCAGGAATATGTCCGTCAACAAAACCACTACTCCTTACTCTTAACATCACGTCGGCATTGTGTTGAAACAAATACAAAACGAAACAAATTGCGAAGAATTGGACTGAGGGAATATTGAGTACTGTAGAATACTTGCCGCACATTGCAGAAGAAGTAAAAAATGGAACCAGCACGACTCCAACAAACTCCTAAATTTGGTAGCCACGTATTTGACTCTCCATTAGTGGTACAGAAAACAGAATACTATTTCCATCGATGGGTACTCCTTAATTCCGAGAAAATTAACAGAAGGCGATGTTTCTACGAATAGCGTAAAACATACCTTGTGTGAATCAGCCAGGAATACTTGACACTACGCTAATTAGTAAAGTGCACTATGAAAATCTAGTGTTAGCAGGTGAGCATTAGCATCGGTAAGTGATTGCTGCATCACATATTTGTTTCTTATTTGTAAGAGAGGGCAAAAAACCTAAGCGAACCACATTCTCAGTATAGAAAATATAGAATTATAGTTTCCTAAAAGTGGCAGTCTAACCACTTATCTCGTACTTCGAGGCACACATTGAAGGGTAAAAGAATACATTCTGAATACGCAAAACTTTACGAAGATTCGTTGTTTATGCATGCATAATGTTACGCAAGAAGCTCTATGATGCTGTTAACCACACGCAGATTAAACAGATATTAGCCTTTTTTTATTTATTTATGGATTTACTTTTCGTCGACGGTTAAGGTCATTAGAGGCCGGATGGAACTGGTGACAAGGAATGGGAAGGATTTCGGCCATGGCCTCTTATGAAGGAAGCCTCCCGGCATTCGCCTGGAATGATTTTGTGAAACCATGGAAAACCTAAATCTGGATGCCCGGACGGGGATTCGAACCCGCGTCCTTCCGAATTTGAGACCAGAACGTTAACCGTTCATCCAACATGCTCGGTGACCCACTAATACTTAAAACCACGCAGTAATACAACCATTACATGTTTTTCTCCCTAATATGAATTCCCCACCCCAAGTATCATAGTTTTAACTGATCATGTCGTCCTGTTACAGTTAACGGAATTACCGATCTTCAGTTCCAATTCAGTTTACAAAAAAAAGTGAGAGAAACGGGTAATGTAAAAGCTACTGAATATTCCTCCCTAATTGTGCATGATAGCACTGTAACCTGCGATTGAATCTGCGCTTTACAAATTACAATTTTAATTTGTTATACTTTCATCAGAGTTTTAAGTATCAATATTACAATTGCGAGAAGATTTATTACAGTAAGACGCTTATCGATAAGCTATATGTATAAATATTCCTACCAGCGATATAATGTTATCTACATCTACATCTATACTCTGCAATTAACAATTACTGTGGATAGCAGAGGGTGCTAAGCACCAATCCTATTTTAGAGTATTCCAATCCCGAATAGAACGAGGAAAGAAAGAATACATAAATGTATAAGTACGGCATCTTATCTATCGAATCTTATCCCTTCTGTCATTGCGACCTAAATAGGTTGGCGGAAGAAGTATTTCGTTGCACTCGTAAATTAGAGATTTTCGCATATTCTCCAACAAATTTAAACGAAAACGACGTCGTCTGTCCGCCAAACAATCCCAGCCCAACTCACGTATCAGCTCTGTGACACTTACATAAGGACTGTAACTAGCAGTCACGAATCGAGCGGCTCTCCTCTGTACTTTCTCTAACGTGTCAATCAATCCCTTGCGATACGGATCCCAAATTGCACAACAGTATTCCAAATGCGGACGCACTAGTGTTTTGAACGCTATTTCCTTTGTATGAGCATTGCAGCTTCTCAAAATACGACCTATAAAACGTAGTTTAGAATTAGCTTTGCCTACGACGGAAATTATGTGCAAATCCCATTTCATGTTGCTTTGTACTGTTACGCCTAGATACTTCAGGGAATCGACCGTGTCAACAACTGAATTGTTAACTTTGTACTCGTGAGCAAACGGGATCTTTTTATTACTTATTTGCATTGTCTTGCACTTTTTACAGTTAAGTGTAAGCTGCCATTTACGGCACCATTCAGAAATAACATCCAGATCGCGCTGTATTTCTAAGCAATCGTCAGAGCACCCCACTTCCCTATAAATAAGTGCATCATCAGCAAAAAATCGCATCCTGCAATTAACGTAGTCAACGAGATCGTTTATAAAAATTAAGAAAAGAAGTGGTCCTATTACACTTCCTTGAGGAACGCTCGAAGTAACATCTAGCTTTGAAGAGGCTTCCCCGTCAACAACGACATACTGCGACCAACCAGTTAGAAAATCGCGTATCCATTCGCAGATCTGATCAGATATACCGTACGCTCGAATCTTCGCCAAAAGGCGGTTATGTGGTACAGAGACAAAAGCCTTCTGGAAATCCAAGAAAATAGCATCAACTTGTGATCCTGCATCAATAACCTTCATTACGTCATGCGAAAATAGAGCCAGTTGCGTTTCACATGAACGGTTCTTACGAAATCCGTGTTGGTTTGCTGTAAGTAACTCGTTTTCATCCAGAAACCTCATAACGTTAGAGCATATCACATGCTGCAGAATTCTACTGCAGACAGATTTTAGAGATATGGGTCGATAATTCCTAGGATCTCTCCGATCACCTTTCTTGAAAACGGGAATCACCTGCGCTATTTTCCAGTCAGAAGGTACTTTCCTTTCTTCTAAAGATTTACGAAATATATCTGATAGAAATGGTTCTATTTCTTCCGCGTATTCCGAAAATACCATCAGGACCCGGCGCCTTCCCCCACTTCAGGAGCTTTAATTGCTTAATGATACCTACACTATCAATTTGAACTGGATCCATCTCAAATTCTACACGCCGTGCAAAAGCGGGAATATTTTCCATGTTTTCGTCAGTGAAATAATTTTTAAATTCGGTGTTAAATACGGTAGCCTTTTCGCGGCTGTCATCAACTTCCCGGCCGTCGTGTAGTCTGACATATTGTTGTCACTACCACTAACTTTTTTTACATACGACCAAAATTTCTTTGGGTTTTCGTTGAGACTCTTAGAAAGTGAGTTGCATCTAAAGTCCTTAAAAGCCTCGCGCATCGCATTTTTAACAAGTTCTCTTGTCTCAGCTAACTTTTCTAAATCACTCCTATACATCGTCGTCCTTGAGCGTACATGTATCTTCCTTTGTTTTTTAAGTAACCGTTTAATTTCACGTGTATACCACGGGGGATCGTTCCCATCCCTGATTGTCCTTTTCGGTATATGTAAGTCCATACCTTCCCTGATTATATGCATGAACCGAAGCCACATCTCTTCAACCGAGCCTCTTCCTTCTATAAAGGTAATGTAATTATCCCTCAAAAACGTTCTTAAACTCTCCTTTGGGGCCTTTTCAAACCTGTAAACGACCCATTCTTTTTTCTTTTTGCGCGCGGCTATTAATTTTACTGTAGCAATTACAGCTTTATGATAACTTATTCGCATGGTGGTAGAAATGTCCGTGAATAACTCAGGCCTATTCGTAACGAGAATATCTTAAATGTTTTCGTTATCGTTGTGGCACCGCGTTGGTTCAGTGACGAGCTGCTCAAGATTAAGATCTGAGAAAAGGTCAAGAATAATTTCACAGGATGTTTTATCCCAGCCACCAGTAACGTGGACGTAATTATTCTAGTCGATATACGGAAAGTTGAAGTCACCTCCTAGTATTATTGCATGATCTGGAAATTGACGAGCTATATTACTTACATTAGTTCTTAAGGGGGCATCCATAAATTACGTGAGGTGAAATAGGGGAGGGGGGGGGTCCAGCGAAATCTCACCAGATCTCACCAAGGGGGAGGGGGGGGTCTACGGAAATCTCACGTGAGATTTTGAGAAAAATTTGGGGACAATAGAGCAAAAAAAAAAGTATCAAATTTGCGGCAAAGTCGATTTTAGGAGGGTATTTCGTCAAAAAAATTAGGGTGTGACCAAAAGAAAAAAGTTTCCCGGGCGATTTCTAGGGGGGGTTCTCACGGACCAGATCTCACCAGAGGGGGGGGGGGGGGTCCGGCCAGATCTCACGAAATCTCACCAGGGGGGGGGGTCCAGAAATCCGGAAAAACACCTCACGTAATTTATGGATGCCCCCTTAAAGGCCTCAGCAATAGATACATCTGCATCTGGTGGACGATAGAAAGACCCTAATACAAGTTTTGTCCTAGCTACTTTTAGTCTAATCCATAGGATTTCACAGACCGTATCGATATTTATTTCGCTACATGACAGGTGTTCACTAACAGCTATAGATACACCGCCTCCATTGGAGTTCAACCTATCCTTACGGAAAACATTCATTCTATCGTTAAATATTTCTGCTGAACTTATATCCGGTTTTAACCAGCTTTCAGTACCTAATACAATATCTGCTTCTGTAATACTAATAATGCTTTCAAGCTCAGGCTGCTTATTACAAACACTTCTACAGTTTTTTTTTTGGTAACTGCTTTACGTCTCTTTTTAACATCTAGGTCTTTAGAGACGGGAAAGGATGGGGGGCAAGGATGGGGGCAAGGAATGGGAAGGAATTCGGCCATGGCCTTTTGAAGGAAGCATCCCGGCATTTGCCTGGAGTGATTTGGGGAAACCATGGAAAACCCAAATCTGGATGCCCAGACGGGGATTCGAACCGCCGTCCTCCCGAATGCGAGGCGAGAACGCTAACTTCTACAGTTAATAACGAGTACTTTTAATGGTCGAGACTGATTTACGCTACTCCTAACATATGGTGCCGAATTTGATTGGGCTGCCCGTAACTGTGATCCCAGTTTCGGGTCTTCCTGCCTCAGCTTAAAAAATCCCCCAATGCACTCCACACGGCCCCTGTCACCCGTGTAGCCGATTCACGTGTGTAGTGCACTCCTGATCTATCCAAGGGAACCCTACACGACTCGACCACATGGCGAAGATCTAGGAATCTGCATCCATGATTATCGCAGAAACGCCGCAGTCTCTGGTTTAGACCCTCGACTTGGCTCTGAACCAGAGGTCCACAGTCGGTTCTATCGACAATGCTGCAGATAGTTAACTCAGCCGAAATCTTGCGGTCATCAACCACAGAGCTCACCCTTTGAGCAAGCCGCCGGAAGGAAGAGAAGATAGTCTCTGACCCCAGGCGGCAAGCATCGTTGGTGCCGACATGAGCTACAATCCGCAGCTGGCTACACCTCGTCCGATCAATGGCATCCGGGATGGCCCGATCCACATCTTGGATCAGACCTCCCGGAATACACAATGAATGGACACAGGACTTCATCCCAGACCTATGCGCCAAGTCCCTAAGGGGTTCAATAAAACGCCTAACGTTGGAGCTACCTATCACCAAAATCCCCTTCTGTGGTCGCTCAGGCCTTGCGGGCAGGGGGCTGGCAACTCGCTGTTTGACGATTGTGGATCTGAACCAGACCCAGACAACACATCAAACCGGTTGGACAGTGGTACAAGTATATCCTCCTGGGATTCAGACTTACACAACTGCCCCCGCATGCGGCGTCGACGCCCGGAAACCACACGCCAGACACCGTCAGGTGACTGCCGCACAGGCTCCAAGGTCTCAGCCTGGACTACAGGTACGATGCTGGGAACAGGAAAACCTGCGATAACACTAGCTTCAGCGGAGTCTCCCATAGCACATCTGCTGCAGTCGCCTACGGCAGACCGAGCGTGGTGGTGTAACGGATAGCGTTCTGGCCTCGCATTCGGGAGGACGGCGGTTCGAATCCCCGTCCGGGCATCCAGATTTGGGTTTTCCATGGTTTCCCCAAATCACTCCAGGTGAATGCCGGGATGCTTCCTTCAAAAAGGCCATGGCCGAATTCCTTCCCATTCCTTGTCCCCATCCTTTCCCGTCTCTAAAGACCACGTTGTTAAAAAGGGACGTTAAACTGTTACAAAAAAAAAAAAAAAAAAGCCTACGGCAGCTTCCAGCCTTGCAACGTTCGTTAGCAAAGCTGCAAGCTGAGTGCGAAGATCAGCCACCTCAGCCCGCGCCTGCACACAGCAATCACAGTCCCTACACATATTATTTCTAAACAAAAGCTACGGAGAAGATGAAAGATGAACTAACTGAGTGATCCAAATAAACTGTTCACTACTTACAAACAACCGATAGACACGACTGGGAAAAAAACCTAAATTAACAAAGAAGGACTTTCTCGCGTAACGGTTACAGATGACCAACTGACTACTGGCGCTGTTAAACAAATAAACAAAGATGGACAAAAGCTATCTACACACTTTAAATTAAACTAAACAAAGAAGGCACTTCCTGGCGTGACGGTTGCTGAAGACCAACTGACTACTGGCGCTGTGAAATAAGCAAAGATTAAACAAAAGCTATCTACACACTTTAAATTAAACTAAATACAGAGAGCACTTCCTGGCGTGACGGTTGATGAAGACCAACTGTCTACTGGCGCTGTTAAATAATCATGTGTAGAGCATCAATATAAACAGCTAATTCAAATTTTTTTTGACAGTAATGGCATTGTTGCTATAGTTATATTGTTCTAAGTGGCTTATCAATAGGATTCGTGAAATGTACGATGGAATCACAAGTCCATTTGAACTGATTACTAGCAAAACCGCCAGAGGTGATTATTTCTAACATACATAGATTTTACCTCAAATTTTTGAATCTCTGTAGTTACGGTTTAAATTAAATCATAAAACTTAAGATTCAAAGCAAAATGTAATCAGTTCCGTACAAAACGGTTGTAAATTTTTGTACAAAGATTAGACCCTTTATACCATTAATTATTATTATACGCGAATGGATCCTATCCTATCACGCAAATCTTCGATTCTCATCCTGGCTTGTAATTAAGAATTTGTAAAGTGTTTCTACTGGGTAGCAAGAACCAGGGATTGTCGCTTCTTCGCGCCATAGGGACAGCTTAAAAGCTTTTTTTTTTTTTTTTTTTTTTTTTAAATTAACTTATGTTTTATGTTGTCCACGATAGGTGAATTTTTAGTTTTGTGAAATGTATAGATTATCAGGTGGAAATTATCCTAAATGTTTGCAGGAAACTGCCTAAAACCTTAGTCAGAACGGCTGGTAGGCTGGGACTAGGACAGTAACCTAGTCCGGTTATACCTCTCCGACCCAGTGTGGCTACGCCTTAATGTCTGCAGGCACATTGGCTACTTTTTATACTATTAATTACGATGAACCAATACACGAAAGTAGACTCGCATGAAACTGAGACATAAAATAAAATAAAGGCGTTCAGGTGTCACCACATAAAATACGTTAAAAGGTCAAAGTCTTATTTTTTCCTCCTTTACAGAATTTTCACTACTCTGTCGTCAGTGGAAAAGCAAAGCTGTATTACTTTCCATTTACCTTTGTAACAAATCTACAGTTGTGTTTGAACATTTAAGCAATTTTTAACTGCGGTTGACGTCTATAAGGTGCACATTAGTGGCTATAGTGGAGTAAATTATTAAAATTTTTACAAAATAGATGTAAATAGTAATGGTAGGGTAAAAGTGAATGTGAAGCTTCATTTAAATCTCTATTAATGCTCTAGCACAGCAGTGAAGGAATGTGAAAATAATTGTTCCTTGGAATATAGATATTTAAAAATTTTCTCTAAATTTCAGTGTGGATAAAAAGATAACTTTTTACTGTATGGACTGATATCTTTGAAACATCATTTGATCATTTTTATTATTATTTTCAATACTAGCTGATACCCGCGACTTCGTACGCGTGGATTAAGAATTTATCTGCCAGAATTGACCACGGCAAGTTGTTGATAACGAAGGATAGGTCCCAAACAACACCGAGTCGCCATAATATGACAGGAAAGCTTTCAATATATCACTCTACCGTCGAGCTTGTCTCTCGAAGAAAATCAATTTCAGTTTGGTCTTTTCTTCTTTCTTCAGCATGAGCATCCGATTCTTGAGTTCTGATAACTTTAGCTGCTCGTGCTCTGCAAGAGCTACACCTAAGGCCAGTTTACGCCCGCAAGGCATGACAAAAAAGAAGGCAGAATAATCTGGTGCCAGAAACATTTAACCAGACACAAAGTAATAGGACAGAGACAATCGACATCTATACTCAATAATACGTTTTGTCTCTAAACGAAATGTATTAACAAATTATACACTAACATAATACGCGAAAAGCATAGCTTGGGCAACCGACGTAACATTACAGACTAACACGCAAATCCATCTCTCTGTCACCATTCGATAAGTTCTCACAATTTCGTGACTACAACTGTTAATCATACCGAAAAAATGTCCTGTGCCCTCCCTACAGATTTTGTTGTCAAATTCTGTCAATATCGGTGCAGCCATTTAGTCGTCAAAACGTAACAGAAAGACAGAGACTTACTTCCGCATTTATAGTATTATTACTGCAGATCACACACATACACGCGCGCGCGCACACGCAGACGCCCACGCACATACACTGACTGTGAACAACCTCTGAGGGATCAATATAACTCAAAAAAGTGTACACATCTAACATTGCAAGACTACCTACGATTTGCCTCGTATTGCACCCATAAATTTGTAATATCTACAGTTTAAGGTTCAATCCGAAAAACTGACTCCAGGCGTGACATTACGATCAAAAACAATTTTTAAAAATCTTTGCCTCCAGGAGATTTGAACCTGAGACTACGAGCCAAATAACAGTAAGCAAGCGTTTTAACCACTGAGCTACCAGACCGCTATATTGAAAGGCTGTACAGAGACTTAGACATCGTTCAGTAATTTTTCGAAATTATAAGTTAATCAAATGTAGACAGTATTATTTACATTGTTTCAAAGAAAAGTGTGCAATCTTTCATCGAAATCGGATGAAAACTGTGGATTTGTATGAAGAACAAACAAACTAACAAACTAACAAACTAACAAACAAACAAACATGCATACATACATTCAGCTTTATATATATAGATATAATAGTGTGAAATACACGAGCTATAGCATAAAATCTTGCTTAATAAGAGCTATAAAAATCCACGTCACAGTATATTCCACCTAATATATTCAGACTGTAAAAGGTTTGATTGCATTACGAACATTTTTTTTAAATTGTTTGAAGAATGTTATGACTTCATATAACAATGACGTATAATGGTGATATTTTTGTGAAACTTAGCAACTCGGAACAGCACACCGCAAACACTGTCTGCAAAATTGTTTCAATAAACTTTTTCAAATACTGTGACCTTCTGCAATGGTTTTGCATACAGGGAATTATGGAAACAAATTAAGTAAAGAAATGAAGCTGGCATATGTTTAGTATCTAAAAGATATTTCTAGCAACATCAGCCTCAAAAATAATCTGCGTCATTCCTGGACATAATTTTGTGGACAGCTTAACGGATATGGTCACCTTGCAACGTTCCCATCGCTTTTCTTTCGAACAGTTACAAAAAAATCGAAAGAAGTTGTCACCATATGTTCATAAGGATCTATTTCGGTCACAGCATCTGCTATCTTTGGCCAATTGCAACTTTCGTTTTTCTGCCAACGTTTCTCGTTTTCGTCGTCTTACATATTCTGTATAACATAACCGGTCGGAATCAGTTGACAGTCAGTGGAACTTCCAGGTGTTATTGCAGAAATTTACAATGACGGTAAAATGTGTCTATTTCCAATGTGGTTGATCAAATGGAAGACTTTTGCTCGGGCAAAATTGAATAAAATTTTTAAATTGCTTTGCAATGTTGGTTTTTCCTAAGAATCTCTTTAGATGAACTTAAATCATGGTCAGTATAAGACGCATCAGTTCCTCACTCTGTCCACACCCTGAAAGCAAGAAGAGTAACAAAAGAGAAGGAACTAAATTTTTAAATTTTGTTTGTCTGCTCAGCCCAGTGACCTCGGATTTTACAACTCACTAGCTGCCCAATACAGACATCAGCGTCAGAAACTTGACAAGCTGGGCATCGCGCCAGTTATGACGGAAAAACTACAAAAGAAGGACTGAGAGCAGGACATTAACGGATTTTGCTTCCGCATCAGGTTACGGAACTATTTTACCGTGCAGAAAAATTGCATCGTTTCTAGTGGCCGTAGTAAAAAAGTGATCCCATGCTTCAGTTATCATTCAAAGTTCTACATAATGTACCATTTCAAATTTCATAGTAAACACTACTGTCTGCCCAAGTCGTTAAATTTACAAACCAACCCATAAGCTACTATAACACGTGATTAATAAGTGATAATGTAAATAGTATAGTCATAGCGCATGAAGTAATTAATGAATTTTTACAACATTTAACACAGCCAGGTTCAACATCTGTGGTGATTTACAGTTTTTTTACTGGTACCTGCTTGTATTTGTCTTAGATACACAGCGCATTAATTTTTAAAGCAGTTTATGAAATGGATATTTTTAAAGAGTTTATTAAATGGATGAGCAAATGCCTAAAGTAGAATTTAATCTCTAGAAAATATATCATAATTTAAGAGATGCCATCTATTGGCGCTCCGAATACACACGTATGAGAAATTTGCTAAGGGTAATAACTTTTTTAAAAATATATTCAAAAATATTAGTGATTTAATAAATTTGTTGCGCTTCGTCAGTCCTTTTCCCGTTAATCGTATCATAACCTAAAACACTCTTTAATCCAACATTCTTTTATATACATAATGTATTCTAATGAGGTTGATTCACTGTCATACGCTTACTATGAATTATCAACTGGAGGGCTGAGTCCTCCAAGTGTATAAAGTAAAACAAAATTCTTTGATTTTCAAATAAAAACTTATGCTACACCCAATTTTTAACGTTCACATTCAAGGGTAACAGATAATATTTTTTTTTAATTTGATAATCTTGTACAAATAATAATAAAAACAATGTTTTGAAATTGAAATGTTATTAGAGAGAAGAAGCTAACATATAACATATAAATACAGTATCCAAACAGCGTTTCGTAACAGAAGTTCTACACACGAAACTGTAGACAAGTCTAGGCATAAAATTCCATTGCAATCATGCATTTTTATTCATAAAATATATTCATAGGATCACAAAACTTAAAGGCTTTTAGAAAATTCTGAATACATGTGATGTAGAACTATGTAGATGAGAAATTAAACAAACGGCAATCATAAAGTGTCATTAATAGTACGATCTGTGCTGCAACAGTCACGAGCCCTTATTCAGATAACTAATACCAGTTTACAGGCATGACTTGTTTGGGATGATGAAATGCAAAGTCGCAATCGTTCAAAACTCCGATATGCTGTAGTGCTTGTAATTATCAATATTTTATAGAAACAAGATGGAACTGAATGAGTTTAAAAAAATAGTGAGAGAGAAAGATACGAGGGCATCTCGAAACTTCGGTGGCTGACTATAAGTTGTGATACGAGAATTGTTGACACTTAAACTTGAGTTTAGAGTACACTGAAAGAAACAAACAACGAGGTTCGCAGCGTCATATGATAGGCATTAATAGGGGTATAATAAACTACTTATTTAATACGCCATTATTTGACTTTGTGGCACACAGTTTTTTATATAAAAAATGGACATGGGCATTATAGCCATTCAGCCAGCAGTCCTCAATCTATTTATTTGATCGTTATGTATATATCAATCAGTCTTCCAGCTTTTTATCTGATTATTCAGGTGTAGGACAACACTCGACGCACGACACTAACACTACATATACCCAGGCCCTGAGCAGGACTCGAACAGGTGATAGTCTACATATGGAACCCCTATTCTACTGCGAAAATATTGACACATGGTTAACGTCTGAATCAATTGTGAAAAAGGTATTGAAAATCAATAAGATGAGTCAAAAGTTAGTAACTTATGAAAAATATAAATTCATATTTATTTCTGACAATTTACAGGCTGTGAAAAATAAAGTCCAAAGCTTCGGCAATGTTTTCCAAGAAACTCTGAATCTCAGTCTAATACAGAACATTAATATAACCGCAATCATTGTGGTGAATTATTGTCAGTGGTGATTCTTATGATTTTACGAGCGGAGATGTTTGCTGGCGGCCACAGGCCGTGTAGGAGCCGAGCAGCTGTTGTGAACCCAGCAAGCAGCGAGGTGGCGTTTCGCCTGTGGTAGCCAGACCCCACGTGCCTAGGCGGCCTCCAGCCGAATCCGCTTGGTGAAGAGATTACGCGAGTGTCTCCAGATTCAATGTCTCTAAGATTCTCCTTTCTCAGCCTCTACTTGATGTAGTGTGAGTGTCCTTTTCAACATTAAGGCTTTATTAAGGCAAAATATGATATTTTAGTTACTGTAATATTTCCGGGAGTTACGCACAGGACATCCGAGACTTCGCTGATACAAATTCAGCTTAAGGTTGTTTGTTCCACCACATACTGCTTACATGCTGACAGAAGGAGTCACCTTCAAGTGGATCGAACTGGAATCAATGACGTCAAACACGAGGTGGCGTGTGGTCACGGAACCGTTTATTCGCCCTCAGTTCATCAGGAGCAGTTTAGTTTACAAGATGGGTTAGCTTTTATCTAAGCCGTTTATCGTTAGCCTAGTCTAGCCAGCAATACATTCCGCTAAGTTCAGACTGCCGTTCTATCAGTTAACTTCAGTAGCCATCATTCATAGACGCGAGTCGGAAATAGCCTTGAAGTAGCGCGCCAACGATTGTAACATGTACAGTCAAGTGCTACAATAAACAGGTTGTTCAGCAGTTAGCGTCGTGTCATTCATATAAAGGATAGATTAACGGCTAGTAATTTCACTGGTGCTAGCCTTCCTATCCTCGTTGCTGGTGTCAGACCTGACTTAATTTAACCTCTTATTAGTAACATCAAGACGCAGACGAAGCCATCTCTTGAAGCAAGAAGATAACGCAAGATGGATTACCAGAGTGTTAGTAAATCCCAAAGGTCAGTCAAATCCACCCCGGGGTCCTCCCACTCGTCAACCGCCCACCAAGTATAGACCACTCGAAACCAGACACCAGACGACTGGTGTCAAGACGTGAAATATAATCACGCTCTCTGACAGTAGTGCTCCGGGGGTGTTCTACTTGAAGGAAGCTCGACGTCAGAGAAGCACGGCTTAATTCATCATATCACCTAGGCATAGCTGTCAATGTATTTTATGACGTACTATAATTGTCATAAGTATAAATACTAATAGTGCTGTGACAAGAAGTAAAGCGGACTGCGGGAGATCTGGTAGCAAGAGTAAGATGGTAAAGATTATATACGAGCCTATATAACGAACGTATCGAACGTGGGCTTCAGATTGTCGAAAGGATGCAGATGCATATAAGATAGATTGTAACGGCTGCGGCCAATGAAAGTCGTGTAGTAGTGCATGAAGAGATGCTGAGTGCATTTTGATGTACGGCTGTAAAATAATATTTTTTTTTCAAGTGAGCGTCGGTGTAAGTAATATTGAACAAAAAGATGAATACTCTGTTGATGTAAACAATGGGAAATATGGAGTACATTCTTTCTTCAGGTAAAGGGAGTATAACTTATATATAAAACTATAAAGATCCTACAATAGACGTCGCATAAAATAATATAGAGGAATATAGATGTACTGTAACTGCTTAAAAAAATAAAAAAAACTTATGAAGACATCAAAGGCAAAATAGATTGTAGTACTATTAGTAGTGATACTCGGTTCGAAGTACCAGTTTGTGCGTAATTATGGAAAGCAAATAAAGCTAACTGTCTTAAACGGTCTTCTAGAAGAGAACAACCGTTATATGCAATCCAGTCAAAACCACCAGATTCCTAACTACAACAAACCTTCAGAAAATTACTTATTGGTAAAATGCGATTGGTTCGGCAAAATATGAATATCTTGCGCAGAGCTTCGGACTTTACTTCAGTATTTAAGCAACATTTGTGTGATATCGTCCCGCGCACCGCTGTTCATGGCTCCACATTATCAGCGTTTCAGCCTAAGCTTCCGCATTTACGACGAATCAATTACCGAAACGCACCTACAAGCTTGGTTTCGTTTGCATTATTTCAATAAAAGTCACATATCTTGTCTCCCAACAGGGAAACACATGTTACGTCACAAGTCATTCACCAATCAGCAAACAGATTTTTTTTGTTTGACTTGTATGCGTAGATGTTCATCCAGTCTTGGATCAAAGCATTTCGATATTATTCCTCACAAAGGAAACATAGAGTGGTCAATAATTTGTGAAAGATTTGAGAGACAGTTTGGTAAAGAAATCGTGTCAGATTTCAGCGTCCTTGAATGAAGAAAACTTTGTGCTGGCTGTAAATCGGGCACACCTCATTTGCATAGCCTCGAGTAACAAGTTTTAATAAAAGGGTTTAATTAAATCATGGCGTGTTGAGTTTTGCAAATGGAAATCTCGTGCATGAGAAAACAAACTGTTAACAGATGACGGCAGTTATGGAATTATTTACAAAAACGGACTTGCGCTAGGGTTTTGCAAAGCTTGAATAGTGAATTTCACTGAGAGAGGTGTTTGGATATCTGTTATTAGGAACTCTGGCCAGCGACCAGGAGAGCTATTTAATCTCACTTATTTTCTATTTCAAAAAATAGTTTAACTGAATTACAAGTCACATCCATTTTAGTATCGAGAAGTTTGTAATGGTAATGCGGAACTCTACCTGAGGGAAGCGACAGTAGCCGTAGTAACCTTACAATCGATGTGGCGATGATAAATATAAATTTCCTGGTGATACGAAGCAGGACGTACCGGGCTGTTTCACGTCACGATTCACATCACATGTCGACCTTGGAGTTTCCTGGGCTTTGAGATACGTTTGCAGGTTCTCCCAAGACGCCTGTATGAGGCACTCTAAGTGAGGAGCATTCATCTGTTTTCGTACTGTGTGCCGTCTGGGCTGGGGATCAACCATTGGGGCTTTTCGCTTGCGTACAAGGACGATGAGGAGGAACAGATCTTTTAGACACGTGCCGGATGTGCGGTACACTTCGGGCTACAAGTGATACGCTGACTTAGTGAAGCCAAGTCTGTTGCAACATCGACCATCAGTAATGACCACGAAAATAGTGGAAAACTCGGCAACAACATAAAACTATTAAAAGATGCGCAACAAAGAACTTCGGCTTTGTAGTAACACACTAGGTCACGTCAATACTAAAGCAACCTTACGTTCGCTCACGTTGTTGCATTTTGCAAAGTACTTCAGATAAGGTGTTATGAACGATTCCTTAGCATTAACAACGCCTTTAGTACACATATCCTATTTTCTTTCCGAATTTGGTACATTACTGTCATGATGGTAGCGTTTCGAAGGTTTTGTAAGTCAATTTTTCCTTAATTTTCGTTTAACCGGTCTGCGCAATCTACTGTTTGTTCCAACAGCAATTTAGCAACCAGAACAAGTGAGTAGTAAGAGTTCATCAGTTCGTTTTTTTTTTTTTTTTTTTTTTTTTTTTTTTGTAACAGTTTAACGTCCCTTTTTAACAACGTGGTCTTTAGAGACGGGAAAGGATGGGGGCAAGGAATGGGAAGGAATTCGGCCATGGCCTTTTGAAGGAAGCATCCCGGCATTCACCTGGAGTGATTTGGGGAAACCATGGAAAACCCAAATCTGGATGCCCGGACGGGGATTCGAACCGCCGTCCTCCCGAATGCGAGGCCAGAACGCTATCCGTTACACCACCACGCTCGGTATCAGTTCGTAGTAAGAATAGTAATATACAGTTTCTTCCTGTCAACTCACAAATATACTAGAAAGTAACAATTCCGCAAATTGTCGCCATCTAGCAAATTAACAGTTATTATCGACGTAGAAAGGTAAAAGTTTAGAAAGAACAATTACTGATGCGATCATTAATTGGAAACACAACGCTCATGAATATGGGAATCAAAACATCATCTATTGTATTAGTTATTTCAAAGATTATGATGGCGCTCCAGTGTGGCTCAGTGGGGAAGGTTCAACGGACCCCCGCGTACAGGTCGTCCTGAGTGTGGTTGTTAGGCGGTTTCCCGCAATCATCTAGGCAAATGCTGGGATCGTCTTCAATCCTTGCCTCATATTCCACACATCTCACAAACAAAGAACATGCAGAGTTACACGTTTTGCAGACGGATTCCAACGCATACTTTCCTCCAATACATTAAGACTTCGGGTAGGAACTCAGTTCCTCCCCCCCCTCCCTCCCCCTCATCATTCATACTGAGCACCTTGGTAACAGGTAGCCAGTATCAGTCCTCGGTGGCTGAATCGGAAGTTTTTCACAGCGTTGTATATACAAATGTCAATGATTAACTGTTTGTTTACAAAGTTAATCATTGACATTTGGTTGAAAATGAGGGCTGAGATAGACGCCTTCGAAGCATCCCATAAGTGTGATCGAAGCGCGAGAAGAGTCTATTTAAAATTATAATTGTCAGCATGTGAAAGCGGCCTGGTGGCACAGCGGTAAGGCGTCTGAGTGCCGACCGAAAGGTCCCTGGTTCGAATCCCCGTCAAGGAGGGGATTTTCATAATCCCTTAACCCGACCTTCACCTCTAGCACTGCTTGCTGTGTAATGTGGAGTATGTCAGAACACTTCCGTGATTCAGATACCACTTTTAACTCAAGGGTCCCTCAACGCTAACATCCTAAATTGAAACACAAATATGTACACATCCAAAGCAAATTTAATCCAAAAGAAGGCTTAACACGGTTCTACTTGCCATAAATTAACATACATTTCAATAGGCGAATTGTCCAGGAAATAGCGGAGGAAAACATGTTTTGATTGTTATCCGTACACCACTTAAACCAGGGGTCCCCAAACTTTTTATCACGTCGACCCCCTCACAGAACATTTGTCTTCTCATCGACCCCCAGATTAAACGTTTAATAAAAACCAGTGCTGGATCTGGGGGGGGGGGGGTGTACACCGGGGTGCCAACTTCAAGGAGGCGGCAAAATCATGTTTAAAGGGCGGCGATTTAAGTCACGGAATTTTTTTTCTTTTTTTAGCTCTACTAGTACACTGGGCGCCGGGCGGCGACAACAGTGTGTTTGGCCGACAATCGAGGTGGCGACACTTGGGGCCAGACGGCAAAAATGGGAGCTGCAAATAATGTTGCAAGGGGCGGCATTCCTACAGTTTTTGCCCCGGCTTGAAAAATTCCTGGATCCGCCACTGATGAAAATTTTAAATCATTTTTAGCATTTTTGATGCTAAGCGATAAGGAGACTTGGATAACAACCCAAAGAAAGTATTTATAGTTCCCACACCTTAAAAAATCCACCCAACAACACTAACAGAAAAAAGGGATATTTTACACTGTTATTATAATCGTAAAAATAATAAAAAAATTATAGATAGATGGAAACTAGCCTATAACCGTAAGTGTCATAAAATGTAAAACACAAAATAATCATTGAAAATTTAAATAAATTATATTCGATGAAAAACCATCTGCCATTTTACGACTACTGTTGAATACATTAAAAACATGTTAACATACCTTTTTATTAAAGTAGCTGATATTAGTGAGATGGATGGGTCTGAAGGGTAGCATCAAGATTACTGATGTTCGGTTGAAAATTGGTAAGTTTTAGTCGCAAATCACCACGGTTTTCCAAGTTCAGTCTGTTTCTCTGTTTTGTTAAAATAGCGTTCGCGTGGCTAAAGCCAGCTTCAACGTAATTGGGAATGCAAGTAAGAAAGATTCGTCTTCTGCTGAGCTTGGGGTATTTTGTAGCAATATTGTTATTGCTCCAAAATTCGCTGAGGTTTTTATTTTTAAACAATGCTTTAGCTTCCAGATCTACGCATATTTCAATCAGTTCGTCTTCTAACCCACGTTTTAATTTTTTAATTTAATTTAATTTAATTGCAATGGAGCACAGGCTCCGGTGGCAATTTCCCTACACAGCTATCTTCCCCCTATCCTGCACCCACCTACATTTGCCCTCTACAAATTTTTTCTTTAAATTCCTTCAAAGTTTTTGGTAAATTATTCATCGTTTCTCTTGGTAACTCATTCCAATCCCTGACACCCTTACCTAAAAAAGAGAATCTTCCTACACCCTTGTGCCTGAAATCGAGTGCCAGCTTGTGGTCATGGTCATCTTTTCCCTTCCATGCACTACTTTTCATACCTACTGCAATATCTTTCCATGCCTCATCACCAGTATATGCCCTGTACACTCCCATGACCCTCCTCATCCTCCTCCTGTCTTGCAATGAATCCCATTCCAGCTCCTTTATCATATCCGTCACTGATTGCATTCTGCGATAATTTCCAGAAACAAATCTAGCAGCCCTTCTTTGCACCCTCTCCAACTCCTGTATTTGATACGTAAAATGAGGGTCCCATACTACACTACCATATTCGAGCAATGGTCTGACCAAAGTTTTGTAACCCAATTCCTTGACTTCTCTCGTACATCCCCTCATAACTCTCTCCAACAAGTGCAGAACTCTGAAACCTTTTCCTACCACCTGTCCTATGTGTCCTGCCCAGTTAAGTTTGTTATCAAAAGTAATTCCAAGATATTTGCATTTCAAGTCTTCAGCAAGCAATTCTTTCCCCACCTTATATTCATAATTAACCTTTTGTTTTTTATTTGTGTATCTAATAAGCTGACTCTTCTTTGCATTTATCTTCATTCCATGTTTACTAACCCAATTAGATATCCTGTCCAGATCACCCTGCAACTGTTTACAATCATCTATCGTTTTGATTCTTTTATACAGCATTATGTCATCTGCAAACAATCTAATTTCAGATAGTAAACAGGCAACACAATTATTCATTAGAATAATGAATAGCAACGTTCATTACCTTCATTATGTTAACATCAAATGGAGAAGCAAACCATTCAGGAACGTGCTTTGAAATCTTCTCTTAATTTATCGAGATGTTTAATATATATCTCCAAATCACGGTCGGGTATCTCTTCATTTTCTTTTAGTAGTCGAAAGTTTGAAAAATATTTAAAATTTTTACGTGCCAGTGAAGATTTTAACAGGTTTATTTTTAGTTGAAAGGCCATTATAATTGTTCGAGCTTGAACAATTGTAAC
Organism: Vandiemenella viatica; assembly: GCA_031002005.1. NCBI lineage: Eukaryota > Metazoa > Arthropoda > Insecta > Orthoptera > Morabidae > Vandiemenella > Vandiemenella viatica. The sequence goes on along the minus strand of JARYHS010008075.1, from coordinate 59,815,883 downwards.
ATTTTTTCCTTGCAAACGCTTCTGTACTTCGTTAAATTTCGAATAAAGATCTGCCAAATAGAACAAGATGGTTCTTGCACTGTTTTAACTCGTCACATAGTAATGGATCCACATTCTTAAGAAACTCTGCAGACGAGTTGTACAAGTCAACAAACCTCTGTAAACTATCACCTCTTGTCAACCACCTTACCTCAGTGTGCAAAAGTAATTGATTGAAAGGTTCATCATTTTCTTCACATAACTTCGCAAACAATCGGGAATTGAGAGGATGAGCTTTAATTTTATTAATTGACGTAATGCACACTTTTAGAGTATCATGCAGGTCGCCACTCAATTTTTTGGCTACAAGATGCTGCCTGTGTAGGACACAGTGAACAGTACGTACATTAGGAACCTTTTCCTTCAGAAAGACGAAAAATCCTCTATAAAGGCCTACCATAGCAGGTGCACCGTCAGTAGCTACTGCAGTAATATTCCCGAAAGGAATGTTGTGCTTGTTCAAATAATCTTGCAAACATAAAAAAAATTGTTTCACCTTTTGAAACAGTTTGAAGATATTTAGCAAACAGAAATTCATCAACAGTATCATTCAGGGAAGGACTATGGAACCTAACATAAACCATGAGAAGATTTGAACTTCCGAAAGTTGATTCGTCAAGTTGAATAGCAAACTTAAAATGCTGGAGCTCAGAGGTCAAAGTTCTTTCCACATCATCGGCCATTTCCTCTATACGTCGCTGCATAGTATTTGCACTCAATGGTATGCACTTCAAAAATAGTTGAGAGTCTTTCTTCATAATATTTTCAATTACATCTTTTATAGCTGGTACTATAATCTCTTCACCAATTGTGTACGGTTTGCCTTTCTTTGCTATGTTAAGAGAGATGCTGTTGGTTGTCTTCAGTCCTCCTTCACTATCAGCGCTAGCAGATGACTTCAAATATGTACTTAAATTTGGCCGAACTCTCAATTTCTCTTTTAGCATTTTGAAATGCTCAAAATCTCTGTTTTTCTTATCAGAATGGATCCTTTACAAGTGGTCTTTTATTTTCGCCGGCTTCTTAGCATCATTGCTGAAAGTTTTTCACATAACAAGCACATAGGAATAGTTTCATTAGCAGAAGATGGCACAAAACCATATTTCAAATACTCGTGTGAATATTGTCTGCATTTCTGCTTAGCACTGGTAGACGACATCGTAGGTATTAAACTCAGATTTATAATATGAACAACACGATACGTTCGCAGCACAACAAAACAGCAGCAGTAAGAGACGCAACTTATTACCGCACGAGCTATAAAGAACTGCCTGTTCTTGCTCAGAGTGCATTGTTGCTACTTTTTGCTAACAATAGATATCTAGACTTGAAGGAATAATAATTACATCTAAAAGTAACCTATTCAATAGAATTAGATAGGAAAAAGATAAAAAAGAAGTATCTAAATTTAATGGTTTTCGGTATATTACGATATCTTCTATGTAAAGGACAAAATCTACATTTAGATATACAATACATAGAGTGGAAACCATACTAGAATTTAACAGTGCAACTTGTGTATAATGAACCAGCAGCGTTCTCTCTCTCTCTCTCTCCCCCCCCCCCCCCTTGTGGCTTTACGTCTCGTCGACAGCGCGGTGACTAGAGGCGGGATGGAACTGCGGAGAAGGAACTGGAAGGAATTCGACCATGGCTTTTTGGAGGAAGCATCCCGGCATTAGCCTTGAGTGATTTGGGGAAACCATGCAAAACCCAAATCCGGATGCCTGGACGGTGATTCGAACCAGCGTCCTCCCGAATATAAAATGCTTAAATACCCAAAGTAAATAAAAAATAAAGATTTAATACTTGTTGAGTTCATCACGTAGCTTAGCTAAAATAAAATAATTATGATGTTGAACTTCTTTCTTACCCCAAAGACGGACCTTAGAAGAGACACAATTCGTAAATTGGTCTACATTTGTTTCTCACAGGAACAACCGCTAACAAACCAGCAATGCGAGTGAAGAATAAAGCGGCGAAATCAAACAGTTTGAACGATAAGCTTTGCTCCATTATTACCTCACCGCTTTGCGCCCCACGGCCAACTAAATATACAGGCCTGGGTGCTGGAAGCCATTTTGTTTGTGACGTCAGCAAAGTAGATCTGTGGTCTGCCATGCTGGTGTGTTGTGAGCCTGAAAGTTCGTTTGCAAACGTGTTTCTGAGAGTATTTGACTTCTCGTTGACCAGTGGATTACCAGTTATTTTCATCTTCAGCTACTAAAGTGAAGTTCCTATAGTTGCAGTTCTATTTACAGTAAGTATTTCTTAAATATTAATATAATAAGCTATTACGATTTCTTAACGAATTTTCATTTGAACTATCATGTGTTGTTTGCGAAGTTATGTTGAAAGTTATTTGAAAAACTAACTAAATATGTACAAATACTTTTGGAAATGTGTGTATATTTACATTGTAATAGCTATATTGACTGTCTTTTTTTCAGGTAGGCTACTAAAAATGCCAAGGTGTAGTATGGTCTGCTGTAGAATTAATTATGTCTCAAAACGAAAAACTCAGCACATTTTCTTTAGACAGCGATGAAGAACTAAAGAAAAAGTGGCTTAGAAAAATTCCTACAGACTTCTGAAAGTTAAAGAAGCCTGTAATATACATGAAACATTTTAGTGAAGACTGCATACTCAAAACAGAACAGTTTGCAGTAGATGGAGAAATAAAAACATTTGTAAGGAGTTATCCAAAGCTGAAACCATATGCAGTGCCATCAATTTTTCCAAATTTGCCAGGATACTTGACATTAGCTGGATTCATATGCAGAAGATGATGTGATGCAGAAAGTGACAATTTTCAAAAAGCTGTGGCAAGAAGCTTAGAAGACTACAGGAAATATGAAGAGCACAATGTCATTAACAATTTGGGAGACACATGTACTGTAAATATTTTTCAGGTGTTAAACAAGAAACAGTGGTTCTGTAGTCAGTGTGAACAAAAGGTAGTGTTGTGTTTTATTGATGTTAGTAACGAAATAACAAACATTCTTGCTTCTGTAACTGTTAAGACAGATTTAAGTGTGTTTGTTTCTGTGCAAAGCTACAAAATTCTCCAGCATAAAGTGCCCAATGAATACATAGCAGTAAAGTCCAAACATGTGTTTGACAGTATGATTAAATATGTTGAGTCAATAGTGTCTAAAGAAGACCCCTTAAACAAGTAGTTGTTAAAAATATAGTGAATTTGCTACAGGATAATTTTACAGGTGAAAGATATTCACAACTTCAAATGAAAATTGAACAAATTCAGTTTCTATCTAAAAATGAAAGCAGGTCATATGTACAGTGGGAATACATTATTACTGGCAGCTACTCTGTATGTTTATTCACCATCAGCATGTGCTACTTTGCATAAGATTGGTTTTCTATATTTGCCACTCCATGCAATATCAGAAAGCTGGTAGGTAAGTTTAATTGAAATAGTTTAAATGGTAGTGTAGGGTATTTGAAGATTAAGAAGAAATTTTTGAAAGATCATGAACTTATAGTAAATGTGCTCTTGGATGAAATTTACATTGAACCTTGTTTGATCTTTAAGGGTGGTACAATTTATCGTGGTAGTCAGACTAACAGTAATGTTGCTAAAACAGCTCAGGTTTTCATGATATCCAGTGTCTTCAAAATTCAAAGATAGTGTTACTATCATACCTGTTAACAACAGTTAAAATAATGTTATTACATGTACTTAATGAAGTAGAAATGTTGAAATATCCCTCCCAAATAACTTCATTATAGAATATGATTATGAAAAGCTGACAGTGCCCACTGGAACTGCTGTTCTAATGACAAAGTGCTTGGTTCATGTTGAAATGTATATTAGATATGTCTTCAAGTAATTACATTGGTGATATGCATCAAATTTCTGTCTTGCACAAAATCTGCAGCCTAAAGCTGGAGAGCTGATCTTTCAGAGAGTGATAAATGTAAATGCAACAGAATTTTCAGGGACATATTGCAAAACATTAATTTAAGATTCTGGAAGGTAATGATAAATAATCTCACCAAGAATGTGAATGACACTGTATCAAGTAATAAAACTGGGAGGCAATTAAAAAAACTGAAGGCAAGTTATAATATTTAGATGTAACAATTCTTAAATTTGGAAATTCATTGTATAAATGGAGGAGTAATAAGTTTTAAAACAAGTACATGATATAAGCTTTACTTTTCTAGTGACTGAATTTGTGGCTTGTTAGACATGCAACCTGGGCCACAATGACAACTGAAACATTATTAGTAATTTAAGCTGCTTTAATATGTGCCATTTAAGTCATGTCATGTATTGCAGTACAATGATAATGCTGCAAAAAAGTAGAATATACTGTTTTACAAACTGATGGTTGTGTAATTTCTTCAGTAAATAAATATGTAAATACCATATTCAATGTTTTTTGTTTATTAACTCCCATTTTTCCTTAATGAAATTTTTTTAACTATGAAGAACCTTATAAACAATAAAATATATAAAGATGATGTTACCTTTAAGTTTGTAAGCATATGAGTAGTACAGAATTTGAAGCATGTTAATTTAATATTTTGACATGTGCACTTGAATATCCATGTGTGTGTGTGTGTGTGTGTGTGTGTGTGTGAAAATTGGAGTGGTGATGAGACTAAATCTGAAGTACAATATTTGACAAAAACTGATGTAGTGAAGCACAAAGCAATTATTTACGAATATTTGAGTACTATGAATTTACTGATGAGACTGAATTTGAAGTACGTAGTTGACATAAAAAATCATGTAGTAAGTATAAAGTAATTATTTGTCAATATCTATGTGCACGTGTGTGTGAATTTAATTTCGCGCAGCGGAAACTGTAAGTACGCGAGCATGTGCGTGGCTCGGCTCTCGGCCGTGGTTCGGCTATAGCACTACTCTGCTGACGTCACCAAAGTGCACCCAGGCCTGTATCTTTAGTTGGCCGTGTTTGCGCCCCAGTAAGAGTCACCGCAACAATCCAATTGGTTTGTTTGTTTTCGCTGCTTTGTACTTCGCTCTCCTCGTTGCTATGCTCTCCGCTCCAGTATGTTTTCTCCTTAAAGCTGCCCATACACACACACATTTGCGCGCGAGTAAGCTCGCTGAAGATTTGCGCGCGGATATTCTCGCGACGAGCCTGTACTTGTCGAAGCCCATACACAGGAACATCAGTTTCACACATTTGTCGTTCAGCTGGCTCGCCGCGCTCAAATTGTTGTGTTTATGGTAGTGGTCTACGGATTTATCCGTCATGATTTCCTGGCTCGCGGCTCACTGGGAATTCCAAAACATCGCGAGCCAAGTGTAGTGAGGTTATGTTACAAGCGATGTGACAATATTGAAATGAAACAGGTTTTTAAGTTCTGCACACAAAAAAAGTATTTATTCGTGCAGCAGCTTATATTAGAACTGTAAAGAAAGAAGAAGAGACAGTATGACAAAAAAAAAGTGGTTGCAGGAATATTATAAACTACTTGTACTATTTGAAAAGTATTTTCTTCAGTATTACATAAATGCACAGATACATCTTCCTATACATTTCCTCAATATTCTTCATCTTCCCCTTCATAATTTGGGCTTTCTATATTGCTGATACTGTCCATTGGTTCGTATTGATATCTCATAAACAGTAGTAAGTCGTAGTAATAGCGTAAATTAGTTTTGTAGATTTAGTCTTCGCCTATTACACTTCTTGTTCAATTTTCATTTATATATATATTTCCTTCGAAATGTACTCCACAAAGAGTGGATTTTCTTTTTTATTAATACACTGTCAACTTTTATATTATATTTTCCACTAACCTCTATCAATGTACTATATCCTATTTTTTTTTAAATTTCTGTTCGTGCCCTCTTTTTGGTTTCACCTTCCAAATGCAGTATGTTGCTGATATGTCGCAATGAAATCAGCTACAAATTCTCTGCTCATCTTAGTTAAATGTTAGTCTTATCTGCCGCGAGTAAATTGCTAAGTGAGATATCTGTGTGTATGGTTACCGTCGCGCATGCTCGCCACGTTCAAATCTGTAACGATTGTTATTGGTTTGTGATGCGGCTCGTTGTTAGACAATTAACACACACATTTTATCGTCTATATGGATCGCCACGGAATTGCTGGCGCACAAATGTGTGTGTGTATGCCTAGCTTAACACATACCTAAAGCGACGCAGGCTTCCTTAAAACTCAAGTTATAACGGGGCTAGTCAGTTATTTTGGATTTTTGTTGGAATATTCCCATTTTTTCCTAGACCATTTAACTGATCCTCTTTTTTATCAATCGACCCCCTTTCGACCCCCGGGTATTAATCGACCCCCGGAGAACTCTTATCGACCCCCAGGGGTCGATACCGACCACTTTGGGGACCCCTGACTTAAACCAATGAACAAAATAATTAGTGGAAAATTTCGTCCAGGCTGTGGTTTGAAAATATCTAATATCAACCGAGGGAGCTGCGTAGCTCCGGCGGCAGAGAATATAACTGCACCATGTACGACCGAGGTTCGATCCCCGTCGAATCCGAAGGTTATTCGTCGAGATGAACGTAAGGAATGGTTCCCTAGGTCCACTCAGCCTAGCACAAAAATAAATCTGTACCGAGCGTGGTGGGTGAGCGGTAACACTATAGCCTCGCATTCGGGACGACGCGGGTTCGAATCCCTAACCAGCCATACAGATTTAGGTTTTCCATAGTTTCCCCAAATCACTTCAGGCGAATACCGGGATGGTTCCTTCAAAAGGCTTATATTGTTGACAAGGCGTGGAAAGATACTGGTGGATAAATGGAAGGGAAAAGATGCCCATGATCTCAAGCTGACACTCGATTTCAGGCATAAGGGTGCAGGAAGATTTTGTTTTGTATGTAAATGGTCAGGGATTGGAAAAAAATGTGTAGAGGGCAGAAGTAGGCGGGTACAGGAAAGGAGAAAATGGGTGTCTACGGAAATTGCCACTGAAGCGTGCGCTCCATCGCAATTAAATTTAATTATAAAGAGTTCAGAGGTCGCTGGCAATAGCACCTTGTGCAGGAGAAATAATTCTCACCACTCATTAGTTTTTTATTGTTGTTGTTGAAGTACGTGCATCATGGTTATTGTTTGCTCTGAACAGTGTAAGTGGTTGATGCTTAACGTGACCATTTATCTTTTTCGTCAGAGCGGGACGCCTTAAGCATTTTGTAAATCTTTTTTTCGTATTTACTTAGTTTTTATTAAAAAACGAAGAACACTTACAGTACGTAGAGAGTATTACATGTTAGCTGAGTTACTTAGCCTTGGTGTCTGACATCTAAAGTCAAATTAGCCAGTTGTTTTCTTTTTATTGGCAGAACAAATCAGTTTCAAAATATCGGATCTAGTTTTCAAGTACAATTACATGATTTCTTGATGTTAATCTTGGTACTTAAAATGGTTTTCAAAACTGCAACACTTAAATTTTTCTTCACTTGTCCATATTTTATTTATCAGAGGAAAAGAAACTGTTTCGACCGGTGCGTTGCTTCCAGGCAGACACATAACGTACTCAATAGTTATACGAAGGTTCGTAAAGTTGAGAGTGTTAACACGGAAGTGTTGAAAATTCCGCCCTACTGTCTTTAGCAGCAACATTCCCCGCCTACAAGCTAGTGATTTTTTCATCTGTCACGTAGTTGGAAATAAGCGAAACTCGTCGAACATTTCCATATCTTGGCTGCTGCTATTAAATCCTTGTATGACCAGCAATGATCTGTGCGTTGATTCTACCACCGCGAGGTAAAAACCGCACTGTCTGGTTTAGACCTTAATAGACATATTAAATTGTCGTTTTGTTTGCGAAAGCGGGACTTTTTACTCTTGCCGGGAACAGCGGGACTGTCCCGACATACTGTATGGTCGCGTTATTGATGCCTGAACTGACTCTATTGAAAATATAATGAGATACAAGGTGTGCAATTTGAAATCTCTGGCGCTGGTTACCGCCCAGCCAGAGTACGGTTTGGGCTGGTTTCCTTTGAATTAACAATGATTTCTACAATCCACCTCAAAAAATTACGTGTTTCACAAACAGAACAACACAACATTTTCCATACTATCGGCTGGTGGCGCCTGGTAGAGCTTGTAAATCGCATCTAAGTGCAGTTACGCGCTAAAAGAAGGTCGAAGATGTTCGACCGAACGATCAGCATTGAACACCAGGAGTGGGGAAACTATGTACTCCGACCGCGAAAGCCCTTGATTTGGAGAATATCAGAAGTTATAAATGAACATAGCATTCACCATTAGCAGACAGATGTTAACATTCACTACCCTGTCTCAAGTTATATTGTCATTATGACCACAATTTCGATGAGACGTAAAAACCGAGCCTGGTAATAATAATACGGAGGGCATTGTTGGCCGGGAAATCCCCTTATGGTGCGGCCGACAAGTGGCTATCTTGTCGCCGCTGCTCTAGTCCTGCAAGGTTTGGGGACCTACACTTTAACGTGGAATCCGAACCAGTGTTGAAGGTCGGGTTGATGGCCTTTGAAAATGCCCACCGAGAACGGGATTCGAAGCGCGGACCTTTCGAGCTCCAGTCAGAGGCCTTAGCTACTGAGCCACCAGACAGCTTGACCTAGGGTAGTGAGAGATGAGGGTTGGATCTGGATTATCTGAGAATACAAGTTCCTTACCCTCACCTTCTATCCAGGAATCGGCATTCCATTGTTTTCAAAATCCCTCCAGGTGGCACGGTTCCTTCAAAAGGCTACGACCGATTTTTAAAAAACAATACTCTCACCACTGTACTGAGCGCGTTGTCGACTTGCGACTCAAAAGCTGCTTATATCCAGCAGGCATCAGTTACGCAACGCCAAAAACATTTGCAAGATGGACACTAAACGGTACCTATCTCACAGGATCCCGAATTTAGTGTGCGCAATGACACTTGAAAACTCCAACAAGCATAATGTCGTACGATGGAATATGCGGAGGACTAATCGTTAGTTTGGGAATAAACTCTATTTGCTTTTGAGAAGGAGCTTCTGATATGGTTCAATCTGGCTGTACTTATTTTGCGTGGTAGGTCATTTATAGTTATAATCTTTATTTAACCAATCTTCACCGCGAGAAATGAATGCACACTCTTTATGACGTTGGGTTCGAGCATTTCAAGTATCGCTTACTGCCAAGACACAAGTGATATACACAAACGTGTTTACAAGATCTACGTACTACTTAAATTCAGGAGAGGAGGAAATACAAGGAAGAAAAAATATAAGGTTGCTCCTCTGCTTTTCCTACCTAGTGAACATTTCATAGTTTAGTTTATCAGTGAATTAACTCTCAAATGTCTCGTGGATGAAGTCGCGGACACAGCTAGTATTTTTTACTGTTTACTTCAGTAATATACACTGACCCCCTCCAGTGTGGATGCACGCGTCAAGGCGAGTCCTGGTCCCGTGTCCCAGCCGTCCTGATTGTGGTTCCTAAGGAGTTTCCTACCTTCATCGAGGCCTGTGTTATTCAACCTATGGTCCGCGAAGATGGTTCAGGCGACTCGCAAGCAGAATATTATATAATTTAAATAGCGGTCTTGTACTGTATATGCTATAAGCGAGTATGAACTGTAAGCACAAATTTTTAAAAGTCGTGAATATTTCAATGACCAGACAAAAATCTGGCATTTACAGGATATAAGTATAGGACTGCATTATTATACAATTGCCTATTCACTAACAGAGTGCAGTTCATTTAAGGATTATATCAATGACAGTTTTTTTTTATCTGCTTAACGTCTCTCTAACAGCGAGGTCTTTAGAGACGGGAGAGGATGGAGGGTAAGGAATGGGAAGAAATTCGGCCATGGCCTTTTGAAAGAAGCATCCCGGCATTTGCCTGGATTGATTTGGGAAATCATGGAATCCCCAAATCTAGATGCCCGGACGGGGATTCGAACCGCCGTCCTCCCGAATGCGAGGCCAGAACGCTAGCCTTTACACCACCATCCAAGGTAATGACCGTTTTCTGGGGGTGAGGTACCGCGGTACATGGTAGCGTTTGTATCATAAGAGTGGTGAAGGAAACAGCAGTAAGAATTATAAGGTGTCGTTTATTTTGTGCATGTAGGTCGGTAGTATATTGTAGCATCCAACCTACGGTATCATTATAACTAATTTGCTTATTAAATATTAACAGTCTAGTCAGTATGTAATTTAAACAATTCACTTCCAGTTTCTGTAGGAATCCAAAACGTGTTTTTACGTCTATTATTTTATAATGGTTCAATACAATATATCGAAGACGTTATTAATATACACATAGTTAAAAAAAACACACATAATTAGTAGTCCGCAGCATTATTTTTGTCAAGTTACTAGTCCTTGTGTTGCAAAAGGGTTGAGAAACGATGATCTAGGCGAATGCTGGGACCACCTACACTCACCACCTCATAAAAACTACACATTTCACAAACAACAACACACTCGCAGAAAAAAAGTTAGGCGTTTCGCAGACAGATGGCAACGCAAACATTCTCCGATAGGTTAAATACTCCGCACCTCACAAAACTGTTTCTAAACTGGAGTAACGCATATTTCCTCCGCGCCTCATTGTTCACACTGGACGCCTATGTAAACACGTGGCCGGTGTTCACGTGATTCAATGTGGCATATCGAAGGGGCGGGGGAATCACACTGTACAAGGAATTTTAATACTGTATTGCAGTACATAAGTATGGCCGATTCCACTAATTAAATGCAGATAGATACAAACATAGTTACAGATAGTCTGTAACAGACCAGTGAGCTTATTAGATGAAGTGTAAAAGATGAAGAACTTACAGATAAACTGTTCAAGTACCATCGATCAAGATTTCCTTGCCTACTTGTTAAAAATTGAATCGCAGCGTATAACTACTTGAAAATTACAATTTTTTTAAGCATTTATGATTAACTTCTGTGGTGCATTTAAACTTTCAATTCCTGTTCAGCAAAGCTGCTAGGGATATTCTTCGTTCACTGTAAACTCCGTGAGTGTCCTGTAACCTCTTTTCGTATGCCCGACGCTTTCCTTAGCGAGAGGCCCTACACTCGAGTATTCTGCGCACGCTGGTATACAGGTGCGGCCTCGGACGACGTACGCACAAGCGTCTTTGCGGATTATTTCCGAGTGCCCGAGTTCTCGGAATGGGCCTCGTGGCCCAGGTCCCGGATTTATGCAGCAACCCGCCCACGCCTGCCTTGACGAGTCGCGGCGAACGTTCTGGAAGTTGGGCGCCATATGGCCGCCGACGAGCTGCTCCGTGCACCAGGATGTGCGCCCTCACACATTACACGCGCACAGTGTCCTCTAACCACTCCGTCGAGCACGTTCAGCTATAACGCTTTCTCCCGCAAGGGGGCGTCCATATATTACGTGTATCTCACCAAATCTCACCAATTCTTGAAGGACAGTAGAGCTTAAAAAAGGTCCACAAACGACACGACTTTAAGGGGATTATAAGGTCTAGAAACGACGCGGATACCGACTTTAGGGGAGGAGTAACCGCCGTCGGAAGCAGGAGCGCTAAAAAGAAAAAGGTCTCAAAAAATTACAAGGTTGATCACCAAAAGGGGGGTGGGGCATCAAAATCTAATGTCATCTTAGGAAGCGGGGGGGGGGGGGGTTACAACCAGATCTCAAGGGGGGGGGGAATCCGGAATTAATACGCGGAATGGTTTCTTGTATTATTCGGATAGACGAGAACTGTGGATAGATAGCAGATTTCATTCTTCTTGTTTTCCATTTGCTTCTCCTGTTCACATTAATATAGTGTTTGATTTCGTCTATCTCTGGTTTAGTTCCTCGTTGTATCCCACTTCAAGTCTTACAGAAAATATTGTTTTCTTTTTCCGGGATAAAAAGTATCCTATGTACTAATCCAGACTATATTTCAACCCTGTGCCAAATTTCATTAAAATAGGTTTAAGGTGATATGTCTTAAAAAATTAATAAAGCTCAACACGTAAAGACGGTATTTAATTACTTTACATCTGAATTAGTCAAACGAATATAAAGAGCAAATCAAATTTCCGTTATCTGAAAAGCTAACATACACAGCAATATTGTAAACTAGTGTTAAGTCCGTGAGTGTTTTTTTGTGTATCGTCACGGGTCTAGAATAGTTCAAGTTTTTAGGGTCAAAGATTACAGCAGGTTGTACTAACCTGGCCAAATATGAACTTGATCTGTGTTTCAGCTTTAGGTTGAATAAAATATTTTGAGCTTGAATAACTCAGAAGAATTAATAAACGTTGGTATTAAACACTGACAGGGACGATCAGGCTAGCGTATAATTGTTTCAAAGGTCGCAGACTCGAACTTACTTAAATACAGACTTGACTTGTACTTGACCCTTAAGTTCTCTCTGCTAAATTAAAAAAAAAAATCATGTTTGCTTCCAAAGAATCACGTTTGTCTTTTTTACTGAGGCTGGGCAATACTCAAAATATAATCTCTGGTCATAGTGCCTGTAACGACGAAAGAACTAATACACATTCCATATTATTAAACACTTGAGCTACTCTGAAGAAATGAAATGTCAGAATTACTCAATTCATGTCCACTTTAAATAACCTAATAACTAACGTACAGCGAACATGAACAAAAACCATTGACGAAAGACGTCAATAAAATACGTAAGAAGCAAATAAACTGTGTTTAAGTATTAATTAAATTGAAATTTTAGCCTATGCCGGAATGACAATTGGCATTTGTGGTTACAGCAGAAACCATGAGTAATTCATTTTATCTAAAGTTTTTTTGTTGCTTTCATTAGCAACAAGTTATTAAAAAGCATATCCACGAATTTTCAGCCATAAAATTTATCTATAATATTTTAACTATTAAATGCTACGAAAAGCCAACTTAATGATTGTGTTATGGCAATTCATTTAGTAGCAGTTGCTTAGCTATTAAATTGTGGACATAACCTCAATTTTTTTCTAATTATATCTCTGGTCGCTGTTAATTTGAGAGAGAAGGCTGACACGTGATACCGTTCTCCAGCCAATAGCTATCGCGGTGAGTGTGTGAGCTTAGGACATTTTATAGTAGAGAAGCGTGTGGGGCGATGTTTAGTGGCAAAATATAGTGTTTTCGGGCGTGTTCCGCTTCTCCTTGTCCTAGACCTAGAGTAATGGCAGTGTAATGTTAGATGCTACCGTGGTAATCCAATTGGTTCGTTCTGGTCCTCTTGCAATCACTGTCGATGATTTGTGAACACGGCTACAACCACGTAGCAGTGTGTTCTCCAGGCTCTCTTTGATTCCAAGCCACGAGCTTCAGAAGTTCTGATTGCAGCAAGTGGTGGCTTCACACCGCACTGAATTCTCACGGACAAAGTACAAGTACAGTTTTCATTTCTGTAATGCCATGTCCCTAATCTGTGGAATAAATTATATAATAATCACATGACTTCTTCTTGGTGAGGACAATTTTAAAAAAAACAGCAGTGTATGCATTAAAGTTAACTATTGTTCGAATGATAAGTGTGTCTAACTTTCAGTAGTGTTAATTATATTGAGTATTAATATGAACTGAGGAACTAATGTTGTACTGTGTGCAAAATGTATCACTATATTAGAAGTTTAATGATGATAATTTACACCCACGACGATTTTTAATAGTTTAAAGTGTGGATGATAAATTTTATAAATTGATTATATCGTAGGTAGCGTCTCATAATGCAGTATCGTCCCGTTAGAGTAAAGGCTGTGAACGTACGTACTTAGAAGAAGAGAGAAAATGAACATAAACACTAATACTCGTATAGAGATTTACATTTTCAAGCTTTTCTTATATTTTCTTATCATAAATCTTAGATTGTAGTAGTCTTTTGCTAATTATTAGTTGCATAGTAGAGACTAGTACATAATTTAAGTCTTATGTTCTTACAGTGCTGTCATTTTTCATACACTCGTTGACACATCATGCCTTTCTTTTCCTTCTATAATTTCGTTGCTGGGAAAAGATCGTAAGGTTTCTGCAGTTCTTTTTGTGGTATGTGGTTCTCTTTGTTATGACCAATTATTTTTCGAAAAACTATTTTCAATGTGAAGACCTACTTACTCTTCTGGTAATTTCTTCATAGCGTCATGTTACCCTGGAGCATATTCGACTGATTGTAGGGATTTGGGATTATATCCAACAAATATTTTCATGTAAACTCGCAAAACTTTAGCAACAACGTCGCCATTCTTTCTTAACTGAATTGACCTTTACCATCAAGCCATTAACAGCAAAAATTCGTAAACACAGATATATCATTTTTTGAATATATGTAATATATTCACTATATTTCGTCTGGACCTGACGCTTCCTTAATATCTTTTGTAGCAACTTGCACCTTACCTTCGTCAAATACGATCCCATTTGCTTCCGTACACTAATTCGAAGGCACACATAAAAAATCTTCGGTCTTGCAGTAGTTCTCAGAACTAACTAATCTATTATTTAGTACTTATTCCAGTATGGGTATTATTAGTTATCCAGGTATAGAGCTTTGAATGATTCTTGATAATCACATTTTTTAATCGAAGAACTGTTTCTTCTTAACAACTAACTGTTTCTAATGTCTATTCAAGTTTCTGACTCATTACTTCATTTTTGAAGTAGTTTTAAAGCAGAACTGTTTCTTTACACTTATTCTACTACTTCCTTTTCGCACCAAAACAGTTTATTTTGCATTGATCCACGTAGCTACAGCCCGCTGTCTCTTTGATACAATCTTTGATTTATGAATAAAATTCTTTGGTTGTTCTTCTTCTCAGAACTAATTTCTGTTCGAGAGCCTTTTATATGAACACTGTATGTTGTCGTTCTCGAAACTCTGAAGAGTATATAGTTCTACAGCATGCTATATTTTGCTATTGCACTCCCCATTTATCACGCACTTCTTCCCTGCAAATAGCTACTTCAAATATCTGTATTATAATAGTTAAATGGAAGTGAAAGTACCACCTGCCTACACCATGAACAACTGAAATAGTTACCTTGAATTTCACGAGCTTTTATTGGCATTTGAATTATATAAATAAATAATCTATACGGTTTGAAAACTGCCACCATAAAGTTTCTAGAGCTATTTAGAGCAAGTACGTTTGTTTATAAATGAAAACTTCTACCCACAAGATATAGCTATTTAGAATGTGGTTTTGAGTATTGAGCTTCAATCACCAGTATTGTAACCAGGAGCAACGGAGAGACAAACACTGGGACCGAACCCTTGAGAGACGGCGAAGAGACGAAAACAGAAACTCAACGCCGCATTCACTCTTACCTGCTCTTCTTCAAACGAATTTTTTATTTTAACTAACCCTATTCCAGTAGAAGTCATTCTCTATATCTGATGCAACTAACACAAATCTTGGAATTGACCTTTCCCATTTGCCTGTCATACTAGTACAAGGGTAGCCTGTATCAAGTTGGGTTTGGTTTTCACCTAACCTTTGACGTTGTTTAAATGAGCACTCTATGATTCGCCAACGAAAAAGACATTAGAGCGTCTGTCTTCTTTCCCAAAATGCCCACTCTTTCTAACTAATAGGGATTTTACATTTGTGACATTAAGGGATTCACTCCAGCATTATACTTTACTAAACTAGCATATTCTCGATCTAAACTGCTAAAGATTTACTCACCAATTATTTTCAAGTGAAATTTAATGCCTTAACACAAGTAAAAAATATCATTACAAGTTTCAGAAATTCATGAAGTTTTTTTTTAACAGTGTATCAACTACCAAACATACATAATAAATTAAGTATAAAATATTTAGATTTGATAAAATAAATAAAAACATTCTGTGAGATTTATCTGATCATGAAATAATAGTTTTATGCCCAGTAAAATAACATAAAATTCCAAATTTAATTACAAGACCTGGTATTTATATGGAACAAAATGCACTGCCAGGGTACAAAGTAAGCCGTCAACCCGAGGCTCGATAATGTCTCAGGGCTTTCTAGCCGGGGATGGCACATTGATCCTCCGTGCTGCAGGGTGAAGGTGCCTTCGATTATTACTTGTAAGAAAGGTACTGCGTAGGCCGGTGGCTGAGCCGAGCATTGTTTGCAGACATCCTGCAGGAAGGAACGAACCCGCGACCTTGGTAGCTCAAGGACGACCGCCCCGTCTGACGTAACAGCTGCACACTGTGTCGTGGCACCATATGTAATGGCTACTCACAAACAGGAAACACAACGTGTTATGAGGCTTTTTTGTGACATAATCTTCTACTGCGTTAACGACAGGAGGAACTGTCAACGTAACAAGTGGAAAGGAAGCTTTCATTTGGTCATTATAGACCAATCAGGAAACATTAAAGACACCATTTAGAAGCCATAGATATATAAAATCAAAATTCCAAATTCGTGTTCCTTGGGCACCTGTACTTCAAAGACAATTTTCAAACATATCTCCTTAATTTTTATCCCAATCGTTAAGCAGTACATTTAAATAATTTGAATTCATCCTAATTGTCACCTCCACCAAAGTAATATCCAGTGATATTAAAAATTTATTGTTTAAATACTTAAGAAAGCAGACATGAATGTGTATCTTCATCGAACATGTAAGCTTATAGGGAAAAGTACATTTGGCACTTTTGATTAACTGCAATGTGGGAGGAGTGAGGTGGGATGGTTTTTGGAATCATACCACAAGTCAAGGATCTAAGCAAGTATGCCATGTGAGATCAGTTATGAATCCGTTACACATATTTTATATTTTTTATTATTTTAAAGACTTAATTGTAATTGGTGTGTATCACAAATCATAGTAAAAAATATAATATGAATTCGTTGGAACACGGTAAAATTAGACCGTCTTCATGTACAAAAAATACACACAAAAGTACACACAAAATACGGCGTCATGAATCTAAACACACTGCGGAAGGCAAGAGGTAACTATCTCGGCCGAAACTTCCCTCGGAAGTAATTAATACCACTCTTGTCACCAAACTTTAATTCAGCTTCTCGTGTCTCATGGCATTTGTGTTTACAGTACGAGAAAGGGCTGCGCGATTTACTCGTTCATCTGTTAGTTTATCCAAATGCGATTTTCGTGTAAGATCAGATTCCACAAAAACAATTCTTGTAAAAATAGGCCAAGTCTCGTGTTCGTGCAGTGACAAAAAGTTATGATATCTTCCTCTGAGCCAAGTCTACACTTTTCAGTGTATATTCACTTCACTTTATGAAACAGAATGGTTTCTCTCGGTATCATAGATCGTTTATTTAGGATAAAAAATCTGATGACTTGGCCATTATGCATGTCATAATTTGAACTTAAATTGAGGGCATAATATACATACTTGTCAAATTCGAAAAAGAGAGATGGAAATTTTGGCCTTTACGTATTTATAAGTTTGTGTACGTTAACTAAAACATGGCATGCATAGTGGCCAAGTCATCAGATTTTTTATCCTAAATAAACGATATATGATACCGAGAGAAACCATTCTGTTTCATAAAGTGAAGTGAATATACACTGAAAAGTGTAGACTTGGCTCAGAGGAAGATATCATAACTTTCTGTCACTGCACGAACACGAGACTTGGCCTATTTTTAGAAGAATTGTTTTTGTGGGATCTCATTTCTTTTTGTAAGTTTATCGCTTATAATGAATTGCCGCTCAAATGTAATGATTCCACTTGAATATCGGTTAATAGGAACATTTCAGATTTTAAGACATAAACAATTCCCCAATCTCTGAAAACAATTGATGTGACCAGTAGCCGAGGAATGCAGATTGCCGCTGGATTAACTACCAACATAAATAAATTACTAGTAACTTCCAAACTTAGCATAAGACCAAAGTAAAATTTAAGATGTCACTTGAAATTGCTTATCTCTTTGCATTAAAAAATTCTCAGCCATGTAGCTTCATCGGGAGAAAAGCAATTAAGCCGCAAATAAGTGCCAGAATTTTTCATATTTGGGATTGTAATTAAATAAATACGGGAGAAAACTCCAATATTAGACTTTTCTCATGATATTGGGGTGAAATCATATATGTGTACCAAATTACTTGTTTCTGGGATGGCTGGAGATACAGTGTAATTTTGATATTGGGGTGTCGTGGTCAAAATAAATTTTTGAATTTCAATAACTTCCAGAATAAGAAAGGCAAATAAGTAACATTTAACACATTAGTTGAACTTAGTAAGCTCACTCTACAATTGAAATCTGAAGTGTATAAAGTTATTAGGGTAGGAAGCGATTTCACGTTAGAGGTAGATATAAGGGAATTTACGAGTTTGTTGGTATGTGAGTATGTGAGTAAAATCTTATCTGTGTAGCAAATTTCAGCTTTCCACGGCTACGGGAAGTGCCTTAGAGTTTTGATGATCATCAGTCAGTCAGTGAGTAAGTGAGTGACAAAATCGCTGTAGTTTGCATCCTAACAACAACCGAACTAAGACCAGTATCGAAATAAAATGTAGTACGTTTGCTAAGATTGCTGATATCTATGCATAACAGAAATTTGAAACATGTAGCATAAATACAACCGAAGAAATTGAGGTTCAAAAATGGTCCGAATAGCTTCGAGAAAACGGTAGGCAGTGCCGCCGTTGACTCGACTTGTCGGGTGCACTGCCGTGCACTCAAATTATAAATGCGGAAGTAGGTCTCTGTCTTTTTGTTACGTTTTGACGACTTAGTGGCTATACCAATAATGATGGAATTTGACAAGGAAATACTGTGTATCTGTAGGAAGGACACCGGAAATATATTTTTCGGTAAGAATAACAGTTGTATCAACGAAATTTTTAGAACTTATCGAATGGTGACGTGTGTTAGTTTGTAATGATACATCGGTTGCTCAAGCTGTGCTTCTCACGCGATTTGTTAGTGTATGATTTGTTATTAAATTTCGTTTAGAGACAAATCATATTATTTAATATAGAGTTCGATTTTCTCAGCGCTGTACTATTATTTTGTGTCTGCTTGAAAGTTTCTGGCACCAGTTTATTTTGTCTTGTTTTTTGACATGCCTTGCGGGTGTAAACCTAGCCTAAAGGGTAGCTCTAGCAGAGCACGAGCAGCTAAAGTTATTAGAACCCAAGAATTGGATGCTCATGTTAAAGAAAGAAGAAAAGACCAAGCTGAATTAAAGCTGCCATTAGTTAAACACTCCCCCCCCACACACACACACACACATCCCTGAATCCCCGCACGTTCTTTTGTTTTTCTGTTTTTAAATATGTTGGAAATTAATTCTCTTCATGAGACAGGTTCGACGGTTTGAGCATACTGATTCATCCAGAACAAAAGCAATTAACCTGCAAATATGTACCGGAACGCTTCACGTTTGGGTTTGCATTGAAAAAATATAAGGAAAATCAACAATATCATTACCAACAATGCCCCAATCTCTGCAAACAATTAATGTGCGTCGTAGCCTAGCAATGAGCATTGTCGCTGGTTTTACTACCACCTCAAATAAATAACAAGTATTACTTCCAAACTAACCATAGGAACAATGTAAAATTTAAAGCTTTTGTTAAACTTGTTTGCCTCTATATAGTATAGAAATGTCAGGTTTATAGCTTAATCCGGAGCAAAGTAATTAAGCCGCAAATATGTGCCAGAATTTTTTATGTTTGGGATTATAATTAAACTAGCTGATACCCGCGACATCGTACGCGCGAATTAAGAATTTCTTTGCCAGAATTGAATATAGAAAGTTTTTGGTGACGAAGGATTGGGCATAATATGACAGGAAAGCCATTACTATATCATTATACCTTCGAACCTATCTCTTGAAGAGAATCAATTCACAACAACAACAAAAAAAAAAAAAACAAAAAAAAACAAAAAAAATGTAGGTGTTGGTCTTTTCTTCTTTCTTCAGCATGAGTATCCGATTCACGGGTTCTAATAACTTTAGCTGCTAGTGTTCTGCTAGAGCTACAACTTAGGCCAGTTTACGCCCGCAAGGCATGTCAAAAAAGAAGACAAAATAAGCTGGTGTCAGAAACATTTAAGCAGACGCAAAGTAATTGTACAGAGAAAATCTACATCTATACTAAATAATACGGTTTTTTCTCTAAACGAAATTTATTAACAAATTATTCACTAAGATAATGCGCGAGAAGCACACCTTGAGCAACCGACCTAACATTACAGACTAACACACACAGTCGTCTCTCCGTCACCATTCCATAAGTTCTCAAAATTTCGTGACTACAACTGTTAATCATACCGAAAAAAGAAATGTTCTGTACCCTCCCTACAGATTTTCTTGTCAAATTCCGTCAATACCGGTATAGGCATTTAGTCGTCATAACGTAACAAAAAGATAGAGACTTACTTCCACATTTATAGTATTATTACTGCGAATCACCCCTGAACGGTCAATATAACGTAAAAAAGTGTACACCTACACAATTGCAAGACTACTTACGATTTTCCTCGCATTGCACCCCTAAATTTGTGATATCTACAGTTTAACATTCAATCCGTATAACCGACGGTCCAGGCGTTACTCTTACGATCAAAAATTTTTTTAAAAATCTTTGCCTCCATTGGGATTTGATCCGGTGGTACAAACATTACTAAACAAGCGCGGTAACCAACGGGCCACCAGCCCACAATAGTATATGGAACTACTGAGTCTTCCACACCCTAAACGTCAGTCTATGTTCGTTTCGGTAATTTTTCAAATTTACGTGACAATATGACGAGAAATTGTTTAACCAAATATAGACAGTATTTTTCTCCATGTTTCAAAGGAAAAGTGTGCAAAGTTTCATCGAGATCGGATGAAAACTGTGGATTTGTATGAAGAATAAACAAACAAATATTCATCTTTTTATATATAGATAAATACGGGGAAAAACTCCAATATCAGATTTTTCTTATGATTTAGGGATGAAACCATATATGTGTAACAAATTACTTGTTTCTAGGATTACTGGAAGTACAGTGGAATTTCGATGTCGGGGTGTTGTGCCGAAATAAAATTTTGAATTTCAATAACTTCAAAAGTAAGATAAGGAAAGAAGTGTAATTAAACACTTTAGTTAAACATATTAAGCTCACTCTACAATGAAAATCTGAGCTTTATAAAGTAATTAGGGTAGAAAGCGATTTCACGTTAGGGGTAGGATAGGGGGTAGGTATATGAACATTTACGAGTTTCAGACTTTTCTTATAATATGTGGGTAAAATTTTATCTGTATACAAAATTTCAGCTTTCTACGGCTACGGGAAGTGCCTTAGAATTTTGATGATCATCAGTCAGTCAGTGAGTGAGCGAGTGACAAAATCTCTGAAGTTTGCATCCGAATAACATACGAACTAAGAACAGTAACATAATAAAATTAAGTACGTTTGTTAAGATTGCTGATATCTATGCACAACAGAAATTTGAGACATATAGCATAAATACGACCGAAGCAATTGAAGTACAAAAATGGCCCGAATCGCTTCGAGAAAAGGGTAGGCAGTGCCGCCGTCAACTCGACTTGGCGGGTGCACTGCCATGCACCCAAATATAAAGCTACGCATTGCTACTGCGTTGTCTAGTAGAATCTTGTTGCAAGTAACCTTTAAAGGGATTTATTCTAATGAATGCTTATCTTTTAAAAAATCATTTTTTGCGAATTAAATTAATCAATTTTTAATAAGATTGAAGCTAAATGTTTTTTATACACGATGGAATATTGTAGATTGCGTAAAATTTACCGTAACTAATGATTTACAGCTTTTAAAATAATAATAATAATTGGTAGGAACGTTCTCGCCGCAACTCCACAAGCGTCAATAGTATTAGGCAGGAAAATACGAGGGTGAGTCAAATGAAAACCTTAAATATTTTTTAAAATATTATTTATTGTGCAGAAGTGGTACAAAGCTGTATCACTTTTCAACATAATCTCCCCCACGCTCAATGCAAGTCCTCCAGCGCTTACAAAGTGCATAAATTCCTTTAGAAAAAAATTCTTTTGGTAGTCCGCGCAACCACTCATGCACCGCGTGGCGTACCTCTTCATCAGAACGGAACTTCTTTCCTCCCATTGCTTCTTTGAGTGGTCCAAACATATGGAAATCACTTGGGGCAAGGTCTGGTGAGTATGGTGGATGAGGAAGACACTCAAAATGCAGGTCTGTGATTGTTGCAACTGTTGTACGGGCAGTGTGGGGCCTTGCATTGTCATGTTGCAAAAGGACACCTGATGACAGCAATCCACGTCGCTTTGATTTGATTGCAGGCCGAAGATGATATTTTTAGGAGATCTGTGTATGATGCACTGGTGACAGTGGTCCCTCTAGGCATGTAATGCTCCAAAATGACGCCTTTTTCGTCCCAAAAGAGAGTCAGCATAACCTTCCCTGCTGATGGTTCTGTTCGAAACTTCTTTGGTTTTGGTGATGAGGAATGGCGCCATTCCTTGCTCGCTCTCTTCGTTTCCGGTTGGTGGAAGTGAACCCAGGTTTCGTCCCCAGTAACGATTCTTGCAAGGAAGCCATCACCTTCTCGTTCAAAGCGCCGAAGAAGTTCTTCACAAGCATCAACACGTCGTTCTCTCATTTCAGGAGTCAGCTGCCGTGGCACCCATCTTGCAGACACTTTGTGAAACTGGAGCACATCATGCACAATGTGGTGTGCTGAACCATGACTAATCTTTAAACATGTTGCAATGTCATTCAGTGTCACTCGGCGGTTTTCCATCACTATGGCTTCAACTGCTGCAATGTTCTGTGGAGTCACAACTCGTTGTGCCTGACCTGGACGAGGAGCATCTTCCACTGAAGTCACACCATTTGCGAACTTCCTACTCCATTCGTAGACTTGCTGCTGTGACAAACATGCATCACCGTACTGAACCTTCATTCTTCGATGAATTTCAATAGGTTTCACACCTTCACTACTCAAAAACCGAATAACAGAACGCTGTTCTTCCCTGGTGCAAGTCTCAAGTGGGGCAGCCATCTTTATACTGATACTGCGACGGTATTTGTGCATCTGCACTATGCTGCCACCTACAGGCCATTCTGCACGCTGCTTGTAGCACGCTTACCAACTTACAGGATAACGGCGCGAAATTTCGATTTTTTATTACAAATTTAAAGTTTTCAGTTTGACTTACCCTCGTATGTTCAATCCAGTAGAGAAAATGTTGGTTTCATTCTGAGAAAAACATTTAAACAATGACTCATTTAATTCTCCAACAAGAATAGCTATAAAATGCTCGCGGGTGACAATGAATGACACATTGGGCAGTGACCACAGAGTGATTAAAATTTCCATAAATTCGCAGTCCACCCATACGACTCAAAATAGAGTATACAGTCACAACCATAGAATAACTTATAAAAATATTGACTGGCACAAATACCAGTAGGAAATAAATAAAAGTTTACTAAAATATCTTGACATAACAGATCCGCAGGAAACTTATAACTAGTTTGAAAAAACCACCATAGGTTCTGCGTATTCTGCACATCCTATAAAATATATGGAGGGTTGTACATACCGTAGGAAGCCGTGGTGGAATTCGGAATGTTCTAAGACGGTAGCAAGGAGAAAACTATCTCTTAGAACATATCGCAAAGATATGACCTATCAATACTTTATCATTCTCCGAAAAATAATATCACAAACTAGCAAGTCCATCAAGAAGGCTAAAAAGGAAGGATGGGAAGGGAAAAGTACTGCTCCGAATTAACTGGAGATATCTCAACACAAAAGTTATTAGAAAAGATAAGGTAGACCCAAACCAAAACTCTGAAAGCATAAAAGCAAATACGGAAATAGCTGAACAATTTATGAATCAAATAGCTCCCGCTGGAAATTTTTAATTACAATGAGCTCATAAGATATGCTATATACAGTCTAGACCAACCTTTCACCCTGACAGAAATGTAAAATAGCCTAAAAGATACAATTCCAGGTTTAGCTCAAATATCTTATTCGATGATATACTGGAAAAGAATTGTTACTGGCAATACTTAACAACTTTCTCCTACAAAATGTTGTACCACATCAATGAAGGGGAACAGGAATCACTCCTGTTAGGTAAAACGGAAAGTACCCCAACATTTATACATCGTATAGATCCATATCGCTTATATCATGCGTATGGAAGTTAATGATAAAACAGCGGATGGAATGATATTTAGAACACCGTGAACTCTTTTCAAATCGTGTGATGGGTTTTAGGAAAGAATATAGTACATTAGATACAATTTCAACGTTGATAACCGACATACAAATGAATAACAGTTATAATTCGTACCTTATAGCTGTCTTCTTGGACATTGTGGTATGACAGATCCATCCACAATGAATATTATTAAGTAATTAATTAATATTCAGATTTTCTTGGTAATATTCAGTTATTAAATTGTAAATATTATAAATGATAGGGTTAATTCATAGGTGAATAATCATATATTAAACCCGGGCAGCCAAAGTTATTGTTATATGGTTCAGTTTCTGCAAAACTTGCTCTTCAGAAAATATATTGAATGTAGGAAGTTGGAACGGCAGTTTTGAACGCTCGGAGGACGGGACAGTGACCAGTGTCGCCGCCAGGCCAACGCCTATGGCTCACAAAAGGGGTAGCCAGGGAACCGTTAGCTCCCGAGTGTACTGACCTCATCCCTTCCCAGTGGCCCGACAAGGTCAAGCGGAATTTGCGGGAAGCGCGTAGCGAATGTTAGCTGCGATACGAAACACGTGATGATGGACATATATCAATGCACCAATCGTGAACGGCTACAGGGGTTCACAGTGGTTAATTCACGGCTTCTGTTTCATGAGCGGAGAGGAAGCTGATTTTGCCGGAGAAGAGGACACGACGCCATCTTCAACGACACTTGCTGCCGAGACGAGCTACTGAGCGAACGTATCTCCCTATACGCTCGTGGCTGTTGATCAATGACTGTGTCTGATCGCATTTCTGGCTGATGGGCTGGAAGCTGATGTGCTAACGCGGGCATATCCGCTTACTTGGCATTCGGTGCTGCAATGGTACTGAGCGTGCCACACCTCATCAAGAAGATGCTATTATGGTAAAGTACCGACGAATGGGTCCACAGTTCCATCGGGTTTTAACGAGGCTTGCTAACCCGTAAACGACTCCTGAGATAAGACTCTGCTCTCATCCTAAAATCACTGAACTAACCAAACTTTTCATGTTTTAACTTCAAATTCGAAGCATCTTGCTCATTGTTTTAAATTCAAACGATGCTTTTAACTTTAAACGGCGCCGCTGGGATTCTTTGTTTTGTGAATGTTAACTTCAACTTGTTGGCCTGTGATGCCACTTTGATATCATGTTGACTTTGCAAATTATTGAGATATTTAAATCAGTTTCAAGTTTGCTTTTATCCGGCGGATTGTAAATGTCGGGTATTACTTGTTTGTTTATCTTTGGATTATGTTTAACGTAACGTTAACTATACCCGGCCTTGTATAAGCCAGAAGACTTAATAAATTGAGTATAATATTTGTGTAAAATATTAATGGTTCTAGTTCACCATTTAATCAAATAACCAACTTATTGGTTGGCATATATAATATTTAATAATTATATTTCATCAACGTATTGCCCCCCCCCCCCTCCCGAAGGAGCTCCAATACAACATACAAGACGCATACGGACTGGTTTATATTCCGGAATTAGTAAATGTGATGATAGAGTGTAGTGTTCCAAGATCAATAGCTAAATGATGTGCAAACTACCTTTCATTAAGGATTCTGGAGTTATGTATCTATAAACGAGAACCAATAGTCAGATATGTCTACTCCGGCCTGCCGCAAGGAGATCCCCTTATCACATAATTGTTTATTATTTATTTGTACAACGTATTTATTAGGCTGAGTAAATAGATAATGAACGTACAACATGTGGATGATGTAATATATGTAAGCAACAGGAGCAAATAATAGGTAATATTAGAACTACAAAGTTGCCTAAACAAAATGATAAATCCCCTGGAAGAGAAGAAGATGGATTTATCACCCGAAAAAACCAAGCTAGTGGTGTTCACATGACATAGAGATGTTAATGACGTGAGGGTTATACTCAGTGGTAAAACTTTTAGGTACGTGGTAGGATGACATGGAGCAAGCATATATTGGAGCTACACAACCAAGCAATAAACGAATAAATATCCTGAAAGCTTCAACTGGTAGCTGTTAGGGAGCTAATTCGACAGTTTTGCTGAACCTGTATGGGCAACGAGTCCGCAGTAAAATGGACTATGGATGCATGCTTTATGATTCGGCTTCTACACCAACCTTAGCCAAACTAGAGCGCCTGCGATCAATAGCACTACGTGTATGTGGAGGTTTTTTAAGAACAACTCCAATTAACGTACTTCAGATAGAAACAAGTACACCACCACTATCACTTAGACTGGCTCCTAAATCACTGGCTGTAGCACGGGTGCCCATTTTATTATGAAAAGTTAAATAGCTGCAAATCAATTATCAATTAGACTTCCAGATGATATGTCAGTGTTCTCCGCGGAACTGTACGCAACATTAGAAGCCATGAAATATACTTTAGAAGTAAGGGAAGAAAATATTCTTATCTGTACTGATTCTCTGATCTCATTACTATGTTTAGTAAAATGGACCAAAAGGGAAGACGAGGAACTGTCTAGTATACGACATTTTAAACATACTAAACAAAGCACAACAGCTAAAGAAAAAAATAAAATTTCAGTGGATTCCTGGACATGTGGGAATCGATGGCGACGAAAAAGGAGACCAACTTGTAAGGACAGCAAAGGGCTATGAATCAACGGAGATTAGAATGCCAAATAGAGATTTCTTAAGTAAAATCAGAAATCAACTGAAGAATGAGTGGGAAGATATAGTAGACACACAATACAGATCTAAAGGCACCTGGTATCGTGAAATTCAGCATAAGATACAGAAAAAAAACATGGTTTATCAGGGCACACTGTGCTTAATTCCAAGAAGTTTCTTTTAGGTTTGACAACATCGCCGAATTTTGAACATTGTGGTACCTATGAATAGTCAACATAGGAAAACAATCCTACAAAAATATGGAGGCATCAAAATTACAAACTATGAGAGCCTAAGACTCTTACTAGCGACTTTAACGGACGACAAGATAAAGCAATTTGCAAATATGTATCTAAAAGTAACAGAAAAATCAAATATGAAATTATAAAATGAGATAAAATGTTTTGCTTACCCACGTAGTAAAACATTCGCAGTGGCTTTAAAGATGTACCAAGCTAATGTATTATAATTTTGTTGAAATCTTATGTCAAGAAATGTATTTTTTTTTTTTTAAACTGCTTAACGTCTCTTAACAGCGAGGTCTTTAGAGAAGGGAAAGGATGGGGGCCAAGGAATGGGAAGGAATTCGGCCATGGCCTTTTTAAGGAAGCATCCCGGCATTTGCCTGGAGTGATTTGGGAAACCATGGAAAACCCAAATCTGGATGCCCGGACAGGGATTCGAACCGCCGTCCTCCCGAATGCGAGGCCAAAACGCTAACCGTTACACCACCAATTCGGTGTTTATTTATTTTATATTTTATTTTATACATGTCATTCCAGCATATATATCTCCAAAGCAAGTGGAAATCAGACACATCTTATACGAACATTGTTACTTAATATTGTTCATACTACTACCGCCTTCAATATTTACCATTCCTCCTGAATCACCCTATATATATACTTGCTGCAAGATCTGCTAGAGAACCCGGTTGGAATATATGGCTCTATTACTAACCTTACATTTAAATCGTATGTCTATTAAATAACAGATGAACGAATAAATCACGCAACCGCTTTTTAGACTGTTATGACGCACGAATGAAGTATCCTGGAATAACTGCTGCAGAAGCCGTACTCAAATGGCAAGCGTTAAGATTCTTCCAGAAACTCGCAGAGCACGTAATTTAATTTCAGTTAACCATGTTGTTCTCTCCTTTACGTAACTGAATGTTTCTCATTGTACCGTACGATACCTCCTACCACGAACCAATGCATCCATTTTCCTTGAGAACAACTAAGCAAAAAGATTTCAATGAAACGATGTGAGTGGAGACTGAAACAAGGGCAAACACAGCTTCGTTGAACGGAACTGGAGGAAAAAAGGCTACAGTTGCACTTCACAAACGTAAAGAAGTCTTTAGAAAGTATGTTCGCTGTGTTAGTTTTCCTGGTACTGGCGCAGCTGGGATGAATAATTCTGTTTATTGTTACTAATCTTTCAGTTACACATGTTCAACGCAGAATAGATGTTTCCACTTGACCCTCGTCAGCAACAAGTAGTCTTTTTTTCCCCCTTTGAAAGTAACATGTAACAAGGTCAAAGCTACTGTACAAGAAATATCTCCGGACCAAAGGTTGGAACATTGTGTTTTACCCGCAGCGTGCGGCACGTGGTGGTATTGGACGGTAAAAAACCTCTGCTGCATGTCTCTTACCCACTGCCGTTGTTCAGCAATAACTCATCAAAAGAAACAGCAACGAATATTGCGTTTGCCAGAATCATTGTGGGTTCGGTTTTTATGCTATAAACTATAAGTTTCTTTTTACAGCACTCGAGTGTATGATTCCATAAGAATATTCATTTGTGCAACTTTTGCGCACAGCTTTGTTTCCTTCTTTCATCTCCTGCCCGAAAGAGAAACAACTCACTATGATAAACATATTCACATCATCACAGTCATCCAGACTGACGACAATATTCAAAACACTAGTTACACCGGGGAAGGCGATGTGGAACCGTGCCAATTAAATTTCCAGACTAGCTTTAACGGTGGGGTTCCCATAAATTCCCAGTAAATTGTTTCGGGGAGGGGGATTGGGTAGAGGTATCTGCATAAAGAATCTGAAAGGGAAGAAAATATGGAATATAATAACTCGGCGAGATGTTTCACAGGAAATAATTCCTTCATACTTCTGGCAATTTGATTCAGAAAAGGATTTTAATCGTCTGCGACAGCGAGAAACAACAGAAGACGGGTCATATGTGACGTCGCTAACTACTAAGATCTGCAGAACACTAATACGTGTAGTCGTTGGTCATGCTCAATATTCACTTACCTTGCAGACGGCTACGTCGGCGACTTTTGCATGACAATGAAGAATCGAAATACATTATTGTGGAATTGTTCACATTCACACCAAAGTACTACAGAAATCAAACGAATATTTCAATTTTCAAATGCTAGGCTCTTACTATGTAGTTATCAGAATAATTTACCCGGCTAAGAAACATGACACTGAGATCCCCATTTTACAATTCGGCGACGACGACATCAAGAAAAACAAATATTTTTTTAAATTAAGATTGTACTAATTTAATATGGGGGACAACATTTCTGCGGCTACAATTCTTGGAAGTACATGCAAGCATCTAACGTTTATTAGAAGCAATGCGGTAAAGACATACCTCCTGTACCCTACTTCTCGTATTACAGACCTGTACTTATTAATAAAAAAAGAACTTAATAATTTTTCTTTTTAAACTTCAGTAAAAAACAAAATTTTTAATCACGATGGTGGAAATTTGTTACATTATATTGTAGGAAATCATTGCGGGAGATGAATTAATGCTTTGCGATATGTCAGATTTACAATTGGGATGATTTTCAGTTGTTAACGAAGCGAAAATAAAAATGTAAGGGTAACATGAAAACTTACACCTTGAAGGAACAAAAGCGCTAAAAGCAACTGCGATATTTCTGTTTTAACCTGCAGTCTATCAAGTAAAGATAAGGTGTACTTTTTGGACTCTCATACTTTCATGCTAATGTATTGTGTTTTTATTTTGTTTCTCTTGTTGTTCGCCAATTCACCTCTTTTGTCCTGTAACTGCTATTAACTTTGTAGTCATTCAAAAACTGAACTCTTTTGAACCGTTGGTTTTGCTCTACTTACTGCGATTACGTATACACTTTCCGAATGCAATATATGTTTTGGGTAGCGAATACCTACGGTGTCAAACTGAGCTTACCTGGGTAACTATTGCTTATGTTTAGCTGGTGCTAGAACTATCACTAATAATCAGTCTTCTTGTAAATTTCAGAAGACATTTTCTGTTGTTTTCAAGTAGCGCTCTGCTTTTGCCACTTCGATCTGTTATCTGTTTCGTGCTGCTTTAGTCATACGCAAAATGTAAGGAAAAATTTATTATAAGTGCTCATATTTCAATGAGAGCTACGAGCAGACAGGTTTCCTCTTGTGAAACTCCAAACGACTTGTTGTGGCTGGCTAGTCTCACAGACTCCTCAACCTATGACGTAGAATAAAATTGTTTTGATCCAACATATCACTACAATTAACTGAACATTACATAATGGCGTTGCCGACTTGCGTACAATTTGATCTTCACGTGTCTCCAGAAGACGTAAGCTGGAGATGACTCCGTCACTTTTCAGTATTAAACACATGTTACAATTTCACCCTACCTTGTTCAGGTTCGAGAAAACAGCTTATTACTAAACCCAGTTGCGATTTTATGGTTGTGTAACTTTCGTTAGAGCAAGTGCGTTCTGGCTGAATTAGAGCTGGTTGCTAAACATACAAATGTCGTTAATGATTATTGCTAGAACGGAGTAAAATTTATAGACCGAACACAACTGTATGTTTTATAGAAGAATATTTGTAAAAGTTTGTTCTGTTCATAATGTTGTAAAACTTCACAACTTGACACAATAAAAAGCTGAAGAGTTCACCATTGTTTTAACATAGCATCATTATTAACACATCGACATAAGCTTAGATAGACTATTAAAATCCGAAATAGTATTTTATAAACTCACTTATTTAGCCTGAATAATATAACGCGACATTCACAAATTTCATTGAGGTCAAAATCTTTGAAACTATTCAGTTTCGATTTGAGTTTTAAACACAGGATTTCCATCTGCATACCTTGAGCTGGATGTTCTTCTGATTACAGTATCCTGGTATGAAGCATTTTGAATACTGATCTTTACGTCTGACACATTTTGCATTTTAACTGTTCATGTATACATCAAAGCTGCTCTGAAAAATAGAAAAAACTGTGCACTGAAACTTCAGTCTGCTGTAGGAGATTAAGAGTTGTTCGTACCAGTAAATATTTGTCCTTTAATAAGAAAATATGTACAGATATGTCCAGTCTGTGCATTGTCGTAGTGACTGACGTGGCGCCTTATACCCTGGCAACCCAGTAAGCAGTAGAGAAATGCATGTAGTCAAACTGGCGTTCTGCGACACGAGCCATGGCAACAAAGTTATGTACAGCTTCACATTTTGGAGCTGACTGGTTATTCCAGGAGATTTCTCATTCTACATGTTTCTTCAGTATCTTTCAAAAATTTCAATTACAAGAATAATATTTCTCGGAGCTATTTGTGCTTTCCTGACATATGCTTTTTGGGATTAATTAATATTGTTTTCGCCCTTTTATAGCCTTCACAAGTTTAACTACCTGGTAGTTTCTCATTGTTTTCCATAAGTCAATAAGTAGGTTTAATTTGGCCGGCAGTTAAGAAACATAAATTATTTTCTATTTTTTCTGAAGAAAATTTCAAACATAAACAAACCATACTACTAGCTTTCTCTTTAGACTTCAGTTTCGAGTTCTTAAAACGACGAATTCTACTGGATATATATTGAGTATTTTAACTATAACAAATTTTTGTGGTGATACGATTTCAATACTCACTGTCGCATGAACTCGTTACGTTTTTAAGAGTGACATTCTGTTCTGAAACTACTTATTTTTCATAGTTTGAGACCTTCATATTAGTAGATCAGAGAATATCAGGAGTTTGTTTGAACGTTAGAGGTAAAATGTGCGACAATAGGCTTGAAAAACAACGACAAATTTCTTAACAATTGGTTCAATGGAAAATATGGTTTGGTATTGGTCGTGATGACTTTTGATATAGAAAAAAATAACAGTCTACAGATTTCGGGAAAATATTTTATTTATCAGTTCTTAAGTTTTAGAAAGAAACATAAAAGGACGCGCATCATATTGAGATTTTAGTTTAAATTTCACATATGATTGATTATGCCATCTTCTAACATCATTTTGAGCAATCTAGAATGCAAACTACTTTTGGCACTTTTTTATAATGAAACTTCGCTAGAGCTATTATTTGATGGGCATTCAGTTCTGGTAACATAACACCCTTGCCTAAACTGTCCTACTGCAAGTATACAAAAAGGTAACGAGATGACAAGTAATTTGATAGAAATTTATTCGTGGCAGACTTAAATAAACACAACACATCGTAAAAAAAAATTCAGCACGTTATTCTTGACAGAAATTAACACTATTTCGTATATTTTCTTTATTATTTGTTTGTTCTTATATCTTTGACGATTTGTATTTGACGCAAAAAGGAATCTTTGGATACACAAGAGATACACGTGTTCCGAAGACGGACTAGCTAAGCATATTTTTTGCTGATAACAAACACGAAAGTTTTTGAAAGCAACAGACATCATGGAAACAGAAACTCGAAAAATGAGGATAACAACGATATGCTATTATATGTTGAAAACAAGAAGCTTTTGCCTGTCAGTTTATATTTGTTGACATAAAGGGCACTAATGGAGATTAAACAGACAGCCAGGGTGGATCATAGCATACAGGAAATGATGTGATTTCAAGATAGCGGCTTGCTATGTTCGTAACGACAAACACGTAGCCAAGTGCATTACGATAGCGTTTGTATCTCCATATGATATCTGTTGCTTCTGGAATAAGTGTAAATAAATTATTATCAGTGGGATTTAACCTATAGGATAGGAAAGTAAACCAGATTCTGGTTTCCCTAAATCACTCCAGGCTCATGCGGGGATGCTTCCTTCAATAGGCTATGGCCGATTTCCTTCCCGTTCCATGTCCCTAGTCTTTTCCCGCCTCTAATGGCCTGGATGCCAACGAGGCGTAAAGCTACGACAAAAAAAAGAGGAAATCAATGGACGGCGCTGGAAAGACCTGAGTCTAAATCCAGGTTGTGGATGAATTATAACAATAGTTACCACTGATAGTGCTTGTACGAATGTCGCATGGTGACGTTAAACTTCGTGGTTTCCTTTGATATCGTCCTGAAGATTATGGTTCGCCAATGTGTACCTTTTTTCCAATCTTCAACATACGACGCTACACTTAAAGCAAACCGTCACATTCAATTAAAACTACAATAACACTTAACAAAGATGTAGAACGGGAAGGCACCCATTAAGTATCACCTATGGCAACCGTGGACACATTTATAACTGGATATGGAATGATTGTACGAAGGCGTTCACAGTATGTACCGTTGCATTGTGGAAAATAACCAATTCTTAGATTTCAGACAACTATTCATTACGTTCTATGTTTTTCTGAAGTTATTTCGTGATATGTTATATATTTAACGTTGGCTGTTAGTGATGTATCAAGTTTTGTGACAGTTATTTCTCAAGAAAGTAAATCAAACATGAGTGGCATTATTAAATCGAAATTACGTTCTTACCTGATTATTTCTTGTAAACCTTCTTATACACAGAAGAGCTAAAGAAACTGGTACACCTGCCTAATATCATGTAGGGTCCCCGCGAGCACACAGAAGTTCCGCAACACGACGTGGCATGGACTCGACTAATGTCCCGAGTAGTGCTGGAGGGAACTAACACTATGCATCCTGCAGGGCTGTCCATAAATCAGTAAGAGTTCGAGGAGGTGGAGATCTCTCCTATACGGCACGTTGCAAGGCATCCCAGATATGCTCAACAATGTTCATGTTTGGGGAGTTTGGTGGCCAGCGGAGATGTTTAAACCCAGAAGAGTATTCCTGGAGCCACTCTGTAGCAATTCTGAACGTGTGGGATGTCGCATTGTTCTGCTGGAATTGCCCAAGTCCATCGGAATGCACAATGGACATGAATCGATGCAAGTGATCAGCCAGGATACGTACGTACGTGTCACCTGTCAGAGTCGTATCTAGACGTATCAGAGGTCCCATGCCACTCCAACTTCATACTCCCCAC
The DNA here is from genome assembly GCA_031002005.1 of Vandiemenella viatica. Lineage (NCBI taxonomy): Eukaryota > Metazoa > Arthropoda > Insecta > Orthoptera > Morabidae > Vandiemenella > Vandiemenella viatica. The sequence goes on along the minus strand of JARYHS010008075.1, from coordinate 59,781,859 downwards.
ACCATTACAGAGCCTCCACCAGCTTCAACAGTCCCCTGCTGACATTCAGGGTCCATGAGCTCATAAGGTAGTCTCCATAGCCGTCCGTACACGTCCATCTCCTCGATTCAATTGGAAACGAGACACGTCAGACCAGGCAACAGTCTAATGTCGGTGTTGACGTGCCCAGGCGATGCGTAAACCATTGTATCGTGCGCTGAGCAAGGGTACACGAGAGGGCCTTCGGCTCCGAAAGCCCATATCGATGATGCTTGGTTGAATGGTTTGCACGCTGACACTTGTTGATGGTTCATCATTGAAATCCGCAGCAATTTGCGGAAGGGTTGCACTTCTGTCACGTTGAACGATTCTCTTCGGTCGTCGTTGGTGCCGTTCTTGCAGGATCTTTTTCTGGCCGCAGCGATGTCGGAGATTTGATGTGTTACCGGATTCCCGATATTCACGGTGCACTCGTGAAATGGCCGTACGGGAAAATTTGCACCTGATCGCTACCTCGGAGATGCTGTGCCCCATCTCTCGTGCGCAAACTATAAAACCACGTTCAAACTCACTTAAATCGTGATAACATGCCGTTGTAGCAGTAGTAGCCGATAACGCCTGCGCCAGATACCTGTTGTCTTATATAGGCGTTGCCGACCGCAGCGCCGTACTCTGAGTGTTTACATATCTCTGTGTGTGTATACGCATGCCTACGCCGTTTTCTTTGGCTCTTCAGTGTACTTTGTTGTCCCTGTTTCCATTTAGTACCTATCATTTATGTTTAATTGTTTTATAGGTTTCCAACCTAGAAGACTGTACAAATATGACAACAGTATCTTTGCGGAAAAGTGGATTGCAGTTATAAGGTTCACGTCATCTTTATCACCGACAGGAATGGCCGTGGCAGCTTGATTGCTAGTGAGCCAGTTTCCACTGTAGTTTACGTAGAGCGTCTCTGCGTTACAACAAACATTTCTAAAGACCTTAAAGGCAATTCAAAGAGTTTTCAACACGTCTAATAATTATTTTGATACAGACAAACACATTTAATTGTATTTCTGCATTTATATGTCTGATTAAAATTTAGGTTACTGTACCAATTTTTTTTGAAGTTAATTGATAATTTTAGTTAAAACCTACAATACCTTCTTTGCCTACTTTTCCTAACATTAGAGTCGGCTGCCTTTGATGTATATTATTCATCAGTGGCATGGTCAAAAGTGGATCTTCGCCCCTGCTGACGCCTAGCATTTATACGCACTGCCATGCCGAACCACGTACTAATGGAAGAATTGGAGTATTGCCATGTGTATGCGACACGAGTAACTATGTTTTTGTGGGTGATAAGCGTATTTTTAACTTGTGGAATGTGCAGTCGGAGATTGGGTACCGACCCGGCATTCGCTTTGATGGATGCGAAAAACTGTCTAAAAATCGCAGTCAGGACGGCCGGTACGTGAAGGACTCGACTCGTGCCCTGCCCCGTTGTATCTCTGCTATCCAGAGTGCAGCGCCTCAGTGCACTGGCGGGTTCAAAACGTACAACATACACCAAGGTTATGTTTGTTCTTCAATCGTGTATCAGTCGTAGCAAACAGATTACTATTCGCATCATGAAAGATTGCTAGGACTGTAACGGCAGGAAGGTGAGTGCAGACCATGTAATTTTGCAGATCTGCTTCTGAGATATTCATTCGTGAGACGGAGACGTGGAGGTATTACAACATCCGCCTGATGAGGACAATCGCACCCCGCGGCAGCACAGACGGAGCTGCACCTCTCTCGGCACTCATTACTCACTGAGATACAAATATATGCATGCGCTCCATTATAGCGTACATGACAATCAGCCATCCGCTACCGCTGTTTAATAACAACGGCGAGAAAATCTCAATCTCCAATTTCAACTAGCACGTTGTTTTTGCTATCGGAAAATGTATTTAATTGTTGTTTCGCAATCGTTAGTGTCGCTCTATTACTTTCAGCTGTAATACAATTTTACTAGTTGAGTCTTTATTTCCGTTGATATTAAGTGTATTGACGTTTGTAATCTGCCATTTTCATATTGAACATAGAAAGTAAGACAAGCAATTCTCTGTCGCATGCTTATTATCGCAAGTTTGTAACAAACTATTCTATATTTACGTGTATTACCAAATCATATGAGTTATCAGGTTAAAAAGTTCAAAAATAAGTTTGAAGTTAGTTAACACAAACGACAAAATATTAAGAGCAAGAAAATTGGATATTGAAATTTTATCATTATTTTGCGACACAACAGTAACTTCCGATTACAATTAACTATATGTTAGGTTATATCATCATTCTATGTATACATGTCGTAAATTAGCAATTGTAATAGGAATAACGTACTCGGTTACAGATTTCACATCTGGATAGTTTCATCAGATATTTTTATATTTAGGTATCCTAATATTTTTTAATCGGTTATTACATACTCAATTTTGTCATTTATTTATTTATTTATTTCTCATGTCCAGGACATAACAAGTTGAAAAAACAAATAACATTAATTAATTAATATTAAACTATAAACACAATTATATAGAATGTGACCAGAATTCCGCAATCTTGATGGCCTTCTCGTTTGCCCTGTAAAGGTCGTCGATATTGCAGGTTTCAAGGAGATTCCTGCATATCAGAAGATGTTGCACTTAGTATATAAGAATATGGTTCCGCTAAGTAGCCATACCTGCATAGGGTTTTCGGGAAAATCGTCGTAGACTGTATTTGAAGTGACTTAAGCCTGATTCCACATTTTTCTGTGCAAAGTATATTTACGAATTTGAATCATAAGTTCTAAGTGACAGGAGTTGCATTTCCGACGTCCCAGGAGCCTCGAGGACCGTATTTCGTAGTAGTACGACTGCAAGCAAGATATAACGCTTTAGCTCGTAGCTCTTACCAGAGAAAAGATAAAAACTGAAATAAATCTAATGGACTTCACAACGGTTCCTACTAAAAAACCTTGACATAGATTACTGGAGCTGAGGAGGTGCTGACTCGATGTGTACAAATTCATGAGACTTGTTTACTATTCGAATACACAGCGTATAATCCAGTATTTAATTTAATTAATTTAATTGCAATGGAGCACAGGCTCCGGTGGCAATTTCCCTACACCTCCATCTTCCCCCTATCCTGCACCCACCTACATTTGCCCTCTACAAATTTTATCTTTATATTCTTTCAACGCTTTCGGTAAATTATTCATCATTTCTCTTGGTAACTCATTCCAATCCCTGACACACTTACCTAAAAAAGAGAATCTTCCCATACCCTTGTGCCTGAAATCGAGTGCCAGCTTGTGGTCATGGTCATCTTTTCCCTTCCATGCGCTACTTTTCATACCTACTCCATTATCTTTCCATGCCTCATCGCCAGTATACGCCCTGTACACTCCAATCACCCTCCTCATCCTCCTCCTGTCTTGCAATGAATCCCATTCAAGCTCCTTTATCATATCCGTCACTGATTACATTCTGCGATAATTTCCAGAAACAAATCTAGCAGTGCTATTTTGCACCCTCTCCAATTCCTGTATTTGATTCGTAAAATGAGGGTCCCATACCACACTACCATATTCGAGCAATGGTCTGACCATAGTTTTGTAACCCAATTCCTTTAGTTCTCTTGTACATCCTCTCATCACTTTCTTCAACAAGTGCAGAATTTTGAAACCTTTTCCTACTATCTGTCCAATATGTCCTGCCCAGTTAACCTTGTTATCAAATGTAATGCCAAGATATTTACATTACAAGTTTTCCCCACGTTATTTTGATAATTAACCTTTTCTTTTTAATTTGCGTATCTTATAAGCTGACACTTCTTTGCATTTATCTTCATCCCATGTTTACCAACCAAACTAGATATCCTATCCAGATCACCCTGCAACTGTTTACAATCCTCAATCGTTTTGATTCTTTTATACAGCATTATGTCATCTGCAAACAATCTAATTTCAGATAGTAAACAATCAACACAATTATTCATTAGAATAATGAATAGCAATGGTCCCAATACCCTACCCTGCGGCACTCTCATTTTTACTTCCACTTCTTTTGATACTTCATTTCCTACCCTAACTTTCTGTTTTCTAGCTTTTAAAAATTCTTCTACCCAGGAAGTCTCTTTCTCATCCACTCCAATAGTTTTTACCTTATTTACTACCATTTTGTGGCTTACTCTGTCAAACGCCTTTGAAAGATCTAGTGCTACACTATCAATTTGGCCTCCCTTGTCCATTTCATCTGAAATATCTTGCATATATCCCACCAACTGAGATTCGTATGAATATCCTTGCCTGAACCCATGTTGCCTGCTTGGAAACCACTTACAGCAATGCGATCAAACAAGTGTAAAATAAGTGTATTCAAATCAAAACTACGTAGTAAGACTACACGAATTTACTAGTAGCTGACCGTTCACTACAGAAGAAGTTGGACAATGTGAACAGCAGATTTTATTACAAAATGTATCAAACACAAACAGAAACCATACTGATAGGCTTAAGCAGGCAGAAGACTCTATAGATATTCATTCAATACCCGTCCGGCCATCCAGCTTTCGGTTTTCCGTGGTTTCCTCAAATCACTCCAGGGGAATGCTAGGACGCCATGGGTCAATTCCTTTCTGTTCTTTTTTTATTATTAAGAGAGATTTTCCTCACTACAGAGGTATTTTCTACAACACAACAATAAAGAATTCGGAACATAGATCTTCATCTTCTCAAAATATTCCTCCAGATATTTCATCCTCTTCTGCCCCAAGTCTTCTCATTGCTGTTTGTACATTTTTGAGCCAGGTAATCACGGGCCGTCCTCTTTTCCTCCTTCCTTTAACTTCCCATTCCTGTACTAGTTTTGGTATCCTAGTGTCTTCCATCCTTCTTACATGGCTATACCATTACAGTCTTTTTCGTTCTATAACTTCATACATATCTTCTTTCACTTCCATTAGCCTTAATATTTCTGTATTCCTTACATTTTCTTTTCTTGATATCCTTGCTGATCCTCTCCAGAAATCCATTTCTAATGCTTTCAGCTTCTTGATATGTTTTTGGTTGAGTGTCCAGCTTTCTGATCCATAAGACTGTACTTTCAAATAATGATTTAAATATAATTATTTTTGTTCTATTCATAACACCCTTGCTCCATAGAAGTGAATTTAGCATCCCGATTACTTTCCAGCCATTAGTAATTCTTTTATTAATTTCCATATTCGATTTTCCTTCTATTTCTAAAATTGAACCCAAATAGCAAAAATTTTTTACCTTTTTAATTTTTATTCCATCGATGTACAATTCATCCAGATCATTTGTAAGATATTCGGGTTTTTATTTTTTTATTTTTATTTTTTTTTTAGTTAATCTTCAAGCCCCATTTTTTATATTATTTTGACATCCTCACCGTCTTGTGCTATGACGACTTGATTATCAGCAAATAGTAACTGATGTAGATATTTTCCATCTATTATTTCTAAACCCTTTCTATTACAGTTTTGAGACCATGTTCTCAAACTAACATCTACATAAATTTTAAATAGGGTTGGTGACCTAGGGCAACCTTGCAGCAGACCTTTACTTGTTTTAAATTTTTGTGATAATCCATGATCAGTTTTTATTTGGCATGTGTTATTCATGTACATTTGTTGTATTATTTTTACGTGACATATGTAATGCTTTCCATAACATATTTCTTGGGACAGTGTCATACGCTTTTCCTAAATCTATGAAAATTAATCCTATATTTTTTGATTTTTCGTTGTATTTTTCCAGAATCTGTCCTAACGTGAAAATGTGGTCTATACATGACCTACCTGCCGTAAATCCACATTGTTCTTCTTAAGTCTTATACTGTGTTTCTAATCTATTCAATGAATTCATAACACAAATCCCACGATAATTTGAACATACTTTGTGGTCCCCTTTCTTGAATATGGTAGTAATATAACCTAATGTCATTTCCTTAGGTATTGGGTCTCCATTTAATATTTTATTGAACAATTTTGTTATAAGCTTTACAACTTTATCACCACCATATTTCATAATTTCCAAATTGATTCCACCTGGCCCAGGAGATTTCCATTTTTTCCTGTTCTTAATGCCTTAAGCAGTTCGTCTTCTGAAATTTGAATGTCATCACCTTCCTGCTCATTGTCTTCTCGTAATCCTTCTTCTAAGTATTCTTCTCTGTCCTCGTTCAGTAATGTCTGAAAATATTCTTCCCATTCCCTTGGTTTTATTAGCTGCAGACTACTTTTGCTTTTAGTTCCTTGTCGAAGTCCTTTTAATACAGACCAGGCTTCTTGCGATTTCCCAAATCCCAATTTACAATTAACAACTGCACATGTCCTTTCCCATATTTAATTTCTTGCTATCCTTATTTTCCTTAGCGCTTCATTCCTTTTGTCCTTATAAATATTCCTTGTTTCTTCTGACTTATTACTCAGCCAACGATTGAAAGCATTCCTCTTTTCTTGTACTGCTTGCTCTATTTCTTCTGACCACCACTCTACTTCAGGTTTCAGTTTCTTTTCCTTTATTCCCAACACTTCAGCTGCTATTTTTTTCATGTTAAATTTTATACACTCGTATATTTCTTCAGTGCTTCCATCAAATGATTCATCTAATATATTTCCCATTCTAGTAACAAATAAATGTCTTATACTTTCATCTTGTAAGCTATTGATGTTATAGCATTTATTTTGATCCTTCTCGATGTGATTCCTTACTGTTGCAATGCTGTTACTCCCTAGAATTTTCCACGGGCAAAAACATTTTATCTTTACCAGAAACTGATCAGATCCACACTGGGCTCCTCTGTATGATCGTACATCACTTGCCTTACAGGTGCTTGTTCGTCTAATGATAATGTAATCTATTATAGATCGAAGTTCTCTAGTATTCTGTTGCCAGGTATATTTGTGAATATCTTTGTGTTTAAAAAATGTATTTGTAATTTTTAAATCAAATTGTTCACATAATTCAATTAATCGTTCTCCATTATCATTCCATTCTGCTTCTCCGTGTTTTCCCACTATCTTGCAAGATTCTCTTGTTCCTACTCTTCCATTCATATTTCCCATCAAAATCAATTCTTTCCTTCCTGGGATTTTTTCTATGGTTTCTCGAAGACTAGTCCAGAATTCATCTTTCTCATGGTCTATTGCATCATTTGTGGTGGCATACACCCCAATAATCACAAACTCCCTGCCAAACAATGTCATTTTAACTACTATAATTCGTTCACTGATAAATTCCCAATTTGTGATCCTTTTTTTTCCATTTTTTCTGTGTCATGATGGAAACTCCTGCTTTAGCCCTTGCATCTTTGGGTACCCCACTCCAAATATGTACATAGTTACCAAGTTCTTCCTCTCCTCTACCTTTTCTCTTAGTTTCAGAGAATACAGTAACATCCATCTTAAATGCGTCAAGCTCTGTGGGCAATATGTTCACTTTCGTAGAAAAACCTTGTACATTCCAGCATCCAAAAGCCATTTTCCTTTTTCCATCGCCGTTCCGTCGTCCAGTGATCCAATTTTTCCGAGGCATATTCTTCGGTTTTTTAGCATTTCGTATTTTTTATATGAGTGGGGAGCTGGCCCACTGCAAAAACTCCAACCTGGAGGACCAGGTAATTTTTTTTCAAGGTTTTCTTCCTTTAGCTAGTTTTGGTCCACCCCGGGTATTTTATTCCCCGGTACCCACCATATCTGGTGGGCAATACCCTATCCGCCACCTGGGGAGGCGCCCGATGGGAGACTAGCAACTCCACACGGGTCTGTTCTTTCCCCCCAGTTATTTATAGCCTCTAATGCCCCTTTTCGACGAGGCGTAAAGCTGTAAGAAAAACAATAAGACAGTTACTCTACTGATTTTGATAAGCAGTTCCGGTGCTAGCTTCCAAAAATATTTTTTTGCAATTTCATGTACATTGTATGTCGAAATTCATTGTTAGAAAAAAGTTTGCCTCCAGGTGGATGGGAGTTTCTTAATAGTACGTAGACTAACTTCACTCATAACTATGCTGATGATTCTAAAACAATATGTCAGTGCGCTAAAGAGAACATGCATAATCGCTGTTCGGAGAATAATCTGTCTACACCGCATAGACTCTACCCCTTCGCACAACATTAAATACTATTTATCGAAGTACATTCCCCCAATATGAGTGTTTAGTTGTGCCCCATGTGCTTTTCAACAATTACAACAGCTGGCATGGAACAACTATAATATGAGCAGTACAGTGTGAAAAGTTTCTCTAGTTCAGAGACCACTAATCGGCCAGCGAAAAGGAATATTAAAGATGGTCACTTTCTAGTTATCTATACACCCCACCGCGGAAGAATTTTATCACTGCTATCAAAAGGAAATGAAATAATTAGTGCATATGATATGGCATGACTTAATAGATAATAGTGTTATACAACAACCCAAATGTTTCTAAGAACCTACGGCTTTACTACCTCACCAGAGCAAGAACGTTAATTAGTATGATATTTGGCCCAGATTGCTGTCAGAACCTTTTTTACCGCATCCGAGTTGTAAACACGGTTAAGCGTTCATTTAGTACCTAAGAATCGTCGAATTTTAATCACATCGTGTAAGGGAAGACGATATGAATAAATTTGTCTTTCGATGAATACCTTCGCTCTTTTCCATAGCAATTATCACATTCCATCGAGGTATATGCCTAAGATTTAAAAGGCTCAGTTCGTTTTGAAATATCGTATACGAAACTAATTGTTCGTATCACTAACAGTAATTCTTTCTCGAAACCTTCCTTGAAGAAAATGCCATGGAAGGACTCAATACAAGAAGAATTAATACTTAAAATTAGGATTGCCAACCGAAGACATTATGGAAGTTATAAGATTTCTTGTTATCCTAATAAATTATATATTCAGTAAAAACTTTTATTTTTCATATCTTCATACTGAATACCTTACACTAACTCCAAATAACAATACAACGATATTTTCTTCCAGCAGAATCTCCCTTCTCTGCTACCATCAAAAACTACTTGGTAACCCAAACTACCACAGATGCTCCGTCTCCACAACAGCCACGTCAGAGATGCTAATAACTCTTCTCAAATAAGAACTGTATAACAGGCACAGATCTTATTTAAAAAAATATAAATGTATAATCAAAGTGAGGAAACTTCGTTTCCTTACGAAGTGCCTAAAGAATCACAATAATTATCATCTGAAAGACCACTAACAGGATTTCTACGATAGTTTGCTAGCTGTATACTTCTTCTTCTTCTGGTCCCTCTCCATTCTGGGTGACGACAACCATCTTGGCTGTCTTGTCTCTGCTGGTTGATGCTCGGATTAGCTCCGTAGTTGTCTTGGAGGTCCAAGTTCTCAGATTTTTTTAGCCAGGAAGTTGTTCTTCTACCAGCACTTCTCTTTCCTGATATTTTCCCCTGGAGAACAGACTGCAGGAGCTCGTAACGGCTATTGTTCCTCATGATGTGGCCAAGGTACTGCAGCTTCCGTGTTTTTACGGTGGTCAATATTTCCATATCTTTGTTTCATTTTACGGAGCACTTCAGCGTTTGTGGTGTGGTCTGTCCATGGTATTTTCAACATTCTTCGATACAGCCACATTTCAAAAAGTTCCAACCTTTTACTGATATTTTCCGCTAATGTCCACGTTTCAACGCCATACAGAAGGACAGAGAACACATAGCAGCGCACGAGTCTCATCTTTGTGGTAATCGATAAATTACGACATTTAAAAATACTATTCATTTTGTTAAAAGCAGCTCTGTGTACAATTACTTACATATGTTTTATAACTGCTCCACACAGAATGGTCAAGTGACCCCAGAGCTGGTATTCTCAGTATAGTGAATATAATCTTAGTTTTCATTAAACTCCAGAAAATGATAATAATGTCATAAGTAGCTGTATTTAGCAGGTTGACAGGAAGGCACTGTGCAAGCTGGTGGTGGCTCCGTCCTGGTATGGGCTATGATTACATGGGATCGACTGGGACCTCTGGTCAAACTGAACCGACCATTGACTTTTTATTTTATTTTTTATTTATTTAACTGTACATTCAGATGGTTCGTTCTCTAGAGTCTACAACGAACCGTTATTTCTTAATACTGTATTGAAATTTATAACAAACAAAATTTTGTAAAATTAACACAAATCCTATATTCTACGAAAATGGTACAAACAATTAACTATTATTACTACACACTGTAATTTATAAATCTGTTAGTAAAAACTATTACCCACTAATACTAAATAACTGAACATCTTGAGTTTTCAAAAGTTCGTTTAACGCTGGCATCCGTTGAAGAAATAAGCTTCGGTAAATTCCAGAAGCCACACTTCCGGCATCAGCGTCCACTTAGTTGTTTGTATTTCGTCCGTTTAGGGTATCTTGTCTCATTCCTTAAATGGTTTGCTGTGTTCCGGGAGGTTGCTGGCTATGCTGAAGCCGATACCGCTCCCTGGCTGCATCTGACACAGCATCTGCCAGCTTGTCGAGTTCATTCAGGAGGAGGTTGTCTTTTATAATTTCCTTGACAGTTTTCCCCATGAGCTTCATTCTGTACTGTTTGATTTGATCATCGACTAGAGCACATTCAAACAGTTTATGTTCATTGACTGGAAGCGGTTACGTTCAGCTACATGGAAACGTTTTGCAGCCATTCATTGCCTTCATATTCCCCAACAATGCGCCACGTGACGTGGCCAAAATCGTTAACGATTGGTTTGAGAATAATTTTGGACAATTCCAGCGAATGATTTGGCCCCTTTGATTACCAAAGATGAATCCAATCGAACATATCTGTAGGTCTGTTTGTGCACAATGCCCTGCACGGGCAACACTTTCGCTAGTATAGACGGCTGTAGAGGAAGATTGGCAGAGTATTTCTTCTGGAGATATCCGATGACTTGTAGGGTGAATGCCATGTCGGACTGTAGCACTTCGTCGCGCCAAATTGCATCCCACGCGAGACTAGGAGGAATCCCAGGGCACGACTTTAACAAGCAATTCGTCCTGCAGATTATGGAAATAGAAAAACATTTTTTTTCTTTGCTTAATTAGCTGACTCTGTTCGGCAGTAAATTAGTTCTATATTGACGTACCCAGCTAGATATCCTGTCCAGATCCCACTGCAGCTGTTCACAATCCTCTCCCGTTTTAATCCTATTGCGTTACATTATGTCATCTGCAAGCTACTTCCGACTATAAACCATTAATAGAATCAGTCATTCTAATAGCTAAACAACGGTCCTAATATCCTAAACCTTAACCCTTATTTTATCACTTGCACTTCTTTCGATACATTTCTTACTCCAACTCATTGCTCCCCAACATCACAGTTTCTTTAGCTAGAGAGACACATTATGATTTTTCCAATGTTTCTTACCTTATGTTATGCCTCTGTCAAAGGAATTAGTTAGATATAGTGCCACACTCGTATTCATTCATCCGAAGTATCTTGCGCACATACCATTAACTGAATAGCTTGAATAACTATTCCAAAACCCATGTAGTTGATTTACAAACCATTTTCTTTTCTCTCAGAAAGCCCTCGCGTGGTTGCCTACCACCGAGGTCAAACTAACCGATCTGTAGATTTCATCCATGTTTACCTCCCTTCCTTCTTTAGTCGGTACTACTATACATTTCCAGTAATCTGTTACGCAATATACCTTTAGACTGAATAATTTTGCGAGCGTTCTCCCACTCGTCGGTTTGGTGGGGGGTTTTCTTGCCGTTTCAGGTTTTCTCCGTTGTAAAAAGTCGCACAAAATTAACAAATAGACAATACGTATTTATCCGAGTTGTAATACGGTGATGTCCGCCATCTTTTACTGAAACGACCAATCAGAAATAATCGATTGCTCCCGTTGAAACAAATACGCCATATTCGTGATGGATGCTGCATAGCGAATATTTCGTAAATTTTTTTTGGTCATATTCCAGGCCGTATTTCAACCTAACCACAATTTCTATGACAAAACGAAACTGTTTAGGTTGATATGATCCCTATACCGATAATTTTTATGTTATTCTTGCAGTTCGGATAGGTAAATTAGTGGCCGAAATACACACCACACTGTCTCCATTAATCTGAAAACCACCCCCAATTTCACTTATGACATTCTTGTTGCTAAAATCAGTTTTCTAACGAGATATAAGAAGAGTTGTGACGTTATTGTTGATAAAAATGGGTTATTACAAGCTATTTTAATCAAAATTTCTACTTATGACCAGTGTTATTTTTTTCCAGGAACTGAAAATAATATGACAACGATGCGACCATGTTAAGGGTATGAAATAATAACAATTATTATATCCATGGCATACTTTATTTATTATTATAAACAAAATGATTGTGTTAAATCAAAGTACAAAAAGGAAAAGCACAAATCTTCAGGTTAAATAATATGTAACTTATGTTAGAGATTGTAAAAGTTATACAAAGTTATACAGAAATAGTTATAAAAGAATAAAAATTACAACTGCTCGTAAAATGGTTTATAAAATTTAGGTATGTGATTTTTCTGAATAAGTTCAAGAACGTTCTTTTTCTTGTTATTCGCTAAATTAGGCTTTGTGTTAAATGTCCGTGTCAGTGTAATATCATCCTTTATCTTTTTCTTTCTAATGATATTTGCCACATTAAAGTTGGCATCCTTATAAGATGTTTTATAAAATAAGGAAGTTGGCTAGTCCCGTTCCACACGAAGAATCTTAACTGTAACCATTTTTATCTGTGACATATTCAGGGGTCCCATTTCAGTTGCTAAAGCTTGATATTGAAAAATTCTTCGAAGCACAGTTCCGTAACGTTGAATGGCTATCCATTTTTTTCCATTTTTTTTTATCATTACGGATTGCAGCAAATGAATGACTCCGTCGTGTACATTGGGCCACTCTTCAGCTGTCGTTTTACTTGGCGCTCAATTAACGAATGCGCTGAATTTTCCTCATTTTGGGTGTGGCCTTTGATCAGGTACTTATGGGTAATGCTATTTACACTGAGATAAGATACAGCATAGAGGTAGAGTGCGATCATCAACTTATTTTTTTGTTGGCCCGCACAGTTGTCAGAGTAAAATATGAAGTCTTTATCGCCTGAAGGAACTCTTTTATTCAAATAACGAAGAACGCAGGTACACAATTCGTTGGAGTAAAGAATGAAATATTAAAATCCTCCGTAAACATCCCATAAAACATAACGTAGTTTACAAAAGGAATGTTTTTTTCTTTACAATCGGTTATGTAATCTCGGTGAAGATCCACAATGGATTTGCTCCCGTATATAAAATGTTTAATAGTATTGGCTCGCGTGTGATGGCTTTCTATTTTTGGAATTTTCTCGAGAAAGTTCTTTACCCCTTCCTTTAAATCAACATCAAGTTTCTTTTGTTTTCTATGCTTCCCTCTGCGATCTTCCTCTAGAAGAACTGTTGCCATCTTGTTTCTTCTCTCTTGCACTGTCCGAATAGGCCGATCATTTATATCTAACGTGTTCTTGAAGAATAATTTGCACACTCGGACTTTTTGGCCGTTAATGTGGAAATAGAAGGCATTATTACTCTCTCTTCTATTCCTGGTACCACCAACACGCACATACTGATATCTTGGTTGAACGGGTTCCATGTTATTCGCAATAAATTGTCGTTGTTTTTCTAAATCACACAAGTCCCAATATGAAGTAAAAATCTGCATCCTTTCCTCTTCAGTGAACTTTATAGAACATTTAACATTGCACTTTTCCGTACATGGAGGTCCCATTTTTCTCTCTTTTTGAACCTTGTTGCCTACAGTGTGCATTTCATATGCCTTTCTATTCTTAACTTCTTATTAAGATTCCTTATCCAGGTTTTCTCGTTTCTTTTACGCTTCACTCCTTTCTTAAGTGGACTTGTTAAGATAACGAAGTAGGCGTGCTGGAAAAACTGGAAGTGTTCTGAGTGGATCCAAGAGACGCACTAGTGGTTGGAGTTTCGATATCGCCATTATTGGTATCACAAGAACCAGCGTTGGAACTGGCTTCACAATCACCGTCGCTATCACTGCTAACGTTGGGCGGAATGTACGTAGTATCAAAAATTAAATCGTCATTATCTTCGGAAGATGAACTTGAGTGTGATGAAGAACTTGATGTCGATCCAGTAGATGAGCTTCCAGAAGTATTACTAATCATTTCCAATCTCGTTACTGATTGTTGCTGATGTAATACATTTCCTTAATAAATAATAATGCTGCATTGTAATATAGAACTAATTAACACAAAATATATTTTAACATAATAGTAGAGATAAGTATGATTTATTTAAAAAATAACTGACAAAATATATCAAGTTGGATATAAGTTACAAATAGAAATAAAATATATTAACATTCCACTTTCATTTGAAGGGTCTTCGCCAGAGGACGAATTTGTAATCAGATGGAGCCTTAATTTTCCATTCTTTTGTGTTTCCTTAAGACTATTAACAACGTTTTCACTCCTTGACTATTTGATTGAATGATCCTCTCTCTGGGAATAAAATTATACTACGAAGTAAACAATACGAACTCATTAGTAGTAACTGTCACAAGCCCGTTTGATGGTTATACATTATTAGTTTACAATAAATTATTGCGACAATATTGATATAATTTAGAAATAATACAGTGTGAAACATGAATATGAAAGACTATTAGTACAAGAGTGTCATAATGTTACATAATTCTACAACTGATGATAAGGATGCAAATACTTTTCTTTATAACAACGTCTTAAAATCAAATAGTACGGCAATAAACACGGTACTTTTCTGCAAGAACGTCACATCACTACACAAGTCAAACAGAACCTTCCTAATTCTTACGTGCATAACGTCACATCTTAAAATAATACATTGTTCATAATAAAGAGCAAGATGGAATGTGCGCTTACCTTTGCAGTTATATCGTCACAACACGAAATATGTCGCTGTTCTAGAGAAACGAACAATGTTTGCTATATAACAGCTGGATCACAACTGTGATAAGACATTTTTGCAACTAACACAATGGAGGAAACGTAGTTAAGCCAAATCGACAATACCGCCATCCCGCCGGGAATCTTGAAAGCTCAAAGGTGACACTCTACCAGTTAAAAGTTCACATCTTTAGAATCATCCCTATGGTATTATCTCAAAATTGGCGATTTTTGAGTTATGACGTTGTTGCAGCAAATGAGCGATTTCATTTTCTAATATTTCAAATTTTTTTATAATACCAAGTTGTGTTGCATACGGTTGCACAAACAGATAAGATATGAAACAACCTGGAGTAACTAAATCACATTGTAATTATTGTTCTTGAAGTGTTTGATAGATAACTGCAAGATTAGAGCTTATCACTATAAATTTATTCATTGCTCTTGATAGAGTGATATCGTTCTCAAATATTTGTTGGCGTAGTGTAGATAATAATCATATATTACTACTCTGAACCTAAAAGGCTAGCCTTATTGTAACCAAGAATCGAAAGTCTAATTTAAGCGGGTCAAATTTACATCGCGATACAGTGAATGTGCATGCATTGGTCTAATTTCAGTTTACACTGAAAGTGTACGACGAAATTAATAGTGATCATTTGTGCTGTGTGAACTACTAATATTGATGAAACAAACGTTGTTGTTACCCGAAATGTAGTTCGCGATGCATTTCATGAGTTTAGATCTGTTTGATATTGTAGCGGCCATATTAATGGAAATATGGGTAGTTTGAAATGCGGCGTGTACCAGAAGGGTACAAACAATTTATTTATTATTAGTTGTTACTAATTTCATGAGCACAATGTTAGTGACACAACGTGTATCACGATGTAAACTACTCCAATCTAATATCTAAGCTTCTGACTTTTGATGTACGGTAAGAAGATAAATCCACTGATGTTGCTAGCAAAGTTACATAGGCGACTATACAATATCATCTTAGTAAGCCCAGAAGCTATGAGGTCTTTAGAAGGGTTCTTTTTTTATTTTATTTTTAAACAGTTCTAAACACTGATTTAACATAACCTAACCACCCTGATTTGGAGACAGCATATCTCGAGAATTAAGTGAGATATCGAAAATATATGTTCTTCACTTTCGAGTTATCTCGTCGTATTACATCAGAATCTATAATCAAATTTGACCTTAGGGAAATTTTTCTTCTGAATTTCAACCCGAAACTCCTCTCTTTTGAGGCAGTATATCTCGAGAACTAAGTACGATATCAAAAAAATTTATTCTACATTTTTGATCTGTCTCGTTGAATTACATAATAATCCATGATCAAATTGCGATGTCACGGTTGTCTTATGATTCCCTTGAAGTTTTTGTGCCTTTTCCCCGTGTTTCTACGGCCGACCAATATGGCTGCTTCCCCACCCCACTTCTCTCTACCCGGTTTCACTCCAGTGCGTGGTGAAGGTCCCTTGCGTCGTCTCCATATATTCCTTCCTCCATGGTTAGTACCAGTTTCGGGTATGTTCCGAAAGTGGTGCAGCCCCCAAAATCTGTTCCGTACCTATAAAGTTGAATACCAATTATTCAGAATTATTTTCCAAAATGCTTTTACTGATAACACGAAAGGCTAACTTTTGCGTAAAACAAACAATTCAAGTTTGATTACAGCGAAAACCCCATAAAATTTGCTCAGTAGTTTTTCATTCTTTCTGGAATGTATATGCATGATTTTTATTTTGTAAATATAGGAAAAACCCCAACAAACACAAAAGAAGTTTATCTCCTTCTACGCAATTGAAGTCAACTCGATTCCATTCTACAGTATTTTTTGGTCATAAGAAATTTATTGCTGCATCCAAGACGCAGCATTTGATGTATTATGAATTGAAATAAGTCTTCTAAATAATGTCTCTCATATGGTTTCCATTGGTTCTTTCATACGGTTTACATGTTTTTCCTATGGAAACTTGGCTTATAAAGTCTCTCGTAAGAAATAAAGTTACTATCATTTCTTAAAAAAAAAAAAAAAAAAAAAAATTGAGTGTACATACCAATCGTTGCTACTACAGCAAATGTTAACGTGAGTACGCCTCTTCTTAGCCAAATAAAGAGTTAAACAGCAAATATTGTTTACAAATCAAGGTATTAAAGTGCAGAAAATTTTATTCAGGTACACAAGAGAAGCTTCTACTTAGTTCTTACCTGCTACATCACGTGTTCCAGTAAAACAGCCCAGGTTGATCAACTGTGGTATAATTAACGGTCGGTCCCACAGCTCATCGAACCTGGACCAACTTTGTGGCTCCACATGGCTCTCTTATTCACCAGGTGGAGTCGACACTTTTTCGCATCTCCAAGGAGGTTTGTTTCTATTCTACTAGCGTTCTGCTTATGCTTCCTTGTAATGTACTTTCACGTTCAAAGTTTCACCATTTTTTGAGATTTACCTTTATAAATCTTTAAATGTTCTTAAAATGTCCATCGTGTATTTATTAAGTTGCCTTAACTCGCGACAAACGAGCGGGATTCGATCTCGGCACTCATGCTCAGAATCGCCGTTTCGTAATAATCTGAGTGAAACATTTTATTATCTTTCATGTTAAATATTGTATTTTATAAATTTGTATGCCACATATTGAACATATATTGTATGACACTTATCGATAAATGTATACGCACTTATAAATTGTAAATCTGACCCTGATTAACCAAAGTTTGCTTTTTTTTTTTTTTTTTTTTTTTTTTTTTTTTTTTTTTTTTTGTAACTGCTTTACGTCTCTTTTTAACATCGAGGTCTTTAGAGACGGGAAAGGATGGGGGGCAAGGAATGGGAAGGAATTCGGCAATGGCCTTTTGAAGGAAGCAACTCGGCATTTGCCTGGAGTGATTTAGGGGAAACCATGGAAAACCGAAATCTGGATGCCCGGACGGGGATTCGGACCGCCGTCCTCCCGAATGCGAGGCGAGAACGCTAACCGTTACACCGCCCTGCTAGGTGATTAACCAAAGGATAATATGTAGTACTAGTGATCGCCCAGCGAGCGAAATTCGACCGTAATTCATTAATTTGTTTAATTTCTTTCATGAAGGAGTAATAATCTAGTAATTCTCTGCATTACCTATAAAATTAAAACGATACACTCCACGCGTGACTGTATGCTAAATTTTAGCTTCTAATCTAACCATAGCATATGATGAAATGTATTTATCGATGGTTCATTTAAGCCGGAAAACTGCTTTAGCTCTATGAAACATGCGCATTTAAATGTATCTATCAAAATAATTTCGTCATTTTGTGTGTTCGCTAGTTAAATGTGGTCTATTATCATTTTGAATTTCACGCAAATAAGTATTCCTTATTTCTTGTCTCTCTCTCTCTTATGAAATTACTGAAAATTCAAAAGATACTTAACCAAAGTTTAACATTTTAAATAATCAAATGACCATATAGTATCTGGCAGAATCGCTACATTGCTTTTTCAAAGCTTTCATAACTTCAAACATTAATCTCTACTTTGTCCGAGTCTTTCGTTTTACCAAAGACCACAGAGTGTCTCAATGCGGGGAATTCACGTAAGAACGTTGGCTTCGATCCTATTTCACGCGCACACACACGTTCTCAAATTAATTTTTTATTCTAATAATCTATTTGTAACATGTATTAACTGTGCTTATTATATTTTTGGGTGGGGTGGGATATTCTCCACCAGTGAAAAACTGTTACTGATCTGTTGAAATTTGGATCAACTGTTTCCTTATAGTGTCCTCTTCACGTTTAGCACTCTCCTTTTCCGGAAAAGTCACCACGAATTATTGTAAATTAAAAATGCCGAAATATGGGATGCTCCGCAACCGTGAAATGTTAGCAGCACTGTAAAAATTACACAAAAATTATCGGTAATGAGATCATATCAACCTAAATAGGTTCGTTTTGTCATAGTGATCATGGTTAGGTTGAAATTCGGCCTGGACCAAGAGTAAAAAGTTTACGGGAAATTCGTTCTGAGACAAACTGCGCATTTGTTTACAACTGAAGCAATTGATTATCTCTGACTGATTATATTGATTCCAAGGTTTGTAAAATATATTATATATAATTTTAGCTTTCTGTATTTTCTTTAAGTTCCTCCGTTCGCCCAATATTCTGGCCGCTAGCTGAGCTATCTACCAGCCCTCGAAATGTTGTTTCTTGCTTCTGTATAAGGTCAGAGACTGTTTTGTTTCACCAAAGAAGACAAAGTAAGGCCGCTAGCTGCGCCATTTACCAGCCATCTGAGCGAACTACATAGGCGAGCGAGCGTTTTATTTTACTTAATTTAATGTATTTGTATAGATTTTAGCTTCCTTCACTTCTCCTTAATATAATCTTTAACTATGCCAAATCTCACACTTCTCCGTGCACGCAATATTCTTAAATATGTAACATAAGTTTTCGCTTAGTGTATTAATATATAGATTTGATAAGATGTAATCCGCTGGCTGTATGGTACACACCAAAATCCAATAAAAATAATATTAAAAAAATATAAAATAAAAAATAATCCGACCAATTGCGTAAGTTTCAATCGTTTTGTGAGGGCCAGAAATAGACCGGCTGATATACGTGGCTCTTTCAAGTTTTATCTGTCGAATGCCGTTCACCCTGTTGTCCTCCGTTAAGTCGTCTAGTCGACACGTTTCAGGTCACTTGTAATTCTGTGAGAGGTGACCAGAAATTAAGAGTACCAACCGATATTCCTAAAGTGTCGTCCATTATGGAGATAGTAGTGTGTGGTTGACAACTGTTAAGAATTTCAGCCACTCGCGCCTACAGTGCTACCTTTGGAAAACTGGTCTCGCGAAGAAATTCGCTCAGTGATTAGATTCCTGCGGATGAAACATGTAATTGTGGCTGAAATTCACCGGCAGCTGGTAGCAAGCAGTTTCGCTGGGACATCATCGACCACCATCCCCTACTGCCTGGATCTCGCTGAAAGCAATTATTACTTTTTTTATTTATTCGAACAAGCACCTTGAAGGCTCACGATTCGCTTCAAACAAGGAGTGAAACGCTTAACGACAATGTGGCTGAACGCACAAGAACAGGATTTTTCCAGGAGAAAATATTAATACTGTTCCCACGTAACGACAAGTGCCTAAATCGATATGGAAACTATGTCGAAATATAAAATAATGTTTGTACTATCAGTTGACTGTGTTAGTTTTATGAATGAAAATGTACTCGTTTCACTGCAGGCTTTGTAACCTTAGTTTCTAATCACCCCACGTAGAATGCCTCCCAGAACCGAACTTGGAAGAAGTATTCATGTCAAAAAGGTTTTTACATATACTTAATAACTGAAAGTAACATTTCCATAATAATAATAATAATTAATTGCAAAAATTAACACATTGTTAATGCTACCAAACCTCATAATTCTTGACCGTAACATAATTTAAATTTTATCGAAACTCCATAGTAACTTATATTAAATTCAGAGATAAACTTCTGCCAACGGTACTAATAGAAACTAAAATCAAACAAATATTTTAAAAAAGTAATCATTCTCTGATTAGATGGGCTCCTGTTACATGTGTAGAAGTCTTATGAAAACTGCAACAGTGTGAAAGCTTGTCTTACATTTTTTTACAATAATTAGAGTATATTTAACACTATATGTAAAGTGCAGACTTGAGCTAATAATAGTGATATGTGAGGTTTTACTCAGGTCTAGAATATGCAGTAGTTTTTCCGATTCACACGCATTGTAGTATATACCATAAGACTAGTTTGTAAGTATTAACTTTTAAGTGACAATAACCTTTGGTCCGCGGGCGCGGCAACAGAAAATTATATATAGTAAGATATATGTGTGTGATCGCTGGAGATAAAAGAAGAAAGAGTAGGAATTGTATTAAGATTGCGAGCGTGTTTAACTATATGGTTTTGATAAAACGTTTCATGTTGTTGGTGTATATGTGTGTTTTTTTTTTTATTTTTTTTTTTATTTGTTTATTAAACATCATATCCAATTAAATGCATTACATTAATATGCACAACCTGCCAAAACAAATAAAAGGCATCATCGGCAGGTTATAACCTGGCTTTCCTGGTGAGGTTGAATAAAATATAGCCGGGTTATAGCATTTAAGACAGAATATACAGTAACTTTACCAAGGATGAGTAAATCGTACACCGAAATTTCCACCAACCAGCCTCTTAACCACCATGGACTGTTTCTAAAGCTTTCATAAATGATTCCACAGAAAGTTTTTAAGTCTTAATGGTAAACGGAAATACAAATAAATTCTTCCAAAAGGCATAGACTTGAGAAATTATCTACACTGCGTCATCGTGACAGTAACTCTGACATAACGCGCTCGGCCTTCGTTACGGGACTAATTACGGCCAGAGATGGCGCTGCAAAATAGAGGTTATTGGTATTGCTTAATATCAATTCTGTTTAACAGCGGAGAAATGAATTGCGATAACATTGCGTTAATATTAATGTATTAATTTTAATCGCTTTCTGTTTATGTATGTTCGACATATGTAGCTATTTTTTATACTTTCTGCCTAGAGATATCATTGTTACAGAAAACTAAGAAATATGTACCACATATATTTAAGGTTAAGAGCTTTATTTAATAACTATTGTATTTAGTTAAGCAACTGCGAGGAAATGGACTGTCATAACATCGAAGCGTTATTTTTAACGGGTTTACAAAGTTTTTATCGTAGATGCGAAGAAATTAAATGCCAGAACTCTTCGTTCTACAGATGATTTTCAACGGGCTTAGAAGCTAGTGATAAGAAGACAAATGGAGAGGTTTGCGCTGTCTGAACTGTCGTATAATGCTCGACCCTTACTGTAGTAAAGCAAATGAAATCATAAGTGCAGTGGAAAATCCACAGCCCGTGCATTTTAAAACATTATCTAAAAATAAATCGTGAATTAATATCCTGATTGATCAATATTTCATGCGCCTTAAGTATCATGACAGAGATGATCGCGCGATAAGAACATGAATAAAGTATTGGATGCTGAGAAGATAGATTACAAACGTTACGGCGAGACACGTGTGTCTCGGATATTGGAACAAAACGAAAGAGATGTCTTGCTTTGACACTCAGAACCACTGATAAGAAAACTTCTTTGCGTTGGTAAGGGCAAGTTACTTTGTCAGATTTTCTTTTTCCTTCTCATAATGGCAGTGGGATAAACACCATGCAGCCGCAACTCATCATACATAAATCAGCTACGATCATTGTCACTGTTCTTTGTACAACTTGTAGCCAGAAGCTGTGGTGAGAAATGTCCTAGGCCAGGGATGGCGAACCAATGGCACGCGTGCCGATGATGGCACGCGTCCAAATAATTTGGGCACGGCATTAATGAAGTAGGTACCCAATTTATACAAGTAATTTATTTTTTCCTCTGTATAAATTAAGATTATGGTAACAAAGCTCATCGTGAACGAAACTACCGGTGCTGTAACGACTACAGATTACGCAAAAGATGTAGATTTCAAGCGAATTTCTGACCGAACGGAGTGAGCAAGCGCAGGCGGCGCGGCGGTAGGAAGGGCGCTAAGCTGACTTATTCAGTTTGTTTTTGTTGACTCTGTTGACTGCTTTTACCAACCACGCATAATTATTACGGTTTTTGAACTAATTTCGTTAACATTACTGCTTGTTTAAGTTTGTTTCTGTTGTACGTACAACCATTCAGCATGGTTAGTTTGGCAAAAAAAAAAAGAAGAAAAACAACACAAAGTGTAAGATAAGTGTGAAAAAGAATTTCAACTTAGTGGACTGAGAAATATGGCATGATTAATAAAGGTGTTTTATGTTCTGGAACATTGGTATATAGAAAATCATCTGTAAAGCGGCTCTATTAAACAAATGACAAATATCTTTGTCAAAAAAGAGTAAAAATTGCATGTGCAATTAAAGAGAGAAATAAAAAATCATCGTCTTTGATTGAATACGGTTGGAAGGATTGTCATTTGACTTTCCATCAACTTGCATTCTGCTAAAAGTAACAAAGTATGAACCTAATATAATTTATTTGGCATCTAATTTGTAACAATAGTCACACTAGTTTCATATTCTTAAAAAAACACAATACTGTTGATCTTATCATTGCTTAGTTTTAAAAAAAATGTATGCTGATTACAAATATAAAGTTTGAAGGCGAAAATATTTTTATTTTATTTCTTTTTTCCCACTAACCATTAGCTAGCTATGTTTGTATGATGGCACGTAATGGCTTCATTCAACAATTTTTTTTAGTAATAATGGCACGTACATCAATAAAGGTTCGCCCTCCCTGTCCTAGGCTGTCAGCTGTGCTTTTAGCAGTTTGAATGTTTGATTGTTTTTACAGCTGAAGAGTACGCGCACAATTTCTCCAAAACTTACCTCGGCGCATCGACGCAATTTTTTTTCTTCACTCGTGACTTTACGCCTCGTGGACGTCGACGTCATTAGAGGAGAGTGAGGAGGGGCATTTGAATCGTTTTTGTTAAGAGCGTTGAGCAGCAGTGATCAGTATCCTGCGCTAGTCAGGAGGTTTCCACAGACCGCAGTTTTTTGTTTGAGAAGATTTCTATTAATATTCTTCGTTCCAAACACAAGCTGTTATCATAATAACATCCGCAGTATGACTCTAATGCTTCTAATAGCAAAGCAAATTTGTAATTGAGGTTAACTTCAAAGCCACGGCGCATATGCTTAAAGCCTTAATCCTCAGTCTGACGAGGATTTGAGATGTGTTATCTACTGAGGATCCTTGGAAGATGCATGAATAATCCAGGAGTGACCTAATAAACTAGTTTCGGACATGTACTTTTAACTTATTACGGCAACGAGTTCAGTGA
Source organism: Vandiemenella viatica (assembly GCA_031002005.1). Taxonomy (NCBI): domain Eukaryota; kingdom Metazoa; phylum Arthropoda; class Insecta; order Orthoptera; family Morabidae; genus Vandiemenella; species Vandiemenella viatica. Next base: position 59,758,025 of record JARYHS010008075.1, on the reverse strand, counting down.
TATAGATAAAAATAATGTGATGGAATATGCCTCAGCTTATCTACTTTGTAAACTACATAGTATCGAAAAAAACCTATTTGAGACATTATTGGATTGAGACTGATAAAAGGCCTAAAAATAATCAAGTTACGCATAATTTGTATCAGCTGGTCTGTCCTTGATGATCAGTCCTTGATAATTAACAATAATGTAGAAATTTATTGCTTATATAACATCAATCTCCATGGTTTTTGATATTCATGTCCTAGAATTTATTTTTTGTGTTGATCCCTAATGTGTTTGGGCTTAATTTACAATGCTTCAGAACTTGATGCAAACTATCTTCGGGCACTGACAAATCTGCCGCACCATCCAATCAAACCAAAACATTCCTTGTAAATCCCTCTTCCCCCCTCCTCCATGCATTCTCGTTCGTACCCTTGAATCTTAAACGTACGTCGTATCACTGTCTGGCTGGAGTCATTTTATAGGCAATAGTGTTTATCTTGGATGCAGTATGATATTTGACGTCTATCTGTTAAGGTTACGAAAAGATTATCAATTACTGCTCCGGTCACGTTGAGTCATAAGACATGCCGCAGTGATTTTGATTCCTGTTTCTCCCCAAACTACGAGGCGTATTTTTTAAATAAGTACCGTTTTGTTACACCGTGGCTGCAGCGCTACGGTCGGCGTTCCGCGCATGCGCAATGGGTACCTCCATCTCTTGCCTACGCACTGACGCCATTACAGTCTAATTCTTCCTTGTTTACGTTGTTCACTGAGTGTTTAAGATGCCTCCGATAATCGTGAGTCCCGCCGACTGTGAGGTACGGGCTGTTATAAGTTTTCTTTGTGCTTTTTGCAAAATTGAATTTGGATCGAAAATTGCTGGAGAAACATTGCCTACGTAGCAATGCTGTCACTAATAAATTTTACGCTTCATAGAAAAGTTAGAGCCTGGTAATCCATCGAATCTGAGATAGATTTTGCATTCCATCAATAATGCCCTGAAGCTGTGAACTGTAAAATCTCCAACTCACTGATGTATACTCTGATTTCTCTTAGCTTCAACATATGGCTGATGGTCGCTACTATGCGCATGTTGCGTGTACATCCAGTTTTTGAAGACAGCCTCCAAAACCTTTTAAACTTGCTATTGTATGTAGGTAATAATGTTTGCAAAATGTTGCGATTTTATCAAATGCATTTCGGTGCGTCACGCCCCGCTCTCGACGTTTCCCTTTTTTAATTGACTATAGAGAAGATGTAAAATGCTTTAAATATTTTGAGTGTTTCCTCTATAAGAGGCATAGATACCAAAGAATTTTCTCAGCTTTATGATGCTTTGTAGGCGGCGGGATTGTCAAAATTTGATTCATTTTCTCCAATAAACGTGACCATTTCGGGCGCGATTAAATATCTGAGATAATACACTTTATGGGTACATAGCAAGGCCATGTCTGGACATAAAATGGTTACGCGCCACAGTGAAAAGTATACTTAGAATCCTAGGGTAGTAATTGTAATAAGGTGGTTCTGCGACATTTTTCCAGGAATTTTTCGCCGTTTCCAGGGAATTTCAGCCAATCAGAGCCAGGACGGTCATGATGGGTGGTTATATAAGGAGCTGAAGGGACAGAATGTGTCCCCAGGCGGATACATTGGATGTGCTCCTTCCAAGTCTATGCCAGGGAGGGGAAGCGGACGGTCGAGGCTGGTCATTTCTTCATCTGGAGGAGAGCACCAAGGGCAGACACCTGATGCTGAGAAGCGCCGCCATTGCGCACTGCCAGCGCTTCCTGAGCTCCCGGGAGCACGCAGCATCCCTGTGCGCGAAGCCAACACCAAAAGCTGCGCCGGCTCATCGACATCTTCACCAAGAAACTGCAGCTACAAGAGCTCTTCCTTTGAGTCGTGCCTCACTAACGAGTCGGACAGAGAGTACTGGCTCATATACTTTTGGTGCCCTTCTGGTAAGATGGAGTACGAAGTACGATTCGATCACTACTTGCCAGGTAGCTGGAGGAGTCGGATCGAGGACAAGGAGCTGATGATGGAGCTGCGAGTGGAGGTGTACAAGAAGACCTACAGATGGATGCTTCCCTGTGGTGTCATCGACGAATTCTACTTAGCGCTTAGTGACCCCACCCAAGCGCACCTAGCCCGCCAAGTATGGGAAAAGGTCAAGAAAGGTGAAGACGGACGAGCCTGGGCGAAGTTGGTTCCTCTGCCATGCGTTTTTTCTCCCGACATCAAGGAAGAAGAGTACATGGAGGATCTAAAATGCAGGCTCTCCTATCAACAAACGTCAGCCTTACCATCTCCAACCTCACCATTTCCTCCATCAACACCGGAAAAATCACCTGCAGCCGCCCAGAAGAAACCATCACCTAGCCAGGGGCGTAGCTACTATGGGGCTAGGCGGTGCAGTGCACCGGGGCCCTCACGCTTAGGGGGCCCCCAAGCATACCTCAAGGGGGCCCCTAAGCGCAGTTTAGAGGGTCCACGAGCCTTCACGACAAACTGGCGACTTTTTTTTTTTTTTTAGCTCTACCGTCGTCTAAGGGGCCTCTCAGAACACAGGAGCCCCTCACTAAGGGCACTCGCTGCTCAGGGGGGGCCCCAACCACTGCTCAGGGGCCCATAAAGAACTATTCAAGGGCCCCCATCCTCAGTTCAGGGGGCCGCTACCAGCACACAAAGCAAAAAAAAGGTCGCCCGTCTGGCCTGTGGGCCCAAAATAAATTTTTTGCACCGGGGCCCCTGTTGACCTAGCTACGCCACTGCACCTAGCACTACACTCTTACCAAGAATATATGAAAACGCTTCGCCATGTGACGAGCTGCTGCTGTCTACCAGCTCGGAAGCAATCATTGCACAGGAAACATCTGCCAACCAGGATATATGCAAGTGAGGTGCACTGTATATCTGAAGGGGTGACATGGAAGCTGCCATCAAACTGTTGCAGGACGCGGGGATCCTGTACCAAGAAAAACAGCCAGAGGCACCACGGCCACAGGCACTCCAGCGACCCAACACGTTAATATCGACAGCCTCGAAAGCTGCCGTGACTACAAGCCAGCACAAGAAAAGAAGAAAGAAAATCGTAGACATCCAGCAGTGCTACAGGTGCCAGAAGTTTCTTCACCTTGCCAAAGACTGCCATGCTCAGAAACGCTTTGTCCGCTGCGGAGAGAAGCACAAAGTCTAGTAATGCTGCCGACCGCAAGACGCAGAACCAACATGTGCAAACTGCCGCGGTACGCACGCAGCGTCATACGAAGGCTGTCCTGTAAGGCGTAATCTGTGGAAAGCAACTGCCAAGAACCTCCCTCACCCTAGTGCCAAGACTGCCCATTTACTGAACGTTAGTGCACTTTACTAGCAGAGCCACAAGGGCCCCAGGTATCCTGCCCCTCGCGACGCACACAGCCGCTGCTGGCCGACATATAGGGAAAGTCAAAAACAAACAACATCGACAAGGAGACGCCAAGATATCCAACGCCAACACAACGATCAAGACAACGGCTGTGCGAGGAGCTCCAGCCAACCACTACCAGACGAAAGGGTCAGAAACCAAGACCAGCTGACCCTGACAAAGGTATAGTAGCTGCTAACGCAACTTATTTATACCCTGATCAAATGAAACGATCAAAAATAATGACAAGGACGTAAAGTCCAAAGATCCCATATAAACGTTAAAATTTTGCAACTACAAATTAAGAATTTAAGTTTTTAGTTTTAAGTTAGTAGCAAGGAAATGTTTCAAATAAACGAAATAAAATGTAACCCATTTGGCTGAATAGAACTCACGTTCTACACCGGCCCACCCTCTGCCTTCAGCAGAGGGAATGAAAGATAATAAAAAATAAAAAAAAATAAAAAACACGATGTCCCATTGTCTTGCATCGTCTCGTACAATTAACATCGTAGCTCTCTCTCTCCCATGTCTGACCTTGCTGAACAAAATGATGTCTATAAATGAGTTTGAAAGTTGCCGATCTCTAGTTCACTTGCATAGTGTCGCTTACGAACTGAGAATAGTAATTAAAAATTCTGGCAAAATAATGAGACAATTGATTAATGCAATTGCCATTAGGGTGGCTACAATATTATACATGAACAAAATTTTTGAAGAAATACTATGCCATGCTACTTCTATAGGCGTCCACAATTGTGAAAATGTTGCCGGTGCAGGACGTTGGCACGAAATAACCTTTCAATCATATCCCAGATATATTCGATTGGATTCGTATCTGACGATCTAGATGGCAAAATCAATCATTGCAGTTGTCCAGAAAGTTCCTCAGACCAACCGTGAACGATTTTCGTCTGATGACACGGTTTATTGTTGTCCTGTAATATGAAAAAAAAAATGTGTGCCTCTTTCTCTGTGTATGTTTGCGTAAATATGGTGATTTACGCTTACTTGACGTTCCTCGAAGTCGTAAGTCTGTATGTATGATGTGCTGTTCCAGTCCTCCACATATGTTTCTGTGTATGTGTGTGTGGTGACGTATGGATTTGTGGGTGAGACCTAGTACGAATATGGGAGTTATGATATCTGTCTGATAGCCAAGTGTCTATTGCAACTCATGGTACCTGGTCACATGATACTGAATGGTAGAAATGTTTGTGGTGTCGGAGAAACTTGGCGGTGATCATTGTGTTGATGGTACATGTAATGAATTGGGCTTGATGCACACTACGTATGGGACAACACTGCGGTGTATGGTGATAATATGTTATCTTTTACACCCTCTAACTTGTCTGCCTGATGATATGTGAAGAGAGTTCTGTTTTTCAGTCAGTCATGATTCAAGAGTGTACTACCCCCCTTTTTCGTTTCCGTGATTGCTGCCGGTAGTTGCTGAACTCGCCATGAGCATGGATATATGTGTCAGCTCTCTATTTGTGCATGTATGCGTAAATATGGTGATTTATGATTACTCGACCTTCCTCGAAGTTGTATGTATGATGATTTTCGTAACGAGAGTTCTGCCCAATTAATCAGTGGTCACGACAGTTCTGTCCCACTTCTTCATTTCCATGATGCTTGCTGTTAGTTCTGTGGAGCTCGCTGTATACATGGACATGTGTTTGTATCTGTGGTTTGTGTGTTTGTTGTGTGTGTGTCTTCGCCCTGTGTGGGAGTTCTGCCACCCATTTTTTTTTTTTCGCTGCCTATGATTGGTGCTGGGTATTGTGTCGAGCCTGCTGTAGGCATGGAAATGTGCGTGTATGTCTCTGTTTATATGTATAGGTAAATATGGTGATACCTTCCTTTAAATCATCTGTCTGGATGTAGGATGTATAGTTCATTTCCAGCACATATATATGTGTGTGTATGTGAATTTGTGTGTGTGTGTGTGTGTTGTGACGTATGATTTTGTGGGTGAGTCTTCGTATAAATATATGAAATCGGTCTGAAAACCTAGTGCCTATTGCAACTCTTGATACTTATGGCACATGTTACTGAGTGGCAGAAAGGCTTGTGGTGTCAGAGAGACGTGATGGTGCTGGTGTGAACAGTTTGATACCTAGGACATACGTTACTGAATTACAGAGAGGTCTGTAGTGTGAGATAAATGAGACGATGTTGATGTGAAGAGTTTGGTACCTGGAACACATATTACTGATTAGAAGAGAGGAGCGTGGGAGAGATGAGACGAAGCTGATGTAAAGAGCTGGGTACTTGGCGGACATGTTACAGAGAGTGTTGTGGTGGGGAAAAGTAAAAATGAAGCTTTCTAGCCTTCCTGGCGAGTATTACTGTGAAATAGTCCACAACGAGGTCATTAGAGAGAGTAGAGGATTTGGAACAAGGAACGGGGGGGAATATCGAAATGAGTGATTTCGTAAAAGCATGAATAAGCGAAAACTACATGATCGGACCGGAAATCGAACCTTGGTCCCCCTAATTCCGAGCATTAACCGCTCATCCACACTGTTCTGTGTGCCAGAAACTAAGAATATCAATATTGCATGTCTTTAGAAACTTCTTAATTTACTCTGGCATTACGCCTCGTTGACGTCGAGGTCAGGGGGTAGTAATGAACATAAGTTTTTGTTAAAATGCCAAACGTAATTAAGAACACCTATGTTGTACGCTGCACCATGAGACATACAACGAGAGGCAATCGCTTTAGCTGATACGCTGCCGATTTTGGTCACTGTATTATTAATCGTTAATGTGTTCCTGCCAAACAATACATCCAATAGATATATTCAGACGCAAGAGCATTTTATACAGACTTATTTGAATTCATTTTTCTTACGTGGCCTACGAGTTTATTCATGTGTATTTAGAGCAAATATTCATTCGCGCCCAGGGATGTGGAAACTGACGGCTTCGCCTTTTCTGTGTCAAGAGCATGCTTCCTGTATTGGTCGCTTCAGGATGGGTGTAAAGTACGCTCATATTACGTCTAGCAGATAAAAGTAAATGACAGCTCTTGGATTGTCGAAGTTTGTCACTGATTTTGGACAGAAAGATGTGTTAATCAAGCCCAATGGATTACATGTACCATCAACATATAGATCACCGCCACGTATCAATGAAACCACAACCATATCTACCATTCAGTATCATGTGACCAGGTACAATGAGTTGCCATAGACACTTGGCTATCAGGCAGATATCATAGCTCCGATACTCATACTAGGTCTCACCCACAAATCCATACGTCACCACACACACGTACACAGAAATATATGTGGAGGATTGGAACAGCACATCATACATGCAGACTTACGACTTCGAGGAAGGTCGAGTAAGCGTAAATCACCATATTTACTCAAACATACACAGAGAAAGACGCACACATTTTTTTTTTTTTTTCATATTACAGGACAACAATAAGCCGTGTCGTCAGACGAAAATCGTTCACGGTTGATCTGAGGAACTTTCTGGACAACTCCAATGAATTATTTTGACATCTAGATCGCCAAATACGAATCCAATCGAATATATCTGGGATATGATTGAAAGGTCATTTCGTGCCAACGTCCTGCATCAGCAACATTTTCACAATTGTGGACGCCTATAGAATTAGCATGGCATAGTATTTCTTCAAACATTTTGTTCATGTATAATATTGTAGCCACCCTAATGGCAATTGCCTTAATCAATTGTCTCATTATTTTGCCAGAATTTTTAATTACTATTCTCAAATCGTAAGCGACACTAAGCAAGTGAACTAGATATCGAAAACTTTCAAGCTCATTTATAGACATCATTTTGTTCAGCAAGGTCAGACATGGGGGAGAGAGCTACGATGTTAACTGTACTAGATGGAGCAAAACAATGAAACATCGTCTGCCGAGCCTAACTTGCTTCTTCAGCCCGTAAGCTGGAGAATTCATTGTTGAAGTATTTGCCTAGTTGGCATTGCCTTCATTTTTACTGGTTGTATTTTTGTTTTTAACTTTTTTATTTTTCTTTTCTTTTTAGGCTTTGTTTTGTATAACCTTTAGCTGGTTCTTTTTGGTTGGCCGTATTCTTGCTTATTGATGATATTTACGGCGTGTCTTCATGAAGCGTTCTGGAGCTAGGTGTATCGGCCGAGCTCGTAATTATACTTGATACGAGTTGCGTCAGCATCTCGATGATGTTATTCAGTTTCGGCCCCCACTGCAGGTTTGCTGCGATGTGTTCGCAGCATCTATGTCGACTCGATGTTCGGCCACGTGGGGTTGCAGTCTTCGCCTTCGTAGCTGGACGAGGCAGGATGCGATGTCTTGACCGGTCTTCATCGCTGGGCGATGCAGCGTGCTTGGTTGTCTGACGACAAACTGCTCTGATAGCTTGCGATGTCGAGCCCTTTTTACAGCTGAGTCCCTCTGCGAGTTGAGTGCCGACTCAGCACGTGAAGTTACTTGTCTCTTCTGCAAGCGTCGTTTCCTGCTGGGACATCCGCGGTAGCAGGCTGCGTGATGTCCACCACAGTTGCAGCAGATCGGATCCTTCTTTGGTCTGGGACAGTCTGCCGGTAGATGTTGTTCCCCACAGCGAACGTACCTTTGCCTCATAGTACATTGCTTCGCGTAATGGTTGAAGCGCTGGCACTTGAAGCACTGCACGATTTCTTGCGTCTTCGGCTTCGTGGCAGTAGAAGTAGACTTATCGGCAGATGCGGGACAGTTGTCATCTGTTGTAGAAGTTGTCTTGACGTTACGTTGTGGATAGTAATCCTTCGCGGGTATGTTCTCCTCTTGCAACATGTTAGTGACTATCCTCCAGTCAGTCAGGTTGCAGGGCATGATGACCAGTCCGTCTAGTTGCGGCCATGCGAGCAGCGGTAGATCAGTGCAGCGCTGCAGCCGGCCGAGTAGTCGGATACCATCACTGGTGACAGCATAGATGGGATAAGTTGGACCCTCTTCCATGAGAGGTTCATTGCCATCCATCTTGTCGGGAGATGCAGGCGATTCCGGCACTGCATCCGCAGCTGGCGTGAACTGCGGTGTAGTCGGCCAGAACCGCGGCGGACGCCGCTTTGCCTCCTCCACCATCTCATCCAGACGAGAATCGGCCTCGGCAGGCAGCCGACCACTGGCTCTTCTCCTGGCGACAGCTGTATACCGGCCACTCATCTTGTGAGTTGCGTGCTACTTGAAGTACGCGACACACAAGTCGAACGTGGAGTGAACAAGCTCTCGCTGACGGCTTTGAGGAAGTTCCTCGAGGACAACAACAAGGAAGGAAATGTATTGGGGAAGTTTCTGCAGGCAGCAGACAATAAGCAAAGAAATGCTACGAGGAAATACTCGAGACGGAAGTGCTCCCCACGGCAGACAGGGAAGAACTACTCGGTCTGGGCTAATGAAACATCGTGTGGGGTGCAGCTCCTTATATAACCACCCATCATGTCCGTCCTGGCTCATGATTGGCTGATAAAAACTGCAGTAGAAGCATCATGGCTCCTGATTGGCTGAAATTTCCTGGAAACGGCACTAAATTCCTGGCAAATTGTCGCAGAACCACCTTAATACTATTAATAGGCTATCAATACAGATCCTTAAAAAAAAAAGTCTTATGGAAGAACTGTGGTGTTTTGTTTTGATCAATTATTGTGCAACCCAAATGGTAAACTAGTGAACTGGTGTTGACGGCCCACGAATATGCGTAATACGTGTACTTCCTGCAGCATTCCTCCAGCTCTACGTGGTTAAAACCGGGGAAAATGACGAATATTGATAACCCACGCTTCAAGTGGAAACTGGTCAGGAATAATTTGCGACCTCTCGCCGTCACTTTCTCAATTCTTAATGTCTGCGTTTCTAAACCAATATGCATAATTCCGTATATTTTTGTAAACAGAGTTGTGTGATGCTGTCGTCATTACAATATGCTGCTCTAAAGCACGAATGACTGCTGGTCGTAACCTTTGTGGAATGGAATATTAGTAATGCAAATAGTTCTGTTCAAATGTCAATGATTCGTTATCCGCAAATGCTTTATGCAAAGTGGCATGAATTAAATTCCGTTCGTCTGACAATTTGCACGCGTTTGAAAGTCGTTGAAATGAATGATTTTCCCTGATATGTCCATTACAATCAGTATTTTCCTTTATGACCGGACGTACCATCCCATCTCCTGCAATAGTTACCATTTACATTGAGATTTTATATTCTAGATTATTTATTGTGCAATTATTCCAATTAATTGATAGTGTATTTCTACTCCTACACCTTGCATTCCATAGTGACATGATAGGACAAACCAAGAATGATCAGTGCAACAATTTGATGTGTATGTCCGATGAACTTCGATGGCAACAAAACTTTCCTGTCAACAAACATCTCACGCACAATAAAAGCAGGGGTTAAAGTGAAACGTCTGTTTGGAATGATATGTAACTTCTCTCGAGTTCTCTGCAGACGCTGTGCAAATACTGAAGACACTGCACAAACTTTAAACCCTGTGTTTAACAAAACCTGAATCTTAATTCCGTATATCTGCGTACATACTCTAGGGTGCCTTGTAGGTGGTCAGAGTGTAACACACTTTTCACCTTCCGGCCCCTCACATTTTCCACAATTTAAATTACCTAGAAATATCTGTTTGAATCAATGCCCCTATAAAAGTCTCTTTTCGCGTTCAGTTATGTTTTGCGGGACTCTATATTTTCTTATTCCCGGGAAGGACATTGTCAACTTTCAGGCTGTGGTTCACCTTGTGAAAAGGTATGCCAGATAGCATTCATTTTGGGTTTTGCATCCTGATGGCTTCCACTCATGTCTTCGTGGTCCCGGTTCCAATTTTCTGTGAAAGACGGTCTGACCCCGTTTGCGAAAAGCCTTCTATTTTGATCTCACACATAATTCCGGGAATTATTTTTCGTGTTGTGCCCATTTTAGTTTTTCTATTTCGGGGGCATCTTCGTTAATGGCGCAAGGTCTCTGCTAACTCATGAATAATCGTAATAATGGCGGTATTTATATTACACAGTATTTGTGGATGAAAATGTGAACTTCTGGAAGAAATGAACTTAGGGTCCACAAAGGCAGGACTAAAAGCCGCGAAAGTTCCATTAGAGTTAGACGATTAACATATGTTATCATGGAGCCATGGTCTTAAGCTACTTATTTCCCTGAAACTAAAAGTTTTTGTTGACTGAATTAGTTATCGAATGTAGGTTAGCGATAGAGCAAAGTATGTCTGTACATAAAAAGAGAACAAGGGTAAATTAAATACCGATTAAATTGATGCCAGTAAATGGGAAAACTTCAGATGAATCGCGATAAACGACTTTCAGAGTATCTATGTAAGCTTTGGACATTTATAAATGTAATCAGGAGAATATTAAAACATAATAAGAAAGCTAAAAATTAGATGCATCAAGAAATCAGTTCTTCGGTTTTCCTTATCTGAGTTAACAAACAATGTGCTCTGACATATCACTTCAGATATGCCGCACGGATTTAATCTCATAATTACGGTAAAGATAAATCAGTAATAAAGATTATAAACATATCAATCATTTTAGTTATTAAGAACAGAAACATGTTAACACAATGAATTGAAATACCATTTAATCACTCTGTCATTGTTAATTGTTTAGTGTAGTTATTTGAAAGGTATCTGCAGTGAATTCTACATAAAAATGAATATCAGATATAAAAAAATGTTCTGGCTATTCCTTTCGTATGAGGAGAAAGGGTTTGACTAAAACGTGAACATTTTCAAATCTTCTTTGAAAAGACTGTGGAATGATAAGATGTTCTTAATCTCTTAATGTTTATATTTTTTGCTCAATCAAGTGCCAAAATGTCAAGAAATAATACGTAAACAATTAACTCGCATCTATAAATTTCACTTTTTTTTGCTGCATATTTTTTTGTGCCTGAGCCGTAGTTTTGTGATTTTCTGTAAGACACAAGAGATATACTCGGATATTCAGTATTCATGAATCAGCTTTAAGCAACTTCCAAACTGCCCTTAGGAAAGATATGACCGCTCTGCAATATCTCTCTTCACAAGCACCGAGGTTTTTCTCAATTCCCTATCAAAATTACACACTTCACTATCATAAGAGACTCAACACGTTTGTCCAATTTATACTATTTGCAGTTAATAGTGATACCCATTTCCTTAATTCTGAATACTGGCTGTTATCTCTACTTTTTCACTACAACTAACTAAATTTTATTTTCTAAACTTAAAATTTGAAATTCTACTCAAGAAGATTCTGTGTATGGGGTAATCACCTAAGTGGTCTTCGCCGACACCATCTGTAACGCACTTTCAAATGTATTACATGGACTTACATGTGCAGTGGGAATGATCTGTTTACCAGGACTGTTTGACACGCTGTACCATATTTGGTTCTTATTAAAGCATTAAGCCCTTCGAATATACACAGCACTATAGCCAGGAAATAACGTTTGGTAAGAAAGAATATCTATAAAATAAAAATAAATTATCTAATTAAAACACACTTCCATGAAAGCCTCTTCCCTTTCCCAGAAGGGTATGCGATCTGTTATGGGCAGTAGCAGAGCATTAGTGAAGTGAGTCATATCCTGTTCCCCTTAACAGACGGCTCAACGTCACGTTCCCTCGCCCCGCTCCTGTCATATACATCCCCTCTAGTTATCTTCCCCTTTGAGAATACCGTAGACAAATGGCGATTTTGTCACTTTTCCCCCTTCGCATGTATGGGTAACGGCAACGGAGTGGGTAGAGAGCAGAGTGACCTGAGCCGCCTCTCTTAACTAAACGGACTGTAGACGATTCTAGAGGCATAATTGTCGATTTGCAGTGTGATTTCTTATCCGATTACTTGCGGAAACGTAATCTGTCAATATAATGAGACCGGATAATATAATATAACCGGAATGTAACCGAAGAAAAAAATCTGTACACGTAGGTTAGTGTTATATATAACTGTTAATGAATTAAAATTTATGTCTCTTTCTCCGTCTGTTTGTATTAAGGTGATTCTCGAAAACTACTGTTCAGATATTGATGAGGTTTTAAATAATGCTCAGCGTCTCGTCCGAGTGTAAATTGGGTATGTTTCATTTTGACATAATGAGGAAAGGCTGAGAAATTAAGATCAAAGTGATAGGAAATTAGTAATCAATTTTCATCAAACGAGATTCACAGAAAAGGGTAGAATTTTATGGGGCTTCGAACAATTAACTCCTGATCCCATGAGAAGATTACGATGTGTTTTACTTTTATTTGACATCGAAAAGGTGAGAAATTAAAATAAAGTGTCTTCAAATTATTATCAATTTCAAAATAAGTTACTTCTCGCAGTTGACATGTTTAAAATATTTCAGCGAGCGAGAGGCTTCTTAATTATTTTTTTTTTTTAACTGCTTTACGTCTCTCAACAGCGAGGTCTTTAGAGACGGGAAAGAATGGGGGCAAGGAATGGGAAGGAACTCGGCCACGGCCTTTTTTAAAGAAGAATCCCGGCATTTGCCTGGAGTGATTTGTGAAACCATGGAAAGCCCAATTCTGGATGCCCGGACGGGGATTCGAACCGCCGTCCTCCCGAATGCGAGGCCAGAACGCTATTCGTTACACCACCACACTCGGTAGGCTTCTTACTGTTCGTATTCTCGTCTGACATAATCGATTTAAGTCGACGTGAACGAAGTTGCGGGCAGCAGCTAGTTTTGTAAACGAATTTAGTGAGGATTCTGATGCAGTTGACAGGCTTAAAGATTCCCGAGATTTCAGTTCTTAGAAACTCTTTCAACCACCTACAATTTCTCGCTGTCAAATTAACTCATAGTTATTATGAAATAACAGAATATCACAGAAAATCTATGATACGGAAAAAGAATAAATAAGTTACGTCAGTGTACATTTGCAAAGCTGTTGTATGTTTTAAAATATCCCATCAGGCTGAGAGCTTAATTGTTGAAGCTACGCCTGACTGTAAATGATAGCAGATATTTTTAAAAGTGAGATAATCCCAAACGATTGATGAGTGAAATCAATATCTGTCACCTACAGTCACTGAAAGGCACTAATAATTTGCTAAACAAATTCTTTCCCAGCACCTGATCGATTTTGACTTTAAGAAAATTGATGGCGACTTCGCCGTAAAATTGTGGTCTTACTAACAAATAAACATTACAGAAACATATTGTTCGGTATGTGACCTCACTTACTCAAGGAAACATTCACGATTAACTCCGCTGTTTGAGGTAAGTTCATTTCTGATACGTGCAATGTCACAAAATCTGTGTCCTATGAAACTATGAGGAATTATCGTGAAAGTGCTTGTAATATACAGGGTGCTTCAAAAAAATGTATACATACTTTGAACTTCCATAGAAAATTTATTTACCGTTCTAAAAAGTTAAATTTCAGGAAAATAGAAAGCTAAAAGTCCAATGTAAATCAAACATAAACAACAAATGTTAATACTGTTCAAATTGGTGACCTGCAGCATCAATACAATTCTGAGTACGAGTCACCACAGATTCTGTACATCGTATCAAAACGTCCAATGAGATTTCTCTACACACTGCTTGAATCTCATTCCAAAGAATGTCTAGGTTACGTGGTTTACATTTGTACACCTCATCTTTTACTGTGCCCCACAAGAAGAAATCCAGTGGTGTAAGGTCTGGAGAGCGTGCTGGAAACTCGATTGGCCCCCTGCGTCCTATCCACCGGCCCGACAAATTTTGATCCAGGTAAGCTCGTACGTCCCTGTGATAGTGCGGCGGAGCACCATCTTGTTGAAAATAAAAATCATCATTACCGTATAATGCACGAATGGCAGGAAATATGGAATCAGCAAGCATTGTTAGGTAATTAATACCAGTTACAGTGCCTTCAAATCGAAAAGGTCCAATGAGTCCCCTTGAAGACAAACCGCACCACACATTTACACCTGGCAAATTTACAGCTTTTTCAATTGTAATGTGAGGATTTTCTTCACCCCAGTAAACACAATTGTGCCTATTGACAGTTCCATTAAGTTTGAATTGGGCTTCATCCGACCAAATGATGCTACCCATAAATCCCGGTTCACGTATCACCATCTCCTGAATCCATTCACAAAATTGCAACCTTCTATCTGGATCGTCGTCACTTAGCTGTTGCACCAGCCTTGGAATGTAAACACGATACTTGCCTCTCTTCAGAATGCGTAGCACGCTGCTAGCACTTACATCACTTTCACGTGCCCCTTGCCTTGAAGATTTGTTAGGAGAGCGTTGAAACAGTTCCAAGACTGCCATTGATGACTCATCACTTGTAGCTGTTCGAGGCCGACCTGAATGACCTTTATGCACATCACACACTGTTCCATGAACTTCGAACTTGTCTCGTATGCGTGTAATTGTTAATCTTGAAGGTGGTTCTGTATCATACTCCCTTCTCCACTGTCTTTGAACTTCATTTACATTCTCAAACTTCCAGTACCACTTAATAACCTGCTTACGTTCTTCAAAACTCAAACGTACGTCCCCCATGTTGATATTACAAATTCCAACTGATAATATAACATAGAGGGACAATTATGCTGGCACCTGGCGAAGAAATATAACACTAGCCTTGTAGAGCGGGAAAACAACAATAGTTTAAAGTGTGTATACATTTTTTTGAAGCACCCGGTATATGTTAGGTAAGATTACTTCAGCTGCCTTGACTTATCCCTTCAGAGTGTACTGGAATCCTGTGGATTCCCACCCTGCTTTGAGAGGAGCCTGACCTGCGTCTGACCAAAACAAGCCCAGAGCAAAGACAGAGAAACTGATAGATATTCTTCATGGTCTGCAAAAAGCTACTGTAGCCAGATGGCCATTAGAACCTTAATGTGATTCGTAATTTCTATCACAGACTGGCTATTTTTCGGAACAAAAATGCCGTATTAGTAGCTATTCAGTGACTAGAGAAATCATAAAGAAATACGAAAAGATAGTCCTACTGAAAATGTAGATACCTGTGCAAATTAAGAAAAAATCGCATTGAAAAAGTTATATATTGATCCATTTAACAGATCAATATATAACCTCGACTTAATAGATTCTATTAAGTCGAGGTACTAACCATATTAGCTTCTATTCAGGTTTGACACAAAACTCTTATAGTTGATGAGATATTGACTACTCAATTATATGTAAGAACTGAGATTTTCCGGGCGTATAACTGATGTACACCCACGAAGACTTCATTGTACTCAACTATATTCAAAGGAAATTCTCAATACACTGATGCCAAGTAAACTTTCCCGTGTCGAACGGTAATAGAAGTATAACTGATAATGTAATGGCGATGCAAACATACGAATATGGTTAAGGTATTTGGTTTGTGTGTAGAGCTATAGTCACGAAAGCTTGTGCCGGCGTATTCCCTCAGATATCTTTTTCTTTCTTTTCAGTAACACAAAGTTTTAAATTTTTTGTATAATACGTTCTGCCCAAACAATTATCCTCGTCCTTGGATTTTTAAAAATCTTGAAAACATGTGGTTTAGAATAAATACTGCAATTTCAACGAATTTCTCACTCGACTGGAACTTCAAAATGTAATTCAAGTACCATTTTTCATAAATTACGTTTGGCTGACCTGTTTGTCAGTTGAATATCAGATACTTTTAATATAATCTCGTGTTAAACCAGTACACAATGGTAGTAAAAAAAAATATGAAAAACCTGTGAGAATACTGATACCAGATCTTGACCTTCGGAACCACGCAGGGCATGAGCAAGTTACGCCAGCTCAAGTGCTAAAAGAAACAAAGATAACACACGTTCCCAGCAATGCCGCAATCCATCAGCTCGGCAGCCTTAGAAACATTATCATCGATATCAGACTCCTAGACTAAACTCAGCTGCTATTTCCTTTATGCATAGATCCTGTAAATCTTCAGATCTCACTATATTACAGATTTCGGCTTCTCTTTGAGATTTTAAGGATGTCCTTTTAGAGTAGCTTGAGGGAACACTTACTTCTAAGAGGATCACTCTGAAAGAGGTGAATATGATTTTTTTTTTCCATTGGCAATGTTCTATCATAATTGTACTGAATTATTGACGCAGAACTGTACTAAAACAAGAAACATGTCACTGAAAATGAATTGATGATGAGCTTAAAGGCAAATGCTTAGCGTGGCAATTACACCGTCTGCAACCCAGGTGGTTCCTGAAATTTCTTCTTTTCAGCGAAATTATAGGTTCGTTCAAAAAAAATTATAAAAACTTTTATTCTATTGCCTCAAATTTTTCCGTTCATTACAACCGGCCAGGCGCATGCGCGCACGCATCACGTGATTTAGTGCGGAGGCATCATGTCCGTTAACACTCACAAGGGGAGGTTTTCAGTGTGGAAATCGCAATCGTAGAACGAACAAGTCTGGGAAATAGTACGTCACCTCTAGTTTCTCGCTCTAATGCATTTCTGCCTGGAGGGCCTCCGTTTAATAGAAATCGGGGATTAAAAAGTGCTTAAATTGTATTTAAATGAGCTATACTTGATCGGAAGACCCTTAGGTTATAATGTCTATTTAGCCGTGCTCGTTGAGACGGTGCAATTAGTTGCGATGGGTCCGAGGTTCGATCGCCCACCCGCGAATTTTATTTATTGCTATTCTATGTTGTAGCATTGAAAATTGTTTTTAAACAAATTCTACAAGTTTTTTTATTTTCCTTCGACAAATACGCAAATATTAGGAAGGTACCACCGAAATGTACGCATTTGTGTCAGCCATGTGATGTGTATTTCTATCATCAGGTAAAAATACTAATAAAAAAGCTTCAAAATGCGCCGGAACTACTGCAAGATAATCGTGCACTATCTTTCTCGTGAAGATGCTGTTAAGATATATTCTCTTATTCACCACATTTTGCGAGCGCCTGTATTTTATGACATGATAAAATATTCCTGGTATGGTTCAAAATTAACGAATAGAAGGTCGAAATTTACAAATGTTAACGAAACCTGATTTCCTAAATCAATAATAAATACTGTATGTGACTGTCGAAACATATCCTTCATCAAAGAGTTGATTGTGGACCTCTGGTTCAGAGCCATATTGAGGGGCTGAACCAGAGACTACGACGTTTCTGTGATGACATTGGCTGCAGATTTCTCGATCTTCGCCATAGGGTCGAGTCTTGTAGGGTTCCCCTTAATAGGTCAGGTGTGCACTACACGCGTGAATCGGCTACACGGGTGGCAGGGGCCGTGTGGAATGCACTGGGTGGTTTTTTAGGCTGAGGGAGGAAGACCCGAAACACGAAATTCAGTTACGGGCAACCCAATCAGATACAACACCGGAATGTAGGAGCAACGTAAAAGAATCTCGTCATTTAAAAGTTCTCGTAATTAACTGTAGAAGCGTTTGTAACAAACAACCGGAACTTGAAAGCGTTATTTGTAGTACAGAAGCGGATATCGTTATCGGTACAGAAAGTTGGTTGAAACCGGAAATAAGTTCCGCCGAAACTTTTAAAGATAGCATGAACGTTTTTCGTAAAGACAGATTATATTCTCATGGAGGTGGGGTATTTATAGCTGTGAGTAAATTTCTCCCATGTAATGAAATAGACGTCGATACGAACTGTGAAATCATATGGATTAAACTCAACGTTGCTGGGTCAAAACTCATTATAGGTGCCTTCTATCGTCCACCTGATTCGGATATAGCTATCGTCGAGGAGTTAAGAAATAATGTAAATAGTATAGCTAGCCGTTTTAAAGATCATGCTATGATTCTAGGAGGCGACTTCAATCTGCCTTATATTGACTGGCGTAATTACGTTCACATCACAGGTAGCAGGGATAAGGCAGCTTCTGAAGTAATTCTCGATTTGTTGTCAGATAATCATCTCGAGCAGCTAGTTAATGAACCTACGCGGTGTCATAACGGTAGCGAAAACATTTTAGACTTGCTGGTTACCAACAGGCCAGAATTATTCACCGACATTTCAACGACCACAGGAATAAGCGATCACAAAGCGGTAATTGCGACTATCAAATTAATGACCGAGCGAAAAAGGAAAAAAGGGTGGATTGTATACAGATTCAGTAATTCATTTACAAATGAACATAAGGATAATATTCCCGTTTTCCCACGCCGTGGCGAGTCGGTGATGGAATCGTTACGAATAGATACTGCAGGTATCGTTAAGCAATTAGAGCTCCTGAAGTGGGGGAAAGTACCGGGCCCGGATGGAATTCCAGTAAGAGTATTTTCAGAGTCTGATATATTCAGTAAATCATTAGAAGAGCGAAAAGTACCTTCAGACTGGAAAATCGCGCAAGTAACACCGATTTTCAAAAAAGGTGATCGAAGTGATCCTGGGAACTATCGTCCCATATATATAACATCTGTTTGTAGTAGAGTTATGGAGCATATTATACGCTCGAACATTATGAATTTTCTAGATTATAATAATTTGCTTACAACAAATCAACATGGATTTCGGAAGAAAAGATCATGTGAAACACAGCTGGCCCTATTTACACACGACGTAATGAAAGTTATCGATACAGGTTCACAAGTAGATGCAATTTTTTTAGATTTCCAGAAAGCCTTTGACTCTGTGCCACACAACCGCCTTTTAGCGAAGCTTCGAGCGTACGGTATATCGGATCAGCTTTGTGAATGGATAAAGGATTTTCTAACTGGTCGGTCGCAGTATGTTGTCGTTGAAGGAGAAAGTTCTTCTAATCTAGATGTTACATCGGGTGTACCTCAAGGAAGTGTAATAGGACCACTTCTTTTCTTAATTTTTATAAACGATCTCGGAGACAAAGTGAAAAGCCTTTTTAGATTGTTTGCTGATGATGCGGTTATTTATAGGGAAGTAAGAACTTTGGCCGATTGCTTAGAAATTCAGCGCGATCAGGATGTTATTTTGGCTTGGTGCACTGAGTGGCAACTTACTCTAAACTGTAAAAAGTGCAAGACAATGAGCTTAACTAACAAAAAGAATCCGATTGTTCAGAAATACGAGTCAAACAATACAGTTATTGATATGGTCGATTCTATTAAATATTTGGGAGTAACAGTACAAAGGAACATGAAATGGGACATACACATTAATTCTTTAGTAGGTAGAGCAAATTCTAGGCTGCGATTCATATGTAGAATCTTGAAAAATTGTAATGAACAAACAAAGGAGATAGCGTACAAATCTCTTGTGCGTCCACATTTGGATTATTGTTGTGCCATTTGGGACCTGTTTCGTAAGGGATTGATCGAAAGTATAGAGAAAGTACAGAGAAGAGCCGCTCGATTCGTGACCGCTTGCTACAGTCCTTATGAAAGCGTCACAGAACTGATTAGTAGATTAGGTTGGGAGTCTCTGGTAGATAGACGAAACACGTTTCGTTTAAACTTATTGGAAAACATGCGTACTCCAACTTTCACTCATGAGTGTAGTGAAATACTTCTTCCACCAACCTATTTGAGTCGGAAGGACCGGAAAGATAAAATTAGAGAAATAAGGTGCCGGACTGATTCTTATATGAATTCTTTTTTCCGTCGTACCATTAGGGATTGGAATGCACAGCAAAGAGATTAGATTTGGTGCTGAGCACCCTCTGCCACCCACAATTTTGTGAATTGCAGAGTATACTGTATATGTAGATGTAGATGTAGAAATGTTTTTGGTGTGCACGTAATTTTTGTTTAAAATGTTTTTATGATTTATACCATCCTAATATTTGCGGATTTGTCAAAGGAAAATAAAAAATTTGTAGGTTTTGTTTCAAAACAAATTTTCAATGATACAAGATGGAATGGCAATAAAAAAATAGAAAAAAATTTCGCGGTTGGTGGGATCGAACTTCGAACCCATCGCATCTGATCACTCCGCCTTAACGACCACGGCTGGATAGACATTACAAACTAACTGTCTTCCGTAAAAGTATAGCTCATTTACATACAATTTAAGCACTTTTTTTAATCCCCGATTTCTCTTAAACGGAGGCCCACGAGAACTGCTTTAGGGCGAGAAACCAGAGGTGACGTGCTATTTACTAGATTTGTTCGTTCTTCGATTGTGATTTCCACACTGAAAACCTCTCCTAGTCAGTTGAGATCTGTCTGGCGTCGACTACAGTTGAACTGAAGCAAGGTAATCGGCAACTGACGGGTGCTTTCTAATCTTCTCTTCCGAAAACAGGAAGTGTTATTTCTTCGTCCATCTATCGCATGTCGCATTACAGCCGGCCGCGGAGTGGGGATAAAGTGAAAGGCGCTCGGCAGAGCAGCCAAGGACAATATGGCGGCGCCCATAGCTCGCATCAGTTGACTGTTTAGCATTGATATTCTCACTTACTCGTGCTATTGTATTTCTTTTGTTTTACGTACTCTAATACATAGATTAAAATTTATAGTTGGCTATCCTGTTTGCTATTGATTTCACATTTTCCAACTATCAAGTTAAGATTAAGTATAGTGTTGCCCAAATGCAAAAACAAGACGAGACTTGGCCAGTCTTGGTCTTGGTCTTGCAACAATACACCTGGTCTTGGTCTTGGTATTGCACTCCCAGTCTTGGTCTTGGTCTTGCAGCAAGAGTCTCGCAAGTCTTGCAATTACCTATTAGCCTGTCGCTATTTATTAAACGTTACTTCAGATATTAGAACAAAGCAACAGAATAATTACATTTTGAGCTTGAATTAACATAGCCATGGTAAAGACCAACCAAATTAATAAATGTCTAAACATTTCATGAGAAATTCAAAAAATCAACTGACACCGGTTGGGGTTTGAACCCACGACCTAAGCGATCAGTGGCGATGCTCTAACTAACCAACTGAGCTATCAACTGTGTCCCGCGGGAATCAGTCTGTTTCTTAATAAACGTTTACATTTAATAATCTTCAATGTACTAAAACATGGTTTAAACATATAGAAATTAATGACATTAACTTGACTGTATTTTAAAGAACAATATCTGTCTAGAAAGAGATTGATAGACCCTCACCTTATATGAAATGGAATAAAATAATTATACAATTTACTGAATTTACCATTTATTTCAATAAAAATACAACACAAATGAAATTACAGAACAGTACACAATAGTTGACATTACTGTTACTTTATATGAATTCTTTTGACCAAGAATTAATACAAAGTAACCATCTGGCTGACTCATCGCTTAACCTATTTCTATGTTTTCTAATTAGTAATGATGCTTTAGAAAATAATCTCTCAGCAGGTACTGAAGCTGCAAGTATTGAAAGAAAATCACGGGCCATCTTCGATAAAACCGGATACTCTGTCTCATGCGTCCTCCACCACTCTAAAATGTCTTCTGAGCTGGCGGCTCTGGGTTTACATAGGTACTCCTCCAACTCTTCAATAACTAAGCCTTGAAGACAAGATCCAGATCCAGATGACGTCGAGGTACATGCATACAGTTTATCAAAGTCTATTACGTCTTCATCTTCATCATATTCACATACTTTCTTTTCATTTCTTGGTGATTCTAGAGATTTATCACTAAGTGTAGACTTTTATATTCTTCATAAAGTTCATTAAATTTGTGCAGGCTTTCTGTTTTAATTTGCTTGCCCCAAAATGTCATGTCAAAAGTCTGAGCCTTATGCCTTGGGTCTAAAATCAAAGAGGTACAATAAATCCAGTTGCTTTTCTTATAATGTTTAAGCATTTTGTCTCTAGCTGCTTGGAAACCCATAATGAGCCTTTTTTTGGAAACCCATAATGAGCCTTTCATCCATTTCGGATCGATTTGGTTTCTCATCTAGTTGTTTTACCATGGATTCAACTTTATCGAGCAAGAGATTGAATGATACAATGACTAGCGGTAATGTAACATATTTTTCTCCGCCAAGTTTCGTTGATAGAAGTTTAAAGTTTATTAGAAACTTATGTATTTTTTCTAGTATTTGCCATTCACTATCTGTGATTTGAAAATCATTCAATTCGGTGACAGAAGTGCACAATATGTTTATGCCAGTTCTCACTGTTAAACCAAATCCAATCATATCATGTGTGGAATTCCATCTCGATGGACAGTCTAATACGGGATTCAGATTTGATGGCACGCCAGCTGCTTCACAAGCAGACTGAAACTTCCTCTTCAATATTTCACTTCTTTTATTTTACTGCAAATACTGCGTAATTTTGTTATAGCTGTACGTGAGTCAGCAATATTTGGCGTATATTCTTCATCTTCCTCAGTTTCGTCTTCATAGTATTCATACTGCTCTTCTTGTGTGTTACTGTCAGTTTCACAGTGTAATGCTATGTTCTTTAATAAATCTTGTACACCAAGGTTCAAAATGTGAGTAAAG
The DNA here is from genome assembly GCA_031002005.1 of Vandiemenella viatica. Lineage (NCBI taxonomy): Eukaryota > Metazoa > Arthropoda > Insecta > Orthoptera > Morabidae > Vandiemenella > Vandiemenella viatica. The sequence goes on along the minus strand of JARYHS010008075.1, from coordinate 59,735,291 downwards.
CACCGGAAATGTTGATTTTCTGAATCAAAGTGTGGCAGCAGTTTGGCCAGTTCATACATAAATTTGGTATTTGCAGTTGCGTTGTCAACCGTGATACCCTGTATTTTATCAACTATGTCATACTCCAATAAACATTCATGGAAAATGACCGCTGATATGATTAACATGGTTTTTTCCACCACAAAACGACAAGTTTACTTCCACAGCAACTGACAGGTCAGAAAGGACTTAACAGGAGTGACGTCATCGGCTCTGGAAGTCAGTTTTGGCGCGCAAATTTAAATTGTCAGTTTCAGACCGCCGTTTTGCGAGACATATTACCGTTTTAATTTTTTTAATTTATTTGTGGTGTATTCTGCATGAAGTTACTTAAAATGAAAGCAAAAATAAAAATATTGCATGTTCCCTATTAATAAGGTAGATAACCTTATTAATTATTATTAAAAGCTAGATTTTAAATTAGTTTGTAACTTTAACTTTTGAAACTGTAACTTTTGAAATATTAAGAAAATAAACATCTTCTCGGTAACATACTACATATAATTTGATTACGCATATTCTATATAGTTTATTTTTTGTTTTTATTATTTCGATACTTCAATTAAGTGTCATACTTACTATATTTAATGTATTATTTTTTATTTACTTATTCAGACCGTCAATTCCTTCTTCAACGAAAACGCACTGATAGTCATTTATATTATATCAGTACTTTACGCCTTCCTACATATTTTCTGCCTATTTTCTTCTTCAAAATTCTATGTACTAGTACTTTCTTTAAGTTTCGTTTGTTTTCTATGTGTCAATTTCTTGTATTATATAGGATAAGTATATAATTTAAATTAAGCCTGTCCGGTCCACTGACTCTGGAGTTTACTCCTCGAGTTAAAATTGTGCAAATACTATATATTCTTTACATGTAAATGAATATTTGCAAAAATATATTGTGATGCGTCAGTCAATATATCAATTTATTTATTTAAACAGTTCTCTCATATATTATTATATTCGGGCTCCTAAACAGTACATAAATCTTATTGCACGCTTTTTATATTATTCGATTACTATTATAGAAAAATTTTTCACGTTTGAAGTGTATTAAAAGTGTCTACAATATTTATTAAATGAGTGACGACATATTTAAGCACTTTGTGTTTTAAAACCACACAGAACAGATCAGCATAATGTATTCGTGTCCATTCTAAGCACCCAAAAACTTATTTTGTATAGAAAGTATAAAAAAAGTCCTAACTGCAAGACGGAAGAGTCTCGTAGGCTTGGTCTTGTTCTTGCTTAAATCTTGCACAGTCAGTCTTGGTCTTAGTCTTGCTAAAATTAGGCGGTCTTGGTCTTGCAAAAATGCAAGACCAAGACCAAGACTGCAAGACCAAGACCGATTTTGGGCAACACTAATGAAGAACGCAATTTTAATACCCTAAATCGATAATTTTCAGTTAAATGCTTAAAAAAGTTTCACTTGCTTCATGGTTTCGTTTTGGATTTGCTTCCAATCCTTGATGGCCTCATGTGAAAAGACTCTAGCATTTACAATCTAAAAGATATACAGTATGCTAATGCACCATTCAAAAGCGAGTTTCCAAATTTTACTGACTGATTTGAACGACTAATCTGGCGCACTCACTATCCGTGGGCGGTCATCCTAGTACACCGACTAGGACGATATTACGAAGTCTCTATTGCGAGGGATGTTTCCAATTGTAAGTTGCTGGACCAAATCATAAGCCCGTCTTGAACAGCTCAGAGTCTGCCTTTCGATTGAAGACAACGAAAGGCCATCATCACTAACGTGGTTGCAGGCTATTTCTGTCACAGGTGACGGGCGGCCCCCGCCACAGCTGTCGGGGCCATCAGGCACGCCAGCTGGTCGGCTGATAAGCAGTCGATATAAGCGACTCAGCGACGGCTCCGCGAGGCGAGTGCCACCGCGACCGCCGACCCGCGATGTCGTCCAGCGTGGAGGGAGCTACCACTAGCGCCGCCGCAGCCGCCGCCCGCACCATCAACAGTACGCAAAATACCAGTCACTGTGCCAGTGCGCGTTCGTCTGTGTGTGTGTGTGTGTGTGTTTGTCATCGATTTCAACGTACAACTCTTACTGTACGCCATCGGGAGAGCTATTTCTTGTAACCTATACTCCTCTAATTTTTATGAAGGTCGAAAACGGAGCGGCGAAAGCACCTCTCGTAATTGGAGTTGGCGAAGAACTCATGTTTTCTTCTGAAAATCACTATTCGTATTCAGAGGCATTACAAGTTCATCAGTTATTTTTCAATACATTTATCGTATTTTAACACAAAAAAGATTTAAAACCTAACCGGACTCGTCTAATTGTAATATGACGAGAATAACAGCATCGTTCATTTTGTCATTATTTTATAAGTAAAGCACATATTTTTCTGTTTGAGCATGATAGCCTACTGATATTTTACTACATTAAATTTGATAACAGGTGTAATACTGGGACACAAAATCATTTCCTGCGTTCTTAATTAGAAATGAAACCATTAATTTACTACATTCTCCAAGATAATTTCCTCCCATGAATAGTTTTCTTCATAACTGTACGTTTAACTATTAAATTGACTGGATACGAAGCTTTTTTTTTTTTTTGCTACATATTTCCCAATTTGGATTCATCATACTTCACAACTGTAACATGCTATTGTCGTGTAGACTAACTTTGTGGTCACAGAACACTGGATCAGTATTGCACCAAAATTGCGACTCACAACTTTCAACTATGGTTCTCCAATAATCTAGTGAAATCTCACTAATGTGTAATAAATTATTCTTGCAATTTATTAGACTAGATTTATGATTTTCGATCTCTACCATTGAGCTTAATGACTATACACAGAAAAAAAATCTGTTAAGTGGGAGATAACAAATGGTATACAAATCTATTACATAAACATAACAATCAATTGATTTTCTCCTCATTTTTAATGAAATTTTACTGGCCCTCCGTTGCTGACCCTTAACAGTTAATCAGGATTTCTTTGCCAGCCATTTAGTCATTTTCCAAAACTTAAGATTGTAGTGTGAATGCAGGTGATGTAGACATTTTGATTCGCCACTATACAAAAATAAAATTCCTAGTTTTCATACCTGGGATATAAAAATCTGAAAGTCTGAACCCACAAATGTGGAAAAAAATAACACCTACGTCAAAAAGGATTGCATCGTATTTGGTAGTGCAAACTATTTCAATATTTGGTTGAAATTTTGGGATATCAGACCTAGCTATAAACGGTGGGTACGTAGTCCAAAACATTATCCAAGACATCTACTGTTGGATGCAGACATTCGTAAATATACGTGATAACTTTGAGTCAATCAGATATAATCCAAAAATTGAAAAAAAATTACCTTACATAATAATACATTACAGCAACTTTTATACAGAAAAGTCACAGTATCAAAATAGCATGATGAACGACATATTACAGTTGAAGTTCCTAAAAATTATACGTACCATTCATTTTTAAAAAACGAGTCAGTACGAATCTTCTCATTTGCAGTTATTTCAATTAAAGTTCTTTACTTTCTGTTTCTGTTAGTTTATGATTTTCGACGAAAAATGTTCCTTAAAGAAGCTGTCCTTACCCTCGTACGTCAGAAATCAATAAAACTGTAAATATTAATTATCATTTGATTCCATCATTATTATTGATTGCCCTTAAGCATCTTCGAGATAATTAGAGGCGGAAATGGGATGAAGGTAATGAGCGGAAAGGAATCCAGCCATGGTCTTTTGAAGGAATGACCCCGGAATTTCTCTTGAGTGATTTCAATGCACCATGGAAAACCGAGATCTGGATGGCTAGACGGGAATTTGGATTCTTGGCCGGAATGCGCGGCCCGAGCATTCCCGCTCACACACTATGCTCGGTTTCTTATTTCACGGATTTACCTTAAATGTCTTACTCCAACTGGTGTTTGGTATCGACCGACTCTTTTTGTCACTTGCCTATCACTGTCACCAGAACCACCGCAACTTAATATTCAAATTTTGCAAAAAATAAAAAAATAACAACTTCCTACTTAGTTTACTCTTGTCAATTGACCATAGAATTGGTGATTCTGTGTGTTACACTAATCTGTGCCATGTTAAGTTCGTACGACGTAATCTGATAGAAGACTCGGAGTTAACTGAACTACAGTATTACATTTTACATAATTATATATCGTTAAGTCAAGTTTTAAGTTTCAGATATAATGTATGTCCCAATTAATCGTGTCTCTTAGTGTTATGAAGTGTATTTCAATGACACTAGCAGTCTGGGGAGTGAACCTGTCCTCAGTTTTGGTGTTACATGGAGCTGAAGTTGCGGCAGATACAGACTAGGAGTAGATCAAATGGTTAACATCTTTGCTCACTTCTCCAATTCCTTAAAAAAAAATTAAAAAACAAAAAATGGTTGAAGGTAACACATATATCAGACACATTTAAATGGTAGAAGTCCTGACTAACGTATCTCGGTAGATTTAACAACATGTTACTAATTTAGGATCAAAATAGAGAGTGTAGCCGACCCCGGCAGCGTAGGGGATAGCATACTAGCCTCGCGTTGCAGGGGTCACCGGTTCGAGTCCAGCCGATGGCATGGGTGGTTTTAATTAAGTGTTGTGTTTGTCTTGTGTCGTCTATACCAGGTAGAATCTATAATACATTGAATGATACAATACATCGTTGCAAACTACAAAATTACATAGTGCTGGCTGTATGGCCGCGTAGCCAAATGGCATTTTTTTAAAAAATAGAGAGGGTACTTTTTTAACTGGAGGTCATTAGAGGATGGAGAGAATTGAGGGCAAAGGACAGGAAGGAAATCGATCATTATCTTTTGAAGGAACCATACCGGTATTCCCATAGAGTGATTTCGGGTCACCATCGAAATCCGAATTCTGGATGGTCGGACGGGGATTTGAATCCGCGTCTTTCCGAATGCTAGGTCCAAGCGTTACCCACCAGGTCCGGTGTGCGTTTCATTTGTTGTTGAGATTATAAGAGTAAAACTTTAAATAGCTGCCCATACACACACACATTTGTGCGCGAGTAAGCTCGCTGAAGATTTGCTCGCGGATATTCTCGCGACGAGCCTGTACTTGTCGAAGCCCATGCACAGGACCATCAGTTCCACACATTTGTCGTTCAACTGGCTCGCTCGCTCAAATTGTTGCGTTTATGGTAGTAGTCTACGGATTTATCCGTCATGATTTCCTGGCTGGCGGCTCACTGGGAATTCCAAAACATCGTGAGCCAAGTGTAGTGAGGTTATGTTACAAGCGATGTGACAATATTGAAATGAAACAGGTTTTTAAGTTCTGCACACAAAAAAAGTATTTATTCGTGCAGCAGCTTATATTAGAACTGTAAAGAAGAAGTAGAAACTGACAGTATGACAAAAAAAGTGGTTGCAGGAAGATTATAAACAAGACCATATACTTCTACTTACACTATTTGAAAAGCATTTTCTTCGATTTCTTCAGTATTACATAAATGCACAGATACATCTTCCTATCCGTTTCCTCAGTATACTTCATCATCCCCTTCATAATTTGAGGTTTCTATATTGCTGATACTGTCCATTGGTTCGTGTTGATCTCTCATAAACAGTAGTAAGTCGTAGTAACAGCGTAAATTAGTTTTGTAGATTTCGTCTTCGCCTATTACACTTCTTTTTGAATTTTCATTTATATGTATATATATATATATATATATATATATATTTTCCTTCGAAAATTACTCCGCAAAGAGTGGATTTTCTTTTTTATTAATGCACTGTCAACTTTTATATTATATTTCCCACTAACGTCTGTCAATGTACTGTATCCTATTTTTTTTAAATTTCTGTTTGCGTCCTCTTTTTGGTTTCACCTTCCAAATGCAGTATGTTGCTGATATGTCGCAATGAAATCAGCTAAAAATTCTCTGCTCATCTTACTTAACTTGTTAGATACTCAGCAAGTCTTATCTGCCGCGAGTAAATTGCTAAGTGAGATATCTGTGTGTATGGTTACCGTCGCGCATGCTCGCCACGTTCAAATCTGTAAAACGATTGTTATTGGCTTGTGATGCGGCTCGTCGTTAGACAATTAACACACACATTTTATCGTCTATATGGATCGCCACGGAATTGCTGGCGCACAAATGTATGTGTGTATGCCTAGCTAATTATGCTAGAAAACGTGTATGTCACAGTCTAGTTACCCGTGAATAGATGTATTAATATTTTATTACTTAAAATATCAATTAAAATGATACTGATGAAAATCCTAGAAGAATCATACCTGCAGCAATCAGTGATCATAAGCTGTATTTGTGAATAAGGATTTGTAGGGTCGCATCAAGGTCTTTATGATCCCCACGAATCTACCAGTGTTTGTCTGCTATTTAGACGCTCAGACATAATTTGGTCACTTGACACCTTACGGCGTAATGTGGCAGAGCTGTTCACTCTGTTAATGCATAGTTATTTATAGACTACCAGTTGACCCTGGTGGTTTCTTCACTGACTAAAATATCACACGAGATGATCACACAGAATATCGACGTGCACTATATTTGTTAGGATACTATTTTATACTGTGTGGCTAAACTGACGCAATACACGTAGTGAAACTATTTGAAACTGATTTATCCAATACCAAAAATCAAGGGCCTCTTCTTGACATTTGCTACGGGCCTCGCGCTGTCTTAATCCGGCCCTGAATTTATCCGTATGGTGGCTACTACTTACATGAGTAGCGCTACTAAAACTTGAAGCACTTGTTCGTGGTTCACAGTAAACCATCCAATTACAAAGCACGGAGCGACAGAAATCCCTTGTACAAGCATGATGTACTTGGACCACCATTAGTATAGAGTGGAATAATATTTAAAATGGTACAATTATATCATCTTCATGAATTACTAGTTAGTAAAAACGTCAATGCAGCTATTATTGGAATTCTGTTTATTACAGATGCGTTAAACCTCTCGTCGAGGCATCTTCAGCGTTACAGTTTTATCTAATGTATGCAATTTACAATTTTTTTACCACACACGGTTTTTCTTAATGTTGTTTCAATTACATATGTTTATGGTATTACAGATTACTTGCAAATAAATGTCAGATTTAGTAGCTACTTGCCTGTGTCTTCAACTAACATGCCAGTTTTTAGTATTTTACATGGAGACAGATGATCATTAAATGTTTCACTTTTGCTGTGCTGTTTGTATCTGACACTTCAGAGTGATCGGAGGCAAACAGCTTTTGCGCATTGTTGTTGTTAACTGATTTTTACCAATTTTTGTCTACCGTGTGTAGTTATCGGGGAGTTTGAGTTTGTAGTCAGAAAATGGGTTTAATTCTAGTTCGCGATAATGCTACAACGTTGTAAACATTTTACGCCAATACCATTGTAAGCAAAGGGATCATGTCACCCTATTCAGTTTTATTTTATTTCTAGAGATTGTGGTTAAATTTAATTGCTACATGGATAAGGAGTAAAATTTCGTCAAAGCCTTAAAAGTGTGGTATCTACGTACTATCGACTCGAAATGACGGGATGCTTCTGTCACTAGCCGTTGAAAATATTTTACTGTGTTAAATTTCTTGTGACTTTCTGCAAAGAAGAGAAGCTGAAATGTCAAGAATACATTACAACAAAGGAATCAACCAACTTTTCAGGAGATTTCTATTTATTTTGAAACGTTGGTTGCATATCGCAATCTACAATTAAATCAGAAAATGATTCTGTTTCTGCCTTGTTTTGTTACTAATTTGTGTGTGTGGGACAGGAAGAAGAAATGTAAAGTGATGTTAACTTGTGGTTTGATGTGTTGGTGGAAACTGCGTATTTCGTATTTTTTTGTGTCTCTTATTTGGATTTATTAACTTCAATAAGTTTTGATTCGTTAAGTTTATGTGTTCATTGATAACATGTTTTTCCGTCTTTTTGCCTTCTGTATTTGCTAGTTCGTTTTTTTTTTTTTTTTTTTTTTTTTTTTTTTGTAAAATGATAATATTATGTCTGGTGTTGTTGGCTGTTAGGATTTTCACGTCCGTGTTTATATTTGTGGGGGAATGGTTGCTTTCTGAAAGATGTTCGTCAAAAATGAAGACATTCTGTACTTCAATGCTCTCAGATGATCTTTACATAGTGTCTGGAACTGCCATTTTGTTTGGACAATGTATATTGTAGTGATGCAGCGGAAGTGTCATAACGGAAGCAGAAGCAGAAGCCAATAGTAAATCTTACCAGAAACGTAAACGGAAGCAGATGCGAAAGGGAAGTGTAAATGGTATGAATAAAAATAATTTTTTTAACAAGTATTATTTTTTATTAAATTAATGTTCAAAATAATGTAGCTTTAAGTAATATTCTATGAAAAATAATCTGTTTCTATATTCTTCATGAATTAGACAAGCTCCGCTAAACAATTTAATTTAATAGCAATGGAGCACACGCTCCGGTGGCAATTTCCCTAAACACCCGACTTCCCCTTATCCTGCACCCACCTACATTTGCCCTTTACAAATTTTAACTTTAAATTCTTTTAACGTTTTCGAAAGTTGTTAATCATTTCCCTTGGTAACTCATTCCAATCCCTTACTCCCTTACCTATAAAAGAAAATCTTCCCACACCCTTGTGCCTGAAATCGAGTGCCAGCTTGTGGTCATGGTCATCTTTTCCTTTCCTTTCCTTCTTTTCATACCTACTCCTACATCTTTCCATACCTCATCATCAGTATACGCCCTGTACACTCCCATTACCCTCCTCATCATCCTTCTGTCTTGCAATGAATCCCTTTCCAGATCCTTTATCATATCTGTCACTGATTGCATTCTGTGATAATTTCCAGAAACAAATCTAGCAGTTTTTTTTCCACTCTCTTTAATTCCGTATTTGATACGCAAAATGTGGGTCCCATACTACACTACGATATTCGAGCAATGGTCTGACCATTGTTTTGTAACCCAATTCTTTTACTTCTCTCGTGCATCCCCTCATCACTCTCTCCAACAAGTGCAGAATTTTGAAACCTTTTTCCTACCACCTGTCCAATGTGTCCTGCCCAGTTAAGCTTGTTTTCAAATATAATGCCAAGATATTTACATTTCAAGTCTTCAGCAAGCAATTCTTTCCCCACCTTATATTCATAATTAACCTTTTGTTTTTTATTTGTGTATCTAATTAACTGACTCTTCTTTGCAGTGGTAAACATCCCATGTTTACCACTGCAAAGAAGGTAAACCATCCCAACTATATATCCTGTCCAGATCACCCTGCAACTGTTTACAGTCCTCTATCGTTTTGATCCTTTTATACAGCATTATGTCATCTGCAAACAATCTAACTTCAGATAGTAAACAATCAACACAATTATTCATTAGAATAATGAATAGCAATGGTCCCAATACGCTACCCTGTGGCACTCCCATTTCTACTTCCACTTCCTTTGATACCGCATTTCCTACCCTAACTATCTGTTTTCTACCTTTTAAAAATTCTTCTACCCAGCAAATCACCTTCTCATCCACTCCAATAGTTTTTATTTTAATTACTACCAATTTATGGCTTACTCTGTCAAACGCCTTTGAAAGATCTAGTGCTACACTATCAATTTGGCCCCCCTTGTCCATTTCATCTGAGATATCTTGCATATATCGCACCAACTGAGATTCGCATGAATATCCTTGCCTGAACCCATGTTGCCTACTTGAAAACCACTTACGTTCCTCACATAAATTTCTGAAGTGGTTGCATATCAATCTTTCCATTAATTTACCTACCAATGAAGTCAAACTGATTGGCCTGTAATTTTCGACTGTTCACTGGCTTTGCTTCTGGGAGGATCTGATATATATTGCCTCACTATTGGCAAAAGATGATGGTATTTGTATGCATTTGATTTCCACCACGTAAGGGGATCCTCATATAGAAGTACTCGCTTATCCTTTTTTCTACTCCCGAAGGTGGTAACTCGAAAAGTAGATTGTCACTATCGTAAGTTGTAATGTGGATCTACTGGTCTTCATTCATTTTTAACATGAATTCCAACATTTGTAATGATGATGACGCAGGCTGGACTTCATTCTCAATCTGAGTTTGGCACCTTTTATATCTCCGTCCGGAAATCCTGATTTCCCAAAAGTCATAGAGGAATTCCTTCCCATTCCTTGCATCCATTCCCTTTCCGCCTATAATAACCTCGACGTTGATGAGGCGTAAAGCCCAGGAGTAGCTGGTTCTGCTGATCGTCGTATTTAATAATTTAGACTCAGTCTGCTCCGTAGTAATACTGTTGAAGAAATTAGATTTTTATCGCGGATCTAAATACTTTCCAATTGTGTATTTGTCGTCTTTGGTCAGTTCTCCAAATCTTACAATTGTGTTCAATTCATCGCGTAACCATGTTGTCAAATTTTGGAATTGTTCAAAGTCCCAGTGCCCGCGGCGCCGTGTTGTAAGCTTCCGATCAAATATCCGTTATAAAATTTGCGGAAGCAGAAGTAAAAGCTAATGTGTAAAAACGTGCAGAACTTTCGCAATTTCGGAAACAAAAGCAGAGGTTTGTTGCATCACCAGTATATTGCATCACATTTCAATTGGTAAATGATATGAGTTAAGGATTTTGTTTGTATTTCAGTGAGTTCTGATTTGTTTGTGTATTGAACTGTCTATTTTGAGTGAAATGTTTATCCCCTGTTTTTGAAACATGTTTGTTATCCTGTGTGTATGCTTGTTTAAATCGTATGTATCATTTTTTAAATTTTCTATGTTGCTAGATGTTTGTATATTTTAAGGTTTCTAAATTGGGGGGGGGGGGGTTGTGATCGTGTTGTGTTTTATCTACTCTTTTTCAGCTTTTTTATTTAATGCATCAACGAATACAGTGACAGATCTACGAATTTTTCCGAACTGGGACAAAAACAAGATTTCCGCCCCTTCTAAAATGATTTTTCCTCCCTCTTGAAATAGCCGCCGGGGGAAAGTGCCCCGGTTCTCCCCCCCCCCCCCTCCACTTTCCCTCTTTTGAACCGACAATGTCAACTGTATGTGTTTTGTATCCATTGTATCTAACTATTTCCTTTATTGTTAGTGGGATTCTGTCTCGTATTGCAGCTTGTTTGTAATTGTGTGGATGGTTTGATGACCAGTCTATTACTATCATTGTTGCTATCGGTTTCTATATATCTGAAATATATGTTTACTTTGGTTCCTTGAAATGGTTAGGTCTAGAAAATTTAATTCCTGTTCTGTTTCAAATATTCAAGTGATGTTTCTGTTTAATGTGTTTATGTCGTGGTGTATTTCCTTTATGAGTTCAACTGGTTCATTCAAGAGACATATTAAGTCATCAACAAAACGGAATGACCTTCAGTAGTTGTGCATAATTTTATTATCATTTTGTTTAAATTTTTTGATCACTAAGTTTGTCGAATCGCGCTGTATCACTCTATAGTTATTAATTCATATTGGATCACTGAGATAATCAGCTAGCTACCGTTCTTAAAAATATACAATAACTATATTATTGTGTATAGTATTTATTCACTAAACACTCTTGCCTGGTTGAAATTCTGTTCTAGCAACAGTTCGCCATTAAGTATTACTATTTAAATGTAGCACATCACGCTCTGAACGTTAACCTCTCAACAAAGTAATTTGCGTGTGTAATAACCTAGCACTTTTTATCACTACACCACTCCGTTCAGAGATAAGAACTTTTCTCACAGTTACTACATCACCCTGCTGTGCTCACGTTGTGCTCTTGAAAGTACGATTAAATTGTAAACACAAAAAAAAATTAAAAAATATAGCACTATAACCCAGCAAGAATTCACAACGGACATTAAGTACCCCAGCCATTACTGACAACAACAAATTTGATAGATACAAAATTCTTTCTGCTTTTAACTTTGTTTAAGTGTGCAGCCAAACATAAAGCGATGCCGGAAATATAATTTCAGGTAACAGAAAATTTAGAAATCTTTTATATTAATGCCAGATGACATTTTGTGACATAAAATTTCTTTTATTTTAAAGTGGGTGAGGTTGGGAGGTGGGCGGATATTAGCTTCCGTTCATGTGTTCGGGGATTATAGATTCTACTTTGGAGTTTGATACATTTATTGCGTTGACTATATATTGTTCTCGAACTTCAGTTCTCGCATGTTTATTTCATCTTTCGGCAGGCGTCACAGAACAGAAACAATGTTTAGTTAATTTATTTATTTTCAAATAGGCTATGGCTAATATATATATATATACAATTACAATTCGTACATCATATTAAACATAAAAGAGAAAAAACGAGAACTAACAAGGTGTTAATTTCAATGAACTCCTTCACAAGAAAATTTTACAATCTCTTTCCTGTAACCATTTACCCAGCTTTTCTCTAAACCTTGCAGCAGTTCTAGTCCTTTTTATTTCATCAGGTAATTTGTTAAATATTTTTAAACTTTTGTGCAACACTGTTTTCTGTGCTTTACTACTTTTACTATAAGTCGAATGGAAATGATTTGCCTGCCTTGTCTTATAATTATGTACATCATTATTCTTTTGTAATAATCTAGTCACGTATCTTGGTAATAATCTTCTTTCCAACCTATATACAAAAGTCAGTACATCTCTAATTATTTCCTTTTCAATATGTAAATATCCTAAGTGCAGTTCGTCTTTTATTTAGAACAGCCCTCATCCCCTTATTAAAATTATTTTGCAATTTCATAATTTCTCTTTTGCTTGCCATGATTAAAACTGTGGAGCAGTATATATAGTAAATAGTGCAACCTGCATCTCGCAGATCCTAAAGTAAACAGTAATCTACTAAGCCCGTAACTGTCAGGACTGACGGAGACATTGTCATACTGCCAACATTTGTTAAAAACAATATATAACTGTTACTTATTAAATTAATTGCTATTAAATTATATAAACAAAGGACAAACACAAAGAAACATTTATATGAATTAATATTCAAATGCTGCGTATCAAACGTTAATTGAGAGTGGGCAATTGCTGCAGTCGATAAACCGATTCCAAATCTTTTGCATTGAACCAAATAATTTATGCAAACTATTAAGCCTAAGGATTAGAGTGCCGCTATATGTAGGTGTATATTTACGATGTAGTACGCTCTACATTGTATGGTTTTCCAACATACATGTTGAATCAATTAAATGTTGAAGACAGTGAAAAAGTAAATTTCCGTAGATTTTTATTTTGCCACTCAGCTACTTAACGTAATCGAAGTTATCTCTGTGACGGTCTGACACATTATGAGCCAGGAAGTGTTATTTATATAAGATAAGTGTGTGCGTTCTGCCGCAAAATTGTTTGAAGTAAGATCAACGTACGATGTAGTAAAAATGTGATGGATTGGCCGATCTGAAACCAAACATGTCGTATGAAATGTTCTTATCACCGCATGGAGATAGATCACCACTTCAGAGGAGAGAGAGGAGATAAATCGTAGACAGTCTAATATATCCCACGATTATTCGTTTATGATATTTTTCATAGTTGATGCCGCTGCCTTCAGTTGAAAGCTTAATAAATGAGCACAGTAAATGGGTTTTGGAGCCACGATTCAGATTTAAATCCGCAGAAGATTCGACAGAGATGCGTGGAGTTTGTCGTCAGCGATGTGACGATCATAGGATATCGGCAGTCTTGGACCGATGGAATGGGACAGCAGGGACTATCCTTTTGCTCCGTCCAAAGTGTTTCAACCCAACCAGGGAATTACTAAAGGCCCGTTCACTAGTGGTCAGGTCAGGTCAGCTCAGGTCAGCTCAGCTCAAGGTCCAGGATAGAGCATTCACACTAGCGGCCAGGTCAGCTCAGGTCAGCTCAGATCAAGTCGTAGTTTAACTACCGGCTATGCCGTGCGAGACGAGTGGTGGAGAATGCTTTTGGTATTTTAGAAAAATCATTTTTGCTCCAGGATTAATTGATAATATAATTTTAGCAACATGTTGTTTGCACAATTATTTAAGGAAGGATAAAATTTCATTCCTTGTAGAAAGTGAATCTCAGGATGAACGATGGGAGCCCGTTTTTACAAATATTCCCTATTTGGGTGATAACGCTCGTAAAGAAGCTTTTAAGAAAAGAAATAAATTCACAACTTTATTTAATTCGGAAGCAGGATCTGTACCTTGGCAGTAAGAAAACATGTTATAATATCTGAGTTTTCTCTACTTTATAATAATCAGAAATTATATACTTTTAAAAGATTTACCTTTATTTGTTACTATCTTTTTTTTTCTTTTTTTTTTTTTTTTTTTTTTTTTTTTTTTTTTTTTTGTTTATGAGAAATTTTTTAAAAGGAAGAAATAAAGAATTTCACCTGAAAAAATTATTTTGTGATTGTTTTAAATTTACATAATTTGTTTTTGCTTACCTTGTATGAGTTCTTTTCCAAACTCTATCCACAGCGACGTTTTGTAAGTAGAATCGCAATACTTTTTAGCACTAAAATCATATAACTTACTGTAACCACGAACAAGCTCAATTAAACGTTCGTTGTCCATTTTGATCTGATCTGACCTGACCGTTGCACATTCACACTTCAGCTCAGCTTAGGTCTTGACCATTGTTGATCTGTGGCGGCGCGATCATCAGTTTGACCTGCGTTGCCCTTACGTCAGCGGACCGCGTAGTGTGAATCTCCCATTGGATTACGTGTATAGCGATTTTTGACCTGAGCTGAGTTGGGCTGAGCTGAGCTGACCGCTAATGTGAATGGGTCTTAAGTGATTGTCCTGGGCACCAAAAAGGAAGAGTGGCAACGTGTAAAGGAGCTGCTGTGAGATGCGTGACAATGTTTATTTGTTTGGGACTCAAAATACCTAATTTTCACTATTTAATTCATCATTTATTATGGTCAAAATTCCGTACCGCTTCTGACATATTCAGTCACTCCGTCACATGATTCAACAGATCTTTTTGTATAAAGTCAGTATAGCTAGGATGGACAGTACATAGCTGATACATTATAAAATTACGCCACTGGCCGAACTATGGCATAAAGCATTCGTCTCAACAACGGCCACTAAATATCATAGAGGATGCTTCAAAACCAGTAAGAGTAGAATCTAATGGCAGTCCAGTTTCACTCTGGGAGCTAAAAGAAGCTGTCGTTTTAAATGCTCGCTGAAGCACATATTGTGGGACATGTTCATTGTATTCATAACCCGTAATCTTACTTCGATGTATTTAAGACTGTTTGCCGACAAGAATTTTGTACGGTTAAATGCTACGCGACTTACTGTGATTTACTGTTCTCTGCAAATGAGTATTGTTGAGCATGAATGCTTTCTAAATATTTTCTGCATTTTCTCCACAGTAAAGTGGTGTTATAAAAATTGACAGCACGATATTATCGGTCTGGATCTGTAATTTTCGATTTCGAGAAGTTTTATCAAGTAGCACCAAAATGTTGTCTTGGCCAAAATTTTCCTAATACCAGACGTGCGTTACAGTCTATTGTGAGTAAAAATAGAGTTTTCTGTTATTTATAACTATTGTTAAAAGTAATTAGTGCTATTATTTGAGATTCTGAACCCAGTTTCAGTGGCGATCGTATAAAGAAAGTGAACAAGAATATCCAGTGATCTAATATCTAAACACCAGCAACGTTAATAAGTAGTTACAAAGTTCTCTTCGACTATTTTTATCCCGCTGTCTGTGGAATGTTTTTTCCGTATCTTACGACTGTAGGGTTTATTTTCACAATTGCTTGATATCTCTTATTCAGTAGTGTGGGAAGTAGCTTTTGTTTTGTCCGTCTTGATGAAGATCTTTTCTGAAATTTAATGAATTCTTGTATTCTCTAGCGCTCATAATATCTTCGTAACAACCTTCCCATCGAAACATGACCATTCTCAGCATTTAGCATTTTGAATTCAAGCATTCGGTGTGATTTAAATACGCTATTTGCTGGTCTGATGATATAGGTTAGCCATATCGTTTCTGCCGATTTTGAAGAACTAACTCCGTTTTGTTCATTATGATGATTTTCGTATTACGTAAATACGAAATGCGGTAACTACGCGAAATTGTAGTGTTACTAATTATGTAATGTGGCGTTCTATGTTACAGAAGAGTAAAATAAACATACACATTCGTATATCTGTTAGGCTCGAAGAACGAAAACGTTCAATGAGCGAAAAAAAAGTCAACAGCGGGTTGCGGTATATTTAAAACATCTATAACATGTTAATCGTTTTATGGCATATATAAAACTAGCCAGAAGCGTTGTGGCTTTCTCGAAAAGACCACAGTACGAAATTCGCACAGTGCTGCTGATTCTACGGATTTATCCGTAGATCTACGGATTTTTATATAAACTTAGGATTTTCGGATTTTGTTAAAATATCTACGGATTTTTGCTACTTTTTACTATCTGTTGATTTTTCCTTATATTGGTGTTTTGCTAAACTTTGAGCGTATAGTGTTAATGCATTACAGAATTCAATAATTGTGAATCGTTTCCTTGTAACTGCTCGTGTGAACCAACGATTGAACTAAAGCTCATATTTTGTTTGTTTATAGATTTTATAGATCTTAAAAGATCGTAATACAGAACTATCGGCGCACTCTTTATGCACGGTGACACGCTCGTTGGCACAGCTTACAACCGGGCCACAGTTTTTAACATTTCCTGTTACAGAAGATATGCCAAGTTTATTGTCAACATAGAAAATGTATGGTCCTAAAAAAAAAATAAACATATACAGAGAAATTTCTTACTTTCAATGTAGATTATTGTTTTGTATTTAGAATTTTAAATACCTAGAAATAAAAATAATTTCGACTTTCTCTTCAATACGAATTGTTTCAGTCATTCAGTTAGCGAGTCTCCGGATTTTTATACCCAATCTACGGAAATTTCAGCTCCCATCTACGGATATTCAAAGCGAAGAGGCTGGCAGCACTGAATTCCCATCGTGTTTCTCATGATATTACGATTATTAAAAAAAACCACAACGCGTTCTAAGCGTTAGGTGATACAACCACGACACTGCGGACAGGTTGTAACTACATCTTTAGGATGTTAACTACTAATCTAACGATGTTAAGAAAATTAAAACTTTTTTTTCACAATCGTTTCTTTATATCCAAAGATCATGCAATGTAAGTTGGAAATAAAATTATTAAAACAAACAAAATTGATAGCAAATTATCAAAAATGTTGCATTTATTTTTAGAAAAACTATTACCGTGACAATTTTATGTTCTTGCAGTGACATTTGCATTTTTATCAATACAGCATCTTTTACAGTGACACATTATAAAGCCTTGCTGAATTCCAGATAACATAGATGTGAAGCGAAGTGTTAAAAGGAATTGAGGATACGTCCTGAATGTTAATAAAGCTACTCTCTTAAATTGTAAATTCATTACGAACATAAAGACGATTGAGAAGAACTTCTTTGTTTGCTAACGGAAAGGGACTTGATGGATTAATGTTCATAGCAACAGCTAAAACTTTTCTGGGAGCAGCACGTCCTCTATCAAAATCGGATACCCTAAGTAAAAACTGTAAAACAATTACTGTTTCATACTTAAAAACAAGGGTGGAAAATACTAAGATCACATCCGCGTTATAATGTGATGATGAAACCAACTAAAAACACTTGTGTAAAAATATAGAATTTTTTTTCAAAAATAGTGCCCTGGAGTAGACACATGCTTTATTCGAGATGATTTTACGAAGGTGTAAAAAAAAATACTATAAGCATTCAAAATAATAAAAGTTTAAAAGAAATTCTATAACAAAGCAAAAAAGACAAAACGTCTCAATTCTTTAGGTCAATTTATTTATCTCTTGTCCGTTTGTGTCAGACGCTAGTATGGACCTTTTACAGAAGTACCTGTTTTCATTAACTCGCTGAATGTTGATTTTACCAGCCATGATTAACTCACAGCATAGCATTTAAGAATGAACACAAACGCGACTGGTGTTTACAATGCTACCGTTGACATAATACAAGCTATCTGTCGTATCGTTGTTGCATCAGCTAACGTTCAGAACGCATTATGGCTTTTCTTAATAACCACAGCGCTTAGTGGTCATATATTTTGAGAGCCACGAAGCAAATTTCGTATTGTGGTCATTTTGAGTTAGTCACAACGCCTCCTCGCTATTTTTATGTGACATAACACGAAAATAACGTGTTATGGATGTTTTAAAGAGATAGCAACGCCTTGCCAACGGTTTTTTCGCTAAATGAACGTTTCCGTTCTGAAAGACATGTTTTTAAACTCGTCTAGTTTTTCTGTATTATCAGCCGAATAAAATGAAAGTTCAATATGAAATAATACCGCTTTTAATGTGATTACTTCATTGATGTGTTGGTCCTTACGACAAATTCTTCTGTATTTTGTTTTAATCCTCTAGCCAATATCTCGCTATCACGCCAGATATAAATTTCTGCTTACTACCACTAGTGATAAAACGTATAACAAAATGAAGATCTACCTAGTTCACTTTTGGTGCATGAATGGTGTATCGACAAACTCAATTGCCTTCATTAGTGTTGTGTTTCTTAGAAAAACTAACTTATTGTTTCTGCACCAAAATTTTTTTTTTTTTTTTTTTTTTTAAATTTACACTACACAAATAAATTATTCTCGTTTTACTTCCATCGTAATTTTTTATCAAGCCAGTTTTAACTTTCGATAAGGGAGGACATATATTCGATGTCTTTCAAAATTTCGTTATTGTTACCATTACCCAGTTCATTCGTAAAATGAAGTGGCCTCTTACAGTCATGAGACTTAGTTCGTCTTTATGTGTGAATCTTAATGTCAACGCATGCTTCAACGATTGATTTGCGATAGTCCCGGATTGATTTCCTCGCCGACACAGCTTCCCGTTTGGGTTGTTCGTCTTGACAGACTCTTCTTATAGCTTGTTATGTGCTTGGAGTTGGAATGAGGAAGGCTAGAAGACTCAAATTTGCTGAGTTCTTATTTTATTGTTGCCATATTTTATAACACGAATTGCTCGATTGGGTTAAAAGTATTCTCAGAGGCTGGAGGCGACGAGATAACATTATTGGGAGGGAAGGAATGGACTGAGATAATGCGCCGTACTAAAACTTGTGTTCCAGACGAAGGAGAACGTTGATTTTGAATGTAATTGCAGTTTCATCTCATATTCCAAGAACGGGTCTCAATAATACCGTTTCATTAATAAGCGGTAGATGATATAGTGGTTAAGGCGTGTGACTGGTAATCGAAAGGACCCCGGTTCGAATCCATGTCTCGAGAGGATTTTCGAAGGCCCTTGTCGCGACCTTCAGCTCTGGCACATCTTG
Organism: Vandiemenella viatica; assembly: GCA_031002005.1. NCBI lineage: Eukaryota > Metazoa > Arthropoda > Insecta > Orthoptera > Morabidae > Vandiemenella > Vandiemenella viatica. The sequence goes on along the minus strand of JARYHS010008075.1, from coordinate 59,715,941 downwards.
ATATGTATTGTGAAATACATCGTAACGCTTCTGTGGTCCGGATTCCATTCTAAACTGTAGGTTCCCCAATCCCCAGTTGAATTACCGGTTAGTTTAAGGCGGCTATGACAGGAGTGGAATCCGCAGCCAGTAAAAACCCAGTCGCCTGGTCACTACGACCACACAAGTCTACTACTACGTGTAGTTACACTTCTCCTTCCCATGCCAGATTTCGGACGTAAGTGACTCCCACGGTAGGTGTACTCCTCGATGGAAGCTATCTTGGGAAGATGAACTATGGTTGTTTTCCGTTGCCTTCCCCAGTTTTTGTTTGCATGTGTTATTATAAGTATGGCTGTAATATTTTGTGTGATTAGTGTAAAATGAAAGAGATGAAGAAGGAAGGTGTTGAAACCCTTTGCCGCCCCGTTCAGGCATACTCTTCCGAAATACACAAAGGGGACCGCCAGGCTTAACGTCCGCTTCCGACGGACGAGGGGTTTGAGATTTAACCCACGGACTAGGCGCACAATCTGGTGATTAAAAATTGTGCACCACCACCGCTTCTCTTACCCTGCCAAACAAATCCGGATGGTTTAAATTTCTTCCACCCCCGAGGGTTCGAACCAGATCCTTGCGGGTCAGCGCAGTGCACCATCATGGTGCCGCAACCTGATGAGTCTACGGTGTGCTCTGCGATTAACCAAACCTCCACATTTTCTGTCTTTGTGAATTAGTACTGTACCTACTACCGTAAATTTACCAACTTGAAATTTTCGATGCCGTAATGGTTCAATTTCCGGAGCTATCGGAGTCTCATCAGAATGGACACAGACTGATACTTCTTGCGCTTAATGTACTCAGCCAGACGGTAATTACGCATTCGTGTTGTGATCGTAGCGTCCATTATCGCGTAGTTTCCAAACGGGAGCACGCGGGGCCTTCTGCACCGCAGACACATCAGTCGAGCAGCGGCGAGCGGCCATGTGGGACTCTCCACTCTCACGTAAGTAGCAGCTTCGGAGCCCACAACAGCCATACATATCCATCTGGGACGGCCCCGGTAGCGCGGGGCTAGCGAGCTGGCTTCGCGTTGCAGGGGTCGCCGGTTCGAGTCCGGCCATGGTTGGTTTTAATTAAGTGTTGTGCCCATCCTATGTTGTCCTTTCACTTGTAATCATGGATAATACTGGAAAGATTCTATTTACAACAGGGAAATAAAAGAAACAACGTTATTGTTTGCTGAATGGCTACAAGGCCGAATGTCATTTAAAATAAAAACAAACAAAAAAAAAAACCTTCAAAAAATAAAAAATAAATCCATTTGAGGAGATGTGGTCCCTCTGCAACAAACAGGAAACCTTTTTGAAAGTGTACTAGATAGAGAGATTTTCCGATTCTTCCCTCTAGGGATGGTAACGAAATCCAAATTGAAACATTGTTACATCAAAATTTTGTTAAAGTACGCCACATTTTAGTAGCTGCTTACGAAAAAAAATATTTTATTTAATTCTAATGAAACATATTCTCGGTTGATAATTTCCCCACGCACCTAGATTCCAATTTATTGAATTTATTGCTTTTATGTTGAATTAGTTGAATAAATTTCACCAATGTACTTACTTTTGCCCTTTAAGAATTTTAATTTTAAATTTTTCAGTGATTTTGGTATCTTTTTCATCTCTTGACAATTTATTCCAGACCCTGACTCCCAAGCCCATACATCAAAAAGAAACAATTAAAAAAGCGAATGTACTGATTGTATGTATAATCCAATAACGCCTCTCGCTGTAGTATCATAAGTGGCCAAAATTTATATTCAAAATTGTTTAAAATTTGTTTTACAGGTACCAACATATTTTGTTGAGAAGTCTCTTAGTGACCGTACTGATAAACTTTTGTTCATAGATCTTATATTTCATTTAATTTTACCGCCATCGTAAAGGTAATTTAAATGTGTAATTCTTTATTTAACTACGTAACCGGCGATTGTCTAACTGATAGTTTTATTTGCTATAAAACATGAACATTTAAGTTATAAACTATAGTGAAAAGTAACTCCCAGGTAGCGATGAGGTGGGGATTTTCCCCTACGACCATTCTCAGTACCATCAATGACAAACCTGTTTAGCTGCTCACGTCCGTTCACCATGAAATGATAGTTATCCGTCATTTGAAATTTGGAGTAATTTCTATCGGACGTTTCTATGCCGGACGATACAATCACAACATGAACTAAAGTAAAAATCAATACCGTAAATGTCAGTTCTCGTTTATTATATTTAGTCACTCAGGTATATACGTAATTAAAGATAATTTATAAACAATAATCTAAAATTATACATCTTAGTAACTTCACGTAATTCGTTGAAAGTTTATTGTTTTTATCCTGATGAATGCTAATGAGACACTTGTGTATTATATTATTATTATTATTATAAGCTTAAATGCCAGTAGCGCTCATAAGTGACAAACCGTAAGAACATAAAAATGAGTCACTCATCCTGCTAATCCTTGATGGAGAGCGTATTCTACACTGAAGAGCCAAAGAAACTGGTATAGGCATACGTATGCAAACACAGAGATATGTAAACACTCAGAGTACGGCGCTGCGGTCTGCAACGCCTATATAAGACAACAGATGTCTGGCGCAGGCGTTAGATCGGTTTTCGCTGCTACAATGGCAGGTTTAATCACGATTTAAGTGAGTTTCAACGTGGTGTTATAGTCGGCGCACGAGAGATGGGACAAAGCATCACCGAGGTAGCGATGAGGTGGGGATTTTCCCGTACGACCATTTCACGAGTGTATCGTGAATATCGGGAATCCGGCAAAACATGAAATCTCCGCTGGGGCCGGAAAAAAATCCTGCAAGAACGGGACCAACGGCGACCTGTCTAACTGTTCAACGTGACAGAAGTGCAACCCTTCCGCTAATTGATGTGGATTTCAACACTGGGCCATCAACAAGTCTCAGTGTGCATGCCATTCAACGAAACATAATCGATATGGGCTTTAGGAGCCGAAGACCCACTCGTGTATCCTTGTTGAGTGCACGACACAAAGCTTTAGGCCCCGCCTGGGCCCGTTAACACCGACATTGGACTGTTATGATTGGAAAATTGTTGCCTGGTCTGACGTGTCTCATTTCCAATTGTATCGAGCGGATGGATGTGTACGGGTATGGAGACAACCTCATGAATTCATGGACCGTACATGTCAGCAGGGGACTATTCAAGCTGGTGGAGGCTCTGTAATAGTGTGGGGCGTGTACAGTTGTAGTGACGTGTGACCCCTGATACGTCTGAATACGACTCTAATAGGTGACACGTACGTAGGCATCCTGACTGATCACCTGCATACATTCATGTCCAGTGTGCACTCCGACGGACTTGGGCAATTCCAGCAGGACAATGCGACACCCCACACGTCCAGAACTGCTATATAGTGGCTCCAGGAACACTCTTTTGAGTTTAAACACATCTGCTGGCCACCAAACTCCCCAGGCATGAACATTATTGAGCATATCTGGGATGCCTTGCAACGTGCAATTCAGAAGAGATCTCCACCTCCTCGCACTGTTACGGATTTATGGACAGCCCTGCAGGATGCATGGTGTCAGTTCCTTCCAGCAATACTTCCGACATTAGTCGAGTCCACGCCACGTCGTGTTGCGGCACTTCTTCGTGCTCGCGGGGGACCTACATGATATTAGGCAGGTGTACCAGTTTCTTTGACTCCTCAGTGTATTACTGTGTATAAGTGCAAACGACACGAGACGTCAAACAAAACGGCTGGCGCCGTGTTAATTAAAAAATACAGTTGAATGCAATTACGAAATTTCTTATGGAGGGGAACGTGCAGTCGATTGACGTTCACAAAGGACTTTAAGAATAGCACAGTTTTATAAGCGAGGCCGCTAGATCATTTGAAACATATATAACCTCCACGAAAATGGTAGTACAGTACATCTGCGAAAAATGCTTCATGACCAAGGTGATTCGAAGTCAGCTGCATTGTTCCCTTAAAGGTACAAAAATCATAAATGTGGTTCTTAACAGTCACCAATTTCCGGACGAGACACTGTTGGAGAATCAGTGAAAGTCTATATTTTTACATAAGATCGAAGTTTGTCTCTTGGTTGAAAACACACCCTGCTCACTTCGCACAACGTTGTGCGCGATCGGTGAATGTATGCTACTATCACACGCAAACACCAGTGATATGGGCTGGATATTTTTCGCAAAAAAAGTGAGACATAGGGACACGTACGTCTTTTTTCGAAATATGAAATTGCCCCAGGTCGACTACTATCAACCACCATAACTCCCACACCCCCATAACTACCGACATCTAACCACCACAGTGCATGAAGGGAAACTTGATGCTACTACCACACACAAAAACCAGTGATCGGCACTATGTAGTTGTGGCAGCAGAGTAAAATATACGGACACACACATCTTCGGTCGAAACGCGAAAATGTCCTTGATCGACAAATTTCAATCACAATATCTCCAACTCCCCCATAGCTACCAACATGGAACTACCATAGTGCACAACGAAAGACTAGATGCTAATATCACACACAAACACCAGTGATCTATGCTATGTAGTTGTGGCAGGAATGTGAAGAATAGGGACACATAAGTCTACGGTCCAAATGTGAGAAAGCCCTACATCGACCACCTTTAACTGCCATATATCTCACACCACCACAGCTACCGGCATTCGGCCAACGTTGTGCACGATAGGAAACTCGATGCTACTACCACATACAAACACCAGTGATCTGTGCTATGTAGTGGTGGATGAAAAGTGAAATATAGGGAAACACACGTCCATTTATATATATATATGTCGGATCCATCCGGGAAAGATCAGGAATCGGGCGGGTTGAATGGAGTACCCAGTTAGAGGCAGATGGCTCGTCAGCGAAGGTAGGCTGTGGATACCCCTCGGACAGTGGAGAGTAACTACACGAACACAGC